>JALGQZ010000001.1:57081436-58281436 GCA_023105745.1 Austropuccinia psidii | reverse complement strand
GTTTGAACAGCATAGCTTATTATATATCTTAGTGTAGAAAGTCTTCCTGTGGGTGAAAATGTTTCTTGATAGTCGATACCTTCTTTTTGCTTAAAACCTCTGGCGACGCATCAAGCTTTATATCTTTGTAGCTGTCCATTTTCATCAAATTTCTTTGTGAAAACCCAACGTGTATTGATTAGTGACTTCTGTTTAGGTAAGTCTTTTTTAATAAAGATTTCAAAAACATTCTGTTCCAGAATAGAATCTAACTCAGAGAAGTAAGCTTCTTTCCACTTGGGCCAATCATGCATGCTGCTTGCTTCTTTCAAGGTGTTGGGATTTATTCTTTCTATATTTTCTACACTCATTGCTATGGATGTAATGTTGTCATATTTTTCAAATGCTTCATTTTTTTATTTTATAGCTTCTATATTATATGCTTGTGTTCTCTGTTGACAAGGTTCATTGATAATGTTTTCTTCTACAATTTCAGAACTAATGTTATTTGGTGCTTGACTTCTCATTGACCATTCCCATCGTGGCCGCTGTTTTCCTCTATTTCTTTCAGATCCAGTATTTTCTACATCGTTAGTTTCAATATTTTGATTTTCTGTGTTAGTTAGCGCTGAATCTTGTTGTTCTTGAATTCTTGGAATCCTGATTCTTATTCTAATGGGTTCTCTAAATTCCTCCTCATTGCTTCTCAACACTGGTTCAATATTTTCTGTTATTTCTTGGTCTTCTTCAGGACATATTCTTCTTTTTGTTTTTAATGGTAATTTGTCTTCATTGAACCTTACATCTCTTGAGCAAATTATTTTTCCAGTGTCTTCAAGTAGAATACGATATACTCCAAAATCAGGTTCATACCCAACTAGAACCCCTTTGAGTGCTCTTTCATCCAGTTTTCTTTTGTAGCTGTTATTTGTAACATAAGCTCGGCATCCAAATCTTCCAATTCTGCTAAGGTTAGGTTTTTTATTAAATAATTTCTCAAATGGGCGTTTATCACTATCTGATATCCTAACTCTTAAAAAGTTTGCAGTATTCAGTGATTCGGCCCATAATTCTTTTTTCATTCCAGATTCAAACATGAGGGTTTGTACTTTATCCATCAAAGTCCGATTGATTCTTTCAACAACTCCATTATGTTGAGGAGTATACGGGGTAGTAATTGTGAGTTGGATTCCTCTTTCTTCACAAAATTCTTTGACAAATTTGTTTACAAATTCCTTTCCACCGTCACATATTATCTTTTTAACTTGTTTTTCTATGGAATTCTCAGCTTGTTTAATAATTTTTTTCAGTTCGTCTTTTCCTTCACTTTTGCTCTTCAGCATTCTTACCCATGAGAAACGCAAGCTTGAATCGACAACTACTAATACGTATCTAGCACCTCCTTACAATTGAGGAGTGATGGGGCCCATAAGATCTACAGAGATTTCTTCTAGAGGTATGTCTGACCTTTTTATTTCTCCATTAAAGGGTATTCTTGTTGATTTTCCTATTTTGCATGCTTCTCAATTTCCAGCTTTTCCATTATGCCCAAATCGTTTGTGATCACTAACAAAAGCTTCATTTTTATCAAAACCGATGTGCAAAAGTCCATTTTCAATATGTCCATCAAAGATCCCTTTTTTATTATAAGTTACTCGAAATTTGTTGTTCTCCAGCTTCTCTAGGTCTCCATTTCTTTTCCAGATTTGGGATAGTGACACAAGGTTATATGGTAAGTCTGGTACATAGATTGCTTCTTTAAAAACAATCCTGTTTCCCTTTGAAAATTTTACCACTTCTCCCCTTCCTTTTACAGGTATTTTGACTCCTTCCTGTCCAATTTGCACACCTCCCAAAGATGGTCGTAAATCGGTGAAGTCTTCTTCTTTAGTGAACATGTGATTGTTGGCACCTGAATCAAGAATGGTAGTTTTGTTGTTTTTTGCTACTAGGCTGCACAGACCATCCCTATTGGTTGTAGCGACGAATGCAATAGTTGGTTCTTCCTCTTCGTCATTTTCTGCTAATTTAGCTTGTACTTTCCTATTGTAGGTGTTATTATTCCTTAGTCTGCAATTCTTCGAAATATGTCCCTTTTTTCCACAATTGAAGCAGTTCCTGTTTTCTCGATCAGCAGATAAAGCAATTTCTTCTTTTTGCTCGGATTTTACTTGGAATAAGGCTTGGTCTTTTTCAATATTTACAATAATATCCTCAATTGTAGGATATTTATTACCATAGGTAAGGATCCTTACCAGTGATTCATACTTGTGTGGTAGAGTCCTAATTGCTAATCTTGATACGAGTGCGTTGTTTACGTCTGTTCCAGTTAAAGACATTCTCCTCGTGCTTGTTTGAAGGTCTTCAATCCATTGATCGAGATTTTTAAATTTTAATTCTAGGAATCGGTCTAATGCTACACCTTGGGCTTGTACTCCTGACCCAACATATTTTTCTTTAAGCATTTTCCATAATGCTCTCCCGTCTCCTTTTTCTTCTGCTGATATTTTTTTTCCAACGAATGCAACAATTGATTCGTCTAAATGTCTCATAATGAGACAGTAAGATTTTTCCTTTTTTTTCGTCTGTTATAGTGTTATCGGTGCCATCTACAAACTTCCAACAACCAATGTGCCGTAGTTCTGCTTCAATAGCAGTAGACCATGTTACGTAGTTCCCTTCCCTAAGGATGATTCTTTGGCTGGCCTCTGATTTTTCCATTTGTTTCTGGTTAGTACTCTGGTACTGATAATGTGTTATAAACAAAAAAAAAGGTTTTTATTTAAATTGATTTTTATTTATATTTGTATTACTTTCTAAATGTGTATGATGATTTAAAAAAGATAAGATTTTTTTATAAGAAAATTATTTTTTACAACGAGGTGGCTTTAATAGCCTCTATTTATATGTCTTTTGAGTATAGCCTGACGTAGACGTATTCTTTTGTAGTCTACAAGATACTGTTTGTCAATCAAACAGTGTACTTTACGTTTCTTGTGCTTTTCACCGTAAAGTAGTATATTCCTTCGTTTATTAAGTTTTCTTGTTCTGCTTTCTAAACTTACTTCCCTTTTAATGTTGTAACCAATGAAGCCGTCTAACAGTACGATTCTTGCTTTTAACTCTAGATCCTTTTTATTGATAAGCTTTTCTAGCTTATTGCTTTCTTCGCTTTCGCTAAGTACTTTTTCTAATTCACCTTTACTAATTGTTCTTCCAACATCCCCATTCTTTATTTTCAAGTAAGGGACCCATATTTATATATGCAAATCACTGATTTGGAATTCCCACTTCAAAGGTTACTTGTTTGTAAGATATCATTACTTCTTGAAATATTTCAAGAAAAAACCAAAAATAAGAATGAAGTAAGATATTTCGGATGGAGTCTCACAGGGAACAGTATTTTCTTCAAGGCCCCGATCTTGGTAAAAGATGTGCTAAGAAAATAATTTGTTTACTTTCTGTAATAATTCATTTGATAAGACTATACCTAATTACTGTAGTTTATTGCGAACGGGCATACAAAAGCTGTTTGAAATAAATTTCAACTGCTTTATTGAGTATAATTTAAAACCTTTCTTATTCTTTTTTGCAAAAAATCCAACCTTTTTCAAAGAAAACCACCACAAATTAAAGGGAGAGCTAAAAAATCTTAATTCATAAATTTTAGTCAACCAGAATTCTTTTGAAATACGTTCAAAGAGCTCAATTTTCAAATAAAAAAACGCTCATCATAAATTATCAAACAGCATTGAGCTAATAGAATCAAACAGCTATGACCTATCCTTGTTTTAGGTTTTAATACATAAATAAAAATAATATCAAATAAGTCCCACCCACTTTTGATATACTCTCTCATTTACTTGGAATATTTTATCTGATTTTTAAGTTTTTTAAAATAATTTTTTGAGAATTTTTTGGTACAAGCTGACCAAATCGCATGAAGTATGTATCTGTATAGGACTCTTTTTCATTAATTGAGATATTTTCAAATATATACTTGATTCGATAGAAATTTCCAATTCTTCATGAGCGCATTTCTTGTTAAAGTAGACTTTGATGTCATGCTAAATGAACACCATTAGACATAAAAGAGCTGGTTCCATGATATTAGATATTTCTTGAGAATCAAATGAATATGTAAGCAAGTATTCTTTTATTGAAAAAGAAACCAGCTTTAACTGAAATTAATATCAATCTCAAAATATCATAAAACAACCGCCTTTCTTATCCCTATAGGCTTTCTACAAGGATCTCAAGTTAGTTTTAGAAAATTGAAGTGTATATTTGATAATATCTCAAATGGATGCTTTAAAGAGGTCTCGTTTTCATATTAAGAGTTAATCTCAACAAATAAAAATCTTTACTTTAATCTAAAACTTTTGAAAACCTAAAATTCATCTAAATGGTTTTTTTACTTTCTGTTGCAGAATTCTTTATCAAAAATCAAAATAATTGGTTTTTTATTTTGTTTATAGCTCAGAAATAATTGAAAGGCTTTGAAAGCTATATTAAGGGTTGACGTTTCTCTCTTACTAAATCATTCCCCCTTTTATAATTTTTTTATATCTTACAACCATGTATATAGATTTTCCATCACTTTCACTCAATTCCAATGATTCTCTATCCTTATCGCATAGGACTTAATTTGTAATAATATAGCCGTTGACTGTTTTTATCTACTTGTCAGCCTGTGACTCAAGACCAGAGCACAAGCATGACAGCCAAAATACCATAAACCAATGGTATGGCCAAGATACCACCAAAACATGGAGCTGAGCCAAATCAGCTCAAAAGGTATTAAAAGAAAGAGGAAACTCACCTCTTTCTGAAAACATAAGTCCCATCACCATAGGACAAGAAATGACAAAGTTATTCCTGCTCAAAGTTATTGCTGAGCATAAACCTTAATTTTCACCTCACATCTGAAATCTAGAAGGAGAGTCTTAACCCCATCAAATGAGTACTCAAAATGAAGCTCTAAGCCAGGGTTATCAAATGGTACCAGCAAAACTGAGCTAGCACCAATATTACTGGAGTTATGGTCAATTTCAGCCCAAATAAAGGTGAACAAAACATTCACCTCTGATCTAACTTCTACAGTTTTAGTGTGAGATACCTGAAGTGGGGTATTTTTGGAAAGAGCACTATCAGGGCTATCTGATGATTCCATCCATTTCCTCATAGCTCAACTAGAACAAAAGTTATGGGGCAAATAAGCTCAATACAGCTTTTTGCCTATACCACACAAATGTACAAAAATCTTGTAAATGGGATAACCTTTCCATATTTAATGATACCCATATCAAATGAGGTACCATTGTGTAGAGCCCATACAGGGCTAAAAGCTGAACCAATTTTGAGGTTGATATCTCAATAATTGACAAAGTTATGGCTGTTTTAAGGTCAGATTCCCACCTGCTGTCATATACAGCCTTACCATGGGATAATATCCCATAACCATGAATATGAGGTGTCAAATAGACAAAGAAGCTTGTTTTTACTTCAATATCTCAAATGTCAGTCAATACTGGGGTCCCATACAGGTTCTGTACAGCATTCTACGTGTCATACAAGTCAGAAGCAGGCTGTGAGGTCCCCAGATGAAAATTTTCACCCTGTATTGGTGAAAACTGCCCAGATGTGGTTTCAAAACCACATCTGAGCCCAATACAGGTAATACAGGCTGTTTGCAAACCACAAGCCAGTACTAGAAAGTGAAAAAATCTTCACTTCCTCTACGTGGAAAGGTCTAGCACCCTTTCCACCCCATTTCAGGATAAAAAGGAGGCTTTTCACAGCCAGAATTGTTTCCTCATCCTGCTCTTCAATAGCCTAGGTAGTAAAATGTCAAAAACAGTTTTACTCTTGGTTAATAATCAGGTATAATTATAAATTTAATTATTGTAGTCTTTTATTATTGTAACCCAACAGATAAAGCTGCACCCAGGGCTTTCAACAGCGCTCACCACCCCTATATCACATATAGTAAAGCCCTTTTAATCTTAAATTTCATTATCTTTAAACCCTTATAAAGCTTTTTAAAGCCATTTTTACCATGTCACAAACATAGTTAAAGTTGTATTTACCCATTTACACCTTTATCATAGTTTCATCCTGACATTTTGGGGGCCTGGCTGTGTTTTTAAACCTTTTTGGACCTTATGGGTAAGTGTTTTCTCTTATTTTTATTTTCTGACAAGTTGTTTTATATTTTTAAGGCGTATTCTGTTTTAAAAATAGATATTTTATATATATTTTATTTTATTACTCATATTATAAGAGTACTTGCCACATGGTGAATACCCACTGGAACCTTTATTTTTGGCATGTTTACATATAAATACACATGAGCCATTAATAATTCCTGTATTCTTGATTAAATAAGGACACCTCTGACTGAAAAACCATCAGTTGAGGCGTGGTTAAGTGTATTGTTAACTCAATTACACCTATACAGAGCCACTTATTCAGATTACACTTGAAAACCACAAGTGTATCTGTGGGATACTGGCACACAAACAGTGTGACAGGTTACCAAAAGCTGTACTTCTGATGTGAAATTGTTGATTCAATTACACTGTCATTATACAGGGCATATTGTAGTAACATACAAGCCCAGAGGCCAATCTTAGATGTGCAAAACCAGCATTTTTGAGAAGACTTAACTGACATAAGCCCTCTTTTTACTGCCTTCATTTAGTGGAAGAAAATTACATCCCAATTGAGACCCTGTCACAGGTCAACACACCTGTGACACCCTCAGAACCAGAGGGAAGCAAGGGCAAAGGAAAGAGGAACAGTGAAGGCCTCATCACAGCCAAGAAGTGGACTCCAATAGCCACTCAGAGGAATAGAAAACCACAAAAATCTGCATCAATACAAGGTAAACCAACCTCAACCACTTGTACAGGAAAAATTACAATTATTAACCCAGTTGTAACCTCCAAAGGCAAACTGCCCAAATCAGCAGATAACAAATTTTTACAAGGCACAGTGAACTGTAAATACCCTAAGAACATAACGTTTTTGACTGCTTGCAAACATTGCTATGTCCCCTGTATACCCCAGAGACCTTAGCTTACAAAGGAACCAGCCAGAGGACAGAGAAGGCTTGTCCAGAACCAGAAGACCTGGAAGAGGACACCTTGGACACAGTGGTTGATGGAAAAACAATGAGGGAGATAATATCAACCTTGCCATTCACACTCCAATTCAACAGAAACCTCAAACCGGAGGACTGGAAGGATATGGATCAAGTTCTTCAGCTACACCAACTCCTCAGAGATTTATTTCAATGCAGAATTGACAACAAAAGGTTCAACCTGGCAAGTCACTGGGCAGAACTTGGAGCAAGTTGCCACAAGATCTGTCTCAAAGAGATAGACTTCAAGGACCGTATGGTAATCACCAAAGGTTGGAATCCTACCAGGCAGTTCAGACTCCTGGAGCCAAGGGCACAGAGGATAAGGGAGAACCAAGCCACTATCCAAGCTATAGAAGAACAGTTACCCAGACAGGGCCTACTCAGATTCCTTCAGGCTTACAAGGAGCAGGCCAAATCAGCTCTTTGTAATTTTTCCTGTACAAGTGGTTAAGGTTGGTTTACCTTGTAACAATGCAGAGTTTTGTGGTTTTCTATTCCTCTGAGTGGCTATTGGAATCCACTTCTTGGCTGTGATGAGGCCTTCACTGTTCCTCTTTCCTTTGCCCTTGCTTCCCTCTGGTTCTGAGGGTGTCACAGGTGTGTTGACCTGTGACAGGGTCTCAAGTGGCATGTAATTTTCTTCCACTAAATGAAGGCAGTAAAAAGAGGGCTTATGTCAGTTAAGACTTCTCAAAAATGCTGGTTTTGAACATCTAAGATTGGCCTCTGGGCTTGTATGTTACTACAATATGCCCTGTATAATGACAGTGTAATTGAATCAACAATTTCACATCAGAAGTACAGCTTTTGGTAACCTGTCACACTGTTTGTGTGTCAGTATCCCACAGATACACTTGTGGTTTTCAAGTGTAATGTGAATAAGTGGCTCTGTATAAGTGTAATTGAGATAACATACACTTAACCATGCCTCAACTGATGGTTTTTCAGTCAGAGGTGTCCTTATTTAATCAAGAATACAGGATTCATTAATGGCTTATGTGTATTTATATGTAAACATAAATGTAAGATGTGACTACGAAACTGATGATAATATTACTATTAATCAACAGTACTATGTCTGTTCTTATGAAATATAATAATAAAATATCATCATAACCACAATTAAATAATTAAAGAATTATTTCTTTCACGTGTTGAGAACTACTAGTGATTTTAACAGTGAGCAAGTAATTGTCTACAAGAATCAATTACAAGAAGAATTTAATAATAAAAACTTCTTTTATTAAAATAATAAAATGATTTTAATATATAATTATCTTTTGCAAGAATAATTATAATGATAATTCTTGAAGAAAACTAATTTTTAGAGAAAAACCTTAAGAATTAAAGATAAATCACTCACTAATATTCCAAAGAGCTTATTGAAAGATGAGAGAGAGATTTGACGTAGAATTGTGGATTTAGAGGATCAAAATGAATCCATAAATGTATTACAACAATATATAGTTGATTTCCATGATTTCCCGTCTTTCTGATTGATTCTGAAAGAATAAAACACTTAAGAAAAGTTTTAACTAATACTTACTTGTTGGTAATACTGATATAAATGATTAATAAGATGATGATGATACAGAAAAAAACAGCAAGAGAAGGCCTCTTTTAAGTCAACAACAGCTCACACAGGCGTTCCATGGAGCAAACTAAAAAACCAGTGAGTGAGAAAGCATTAAACCCTTTTGGATTAGTACTTACATCATCTGTTGTCACATAAAATTGTCATAATTGCTTAATTGATGCTTTTACGTGACTACCAACCCCAATATGGTTAAGAATAAAAGGAGTAACATTTGTAAATCTTCTTTTATTCCAAATTAATCATTGATTTTTCAAAGTTATCAATGTTTTTGACAAATTCATCACAGGTTGTATTTACTGTGAATGTTTGAAGTTTCAGTGTTTCACGTAGAATAACCAAAAATGGACTGTAAGTAAAACTGTAATTCTTTTGGGTTGTACCATAGATAATACAGTTTTCAATTGGTCCTGAGAGTTTCAGAAATATTCATTAAGAATTGTATTTTTAATGAATTTTTGAAGTTTTTACCTCATTTCTACGTAGAATTGCAAATATCAGTGTGTGACTGGTTGCTATGAGGTAAATCAATGGATACAAGTCCAAAAAGGGTTTTAATTACTCTTTTGGGGTTTATCCATGGAAATTCATTAGTAATTGACATGGTTACAGGAGTGTAAGTAGCCCTTTACCTCCTTGGCACGTCAAAATAGCAGCTTATTTGCTTTTTTCTGGTGTTTTACAGTAGTTGTAACTTGGTAACTAAGTTCCCAAAGAGGTTTATTTTACCAATTGCGTCAGGATCAGCCATGGAACCAAGCTTTGGAGCTATCCACGCCTCTGGGGCTTCAGAAGTTGGGTACCCTGGCTCTCTTTGATGTCTTTTGTCCCCTTACTTATTTTTCACGTCAAAATTGAATTTTAAGCTTCAAGTGAGATATCCACTATGGGTGTACCAAAGGTGCATGTAAGAATACCATAATATTAAGTGCTCAAAACATGTATAACACTATTCTTAGTGTATATGTAACATGGGATTTCTCACTTTCCCATTATTTTGGCGTAAAATCAAGAAAAATAAAAATTTTCACGGATCTTTTATGTGGTATTAATGATGTGGTGTTTAAGTATTTTCCATATTTCCACCTCAAAGAGTTAATTTGAGCTTATTCACTCTATGGAGCTACCCTAGGTGAATTTTTGTGTAGAATCCAAATCTGGCCTTAAATCCACGGATTTACTTACTCAATAAAAAGTTATTTATCTTTTCTGAAATCAAAAATGATGAATTTTGAATATATGCATGATTTATGAGTTATTTATAATTCAAAATTTCTTTTTAAGATAATTGTGGCCTATTTGGGTATGTAAAATATACCTCAAGGCTCACATTCCCTCCCACCAAAAAATAAAGTTGTACTACAATTTTATTAGTGATAAAAGAATAAGGCCCCAAAGGGGGTTAATGTCCACTGTCCAACCTCTTTACATTACTCAGATCAAGTAATTTAAAGCACATTTATAGACATATTCAGGGTTTGGCCTTCTTTCATGTCTAAATCTTCTTAAGAGGTTATCTGAGTCAGGTATTTCTGATTCTGCCATCCATTCATCTTCATGTACTGCATTTCTATATCTGACAAGATATTCCCTTTGATTCTTACCCCTAAGTCTCCTTTCTTTAATGACTTTCTTTATATTTTTGTCTTCATTCTGTTCCACAGGTGGTACAGTTAAAGGAGTTGGGTTTCTTAAAGGAAACAATTCTTTGTCAGCTGGTTGATAAGGCTTTATCAAGCTGACTGGAAAGGTGGGGTGTTTATTTTCCAATTCACCACTCAATTCCACTTGAACTGCATTGGTTCCATGTAAAGCAAAAATAAAAAAAGTTCCTACATAAGAATCTTTAACTTTCTTTGGGCCTTTGATATTATTCAAATTCAAGATTGAAACTAAAACTAAAACCCCTACTTTGAAGTCTGGTACTTTATGACTCTTGTCCCATTTCTGTTTTGCATAATCAAAAGCATCATCCATACTATGTTTTGCGTGGTGTTTTACTTTATCAAGCATTATCTTGAAGCTGGAAGCTGTACGATGAATGTCAATCAAGTCTTTCCTGAGTTTGTCTGCTGGGAGTCTTGGATTCCATCCTTTTTCTAACATAGCAGGAGTTTGTCCTGTGGAAGAATGGACTGATGTCTTGTATGCCAATTCTAATGCAGGTACCAGAGTGCACCAGTCATGGATAAAGCCATCTGAGTCTTTGAATTCTAATCCATAAGCACAGAATCTCCTGATCATGTCTTCTAAAGTCTGAATCATCCTCTCTGCTAGCCCATCTGTTTGAGGGTGATATGCTGTAGAGAATGATAACTTAGTCCCAAACAATCTATGAAGATTGGTCCAAAGCGCAGATGTGAATTTGGGATCTCTGTCACTTATGATATTCTTAAATAATCCTGTATGAGAAATAACTCTACTCCATAAAAGAAGAGCTGTATCCATGGCATTGTCGTTTTTATGACATGGTAAGAATATGGGAGTTTTGCTATATCTGCCTACAATGACTAAACAAGCATTATAGCTTTTGTCACCACTTGGAGGAAGTGCTGTGACCCAATCCATGTGAACAACTTCCCAAGGGGATTTTGGTTCTTGAATATGGATCATTAATCCAAATTTCTTGCCTGTACTCCTGTTTGCTTTTTGGCATCTGTCACAGGTATGGCAATATTCAATTGTTTCTTTTCTCCAAGATGTCCACCATGCACAGTCCTTCACTTTTCCTAGTGTTCTGTCTTCTGACAGGTGTCCAGAGTAGATACTATCATTACATTCATGATGAATGGTATTGATAATTAATCTACTGCACAATGTCATAACACAGGAATGTTTTGTTGTATGGTAAATGATCCCATCAAACAAGTGAAATCTTCCTTCAGAATAGGAATTTTTCCAAACTTCATCAAGTGCATTAACTAAAGATGTATCTTTGCAGTCTTTATCTAATAAAGAAGTCAAGATATGGCAGTTCCTGTCTTGTTTATAGGATTCTCTGACCTCCTCAAAGAATTCAGTTCCAATATCAGTTATGTTAATTCCCTCAATCGGAATCTGTGGTTCAGCTTCCAAAGGTACATAAGCTGGGTTATCAGGAGTGTTGGCTAAAGCCCATCTACTAAGTCTATCAGCATTCTTGTGAATGTTTCCTGCTTTATGAACTATAGTCATGTTTCCTCTATATTCTTGAATAGCTATTTGCCATCTGAACATATGTCTGTTGGGAGTTTTCATGTTAAGAAGTGATTTTACTGCATTACAGTCAGTTATCACTTCAAAAACACTGCCATAAAGGTAATAGTGTAATTTCTCAAGTGCCCATACCAAACATAAGCACTCCATTTGGCTTGCACCATATCTGGCTTCTGTTGGTTTGATTTGCCTTGAGATATAACAAACTGGTCCCTCTGTAGGATTGTCATCAATAATTTGGACTTGATGTAGGGCTGCCCCCAATCCATCTCCACATGCATCAATGTACAGCTTAAAAGGAATATTCCAGTCAGGCATGAGGAGTAAAGGTGCTTCTGTAAGGGCTTTCTTTATCTTCTCATAAGCTTTAATTCTCTCCTGTGTTATCTCAAATACAGTCTGTTGATCACAGATTCTATAGAGTGATTTGGTTAGAATTGCAAAGTCTTTTAAATGTTGCCTATAGTAACTAGCAAATCCAAGAAAAGACATCATTTCTTTTTTATTCTGGGTATTGGCTTAAGTAGTACTGATGCCACTTTATTTTTGTCAATACCAAAGCCTAAACCAGAAACAACATGTCCTAATGCTTTAAGTTCTTCAAAACCAAAGTTGCATTTCTTAAGTGAAATTTTCATATTCACTTCTGCAACTTTGTGAAGTACTCTTGCAAGTCTTTCAAGGTGCAAAGACAATGAGTCAGAACATATGATAATATCATCAATATAAATGATAAGCCATCCTTCAGGAAATTCTATGGGGAATATGGTATTCATCATTCTTTGATAATGAGATGGAGCATTTTTAATGCCAAATGGCATTCTAAGATACTCAAAAATACCACAGTGAGTGATAATTCTAAGTCATTTCTTAACTTTAGGCGTCAAAACATTTTGATGGAAGCCTTTCAATGCATCCATTGATGTTATATACTTGGCTTTAGACAATTGAGTCAAGGTTTCTTGGATTCTAGGGATTGGATACCTATCTGGAACTGTGTAGGTATTCAAAGCTCTAAAATCTCCAACCATTCTTGACTTATCATTATGCCAATCAATGATAACAGGTGTTGTCACTTCAACTTCCTCATTATGGCCTACTTGCCTTAGTACACCAAGTTGAATTAACTCTTGGATATGTTTCTCCAAGGCTTCTCTAGCTCTGGGACTGGCTGGATAAGCTGGTCTTCTATGTACTGGGGGATATGGTCTGTAAATATTAAGAGTAATATCAACTTCATGTCCTCTTATAGCACCTAATGGTTCATTATCAGAGGCAAATGCAGTATTGTATGTGTATAACACGTCAGTAAGTTCATTCTTCATTTTGGTGAAAATGATGGATTAATTTGTGCTTCAACAAGTTGTGTGGACACAAATTCTTCCTTATAAGTATCTCTTTCAGAAGATACCACTGATATTTGCTTTGGCATATTGGAGAAAGCAAATTTTTTCTGTTGTTTTCTCCAATTGTGAAATATCTGTCTTTATGGTTATTGATATCAATACCATAAATACTTAAGTAATCATTTCCAAGAATGATATATTGAGATGTGCAGTTGTCCATTACTACAACCTCAGCTTTCATTCTTATACTTCATGTTGGATAGGGAAATACAAGAATAGTGTCTAATATACCCAAAGGGTACATATTGGTACTGGCACCACTAAATTGTACACCTTCTATTGGTAATAGATGGTTTTCCATTCAGGAAGTATAGCTTGGATATAATCTTTGCCTATACAAGTGCAAAATGCTCCTGTCTCCAAATTGACTTTGGCTTCAACATTATTCATCAGACATGATGTGATACAAGATGCTCCAGAAGTATAACCTTTCCCCTTAGCAGGTTTGGTTTTACACATCCTGGCATCCTGAACATTAATAAGGTTGTAGCAATCTTCACTATACTGTGGAAAGTGGGTATGGACTTCAGTGACTTCAAAGAAAGCTGTGTTGTTTTCAATGGGATAGTCCTCCACTGGTGTATCTTCAGAGATTGCAGAATCTTGATCAGATTCTTCCTTCTCTTCAGTACACTGAACTTCTTCAATGACTTGAACTTCATTGATTTTTGTCTTTTTAGTGCAAGTGTTGGCCAAATTTGAAGTGCTTCCACATTTATGACACTTTAAGACAGGTTTTTCTAGTCTCTTATCCTCTCTGGGAATCTTAGAGGTCATCTTGGATTCTGTTGGGATTTTAGACCAAGTTTTACCTATTCTTGTTCAGGCAATGATATCTTCCATAGCATTAATGTAGTCTTCTGTTGAGCAGGGTTCTACACATTTGCTTTTGATAGCATGTTGCAATTCTCCTCCACACTTTCTTAATATTTTCATATTAATCATAGTGTCAGACATATCTGGTTGTAAGGCAGATAATCTGTTTTTTTGTTTGAAGAACCAAGTAAGTGGTTTATCTTTCTCTGAGTTAAAAATGGCACTTTCAAAGGCATTTTATATTTTAAACCTCCAAGAATTATTGGCCCATTTGGTCATCATTTCAGATTTCCACCCAGACCAATCATGTGAGCCTTAGAGGTAATTTCATATACCCAAAAGACCACAAATACAAAAATAACATATTAATATAAATAAAATGAATTTATTTATATTATTAAAATAAAAATCAAAATATAAATATAAAATTATATTAAAAATAAAAAATTCATTACAATTTAAAAATAAAAATACATTAAATTTTGTAAGTATAAAATTACATTTGTACTTGAAAAAATTAAGTAAAAATAAAATTTTAACAAAATTGTGAAAAAATAAATAAATTTTGAAAAAAGTTAAATAAAAATTATTATAACTTTTTATCAAATAAATAAACACATAAAAATTATTTCACCATTGGATTCCTCATAAAAAATCAGGTGGGGTCACCTCTGAGTGAAATTCTTGCAGCTCAACTCTAAATAAGCTTAAATTAAGTTTTTATTATTTTCAATACAAAAGTTGAAAATCCTAAAAACCTTAATTTAATTCACACCACATGTGGTGTTAACCATCAATTTTTGTGTTAAAATTGAGGTGCTGTGTTTAGTTTAGAAGTTATGAGGAATTGAAGTATTTTCAATTGAATTCAATTGAAATGTCAGAATGTGCGTGTGTATTACATAAGTGAACTTTGATTTACATATGAGGTGTCAATTATTACTGTATTGTACTGTACAATTGAATTCAATTACATATGTAAATTACAAGTATAATACATGATGAGGAATTAAAGGAAAAATAAATTGGAAAGATTAAATTTGGGGGGGGAAAGGAACTTCAGCTCTAAGGGGGAGCTAGACCCCCAAAATCCTTTCTGACAGGCGTGGGATGTCAAAATTCACGCAAAGGTTCATCACTTTTGGCCTGGAATTGAGTTACAGGGTCTGTGGACTCAATTGATGATGAGGTTTTGATACCAACTGGGGTAGTTTTAGCTGTTGCCAAGAGGGTAAAACTACCCTTAAGATAAAACAATCATAGTAAGAACAGTTTTAACTGGTTTCTACGCCTCTGAAACACATCCTGACGTGTTTTGAAGGCTCTAGGCCTGGTATTTCTATAGTAATGGCTGATTTAAGGGTCAAAAATGGCTAAAAATGGCTTAAACCAGCCCTTTTTGGTCTAAACCAGGGTTCAATGATGCCATAATTGGCTTTTCTGTTGTCAGACTGTTTTTCACGACTGACAAGAGTAAATTTTACTTTTGGAGTAAGAGAATTGACAGCTATAAAAGAATGTCTTCTTTGCCCCACTTTTCTCTTCATGTTAGAATCTTTTCCTTTTATTAATTAGTTTAAACACTGTTAAACCAATCAATCAAAGATTCAAACCACCACTTTTAAATCATTTTAATCCTTTTTAACCACGTGAAAAAATCATTATAATCATTGTTTGTAACTCTTATAATCATTTTTACCCCTGAACCACCCCAAAAGTGAATTAAAGCATCTTTCATCACTGTTAGCTTTGTCACTATGTTTCCAAATTCACTCTGGTCAATTTTGGCCGTGTTTTCTCTTTATTATCCTTTTTAAAGACTTTTTTCTTTAATTAATTGCTTGCAGTTCTTTGCTCAATTAATTCCAATTGAAATTGCTCTTGAAGAAATTTCTTTTGTAGCCTTAAAATATCTCTTGTAGAGTATTTTTTGGATAAATTTTTATTGTTGGTAAAACAATAAATTTTTATAATATTATTGTTTTATACTAATAAAGTTATAAACAAGAAAATTGGCGTGTTTTCTCTTAAAAATAATATTTTATACTATTTTTAATTGATTTTTACCTTATACAAATTTTGAGGACAGGAAAAGTAGTTGATTTTTAATCAAAGTTTCATATCCACACCTTACAAATCATGTTTACCATGATAAATCCTCATTTTGTAATACCATTTCTTTGCAGTTCTGGTAAACAGACAGTGTAATTTTCCCACTATGATTTCATCAGGTATATTAAAGTCTTCTTGCAACATATCAATAGTCCTGATGAATTCAATATGGTTGTATTCTCCTTCACCAGAGAATGTTGGCCATTCTTCTATTTTGGGAATATCTCTTGCACAGTAGGCATTTTATCCCAAGAATGGGGTGAGACTTTCTTTAACAGAAAGTTTTTCTTCAGTTAAAGGTGTAGAATGTCTTGGCATATGTGGTTCATGATTCTTATGAATTTGTTCCACACTTGCAATTATTTCATTCTTCAACTTCTGCCTTCCACTGTCACTTTTTTCTAAGTGTATAGCAAATTGATTGGTATTCTCAACTATTTTTAAGACTTGGTCTTGTAAAATTGTAAGTTGATTATTCACCTTAAAAATGGAAAGTTCTTCCATCTCATCATGCTGAACTTGGCACATGTTTTCAATTCTTTTGCAATAATTGGTAATTGAGTCAAGTCTGGCATTTGTTACTTGGTGCAGTTCAATGTATTTCTTGTCATTTTTCTTTTATTCAACTATATCTGATGCAATTTTAGTTGACTTTCCATCAAGTTTACCGATTTCTACATTAATACTAGTCTGTACACCAATTATTTGCGTGGAATGTTTCTGTTCATCCTTTCCTGCTCCTTGGCTGTGAATTACATCAGAGTCCTGGCCATATTGAAGACACTGTCCACGGCTGAAGGCTCCAATTTGGGGATCCTGTACCCTTGTGGGTAAGGTCTGTGCCAATTGGCTTTGCCTTGATGGTTCTTGGGACCTTTCTGCTTCTTCTGAGGTCCCTTGGGCTTGTCCTTTGACACTTCTGGAGCTGGTTTGGAGCTGGTAGACGCCACTGGTGCCTCTGTCTCCAAAGCTGGAGTCATTTCCAACTCTTTCTTCTCGTCTATGGATAAAAGACTTTGGTTCTTCAACCAATTCTTTATCTTTTTGACTTTGTCTTTGCAAGACAGGGGGCTCCATCCTCCTAAGAGTTCTATGGTCTTCTCCTGACCCAGAAAGCTCTTGATGTGTAAGTAGGAGTTCATGGCCCCCTGCCAAAGGCTTGGGCATATTTCCCACTCCTCTTCTTTGGCTGCTCTGAACCAATTCTTGTACTGGAATTGATATATTTCTATTTCTGCCACTTGAAAATGGTTCAGCCCTGGAAATAATATCATGAGTTAGTTCAGGCTCAGAATTCACGTCAAAATCTGTTGGTACAGACCTTGGGGAATGGGGGGCAACTCTGGCATCCTCTAGATGTGTCTTTCTTGTGGAAGATTTGGACCTTCTGGATTTGGCCTTGCTTCTTCCTTGTCCAAATCCATCTGGTTGGACTGAATAGTTGCTTCCATTTCTGGTGTGCACCATTTTTATGTCAATTTAAGGATAAAGAGTAAATTTTAAGATAAAAACACACCTTTTGGTGGTAATTTATTCTTTTCTGAGTTGAATAAGGTGCCTCTTTTAGCAATTTGCACCTCAATACTATCTTCAGATTCTGCTTCTGAAGATTCAGGACTATTGATGTATCTTTTACTGAGTCTGTTGCCAGCTGCACAGTATTTGATTAAAGACACTTGAAGAGAAAATATAATAAAAGAAATTATTTTTATGATTTAAGATATTTTTAAAGGATTTTTTATAAGTTTTATTATTTTTTGATATTAAAAAATATCCTTTTCAAAGAAAAAGGTATCAAAATTCAAGAATTTGAATAAAAAATTAAGTCAGAGTAACTCAAAGAATAATTTTATAAGTTTTTGGATGTGAAAAAGGCATGTGTAAAAAAAGTACAAAATTAAACCAAATTCCTCAATGAAATAAGATTTTAAGACAATTTCAAAAATAAAAATAATTTTTCTTTAAATTGAAGAAAAAAAAAGATTAAATTAATATATTTTAGAACTTAAAAATATATTAATTAAGGGTACAAGGCTCAAAAAACACGGCCAGGCCCCCAAATGTAAGATGTGACTACGAAACTGATGATAATATTACTATTAATCAACAGTACTATGTCTGTTCTTATGAAATATAATAATAAAATATCATCATAACCACAATTAAATAATTAAAGAATTATTTCTTTCACGTGTTGAGAACTACTAGTGATTTTAACAGTGAGCAAGTAATTGTCTACAAGAATCAATTACAAGAAGAATTTAATAATAAAAACTTCTTTTATTAAAATAATAAAATGATTTTAATATATAATTATCTCTTGCAAGAATAATTATAATGATAATACTTGAAGAAAACTAATTTTTAGAGAAAAACCTTAAGAATTAAAGATAAATCACTCACTAATATTCCAAAGAGCTTATTGAAAGATGAGATAGAGAGATTTGACGTAGAATTGTGAGTTTAGAGGATCAAAATGAATTTATAAATGTATTACAACAATATATAGTTTATTTCTATGATTTCGCGTCTTTCTGATTGATTCTGAAAGCATAAAACACTTAAGAAAAGTTTCAACTAATACTTACTTGTTAGTAATACTGATATAAATGATTAATAAGATGATGATGTTACGGAAAAAAACAGAAAGAGAAGGCCTCTTTTAAGTCAACAACAGCTCACAGAGGCGTGCCATGGAGCAAACTAAAAAACCAGTGAGTGAGAAAGCATTAAACCCTTTTGGATTAGTACTTACATCATCTGTTGTCATGTAAAATTGTCATAATTGCTTAATTGATGCTTTTATGTGACTACCAACCCCAATATGGTTAAGAATAAAAGGAGTAACATTTGTAAATCTTCTTTTATTCCAAATTAATCATTTATTTCCCAAAGTTATCAATGTTATTGACAAATTCATCACAGGTTGTATTTACTGTGAATTTTTGAAGTTTCAGTGTTTCACGTAGAATAACCAAAAATGGACTGTAAGTAAGACTTTTAATTTTACTAGTAAGACTGCAATTATTTTTGGTTTTACCATAGTTAATACATTTCTCAATTGGTCCTTCAAGTTTCAGAAATATTCATTATGAATTGTATTTTTAATGAATTTTTGAAGTTTTCACCTCATTTCTACGTAGAATTGCAAATATCAGTGTTTGACTGGTTGCTATGAGGTAAATCAATGGATACAAGTTCAAAAAGGGATTTAATTACTCTTTTGGGGTTTATCCATGGAAAGTCATTAGTAATTGACATGGTTACAGGAGTATAAGTAGCTCTTTACCTCCTTGGCACGTGAAAATAGCAGGTTATTTGCTATTTTCTGGTGTTTTACAGTAGTTGTAACTTGGTAACCAAGTTCCCAAAGAGGTTTAGTTCACCAATTGGGTCAAGATCAGCCATGGAGCTATCCACGCCTCTGGGGCTTCAGTAGTTGGGCACCCTGGCTCTCTTTGATGTCTTTTGTCCCCCTTACTTATTTTTCACGTCAAAATTGAATTTTAAGCTTAAAGTGAGATATCCACTATGGGTGTACCAAAAGTGCATGTAATAATACCATAATATTAAGTGCTCAAAACATTTATAACACTACTCTTAGTGTATATGTAACATGGGATTTCTCACTTTCCCATTATTTTGGCGTAAAATCAAGAAAAACAAAAATTTTCATGGATCTTTTATGTGGTATTAATGATGTGGTGTTGAAGTATTTTCCATATTACCACCTCAAAGAGTTAATTTGAGCTTGTTCAGTCTATGGAGCTACCCTAGGTGATTTTTTTTGTAGAATCCAAATCTGGCCTTAAATCCATGGATTTTCCTACTCAATAAAAAGTTATTTATCTTTTCTGAAGTCAAAAATGATGAATTTTGAATATATGCATGATTTATGAGTTATGTATAATTCAAAATTTCTTTTTAGGATAATTGTGGCCTATTTGGGTATGTAAAATATACCTCAAGGCTCACACCTCTGACTGAAAAACCATCAGTTGAGGCGTGGTTAAGTGTATTGTTAACTCAATTACACTTATACAGAGCCACTTATTCAGATTACACTTGAAAACCACAAGTGTATCTGTGGGATACTGGCACACAAACAGTGTGACAGGTTACCAAAAGCTGTACTTCTGATGTGAAATTGTTGATTCAATTACACTGTCACTATACAGGGCATATTGTAGTAACATACAAGCCCAGAGGCCAATCTTAGATGTGCAAAACCAGCATTTTTGAGAAGTCTTAACTGACATAAGCCCTCTTTTTACTGCCTTCATTTAGTGGAAGAAAATTACATGCCACTTGAGACCCTGTCACAGGTCAACACACCTGTGACAACCTCAGAACCAGAGGGAAGCAAGGGCAAAGGAAAGAGGAACAGTGAAGGCCTCATCACAGCCAAGAAGTGGACTCCAATAGCCACTCAGAGGAATAAAAAACCACGAAACTCTGCATCAATACAAGGTAAATTAACCTTAACCACTTGTACAGGAAAAATTACAATTATTAACCCAGTTGTAACCTCCAAAGGCAAACTGCCCAAATCAGCAGATAGCAAATTTGTACAAGGCACAGTGAAAGGTAAATACCCTAAGAACATAAAGTTTTTGACTGCTTGCAAACACTGATATGTCCCCTGTATACCCCAGAGACCTTGGGTTACAAAGGAACCAGCCAGAGGACAGAGAAAGCTTGTCCAGAACCAGAAGACCTGGAAGAGGACACCTTGGACACAGTGGTGGATGGAAAAATAATGAGGGAGATAATATCAACCTTGCCATTCACACTCCAATTAAACAGAAACCTCAAACCAGAGGACTGGAAGGATATGGATCAAGTTCTTCAGCTCCACCAACTCCTCAAAGATTTATTTCAATGGAGCATGGACAACAAAAGGTTCAACCTGGCAAGTCACTGGGCAGAACTTGAATAAAGTTGCCAGAAGATCTGTCTCAAAGAGATAGACTTCAAGGACCGTATGGTAATCACCAAAGGTTGGAATCCTACCAGGCAGTTCAGACTTCTGGAGGCAAGGGCACAGAGGATAAGGGAGAACCAAGCCACTATCCAAGCTATAGAAGAACAGTTAACCCAGACACAGCCTACTCAGATTCCTTCAGGCTTACAAGGAGCAGGCCAAATCAGCACTCCAGTGGCTTCACACCATTCAGAAACCAGCAAATCAGTGGCCAAGAGTCACCATTCTTCACAATTCCAAGAAGTTTCCGGGAGAAGACAAGGAAACAAGGGCAAGAACAGAGCCTACTTCAACCAGAGGAGGATAGAGTCAGACCCCATGATCCAGAAGCTGTTAGAATTGGTGAAAGAAGTACACAAGAACCAGAAGTAGTTGTAAACCACTCTAGAATCAGTAGTCCTAGTAATAGAAACATTACCCCCACTCAGACTGCAAATAACATTGTCACATCTGAGAGTAACATCAACAGTGATACACTGTGGTTACAAATGTCCCAATATGCTGAACAATCTGCAAAGAAGTTTGCAGAAATTCAAGCTGGCCATGAGAGGATGAGAAAAACTCAAGCCTCCTTGGAACAGATAGTAAAGAATCTACAAGAAGGATATGCTCAACTGAGAAAAGCCTCTGAAGAAACCACCAAACGGCTGAATATAGTTTTTGAAGAACAACACCACAGCAAAAGGGACAGGGATTTTTTGGACCAAGACATAAACAAATTATTTAATGTCTACCATAACTTGAAGCCCCAATCACACGGCCAAGTTCTGGAGAATCCATATCAACCAGATGACATCAAACCAGATGCCATATTGATGAATATGGCCAGATCTCCATCACAATACCAGGATGGAGATGGAATGTCTTATTCAGAGAAGGAAGCCTTGAAACAGCTTCCTGACGCCTCAAGCTGGCCCAAATTCTCTGGATCAGGAGAATAGAATCACATGGAGCTCATAGATTATATTTATGGACTCTTCATTGATTCACCAAGCATACCAGACTACTGTATTACTGCTAGATTGAATACTGCATTTAAAGGTCATGCTAGTATATGGTACACAGAAATGAAAGAAATCCATGGCAGAAGAAACTGGCCCTGGTGGGAGAGTCAAATCATCCAAAAGTACAGTAATGGAACTTGGATATGGCAGAAGACAATGTCATGTGAAAATGACAAATACTCAGTGGACAAAGATCCATATGAGTGGTTTCTTAGACAGTCTAAAAGACTTAAAGCCATTGATCCTCAGATGAACATCCAAATGAGGAATCACAAGATTATGACGAAACCGCCAGGAGAACTAGAGCATGCAGTAAAATGCAGATGCAACCAAAATTGCACTCTAGATGACATTGCAAACACCTTACAAAACATAAAGAAAAGGACTAATATAGGGAAATTCACCCCATATTAGAGCAGTAGTTTCAAAGAGAAACAACATTCCAGGATAGAGTTTAAGGACAAACCCAAAGAAAGAGTGGCAGAAGTGGAAAAAAAGAGGAATTCTTGTCACAATTGTGGTTCAACAGACCATTATGCAAACAACTGTCCAAAGGCAAAGAAAAAAGTCTATGCCATTGAGAAAGTCCCAGAGGAGGAATCCCCAAGAGAGGATTCTGAATCAGACTCTATTGGTGATGCCATCAGAGAACCATCTGAGGATGATCAAGAGCCAAGAGAGGGTTTTCTAGTGGAATACCAAGAAAAAACCCCACTGGAAATCCAGGACATACAGTTGGAAGCAGGCATGCCACAGGACACTTCCAACAGGAACTTTTGCAAACACACACAAGATGCACAAACATTCCTGGTTATACAAACCAAAGGAATGGCATATATACATGGGAAAGCCACAAAAATGACTGTTTGTATTAACAATGCTCAGCATCCACTGATCATTGATAGTGGAGAACACTGCTCCATAGTGGCCAGAAACTATCTGGATAACCACTTCCCAAACTGGGAAAAACAGCTCTTGCCCACTAAGGCAAAGAGCTTTAAAAGTGCATCAGGGATGATGACTTCCATTGGGACAATTATCAAAGGTATAATTATACCTCACAGGAAGGTTAATATCAGACTCAATCGAGAGTTTGTAGTGCTTGATGATGCCCAAATCCAAGGGTTTTTACTGGGAACAGATTACCAGAGAATTTATGGCATAGACCTTTACAACAGTAAAAATAGGCACATCACCATTGGTACTAACAAGGAAAAGAAATTTTCACTTGATATATACCAGATATCTTCTCAAGACCCACTAGAAGAACTCCGGAAGGAATTCAGAGAGGGACAGTTTAGCACTACCCTCACCAGTAAACAAAAACTAAGTTTACTGAAGATTCTGAGAAAGAACAGACCAGCATTTGCCATTCAGAAGAACCATTAGGCAATATCAAAGGCCATGATATAGATCTATATCTGGATGTGGAAAGGCCTTATCCACCCATGCTTAGGGGACCTCCTTATCCAGCAAGCCTGGAAACCAGGAATGAAATTGAGAAACATATCAATGAACTCCTGGATATGGATGTCATCAGGAAGATTGGACATAATGAGATAGTGGAAATCACCACCCCTGTCCTAATCACCTGGCCAGATGGCAAGTCTAGACTGTGTGGAGATTTCAGAGCTCTGAATAGCTACACAAAAGCAGACAGGTGCCCTATACCCAGGATACCCCATGCCTTGGATAAACTGGCAAATTTCAAATACCTAACCAAAATTGATTGTATGAAAGGCTTCCACCAAAAATGGAGTTAAACCAAACTCCATGAAATTACTCAGAATAATATGCCATATGGGCATATATGAGTATACCAGGATGCCATTTGGCATCAACAATGCACAAGCCCATTTCCAAAGGATGATGGACACAATATTTCAAGAAGAAATACTGGAAGGCTGGATGGTGGTATATATTGATGATATCATTATATACTCAGAGACATGGGAAGACCATGTGCAATACATAGACAGAGTACTAAGTAAATGCACACCCATAAATATGGAAATTTCACTTCAAAAGTGCAATTTTGGCCAACAAGAGTTACTGGCTTTAGGACATAAAGTCTCAGGTCTTAGTCTGGCAATCGACCAATATAAAGTAGCACCAGTACTGCAAAAGCCAGTGCCGAAAAGCATCAAAGAGATGCAATCTTTTCTTGGGTTTGCTAGCTACTATAGAAGCCACATCAAAAACATTGCACACATAACTAGTAGTTTATACAAGTTATGTTCAAAAGACGTAGTTTTTGAAATAACCAAGGAAAGGAGGGATGCATATGAGAGGATCAAATATAAACCCACAAATGCACCTGTGCTCATCTTAACTGACTTTGAACTACAATTCAATTTATATATAGATGCAGCATGCAGTCAAGGCCTAGGAGCAGCCCTTCACCAAAGACAAATTGTGGATGGTGAACCAAGAGAGGGTGTAATATGTTACATCTCTAGGCAACTGAAAGATTAAGAAGACAGGTATGGGGCCACCCAGACTGAATGTCTATGTCTAGTCTGGGCTCTAGAGAAACTCCATTATTATTTGGAGGGTGCAGTCTTTGAAGTCTACACAGACTGCAAAACCTTGAAGTCTTTACCAAACATGAAGACTAAAAATAGACACATGCTGAGATGGCAAATAGCTATCCAGGAGTATTGAGGGAAAATGACCATCATACACAAGGAAGGTAAAAGACATACCAATGCAGATGGCCTTAGCAGACGGCCACTGGACAATGTCAAAATCAATCCAGCTTATGACCCTGAAGTTGCAGCCAAAATCCCTATCCATTTCATGGAAGTAGATAGGAGGAAGAAATATAGATTTTCTGAATGGGCACCAGAAAATGGGACCCTTGACAGTGAAAAAACTGATTCAGAGGGTACAGAAACTCCCATATTGGGAATAAGCTCCTCTGAACTGCACAATGAATTTTTTAGTGCAGTACTGAAGTCTTATACCAAACACAGACAGTGTGGCATACTGCTACAGCTCCTTCAACAAAAGTACAGGAGTCCAGAACTGGAATCCCAGCTGGAAGAACCCTGGTTGAGGGCCTATAAGGATAACAAGTTCTTCCTTATAGATGGCCTGCTCTACCAAAGAGAGAAACACACAAATGCACTCACAGTGGTAGACAGAGACCACATCTCCTTGATCCTGCAGGAATGCCATGACTGCCCCTATATGGGACACATGAGTGAGGACAGGACTAAGGAGAGGGTAGCAAGCACAGCTTGGTGGCCCAAGTGGAAACAAGAGTTGGGAGAATACATCAACACTTGTGAAAGATGCCAAAAGGCAAATAGGAAACATGGGAAGAAGTATGGGTTACTTCAACATATAGAAGAACCCAAACACCCATGGGAAACCATCAACATGGACTGGGTTACAGGACTTTTCCCAGGAGGCAAAGAAAAATACAATGCCTGTTTGATCATAGTTGACACGTTCAGCAACAGGATGCAAAGAAAACTACAGTTCCTGTTTGATCATAGCTGACACGTTCAGCAAGAGCATGAGATTTCTAACATGCCACAAAGCAGACACAGCCATGGATACTTCCCTGTTATTCTGGAATAACATCATATCTACCTGTGGAGTCCCTCAAATCATCATTAGTGATAGGGACCCAAAATTTACATCTGAGTTTTGGACCAACTTGTATGCAATGGTTGGCACCAAGCTTGCTTTTTCCACAGCTTACAATCCCCAAACAGACGGCCTAGCTGAAAGGATGATCCAGACTATGGAAGACATCCTTAGAAGGTTCTGTGCCTATGGCATGGAATACAAGGACCATGAAGGATACACCCATGACTGGGTTACCCTTCTACCAGCTGTCCAGCTGGCTTCTAATACAAGTCAGCACTCCACCACAGGAAAAACACCTGCAGTGGTAGGGAAAGGGCGGAATTCCCTGTTGCCTGTGGATCACTTAAAGAAGAATCCTCTAACCATCTACCCCACACCCAAAGACTTCCATGATATGTGGAAGAGGGCATGTGATACAGCTGCCAAATGCATAGCTGAGGCAAAAGAATATAATAAACAGAGGTGGGACAAGATACACATGGAACCTGACTTTAAGGAAGGGGACCAGGTGCTAGTGTCTACACTGAACTATAGTAATCTTAAAAGACCCAAGAAGATGAGGGACTCATTTGTAGGGCCTTTCACTATCATTAGGGTGATAGGAAAGAATGCAGTGGAAGTCAAACTTACACAGGATTTTTCCAGGAAGCACCCAGTCTTCCCAGTAAGTTTGGTCAAACATACTTCCAAACAGAGGAGGGTAAATTCCCCTCCAGGAAGAAGAACCCCACACCACCTGATATAGTGGAAGTGGAGGACTCCCCAGGACCTGTAAGCAAGATCATCAGGGCAAGGAAGATCAGGCTTAATGAAAAGCATCAAAGACAATACTTAGTCAGATTCAAGCACCAAACAGCTGATAAAGACAAATGTTGGTAGAGGATGCCATACCAGATGGGAACCTTCATTTAAGAAGATTCAGGGCCTCTAGGAGGGCTGAACAGTCTCATCAATGATAAGCCTTATTTAGAGGGCGGGTATTTCAGCCTCTGACTCAAGACCAGAGCACAAGCATGACAGCCAAAATACCATAAACCAATGGTATAGCCAAGATACCACCAAAATATGGAGCTGAGCCAAATTAGCTCAAAAGTTATCAAAGGAAAGAGGAAACTCACCTCTTTCTGAAAACATAAGTCCCATCACCATAGGACAAGAAATAACAAAGTTATTCCTGCTCAAAGTTATTGCTGAGCATAAACCTCAATTTTCACCTCTCATCTAAAATCTAGAAGGAGAGGCTTAACCCCATCAAATGGATACTCATAATGAAGCTCTAAGCCAGCGCTATCCAATGGTACCAGAAAAACTGAGCTGGAACCAATATTACTGGAGTTATGGTCAATTTCAGGCCAAATAAGGGTGAACAAAACATTCACCTCTGATCTAACTTCTACAGTTTTGGTGTGAGATACTTGAAGTGGGGTCTTTTTGGAAAGAGCACTATCAGGGCTATCTGATGGTGTCATCCATTTCCCCATAGCTCAACTAGAACAAAAGGTATGGGGAAAATAAGCTCAGTACAGCTTTTTGCCTATACCATCCAAATGTACAAAACTCTTGTACATGGGATAACTTTGCCATATTTAATGATACCCATATCAAATAAGGTACCATTGTGTAGAGCCCATACAGAGCTACATACTGAATCAACTTTGAGGTTGATATCTCAATAATTGACAAAGTTATGGCTGTTTTAAGGTCAGATTCCCACCTGCTGTAATATACAGCCTTACCATGGGATAATATCCCATACCCATGAATATGAGGTGTCAAATAGACAAAGAAGCTTGTTTTTACTTCAATACCTCAGATTTCAGTCAATACTGGGGTCCCATACAGGTTCTGTACAGCATTCTACGCGTCATACACGTCAGAAGCAGGCTGTGAGGTCCCCAGATGAAATTTTTCACCCTGTATTGGTGAAAACTGCCCAAATGTGGTTTCAAAGCCACATCTGAGCCCAATACAGGCTATAAAGGCTGTTTGAAAACCACAAGCCAGTACTAGAAAGTGAAAAAATCTTCACTTCCTCTACATGGAAAGGTCTAGCACCCTTTCCACCCCATTTCAGGATAAAAAGCAGGCTTTTCACAGCCAGAATTGTTTCCTCATCCTGATCTTGAATAACCTACGTAGTAAACTGTCAAAAACAGCTTTACTCTTGGTTAATAATCAGGTGTAATTATAAATTTAATTATTGTAGTCTTTTATCATTGTAACCCAACAGATAAAGCTGCACCCAGGGCTTTCAACAGCACTCACCACCACTATATCACATATAGTAAAGCCCTTTTCATCTTAAATTTAATTATCTTTGAAACTTTATAAATCTTTTTAAAACCATTTTTACCGTGTCACAAACATAGTTAAAGTTGTATTTAGCCTATTTACACCTTTATCATAGTTTCATCCTGACACTACTTATTATCCTAAGGTATAAACAGCTCATCTTATGATCATTGTAAACCTTTCCCCATCTTTTCAACGGTGCTTCTTTCTTATTTTGTTTTTAAAAATCCTTAAGTTATTTTATTTTTCTTCTTCTTTCATCTTTTATGTGCTAGTGCAATCAAACTCACAGATATCTTCAAGAGTTCTTCTTTCTGATTTTGTTTCTAAAGAACCTTAAGTTATGGGACCAGAAGTGCTAATAAATTAAAAAATAAATTTCTTTCACAAGCACAAAAAAATCCTTTCCTTGAAAATAGTCAAAAATCTTAATGAGTATGCCTATATCTAGCGATACTACTGAATCTGACTACAGGGCAGCAACACAATTTTCAAATAAAAGGGAGTCCAGTGGCTTCTCAAACATCATGCATTCACCCAGCTCTGAAAAGATTTTATACTCCATTATTAATTGAAAAGTAACCCATAAAGGGTTATCTGAATCCCTTGAGCACATCAGTCTCATAGAGCCCTTGAACCCAGATAACTGCTCAATCTGGAGCAATAAAATAAAAGAGCTCTGCCAATGAGGAGCTTAGACACCTTTTGTGATCCTGGGTGGACTTAAGCATTAATTAGAGAGCCCAAAGACACAGAGGGTATTGAGTTTTTAAAAAGCTTTTGTAAACAAGTATACTCTTTGATAGGAAATTGGCTATATGAAGACAATGTTCATAAGCTCTATGATCAAGATTTGGTATTTCACAACCCGGCGCTCTTATGGAAGAATATCAAAAACCATTATTCCGCCCCTTCAGAAAGAAACTGTGCAGCTATTTTCCATAAAATCTTCATATTAACCATGGAAGAATCCAATGTTAAAGAATAAATCACTGAGCTAGGCATCAAGTAAGCTAGCTCAAAATGATGGGTTGAAATATATTTGATGTCCACACTCTATGAAAGGTCCTGGAATTTTATGTCCTCCAATCTCTTCCCACTTCTTTCCTAATCATATCCAACAACATCTACCAGTCTACTGGGAGTTCGGGAACCATTCCTTCTCTAGACAAGGTTTAATCTGAAATAAATATTTCCTTATCAAGAAGGCATGACTCAAATCAAAATTTCAACTCCTTGAAGCCCAATGAAGTCATAAGTCAAGGCAAAAGTGTAAAAATGGGAATCATAACCCCTTGGCTCCCCATTCTGAATATGAATTCTTTGAGGCCCATCCTGAAAAACTGGAGGCATTCAGGGCTTGAAGAGCTGAAAGGGAGCAGGGGACTTTGGGCACACCTCAAATTTTCAGTGCTCTTCAAGAAAAAAAGCTCAAAAATAGAAATTAAAGATAGAAGATCCTCCTACTCTCTGTTTAGAGACAGCAGTGGATTTATGTCCACTAATATAGCTAGAATACTGCTACATTTAGCTGATGGAAGAAGCATCATCACCACAGAAATTCTCACTTCAATAATCACTGCAAGAATTTGATCCCCTATTTACCTGTGTAACTCCCTGGTGATTCTTTCTGTGACTACCCCTCATCGCCTTATTCCCTTTCCTTAAAACACAATTCTCCCGAATCGGGATGGGCTATGATGTTAAGCTAATTAACAAAGACGGGGATTCCCTGCTAGAGGGGTAGCTCAAAGATAAAGTTGTTCTATCACCCTGACAAATTCTTAAGTACAAAATTTCCATACTTCCCTAGATCCCATGTTGATTCATCAGGCTCTTGGGCACCCTGGTTTAAAATATGCCAAAAAATGAGGCCAGATATCAATTTTTCCTCCGTAAAATGTGAAACCTGCTTGATATCTAAATGTCATTTCCTGCCATTTCAGGGAAAATTTCCTAGTCCAGAAGCTCCGCTCCAGATCATTTATCTAGATCTCTGTCGTCCTATCACCCCAATGTCCAAAGGAGTTAATATATTTTTACTTCAAATTATTTATGATTATTCTCAATTTCTCTTCACTTATCTCCTTTCACAAAAATAGGAATCAACTGAAAAAAATCTCAAATATTTTCTAAAGAGATTCAACATTCAAATCTCCCTCACTGCCTCAAATACTCCCCAACAGAACCCTTTTTCTGAAAGAGCAAATAGGTCTCTTCTTGAACGAGGTAGGTGTTTGCTTCTTGAGTCAAAGTTGCCCCACAGATAGTGGGATGAAGCCATTGAAACATCCCATTATTTTCTAAACAGAACTCCCATAGCATCTCCGAATTTTCAAGATCCTTATGAAATCCTATTAAGCAAAAAACCAAAGCTGTCGAATCTCCGCCCATTTGGCTGCCTTTTCTAAATAAACGCTGAAAAGTGCAAGTTTCTTTCAAAGATAGCTCCTCAAGCTAACAAAGGACTCATTTTGAGCTAGTTTGAAGGCCACAGAAACTTCAAAGTGTTTAATCTTGATACTGGTAAGTATCAAATTACTCATTACTGTTTCTTTCTGGATAATTGTCCTGAATATCCTCATTTTTTGAATAAAGCTCCTCTTATTTCACCTTCTCCTTTTTACCTTGAAAATTATCTCTCAATAAGATAGGATCACACCCCTCTAGTTAGTTCTCCCTTTCCTGAACCTATTCCTTGTACAGCTCCCAAGATCCTTTTCATCCAGCTTATTGTGCTTCTCCAGATAATTCACCTGAGGCTCATGCTGTTTTTCCTATCCCCTTCTCCCCTGATTCTGCTTGTTCTACTGGGTTAGCTGTGGAGGAAGTAGCAAAACACTTACCTAAGGGTTGGGTGATGGATTACGCACCATTAGTTTCCAAAAGGAGCATTTCCTCTAGCTTAAACCAAGGAAATATACTGGACTAGAAAGTAAATCAAAGTATAAATGTCTCTATAAGTCCAAAAAATCATCATCAGGATCTGAATAGATAGCTATAATTGAAGAAAACAATGTATGGGTCCTGATAAAAATTCCTCCCAGAACTAATTTTTTACGCTCAACCTGGGTTTTATGTAAAAAAGATGACAAGTTTTGCAATGTAGTACCACATAAGTTTTGCTTCTGTGTTGAAGGATACGCTCAGGAAGGGGGGATTGATTATCACAATATGTATGCACCTACTTGGAGATTGTCTTTCCTGCATTGTTTACTTATTTTCTATGCTCCCAAAGACTATGGAATCCATAATATGGATGTAAAAACAGAATTTCTTCAGGGAATAACTGCAAGAAGAAGTTTTCATGAGATATCCTCATTGAATGGAAGAAGGAAGTTGTCTAAAACTAGTAAAGTCACTATATGGGCTTAAGAAGAACCCCAGATACTGGTACAAGTGTATTGGAGAAGTATTTAATTCTTTGTTTTTTGAATTCAGTTATTCTTATCCTTGCTTGTTTGTTAAATAGGAAGTGCAAGATCCAATTATGGTATTTTCATGTGGATGACTTTGTAATTGGAGTAGATAGTGTTCTGGCTCTAAGATTCAAGCACATTATTCAAAAATACTTCAAAATACAAGACTTGAATGAATTTTTTTATGTCTTGGGTAACAAGGTCTCAAGAAATTGAGAAGAAAAAATGTTTTTTCTGTCTCAAGAAGTCTAAATCCACAAGATACTGGATGATTTTGGTATGCTTGATTTCAAGCTGGTGTCCACTACAATGATTGCAGGGTGCCAATTAACTACTTCTAGTCAAATAATGTAAGATATGTCTATGAAACTGATGACAGTATTACTATTGATCAACAGTACTATGACTGTTCTTATGAAATATAATAACAAAGTGTTATTATGACCACAATTAAATTATTAAATAATTATTTCTTTCATGTGTTAAACACTACTAGTGATTCTCAAAGTGAGCAAGTAATTGTCTACAAGAATGAATTACAAGAAGATTTTAATAATAAAACTTCTTTTATTAAAATGATAAAATTATTTTGATATATTATCTTTTGCAAGAATAACTATAATGGTAGTTCTTGAAGAAAACTAATTTTAGAGAAAAGCTTTAATAATTGAAGATAAATCACTCACTAATATCCTAAAGAACTTATTGAAAGATAAGGTAGAGAGATTTGACGTAGAATTGTGGCTTTGAAGGATCAAAATAAATTTATAAGAGTATTACAACAATATATAGTTGGATTCTATGATTTCATGGCTTTCTGATTGATTCTGAAAGAATTAAAACACTTAAGAATAGCTTCAACTAATACTTACTTGTTGTTAACAATGATATAAATGATAATGAGATGATGATGATGATGATGATATGGAAAAAACAGCAAGAGGAGGCCTCTTTTAAGTCAACAAGAGCTCACAGAGGCATGCCATGGAGCAAACTGAAAAACTAGTGAGTGAGAAAATAATAAACCCTTTTGGATTATTGATTGTATCATCTGTTGTCATGTAAGATTATCATAATTGCTTAATTGATGCTTTTGCATGACTACCAACCCCAATATGGTTAAGAATAAAAGGAGTAACATTTGGAAATATTCTTTTATTCCAAAAAAATCATTGATTTCTCAAATTCATAAATGTTATTGGCAATTTCATCACAGGTTGTAATTACTGTGAATTTCTGAAGATTCAGTGTTTCACGTAGAATAGTCAAAAATGGACTGTAAGTAAACCTTTTAATTTTACTAGTAAAACTGTAATTTTTTTTTGTTGTACCATAGATAATACAGCTCTCCATTGGTCCTGGAAGTTTCAGAAAGATTCATTAAGAATTGTATTTTTAATGAATTTTTTCAATTTTTACCTCATATCTATGTAGAATTGCAAATATCAGTGTTTAACTGGTTGCTATGAGGTAAATCAATGGATACAAGTCCAAAAAGGGTTTTACTTATTCTTTTGGTGTTTATCAATGGAAAATAATTAGGAATCGACATGGTTACAGCAGTCTAAGTAGCTTTTTACCTCCTTGGCACATCAAAATCGCAGGTTATTTGCTATTTTCTTAAGATTTACTGTAGTTGTAACATGGTAACCAAGTTCCCAAAAGGTTTTAGTTTACCAATTAGGCCAAGATCAGTCATGGATCCAAGCTTTGAAGCTGTCCACGCCTCTGAGGCCTCAGAAGTTGGGTACCCTGGCTCTCATTGATGTCTTTTGTCCCCCTTGCCTATTTTTCACGTCAAAATAGAAAATTAAGCTTCAAGTGAGATATTCACTATGGGTGTACCAAAAGTCTATGAAAGAATATAATGGTATTAAGCTCCCAAAACATGAATAACACTATTCTTAGTGTATATGTAACATGGGATTTCTCACATTCCCATTGTTTTGGTGTGAAATTAAGAAAAACAAAACTTTTCACAGATCTTTTATGTGGTATTGAAGTATTTTCCATATTACCACCTCAAAGAGTTAATTTGAGCTTATTAACTCTATGGAGCTACCCTAGGTGAAATTTTGTGTAGAATCCAAATCTGGACTTAAATCAATGGATTTACTTACTCGATAAAAGGTTATTCATCTTTTCTGAAATCAAAAATGATGAATTTTGGATATATGCATGACTTATGAGTTATGCATAATTCAAAATTTATTTTTAAGATGATTGTGGCCTATTTGGGTATTCAAAGTATACCTCAAGGCTCACAAAGAAAGTCCATCAGTTCCTTTGAGTACCAAAAGGATGTTGGCTTGCTGAATTACCTCATCACTTGCAGTCAATTCAATTGGGCCTACTCTACTTTTTTGTTGTCCTAATTTCTAGATTATCCATCTGATGAAAATGTTGCTTCCTTCAAAAGAATACTAAGGTACATTCAAGGAATGAAGAATTAATCACTTGGTCTTGGAGGTAGAGATCCCTTTTCAACCATCATTAGCTTTTCCGACTCAGATCAGGGTAGCAATGATGAAGGGAAATCTTTCTCTGAATTTGGTGTTATTTTTCAAGGACTAATAGCATGGAAAACCAATAAACAGTTAACAGCTTCCCTCTCCAACACTGAATCTGAATCAAAATTACTTGTTGAGCTCACTCAAGACATTAGATGGCTCAAGATATTTCTGTTTAACGTAAAAATTGAGCCATCTGTCCAGTTATGATGTGATTGCACTTTTCCACAATCCTCTCTTTTATCATAAAGCTTGGAATCTCAATATCAAGCTCAACTGGTTGAGTGTTCTCACTATAAACAATAAAATTTATTCATTGTATGTTCCTGCCTTTTAAATTTGGGCAGAAATCTTCACTAAAGGGTTCTACAAGCCCAAGAATCAAACATTCCATCAATACCTATGCCTCATTTCCCTATCCAGAGAAATGGTGTATTAAGCTTTATCTTTTATCTCTTATTACATCATTTCCCCTTTTAGACTAATTTTTATTTTTTCACCTAGGAGTTAATTTGTAATAATATCAGTGTTTCCTGTTTTTATGTACTTAGTATCCTAAGGTATACAAAGCTCACTTTAAGATCATTGTAAAAATTTCCCCATATTTTCAATGCTGCTTTTTCTAATCTTGTTTTTAAACCCATTAGGTAATTTTTCTTTTTTCTTTTTGCTTTGCTAGTGAAATAAATCTCACCAATATTTTCAATTGTGCTTCTTTCTTATTTTGTTTCTAAAACTCCTCAGGCTAGTTATTATTTTTATCTCAGTTCTCACATATTTTTCCTCTCATCATTTTTTGTATGAAGAAATTGAAGTGGTTTATTTATACTTCACATTTTTCTCAAAAAATTAACTCTTGTAATTTTGCAAAAAAAAAACATATTTTGAAAATATGCAAGGGGACTTAGCTATAAACTTTTGATATTTTTTATTGAGGAACTATGATTTATTGATTTGGTATTCAGCTCAAAATTCTGAATTAAATTTATGTTTTACTTTTTTGGTTTGAAACAACCTGTTTAATATTTCTTGAAATCAAATGAAATGAGTTCAATTAAATCATATGTTTAAGAATGTATCAAATATATAAGCCAAGTATAAAGTCTAAATTTAATTTATTATTTATCAATAATGATAATGAGATATATCTAATTAGTTGAATTACCATGCCCAGTCATATGATCTTTGTGGGCCTTGTTTGTGGAATTTATAAAGAGATACTTTATTTTTGGATTGAATTTGTTTGCAATGCTGAGGTCACATTTTTTATTCCATTTAATCTCAAGCCCTAAAAAATAAACCTTGGACCAAATCTTGTACAAATTTTTAACAAACTAGGAAATTTAGCTTGATGTATCTTTTTTTGAAAACAAAAAAGGTTCATTCAAAGGAATTTATCTTATTTTTCTCACCAAAAAAACCTTTTTGGGCCAAAATGAGCTCCCAATATGGTTTCATTCTGAAATTAATAATAATATCAGAACCAATAAATCGGTATCTAGCCACAGTTGATGTTATTTTTGAGATATTTTATTGTCCAAAAATTCGCTTTTTAGGCTATTCTTAAAATATAAAGATCATATGAAAGGGATTACATTGGCAATTAAGAAGCTAATTTATGGGGCTTTTTCTGTAAAACATTTCTAACACTATTTAATGACCCTCTTAATCCAGAACAGTTTCCCTACAATCATCTTTCTAATTGCAATTAAATACCATATTGTGCCATCTTTGATTCCTATGAAGTTCGAAGACCTTCGAAATTTCAAAATTCAGTTCTCATTAGCTATTAATTTTCACAGCCACTATCAGGAGTAAGGCAATTCAATCTTAAACCCACTCAAAATCATGAAACCAAAAAATCCAGTATGTATATCAGAGATCAGTTTCAGAAAATCTTCTTGCTGAAACATGCATAAAGCTTGGTTTATCAATACAGCCTTTAAATACTTGCACCTGTTTAATTGACCTAATACAGCTTGGATTCACAAGACTGAGACTGTATTATCACCCAACTTCACCACACCTCTTGTACATACCCTGTACATCCATATAGGGGCTGTATTATCCAAATCAATTCAAATCAAGATTCCTCTCAAGTAAATTCACTCTTTGGGTCAGGGCTGGTGGATCTTCACATATACCAGCCCCTCTTTCTCCCTCTGGGGACTTTTTCATCAGTTAATTAATATAGTTGTTTTATCATTTTATGAATATTCTTACTCTTATTATGGGTATTATATTTATTGGTATTAAGTTAGTCTTTTCATACATACCTCACCTGTTCAGTGGAGGTGTGGTGGCCATCTCCTTATTAACCCCTCTTCTTTTTTCTCATAGGTTGAAAAAGTGTACTTGGACTTTTTTTTGGTAAACTCTTTTATTTTTACTCTTATTATATTTTCTGCTGCTTTTCTTCTATTCACTTTATTAGAAATCTTATCTTCTTTAAACTCTTATTTTTACTTCTTATATTACAATCCTTGAGCCCTCCATAATTGAGTCCCAGTTTACTGAGTTCCAGGTTGTCTTCACTTCAAAGAGCCCCTGTGGAATTATATTAATTAACTCACAATTGCTTCTTTCTATTAATTCTTGTAAAATTCATTTCTCCCATTAATGAATTATGATTTCTTTGTGAATTTATTATTTCTCATCAATTTCCATCTCATTAATTCATTAATATGAAAATTGACTCTTTTTCATCTCTTAATTCTACCTACCATTTCTCTCTATTGTCAGGGTGAGTCTATGATAAAGGTGTATATAAGTATTTACAAGCTTTGACTATGACTGTGACATGGTAAAAATAGTTTTAAAAGATGATAAAGTTGATAATAAATGATTAATCTAAAATATTAAGGGCTTTACTATTGAGATATAGTGGTGGTGAGCACCGTTGAAAGCCCTGGCTGCAGCTTTTACCTGTTGGGTTACAATAATCAAAGCTACAATACTTAAATTTAAAGTATACCTAATTATTTTCCAAGAGTATAACTGTTTTTGGACAGTTGTACTACGTAGGAATTCAAGAGCAGGATGGGGAGACAATTCTGGCTGTGAAAAGCCTCCTTTTTATCCTGAAATGGGGTGGAAAGGGTGCTAGACCTTTCCATGTAGAGGAAGTGAAGATTTTTTCACTTTCTGGTACTGGCTTGTGGCTTGCAAACAGCCTGTATAGCCTGTATTGGGCTCAGATGTGGTTTTGAAACCACATCTGGGCGGTTTTTACCAATACAGGGTGAAAATTTTCATCTGGGGACCTCACAGCCTGATTCTGACGTGTATGATGCGTAGAATGCTGTACAGAAACTGTATGGGACCCCAATATTGAGTGACATATGAGGTATTGAAGTGAAAACATCCTTCTTCGTCTATTTGACACCTCATATTCATGATTATGGGATATTATCCCATGGTAAGGCTGTAGATGACAGCAGGTGGGATTTTAACCTTAAAACAGCCATACCTTTTTCAATTCTTGAGATATAAACCTCAAAATTGGTTCAGTGTGTAGCCCTGTAAGTGCTCTACACAATGGTACCTCATTTGATATATGTACCGTTAAATATGGCAAAGTTATCCCATGTACAAGATTTTTGTACATTTGTGTGTTTTAGGCAAAAAGCTGTATTGAGCTTGTTTGCCCCATACCTTCTGCTGTATTTGAGATATGAGGAAGTGGATGACACCATCACATAGCCCTGATTGTTCTCTTTCCAAAAAGACCCCACTTCAGGTATCCCACACTAAAACTGTAGAAGCTAGATGAGAGGTGAATGTTTTGTTCACCTTTATTTGGCCTGAAATTGACCATAACTCCAGTAATATTGGTGCTAGCTCAGTTTGGCTGGTACCATTGGATAGCCCTGGCTTAGAGATTCATTTTGAGCACCCATTTGATGGGGTTAAGCCTCTCCCTCTATATTTTAGATGAGAGGTGAAAATTAAGGTTTATGCTCAGCAATAACTTTGAGCAGGAATAACTTTGTTATTTCTTGTCCTATGGTGATGGGACTTATATTTTCAGGAAGAGGTGAGTTTCCTCTTTCTTTCAATACCTTTTGAGCTGATTTGGCTCAGCTCCATGTTTTGGTGGTATCTTGGCTATACCATTGGTTTATGGTATTTTGGCTGTCATGCTTGTGCTCTGGTTTTGAGTCACAGGCTGACATACCCTCCCTCTAAAAAGGCTCATCATTGATGAGACTGTTCAGTTCTCCTAGAGGCTCTGAGTTTCCTTAAATGAAGGTTCCCATCTGGTATGGCATCCTCTGCCAACCATTTGTCTTTATCTGCCGTCTGGTTCTTGAATATGACTAGGTATTGTCTTTGATCCTTCCCATTGAGTCTTATCTTCCTGGCCCTGATGATCCTACTCACAGGTCCAGGGGAGTCTTCCACTTCCACTATCTCTTGTGGTGTGGGTTTCTTCCTCCTGGAGGGGAATTTATCCTCCCCTGTCTGGAAGTATGGTTTGACCAAACTCACTGGACAGACTGGATGTTTCCTTGAAAACTCCTCAGTGAGTTTGACTTCCACTGCATTTTTCCCTATCAATCTAATGATAGTAAAAGGTCCTACAAATTAGTCTCTCATCTTTTTAGCTCCTTTGAGATTGTTGAAGTTCAGTGTAGACACTAACACCTGGTCCCCTTCTTTGAAGTCAGGTTCCATATGTTATTTGTCCCACCTCTGTTTATTGTATTCTTTTGCCTTAGCTATGCATTTGGCAGCTGTGTCACAGGCCCTCTTCCACATATCATGGAAGTCTTTGGCTGTGGGGTGGATAGTCAGGAGATTTTTCTTCAAGTCATCCACAGGAAACAGGGGGCTCCACCCTTTCTTCACCAGTGCAGGTGTTTTACCTGTGGTGGAGTGCTGGCTTGTATTGTAAGCCAGTTGGACTCCTGGTAAGAGGGTAACCCAATCATGGGTGTTACTCTCATGGTCCTTGTATTCCATGCCATAGGCACAGAATCTCCTGAGGATGTCCTCCATTGTTTGGATCATCCTTCCAGCTAGGCCATCTGTTTGTGGATGGTAAGCTGTGGAAAAAGCAAGTTTGGTACCAAGCATGTCTTATAAGTTAGTCCAAAATTCAGATGTGAATTTTGGGTCCCTATCACTAATGATGATCTTAGGGACTCCACAGGTAGATATGATGTTATTCCAAAACAACAAAGCAGTATCCATGGCTGTGTCTTCTTTATGGAATGGTAGACACCTCATGCTCTTGCTGAACCTATCAACTATGATCAAACAGGCATTATAGTTTTCTTTGCCTCCTGGGACAAGTCCTGTAACCCAGTCCATGTTGATGGTTTCCCATGGGTGCTTGGGTTCTTCTATGTGTTGAAGTAACCCATACTTCTTCCCATGTTTCCTATTTCCCTTTTGGCATCTTTCACAAGTGTTTATGTATTCACTCTACTCTTGTTCCCAGTTGGGCCACCAAGATGTGCTTGCTACCCTCTCTTTGGTCCTGTCTTCACTCATGTGTCCCATATAGTGGCAGTCATGGCATTCTTGTAGGATCAATGAGATGTGGTCTCTGTCTACCACTGTGAGTGCACTTGTGTGCTTTTCTCTGTGGTAGAGCAGGCCATCTATAAGAAAAAAACCTATTGTCCTTATAGGCCCTCAACCAGGGTTCCTCCAGCTGGGTTTCCAGTTCTGTACTCCTGTACTTTTGTTGAAGGAGTTGGAGTAGTATGCTACACTGTTTGTGTTTGGCATAAGACTTCTGTACTGCACTGAAGAATTCATTGTGCAGCTCTGAGGAACCTATTCCCAGTATGGGAGTTTCTGTCCCTTCTGAGTCAGTGTTTCCACTGTCAAGGGTACCACTTTCTGGTTCCCATTCAGATAATCTGAAGTTTTTCTTCCTATCTATTTCCATGAAATGGATAGGGATTTTTGCTGCAGCTTCTGGGTCATAAGCTGGATTGCTTTTGAGATTGTCCAGTGGCCATCTGCTGAGGCCATCTGCATTGGTATGGCTTTTACCTTCCTTGTATATGATGGTCATGTTCCCTCTATACTCCTGGATGGCTATTTGCCATCTCAGCATATGTCTATTTGTAGTCTTCATGTTTAGTAAAGACTTCAAGGCTGTGCAGTCTGTGTAGACTTCAGAGACTGCACCCTCCAGATAATAATGGAGTTTTTCTAGAGCCCAGACTAGACATAGACATTCAGTCTGGGTGGCCCCATACCTGGCTTCTGAATCTTTCAGCCGCCTTGAGATGTAGAAAATTACTCCTTCTCTTGGTTCACCATGCACAATTTGTCTTTGTTGAAGGGCTGCTCCTAGGCCTTGACTGCATGCTGCATCTATATATAACTTGAATGGTAGTTCAAAGTCAGGTAAGATGAGCACAGGTGCATTAGTGAGTTCATATTTGATCCTCTTATATGCATCCCTTCTTTCCTTGGTTATTTCAAAAACTACATCTTTTGAACATAACTTGTATAAACTACTAGTTATGTGTGTAAAATGTTTGATATGGTTTCTATAGTAGCTAGCAAACCCAACAAAAGATTGCGTCTCTTTGATGTTCTTTGGTACTGGTTTTTGCAGTACTGCTGCTACTTTGTTCTGGTCAATTGCCAGACTAAGACCTGAGACTTTATGTCCTAGAGCTAGTAGCTCTTGTTGGCCAAAATTACACTTTTTGAGTGAAATTTTCAGATTGATGGGTATACATTTACTTAGAACTCTGTCTATGTATTGTACAGGGTCTTCCCATGTCTCTGAGTATATAATGATATCATCAATATATACTACCATCCAGCCTTCCATTATTTCTTCTTGAAATATGGTGTGCATCATCCTTGGGAAGTGGGCTGGTGCATTCTTGATGCCAAATGGCATTCTGGTGTATTCATATATGCCCATATGGCATATTATCCTGAGTCATTTCATGGAGTTTGGTTTAACTCCATTTTGGTGGAAGCCTTTCATACAATCCATTTTGGTTATGTATTTGGCTTTAGCCAGTTTATCTAAGGCATGAGGTATCCTAGGTATAGGGCACCTGTCTGCTTTTGTGTGGTTGTTCAGAGCTCTGAAATCTACACACAGTCTAGACTTTCCATCATTCCAGGTGATTAGGACAGGGGTGGTGATTTCCACTATCTCATTATGTCCAATCTTCCTGATGACATCCATATCCAGGAGTTCATTGATATGTTTCTCAATTTCTTTCCTGGTTTCCAGGCTTGCTGGATAAGGAGGTCTCCTCAGCATGGGTGGATAAGGCCTTTCCACATCCAGATATAGTTCTATATCATGGCCTTTGATCTTGCCTAATGGTTCTTCACCAATGGCAAATGCTGGTCTGTTCTTTCTCAGCATCTTCAGTAAACTTAGTTTAAGGTTACTGGTGAGGGTAGTGCTAAACTGTCCCTCCCTGAATTCCTTCAAAAGTTCTTCTAGTAGATCTTGAGAAGATATCTGGTATATGTCAAGTGAAAACTTCTTTTCCTTGTTAGTACCAATGGTGATGTGCATATTCTTACTGTTGTAAATGTCTATGCCATACATCCTCTGGTAATCTGTTCCCAGTAAAAACCCTTGGATGTGGGCATCATGAAGCACTACAAACTCTGGGTTGAGTCTGATATTACCCTTCCTGTGGGGTATAATTATCTCTTTGATAATTATCCCAATGGAAGTCATCTTCCCTCATGCACTTTTAAAGTTCTTTGCCTTAGTGGGCAAGAGGTGGTTTTCCCAGTTTGGGAAGTGGGTATCCAGATAGTTTCTGGCCACTATGGAGCAGTGTGCTCCACTATCAATGATCACTGGATGCTGAGCATTGTCAATACAAACAGTCATTTTTGTTGCTGTTCCATGTATATATGCCATTCCTTTGGTTGGTGTAACCAGGAATGTTTGTGCATCTTGTGTGTGTTTGCACAAATTTTTCTTAGCAGTGTCCTGTGGCATGCCTGCTTCCAACTGTATGTCCTGAATTTCTAGTGGGGCTCCCTCTTGGTATTCCACTAAAAATTCCTCTCTTGGGTCTTGGTCATCATCAGATGGTTCTCTGATGGTGTCACCCATGGAGTCTGATTCAGAATCCTCTGTTTGAGGTTCTTCCTCAGGGACTTTCTCTATGACATAGACTTTTTTCTTTGCCTTTGGACAGTTGTTGGCATAGTGGTCTGTTGAACCACAATTGTGGCAAGAATTCTTCTTCTTAGCCACTTCTGCCACTCTTTCTCTGGGTTTGTCTTTAAGCTCCACCCTGAGTGGTTGTTTCTCTTTGAAACTGCTGATTCTATATGGGGTGAATTTCCCTATATTAGTCCTCTTCCTTATGTCTTGTAAGGTGTTGGCTATGTCATCCAAAGTACAATTTTGGTTTCATCTGCATTTTACTGCATGCTCTAGTTCTCCTGGCAGTTGTGTCAGAAGTTTGTGATTCCTCATTTGAATGTTCATCTGAGGATCAATGGCTTTAAGTCTTTTAGACTGTCTGAGGCACCACTCATATGGATCTTTGTCCACAGAGTACTTGTCATTTTCCAATGACATGGTCTTTTGCCATATCCAAGTTCCATTACTGTACTTTTGGATGATTTGACTCTTCCACCATGGCCAGTTTCTCCTGCCATGGATTTCTTTCATTTCTGTGTACCATATACTAGCATGACCTTTAAATGCAGCATTCAATCTAGCAGTGATCCAGTAATCTGGAATGCTTGGTACATCAATGAAGAGTCCATCAATATAATCTATGAGCTCCATATGATCATATTCTCCTGATGCAGAGAATTTGGGCCAGTTTGAGGCCTCAGAAAACTGTTTCAAGGCTTCCTTCTCTGAATAAGACATGCCATCTCCATCTTGGTATTGTGATGGGGATCTTGCCTTATTCATCAACATGGCATCGAGTTTGATGTCATCTGGTTGATATGGATTATCCATAACTTGGCCTTGTGGTTGGGGCTTCAAACTATGGTAGGCATTAAACAATTTGTTAATGTCTTCGCCCAGACACTCCCTGTCCCTTGTGCTGTGGTGTTGTTCTTCAAAGACTATATTCAGTCTTTTGTTGGTTTCTTCAGAGGCTTTGCTTAGTTGAGCATATCCTTGTTGAAGATTTTTAACTATCTGTTCCAAGGAGGCTCGATTTTCTCTCATCCTCTCTTGGCTAGCTTTAATTTCTGCAAGCTGCTTTGCAGATTGTTCAGCATATTGGGACATTTGTAACCACAGTGTATCACTGTTGATGTTACTCTCAGATGTGACAATGTTATTTTCAGTCTGAGTGGGGGTAATGTTTCTATTACTAGGACTACTGATTCTAGAGTGGTTTACAACTACTTCTGGTTCTTGTGTACTTCTTTTACCAAATCTAACAGCTTCTGGATCATGGGGTCTGACTCTTTCCTCCTCTGGTTGAAGGAGGCTTTGTTCTTGCCCTTGTTTCCTTCTCTTCTCCTGGAAACTTCCTGGAATTGTGGAGAATGGTAACTCTTGGTCACTGATCTACTGGTTTCTGAATGGTGTGAAGCCACTGGAGAGCTGATTTGGCCTGCTCCTTGTGAACCTGAAGGAATCTGAGTAGCCCTTTCTGGGTTAATTGGTCTTCTATTGCCTGGATAGTGGCTTGATTCTCCCTTACCCTCTGTGCCCTTGCCTCCAGGAGTCTGCACTGCCTGGTAGGATTCCAAACTTTGGTGATCACCATAAGGTCTTTGAAGTCTATCTCTTTGAGACAGATCTTCTGGCAACTTGATCCAAGTTCTGCCCAGTGAGTTGCTAGGTTGAACCTCTTGTTTTCCATGCTCCATTGAAATAAGTGTTTGAGGAGTTGGTGGATCTGAAGAACTTGATCCATATCCTTCCAGTCCTCTGGTTTGAGGTTTATGTTGAATTGGAGTGTGAATGGCAAGGTTAATATTATCTCCCTCATTGTTTTGCCATTCACCACTGTGTCCAAGGTGTCCTCTTCCTGGTCTTCTGGTTCTGGACAATCCTTCTCTTTCCTCTGGCTGGTTCCTTTGGAAGCCAAGATCTCTGAGGTATGCAGGGGACATATCACTGCTTGCAAGCAGTCAAAAACCTTATGTTCTTAGGGTATTTACCTTTGACTGTGCCTTGTACAAATTTAGTGTCTGCTGACTTGGGCAGTTTGCCTTTGGAAGTTACAGCTGAGTTAATAATTGTAATCTTTCCTTTACGAGTGGTTAAGGTTGGTTTACCTTGTATTGAAGCAGAGTTTTGTGGTTTTCTACTCCTCTGAGTGGCTATTGGTGCCCACTTCTTGGCTGTAATTTGGCCTTCACTAAGCCTCTTCCCTTTGCCCTTGCTGCCCTCTGGTGCTGAGGGTGTCACTGGTATGTTGTCCTGTTACTGCGTCTCAAGTGGTATGAAGTTTTCTTCCACTGAATCAAACAGGAAAAAGAGGGCTTATGTCAGTTAAGACTTCTTAAAAGGGTGGTTTTGAACGTCTCAGAATGGCCTCTGGGCTTGTATCTTACTACAGATGCCCTCTTATGATGACAATGTAATTGAATTAACAATCTCACGCCAAAAATACAGCTTACTGATATGTGGTATACTGTTTGTATGCCAATATCTCACAGAATACTTGTAATTAGCAAGTATAATCTGTCAAAAGATGGTGTATTACAGGGTAATTCAGTTAAAAATGTGCCCAAACACGCCTCAACTGTTGGTTTATCAGTATGAGCTGTCTTAATTCACTTGATAATTAAGGCTGTATTAGTGGCTTAAAGTGTTTTTATATACAAAACACACCAAAAATACTAGTCTTGTGGTTATTAGCCACGTGACAGATACTCTATAATATACAAGTATTTATTTAAAAATGTAAAAATATATATAAAATATATATTTATAGAGAAAATGACACCTAAAAAAGGTGAAACAGGTGTCAATAAATGATAAAAAAGAGAAAACCTTACTTGTAAGGTCCAAAAATAAGTAAAAACACGGCCAGGCCCCCAAAATGTCAGGGTGAGTCTATGATAAAGGTGTATATAAGTATTTACAAGCTTTAACTATGACTGTGACATGGTAAAAATAGCTTTAAAAGATGATAAAGCTGATAATAAATGATTAATTGAAGATATTAAGGGATTTACTATAGAGATATAGTGGTGGTGAGCGCTGTTGAAAGCTCTGGGTTCAACTTTTACCTGTTGGGTTACAATAATAAAAGCTACAATACTTAAATTTAAAGTATACCTGATTATTTTCCAAGAGTATAACTGTTTTTGGACAGTTGTACTACGTAGGAATTCAAGAGCAGGATGGGGAGACAATTCTGGCTGTGAAAAGCCTCCTTTTTATCCTGAAATGGGGTGGAAAGGGTGCTAGACCTTTCCACGTAGAGGAAGTGAAGATTTTTTCACTTTCTGGTACTGGCTTGTGGTTTGCAAACAGCCTGTATAGCCTGTATTGGGCTCAGATGTGGTTTTGAAACCACATCTGGGCGGTTTTTACCAATACAGGGGGAAAATTTTCATCTGGGGACCTCACAGCCTGATTCTGACGTGTATCACACCTAAAATGCTGTACAGAAACTGTATGGGACCCCAGTATTGACTGAAATATGAGGTATTGAAGTAAAAACATGCTTCTTTGCCTATTTGACACCTCATATTCATTATTATGGGATATTATCCCATGGTAAAGCTGTATATGACAGCAGGTGGGATTTTAACCTTAAAACAGCCATAACTTTGTCAATTCTTGAGATATCAACCTCAAAGTTGGTTCCGTGTGTAGCCCTGTATGTGCGCTACACAATGGTACCTCATTTGATATGGGTATCATTAAATATGGCAAAGTTATCCCATGTACAAGATATTTGTACCTTTGTGTGTTTTAGCCAAAAAGCTGTATTGAGCTTGTTTGCCCCATAAATTCTGCTGTAGTAGAGATATGAGGAAGTGGATTACACCATCAGATAGCCCTGATTGTGCTCTTTCCAAAAGGACCCCACTTCAGGTATCCCACACTAAAACTGTAGAAGTTAGATGAGAGGTGAATGTTTTGTTCACCCTTATTTGGCCTGAAATTGACCATAACTCCAGTAATATTGGTGCTAGCTCAGTTTGGCTGGTACCATTGGATAGCCCTGCCGTAGAGCTCCATTTTGAGTACCCATTTGATGGGGTTAAGCCTCTCCTTCTAGATTTCAGATGAGAGGTGAAAATTAAGGTTTATGCTCAGCAATAACTTTGAGCAGGAATAACTTTGTTATTTCTTGTCCTATGGTGATGGGACTTATATTTTCAGGAAGAGGTGAGTTTCTTCTTTCTTTGGATACCTTTTGAGCTGATTTGGCTCAGCTCCATGTTTTGGTGGTATATTGGTTATACCATTGGCTTATGGTATTTTGGCTGTCATGCTTGTGCTGTGGTTTTGAGTCACAGGCTGACATCTATCCTCATTCTTCAATTATTTTATAATTTCCTTTCTTTTTTTGATTCAGTTTTATAGGATTTATATTGATTGGTAATTGATTGGGATTAATTAGGATAATTTATTTGTATTCAGAATTTTGTTGGATTGGATTAATTTTAATTTATTGACCTCCAGAATTGAACTTATTGATTGATCTTATTTTTACTCATCAAGATATTGATTGAATGATTTGATACCTCCATACATTGAATTGATTTGAAGATATTATTGATATTAATATTGAATTGACTTGATAGTCGATTAAATTGATTGATTGACTAATTGAAATTTATTCCAAGATCTTCAGGAAGTCTTATTTTACTGAAAAGATTTTTATTTTGTAATTTTCATTCCTCAAGATTTGTTCTCATTAATTTCACCTCAAGATTGCTGATTAATTCCTCAAGTTCATCAAGACTGCCATTTTACATTAGTTGGTTTAGTCAAGCCTCATTTTCTGTTCTGAAAGTATAATCAAGTTCTTATTTTTCTTATTCTTCAATAATGCCAGTTCAGCATAGCCCTCCATCCAAGGATACAAGATCTCAAAGGACTAAAGCCCTTGTCACTCCTACAGCAGTGGCTCTTCTTGAATGCACACCATCAGTTCATCAACTGAGTGCAAATTTGGACAGAGGACCGCAAATTGAAGGAGAAGCACCCTCCATAAGAGGAGATGTTAATTCAAGAATATAAAGTTCAGTCTCTGGCTTGTTTGGTGGCTAGACAAGCATTTCTCAAATGCCTAGAAGCGGATTAGGGCAAGATGAGGATGAAGAGGGGGAGGAGTCTGAAGAAACTGAAGTAGCAGCTGCCTTGGAAGGTGCCCCTGAGGCTTCTGAAAATCCAAATCTATCCCTTTATAATCAAAATCTTGTCTCTCAAGCGGAATCAACTTTTCTCAATATGATGGAGCCAATGACTCAATTCATGGGACACCTCACTCAAGCAGTTTCCCCAAGGGACAATCCAAGAGCCCTATAATTCAAGACTCCATCAATGAAGACACCTGCTTCTCTTGATGGTACTCAAGCCCATAAATTGAGAGTATTTATCCAATCCTGTCAATTTATTTTCCATAATGACCCAGAAAACTTCTTCTCTTACAGGAAGAAGGCTCTTTACTCAACTTTGTTTCTCACTGGTAGAGCTGGAAAATGGATTTCACCATATTTCTCTAATATCTCTAATGAAGACCCATCCTATCTCCTCAATAGCTGGAAGTTGTTTGTAACCCAGTTATTCACTCTGTTTGCTGACCCCAATGAAGTTAGGAAAGCTGAAAAATACTAGAATAATCCCATTATTAAGGAAAGTGGTAATTTATCCTTGTAAATTGCTGATTTCAGAAGCTTAATATCAAGAATTGGAGATTGGGAGGAAAGGGCTTCTATTCATGTTTATAGAATAGGATTGGAATCAAAAGGTTTGCACCAGTTGGCTTCCCACCTGGGTATCTTTGATACTCTTCAAGAACTCATGGACATTACTTTGGAATTGGATGAAAGGTACCATGAGAGGCAGAAGGAAAAGGGTAGGCATCAGGAGAAGAATCCTACAGCTACCGGGTCTAATTATTCCAGGCCTCCTCAAGATTCATCTTTCAAGAAGCTGCATCAAAAGGAGAGCAAGAAGGGGAAGAATTTTCAAGTTTTAAAGGATACCCCTCATGCTACTCTCCTAAATAAGGACAATAAATCAATTGGTTCTGAAAAGGAGAGCAGGATTAAAGGAGGTTTATGCAAATATTGTGTGGAAAGCACCCAATTGAATAATTCTCCAAGACGCCTCAGAATAGGCCAGGGTCATCAAGAGGCTTCCCTAACAAGCAGAGAAAAGCCTGAGTGGGAATCATGATGTGCTCAATGGCTCTCACTTATTTCCTTCAAGAGCACAATTGTGCACTCTTAATACTAGGGTAAAGAAATCTTTAAAATTTCTTATTCTTTCTTCTTTCTCTGATATTTTTTATAGTATTCTCATTGATTCTGGTGCTCAAAACTTTTTTATTACAAAAAATTTTATTCTAAAGTACTCATTTAGTATCTCAGAGCTCTGTGAAAATATTCCTCTTTTCATTTTGGATTCTAATGAGTCCACTTCCTTGTTCATCACTCATTAGACCAAGTGATTTGCTGACTTGCCTTCTTTCCCAAACTCCAAATGGAACTTTTTTATCATAGATTTTCCTAAGGGAGGAGACCTAATATTGGTCTATGATTTCCTTTACCATTTCAATCTCATATTGGGTTGTAAAAATAAGTTTCTCACCTATGATTCTAGTGGTATTAATTCTTTTACCAGCAATGACTTTGCCACTTCTTTCAATAGTGTTGCTCTGGTTGGTAAGCTGAGGACACCTTCCCTTCCATCATTCTATCCCAGTCATTACTTTAATCAATTGATGAAGTCTTCAAAGAGATAAAATATCATAGAAAAGATGTTGCTAAATCTTCACTTCATCTCTTTCAGGGGGATATGGACCTTCCTCCTTTATCCTTCCATGCATCACTGGAGGAGAAGTGGGATGATGAGGAAGAGCCAGAAAAAGTTTAAACTGTTCTGAAGGTTGTACCTCCTGCTTATCACCATTATTTGGTGGTATTCTCCAAGGTGAAATAATAGAAACTTCCTCCACACCATGCCTGTGATCATCATATTGAGCTGGAGAGTCCTCTACCACCAGTTGGTTTTATCTACTTCTTATAAAATCAAAATTCAGAAAGACTATTGGCCAAAATTTCAGATAGTTTAGAGAAGGGTTTCATCAAGCCAAGGTCCTCTTCAACAGGAGCACCTGTCCTTTTTTTTCAGAAAAATATTTGTGTGTTGACAACTGCAAACTCAATTCTGTCACTAGGAAGAACAGGTACCCTTTCCCTCCTATGCATCAGCTTCTCACTGTCTTCAATGGCTGAAATATCTTCTTCAAGATAGACTTGCATGGTTCTTATAATCTCCTGAGAATTGAAGAGGGGGTGAGAATTTAACTACCTTGAGAACCAAATATTGTAGTTATGAGTATTTGGTGATTCCATTTGGCTTAACCAATGCTCCTTCTTCATCCCAGAATCTTTTGAATGATATCTTTTTTGTAGTTGATTTAGATGATATTATGTTCTTCTCAAGCACTGAGGAGGAACATGTCCAATATGTGGTTTCTGTCCTCCAAAGGCTGAGGGACAATAATTTGGTTTCCAAAGCCTCAAAGTGTGTATTCCATGCCTGAAGTGGGAAATTCCTTGGCTATTTTGTTTCAAGTGACAGCCTCAAGATTGATTATTCAAAAGCTCACCAAATCCTCTATTGGACTCAGCCAAAGAACATCAAGCCTTCTAAATCTTTTCTTTTCTTTTCCAATTTCTATCATTGTTTCATTAAAAATTACTCCAAAAAAATCACTGGTCCCACTTCCCTTCTTAAAAAAGATTCTCCCTTTATCTTAAATGAGGAGGCTCTTAGTCAGTTTCAATCACTCAAAGAAGCATGTATCACTCCCCCTATACTTTCTCATTTCAATCCTTCTCCACCAACTATTGTGGATACTGATTCTTCTGATTATGCCTTGGGTTCTCTACTGAGTCAGGTGAATAACTCAATGAAGCATCCCATTGCATTTTATAGTCAAAAGCTCCCCTCAGCTGATCTAAACTATGATATTTATTATAAGTAACTCCTTGGAATAGTTTGTGCTCTCAAGTCCTGGAGAAATTTTCTTATTTCTCTTTCTCACTCTTTTGAAGTCTTGACAGACTATTCTTCTCTTCAGTACTTCATGTCTTTTCAAGTCCTCACTTGCCATCAGGCCTGCTTGGCTGAGTTTCTCTCTGAGTTTCATTTTACTATCACTTACCACCCAGTCAGACTGGCCACTTCACCAGATTCCTTGTCACATTGGGAGGATGTGTACTCATAGAGGGGGGAATTCATTGACAAGAATCCTCAAAAATTTCATCAAATTCTTAAGCAAGATGGAATTCAAGAAACAAGACTCTTTTCAATGAAAGTAGGATTGTTCTCAGACTTAGTTGATCAAATTCAAAATAAAGTATGGCAAGAAAAATGCAATAAAGTACTCAAAAAAATAGCAAGAGGTGAATCATTAACAGATTATTCTCCTGAAACTCAAGTCAAGCTATTTTTATTCAAAGATAGAGTAGCTATTCCAAGATATTAAAAATCTTAATTGAACATTCTTCAAAAGAATCATTACTCACAATTTGCTGGCCACCCTGGCCAGCAGAAGACCCTCAAGCTCAGCAAGAGGGATTTTTATTGGGCTGGAATGAATCACATCATCAACGACTATGTTTCCGCATGTCAGAAACGTTTAAGAAACAGGAACATTCCTCATAAGAAGTGTGGATTACTAAATCCTCTTCAAATTCCATCTGTGTAAGGTTTGACTATGAAACAATAAGTAAAAATTACTAATATTTTACTTATTGTACTATGAATGTCCTTATAATTGAAATAATTAAGATAAAAATAATTATAATAATAAAGAATTATTATAATTATGGCGTAAAAATGATTATATTATTAATAAAATATAATAATATAATTTATATTATAAAATGTAATATAATAAAATAAATATATTAATATAAAATAATTAATATATTTAAAGGCACTTTATTATTGTTACAAACAAATAATAAAGGCGTAAAAAATTGCTTTTTATTAATAAAAAACAATTAATAACAATAATATTACCAATATTAAAGTTAAAAATTAATATAAATACTATTTATATTAATTAAAGAATTATTAAAATAATAATAAAGAGAAAATTATTATAATAAGAGAAAATAACTTACTTTTAACACTTAACATAATAATTTTGAAATATTATACGCCAATAAATATAAATACAACCTTTTCAAATTGTATTTACAATAAAAATAAAGAAAATTACTAATATTCTTGATTTTTACGTGGAAATGAGTTTTTTAGAGAGATTTTTAACAAAAACACTTAAATAAATGATTTAATCACATCAAAATAGCTGATTACAACAAAGTGGTCTTTGGTATTTAATAATATAATGGTTTTATATATAAAGAATAAAGAAATTACCTTTGATTTCATTGATTTAATGTTTTTGATGCGTCTGAGGGGAAAATAGAGTAAAAAGAGCTCTATTTATAATAAATACCTCCCTCCTAGACTCCAAAAGGCTTCTAGTAGAGGTTTACTGATCATATCCACTGGAATTGATCAATATTTTAATGTTTGGGGATGATTACATCATGATCAAACCATATTGCATCATTATTACACCATTATTTAGAGTTATCACTATAAATCTAACGTTGATGACATCATAGGCTTTGCAGAACCCCAAATTTCGTGGATTTTATTAGTTTTCATCATAAACTAATAGTATTCACCAATTTTATCACTCATATGACTGTTAAACGTAATTTAGGTTACAGTAGGTGATCATAACTGCTCAATTTAAACTCAAACTTTGATCTTTAATAACTTTTAAGTTTTACATGCTACAGAAATTCAGAGAGTGAATTGCAATAGCCTGACATAACCTTATTATGCTGCCAAGAGCTTTTCATTACATCATCAAAACTTTAATTTTGATGATTTTTCTTGTAACTCATCTTTTCTGTCAAAATTCAATATTTTAAACTTCAAATCATGATTTCAGGGGGTTATACCCTGAATTTAATAATAAAAATTAGATCATTCTTCACAAATGAGCTAGTAGAATCCAACTGTGTGCTTTATTTTAAGTTTGGACCACTTTCACAACAACAAAGTGGTCAACAGCTCTGTTGATTTTTATCTATATTTCATCATAGGTTTTAACCTTGTTTATAAATTGTCAAATAAAGCTCATATCTGTGTTCTTACAGTAATTAAGTGGTAACCTTCTTTCTGGTTCATCACTCTATCTTGTATAGTTTAAGAGATATTAGCTATGATCCTTGAATATATGCGTTGACCAAAAAAGTGCATATATTGAGGTTAATTCCTTAAGTATTAACTTTGGAAATTAGCTTATTAATTATTTTATGTGTGAAATTTCATGGGAAATCCAATGGTACAATTTATTTCACATGTTTTCTCATTGGTTCTTGAAACAAATAAGGATTTATGGTTTTTATAAGGTATTATTCCTTATAACTCATTAAATATTGACTTTACAGATATGCCATAAAAATGGTATATGTGTATTTTACCATTGGGAATCCAATGGTATAATTTTTTTCACATGTTTATTCATTGGTTTTCATTTAAACCAATTTTTGTACCAATTTGTGGTATTTTTGTATTTTTGAAGTAATTATTTTTAATGTATAATTATTCTAAGTAATCTTAGTATAATTATCTTAAAGGTATAATTATTCTGAGTCTTTCATGTAACCTTATTGGGTATGTGGTCATATCTCGAAGGCTGACATTCCCTAACACCAAAAAAGATTGTACCACAATCTGATATGTGTAATTAGGGTATCATCCACTGTCCTACCTCTTCAGTAGACTTTGTTAGTCTTGAAGCTCCATAATGCTTAACTTTTCTATTTTTCAGGCTTTCTTTCATTTCTGAACCTTCTTAGTAGTTTATCAGCATTTTTTATATCTTTCTCAAGTAGCCATTCATCTTCTTGAGTTGAATTTCTATACCTTACAAGGTATTCCCTTTCTTTTTTGTTTCTTGTCCTTCTTTCTTTAAGGACTTTTACTATTTTCTTTTCCTCTCCTTCTTCCAAGGGGGGAATTTCAAGTGGGGGTTTATTTCTTAGTGGAAATAACTCCTTGTCACTTGAGCTGTAAGGTTTCATTAGACTTACAGGGAAAGCTGGGTGTTTGTTCATTAGTTCACCTGTGAGTTCCAATTGCACAGCATTGTGTTGATGAAGTGCTTTTATCATAAATGGTCCTGCAATAGAATCTTTCAATTTCTTTGGGCCTTTTATGTTATTGAAATTAAGGGTTGATACTAGAACCAAGTCTCCTATTTTGAAATCAGGTGGCTTGTGACTTTTATCCCATCTTTCTTTTGCATATTTGAAAGAATCTTGCATACATCTGTTTGCATGGTGTCTTGCCTTGTCAAGCATTATTTTAAAGCTGCTTGCTGTTGGATGTATATCCACTAAGTCTTTTTTGAGGGTGTCATAAGGAAGTCTTGGATTCCAACCTTTTTCTAGCATTGCTGGTGTTTTTCCAGTAGAAGAATGGATTGATGTTTTATATGCCAGTTCCAGTGCTGGTATTAGTGTACACGAATCATGGGTAAAACCATCAGAATCTTTGAATTCTAGCCCATAAGCACAGAATCTTCTGATCATGTCCTCTAAGGTCTGTATCATTCTTTCTGCTAAACCATCAGTTTGAGGATGATAAGCTGTTGAGAATGATAACTTTGTCCCAAACAAGTTATGGAGATTTTTCCATAATGCTGAAGTGAACTTTGCGTCTCTGTCACTTATAATATTTTGGAAAAAGCCTGTGTGGCTAATGACTTTGTTCCATATCATTATGGCTGTATCCATAGCTGTGTCATCTTTGTGACATGGTAAGAACATAGGAGTTTTACTGTATCTGTCAACTAACACTAGGCATGCATTATAACTCCTGTCTCCTCCTGGAGGTAATGCTGTTACCTAATCCATATGAACTATTTCCCATGGGGATTTTGGTTCTTGGAGTTGGATCATCATTCCAAATTTCTTTCCTGTGGTTCTGTTGGCGTTTTGGCATCTGTCACAGGTTTGGCAGTACTCTTCAACATCGTTCTTCCAATTTGGCCACCAAGAGCAGGTTTTCACCCTCTCTAGTGTCCTATCTTCTGAGAGATGTCCAGATGCAACACTATCATGACACTCATGTAAAATAGTGTTTATTAGTGCTCTATCTGTTAAGGTCATAACACATGTGTGTTTTGTTCTATGGTAGAGGATTCCATCAAGGAGGTGGAATCTTCCTTCATCATATGCCTTTTTCCATGTTTCATCTAGTTTTGATGAAAGTGATGGGTTTTTGCAGTCTTTCATTAGAAGTTGGCTTAAGATATGACAATTTCTGTCTATCTTATAGCTTTCTTTAACCTTGTTAAAGAATTCTGTGCCAATGTCTGTGACACATATTCCTTCTATATGGTGTTCTTCTTGTGGTACCCATGCTGGATTGTCAGGGGTATTTGCTAAAGCCCATCTGCTAAGACCATCTGCATTTTTATGGATATTACCAGATTTATGTAAAATAGTCATATTTCCTCTGTATTCTTGGATAGCAATTTGCCATCTCAGCATATGTCTATTTGGAGTCTTCATATTTAATAGTGATTTCACAGCATTAAAGTCTGTGATGACATCAAATACTGTTCCATCCAAATAATAATGCAGTTTTTATAAAGCCCACACTAAGCATAAGCATTCCATTTGGCTGGCTCCGTACCTTGCTTCTGTTGGATCTATCTGCCTTGAAATGAAACAAATTGGTCCTTCCACTGGTTTATCATTTATAATTTGTGTCTGGTGAAGTGCAGCACCTAGTCCTTCCCCACAAGCATCAATGTATAGTTTGAAGGGTAGTTTCCAATCTGGCATTAGAAGAAATGGGGAATTTCTTAGTGAATTTCTCAATTCTTCATATGCCTTGACTCTTTCTTCTGTCACTTCATAGACTGTTTGTTGGTCACATAGTTTATACAAGGATTTAGCAATTTTCGCAAAGTCCTTTATATGCTGTCTATAGTAACCAGGAAATTGTAGAAATGATTGCATTTCTTTTTTGGCTTGAGGCATTGGTTTAAGTAGTACTGCTGCTACTTTGCTTTTGTCTATGCCTAGACTGAGTCCAGATACAACATGTCCTAGTGCTTTTAATTCACTATATGCAAAATGACACTTTTTCAAGGAAATTTTCATATTCACTTGGACTATTTTCTGTAGTACCCTTTCTAGTCTTGTAAGGTGATTTTCCCAAGTTTCTGAGCAGACTATAATATCATCAATATAGATAATTAACCATCCTTCTGATAATTCTTCAGGGAATATGGTGTTCATCATTCTTTGATAATGGGAAGGTGCATTTTTTATCCCAAATGGCATTCTTAAGTATTCAAAAATTCCACAATGGACTATTATTCTTAGTAGTTTCTTGGCATTGTTTGTTAAGACATTTTGATGAAAACCCTTAAGAGCATCCATAGCTGTAATGAACTTAGCTTGTGACAATTGGGTCAATTTCTCATGGATTCTAGGTATTGGATATCTATCTGGAATGGTATAGGTGTTCAAGGCTCTGAAGTCTCCTACCATCCTTGATTTTCCATTATGCCAAGTTATAATGACAGGTGTAGTAACTTCTACCTGTTCATTATGTCCAACTTTTCTTAATACTCCAAGGTCCATTAATTCTTTAATGTGTACTTCTAAGGCTTCTCTAGCCCTTGGACTAGCTGGGTAAGCTGGTCTCCTTAGTAAGGGTGGGTAAGGCTTTTCCACATTAAGAATGATTTCTACTTCATGCCCAATTATAGCACCTAGTGGCTCTTTGTCAGTTGCAAAGGCATTTTTGTACTTAAATAAGAGGTCAATTAATTTTTCTTTCATTCTATCTGTTAATTCTTGATTGAATTCTGCCTATTTAAGTTGTTCAGATATAAAAAGATCCTTTTCTGGAATCTTTTCTTCATTCTTAATAACTGTAATTTGTTTTTTGTTATTTAAGAAGCCAAACTTCTGTCTCTTATTGTCTCCTATAGTAAAATATCTATCCTTCTGGTTAGAGATATTTATACCATAGATTGATAAGTAGTCATTTCCCAGGATAAAGTGATTACTGGTACAGTTGTCCATTACCACAAATTCCACTTTAATTCTGACACATTGTGAAGGGTGAGGAAAAATTAGTGTTAAATCAATTATTCCAAGGGGCTTCATGCTCTCACTTGCACTACTGAATTTGACACCTTGTATTGGCATAAGTTTTTCTTGCCAGTCTGGGACAATGGTTTTTAAATAACTTTTTCCAACACAGGTGCAATGTGCTCCTTTATCTAAGTTAACCTTTCCTTCTTGATTATCAACCATAACAATACTTATACTTGATTTTCCAGCTGTATATCCCATTCCTCCTGCAGGTTTGGTTCTATACATTTTGGCATCTTGCACATTTGTCAGGTTTGTGTCAGATGTTCCAACTTGTGGTAAATTTGAGTTGACATCTAGTACTTCATAAATTATATCAATGTTATTAATTTCTGCATTAATTATATTGATTTAATCACTTTCAGAAGTTTCTGATTCTTCTGTTTCTTTTTCAGAGTCAGATTCCTCCTCTTTGTCATTGTGGTTTTCTGTTTCCACAATTTCATTGATTTTTGCCTTTTTTGGGCAATTATTGGCTAAGTGTCCAATACCTCCACATTTATGGCATTTCCTTTTCTCATTATTATTGGATGTACTGGGCTTGAAGGATTCTTTTGGTTTATCTTTTTTGATAAATGGTTTATTTGGGCTTTTAATGTCCAATTTCTTCCAAGTCCTTCCAATTTTTGTTCTTGTCACTATGTCTTCCAGTGCATTAATGTACTCTTCTGTGGAGCATGGTTCTATACACCTGCTTCTTAGGGCATGTTCTAGCTCTCCTCCGCATTTCTTGAGTATTTTCATATGCACCATTTTTTGTGACATTTCTGGGTACAATGCATTAAGCCTTTCAACTTGTTTCAGGAACCAAGTTAAAGGTTTGTCTTTCTCTGGGTCAAAGAAAGAATTTTCAAATGCATTTTCTATCTTATACCTCCAGGCATCATTTGCCCACTTGGTGATTATTTCTTGTTTCCACCAAGACCAGGTATTTTTACCATTTGTTTGTCTGATGCCATAATACCATATTTTTGCATATTTCTCAAACAATGAATGTAATCTTGCTGTTATTAATTCATCTGGTATGGCATAGTCTTCTTGTAACATGTCAATTGTTTTAATAAATGACATGTGGTCATATTCACCTTCTCCTGTGAATGTTGGCCATTCTTTTAATGAAGGTGCTTCCTTCATTAAGACTTGGTTATTATCTTGGTGACTCAAGTCTGTTATGAGTAGATTTGTCAATTCCTCCTTTGTTTTAACAGGGCTTCTTATATGAGAAAATGGAGTTGATAACTTTGGCATATTTGAATTGGCCTCATTCATTTTATCCATTTTTTCAGTAATAAGCCTTATTTCACTTTGAATATCATCTTTCAGATGCATTCTTGCTTCATCACTTTTTTCCAAATGGTCCAAAAGTAATTTTTGGTTTGATGAAGTCTTTTCTTCAAATTTTTATACAGAAATACTTAATTTATTTAATTTTTCTGTAAGACTGTCAATACTCACATCATAATTGATTGTCAAAGTTTTCTCTTTGATATCACTTATGTATTTGTACAATTCTTGTTGTCCTTGTATTAACTTCTGAGTATTTTCAATTAATACTTTTGCTTTATTATTTTCAATCATAAATCTTATGTTATCAATTTCTTTCTTATTTTGTACAACAAGTTTGGTTAAAGATGATAAGCTATTATTTATTTCTTGGAAAGATAATAAACTATTTTTAATGTCTTTAAGAGGTAAAATACTATTTTTAAGCTCTGTTAAAGTATTTACAACATCAGGAGACAAGGTTATTTCTTTGGGAAATGGGGTTGTCTCATTCTTTGTTCCTCTTTGTCTTTAAATTCCATGAAAGTTCTGGCCATGTTGAAAACATTGTCCATGGCATCCTTTTAGATTTTTGGGATCCTGTAGCTTGGGGAATATGGTTTCCTCCAATTCTTTTTCTTGTTCTTCTTCCCTTCTTGGGGAAGTGGGTTGGCTTGGGGCTTGCTGGTAGAAGCTGCTGGGGCTTCTTCCTTGGTTGTGTCCCTCTTTTTGGCGTGGTAATTCTTGATTTTTTTGATTTGAGGTTTGGATGACAGTGGATTCCATCCATTGGAGTATTTCACTATCTCCTCCTCTTTGAGAAACTTTTTCAGGATGTGCCAGGAGTTCATCACTCCTTGGTGTATTTGAGGCAGCATTTCCCAATCTTTGTCCTTGTACACTGTGTAATACTGCTTGTACTGGCTCATGTAGATGTCTATTTGAGCCCTCTGAATGTTATTTGTACCTATTTGAGTTACTCATACTTAGCTCCAATTCAGGTTCAGATATCATGGGCATCTCTGGGACTTGCCTTTGGGATAAGGCACTTCCTTGTGTGGATTCTGTTCCACTGGGGATATTGCCCTTTCTTTTCCCTTTTGAGGGATCAGTTCTACCTCTGAGTCCAGCTCCATCTGATTGGATGGAGTATTGGGAACCTCTTCTGGTAGTCATAACTTAATAAAATAAAAAAATAAAAGTATTTTAGGATAAAAATTCTTTTTATGGTAATTATAAAAGAGGTGCTCACCTTCAGTGTCTTGAATGGTGGGTGCTGGAAAGTCTGATTTCTTATCTTTCGTTCTTTTAGTGATAACTGGTGGTGGAGAACTTTGACAAGTTTCTTCCACCAATCTCTCAACAGTAGTTTGGTTATCTTCTGTTGGGTTATCCTCAAACACTAAAAAAGACAAATAAATATAAGTCTTTTTATAAGAAGTGTTATTTTTTGGCAAGAGATGGCAATTTTCCACATAGAAATTGCTTTAATATCTTTAAAAAATTGAAATGAATAAAGAAATGAATAAAAATGAATAAAAATAACTTTTTTTATTGGTTTTTAATATTTTTTATTTTTATTTTTAAGGAATAAAATAAAAATTAATATGATTCTTTATAAAATTCAATTATAATAAAAATTATTTTTAATTTATATAATATCTTTTTTTAATCACTAGAGTCACTCAAAGAAATTTCTTGCAAGTCTAAGGATGTGAAAAAACCACGTGTAAGACAGTACAATTGCTATCCAAATGCCTCAATAGCTTTTAAAATCAATAAAATATAAAACTATTATATAATTTTATGATTATAACTATAATTTATTATTGGATAAACCCAATTAGAATCTTTTTAAAGGTCTTTTAAGTAAATATCACGGCCAGGCCCCCAAATGTAAGGTTTGACTATGAAACAATAAGTAAAAATTACTAATATTTTACTTATTGTACTATGAATGTCCTTATAATTGAAATAAATAAGATAAAAATCATTATAATAATAAAGAATTATTATAATTATGGCGTAAAAATGATTATATTATTAATAAAATATAATAATATAATTTATATTATAAAATATAATATAATATGATAAATATATTAATATAAAATAATTCATATATTTAAAGGCACTTTATTATTGTTACAAACAAATAATAAAGGCGTAAAAAATGTTTTTTATTAATAAAAAACAATTAATAACAATAATATCACCAATATTAAAGCTATAAATTAAGATAAATACTATTGATATTAATTAAAGAATCATTAAAATAATGATAAAGAGAAAATTATTATAATAAGAGAAAATAACTTACTTTTAACACTTAATATAATAATTTTGAAATATTCTACGCCAATGAATATAAATACAACCTTTTCAAATTGTATTTACAATAAAAATAAAGAAAATTACTAATATTCTTGATTTTTACGTGGAAATGAGTTTTTTAGAGAAAGTTTTAACAAAAACAATTAAATAAATGATTTAATCACGTCAAAATAGCTGATTACAACAAGGTGGTCTTTTTTCTTTAATAATATAATGGTTTTATATATAAAGAATAAAGAAATTACCTTTGATTTAATTGATTTAATGTTTTTGATGCGTCTGAGGGGAAAATAGAGTAAAAAGAGCTCTATTTATAGTAAATACCTCCCTCCTAGAGTCCAACAGGCATCTAGTAGACTTTTACTGATCATATCCACTGGAATGGATCAATATTTTAAGGTTTGGGGATGATTACATCATGATCAAACCATATTGCATCATTATTACACCATTATTTAGAGTTATCACTATAACTCTAAAGTTGATGACATCATAGGCTTGGAAGAACCCCAAATTTCGTGGATTTTATTAGTTTTCATCATAAACTAATAGTATTCACCAAATTTATCACTCATATGACTGTTAAACTTAATTTAAGGTTACAGTAGGTGATCATAACTGCTCAATTTAAACTCAACCTCTGATCCTTAATAACTTTGAATCTTTACACGCTACAGCTACTCAGAGAGCATTACATCATCAAAACTCTAATTTTGATGATTTTTCTTGTAACTCATCTTTTCTGTCGAAATTCAATTTTTTTAACTTCAAATCATGATTTCAGGGCGTTATACCCTGAATTTAATAATAAAAATTACATCATTCTTCACGAATGAACTAGTAGAATCCAACTGTGTGCTTTATTTTAAGTTTGAACCACTTTCACAACAACAAAGTGGTCAACATCTCTGTTGATTTTTATTAATATTTCATCATAGGTTTTAACCTTGTTTATGAATTGTAAGATAAAGTTCATATCTGTGTTCTTACCGTAATTACGTGGTAGCTTTATTTTTGGCTCATCACTCTATCTTGTATAGTTCAAGAGATATTAGCTATGATCCTTGAATATATGCGTTGACCAAAAAAGTGCATATATTGAGGTTAATTCCTTAAGTATTAACTTTGGAAATTAGCTTATTAATTATTTTATGTGTGAAATTTCATGGGAAATCCAATGGTACAATTTATTTCACATGTTGTCTCATTGGTTCCTGAAATAAATAAGGATTTATGGCTTCTATAAGGTATTATTCCTTATAACTCATTAAATATTGACTTTACAGATATGCCATAAAAATGGTATATGTGTATTTTACCATGGGGAATCCAATGGTATAATTTATTTCACATGTTGATTCATTGGTTTTTAAGTTAAACCAATTTTTGTACCAATCTATGGTATTTTTGTATTTTTGAAGTAATTATTTTTAATGTATAATTATTCTAAGTAATTTTAGTATAATTATCTGAAAGGTATAATTATTCTGAGTCTCTCTTGTGACCTTATTGGGTATGTGGTCATATCTCAAAGGCTCACAATCTGTTCCTTGGAATTCATTATAAATGGACTTTATCACTCAATTGCCACTGTCCAACAAGTTTGACTCAATTTTAGTAGTTGTGCACAGATTATCAAAAATGGAAATATTCATTCCAACTTATTCAACAATTGATTCCCCTGACTTACCTCAAATCTTTTTCAGCAATTTCTTTTCCAAGCTTGGCTTTCTGGTCAGTATTGTCAGTGATAGAGGTTCCTTATTTGCTTCATCATTCTGGACTCAATTATGTCAGCAGCTCAAAATATCAAAAGATCTTTCAGCTTCTTTTCATCCTGAAACAGATGGACAGACATAGATGGTGAAAACCATTCTATAAAAGTATCTTCAGATGTACTTCAGCTACTATAAAGATGACTGGAACATCTTGCTCCCTCTGGCTGAATTTTCCTATTATAATGCAGAACATTCACTAAAAAAGCAATAAACCTTTTTCACAATCTATGGAGGAAATGTCTGTTTTGATTCAATTCACATTTCTTCTTAAGACAAATCTGCTGGAGAGCTATCAAAAAAACTGCAATCAGTAAATCAGTTATTCAAAGAAGAATTAGAGTCAGAAATGAGGAAAGTTAATGATTATTCAGATAGAAAGAGGAAAATTTCACCTTATTTCCAACCTGTGGACAAAGTAAGGCTAGCCTCAAAGAATATCAAGATCACAAGACCCACCAAGAAACTCTCAGAAAGATGGTTGGGACCTTTTGAACTCTTGAAGAAGATTGGTAGCAATGCATATCACCTCAAGTTTCCTCAACAATGGAAGTCAGTTCACCCTGTTTTCCATGTGTTCTTATTGGAACCAGTCAAGCAATCCACTATCCCAAACTAACATCAATTTCCACCACCACCAGTCTTAGTGGAGGAGAAGGAGGAATGGGAAGTGATTAAGGCTCTGGAATCAAAGCTCAAGAGAGGTAATTTATGTTATCTTTTAGAGTGGAAAAGATTCAGTGAAGACCCAGAAAGAAAAACCTGGGAGCCAGCTTCCAACCTTACTAGCTCACCAGAACCTGTCAAGGATTTACACACTTTGTAAACTGAAAAGCTTGTCTCAAATACCCCAAGAATTTGTTTTTATGGTGCTTGATGCAGAGTAGAAGTTATGAAAGTAAGTTCCTCTCCTGGAATGCCCCTTTAAGGGGGTACTCTACCCAAATATATTTTAAGTATTACCTCAGCCAATTTGTGAGAACTTGTCAATTTCTTTGGACAGGTTTAGAAGGCCTTGTAACCTCAACCCCCTCAAATTTGGACCTTTCATAAAGAGATGGACAAATCCCTCCTTATTTCTTTTCTATTTTCTTATTCTAAATTATGACCTTTATCATTATTAAAGACATTAATTAGCTCAAAGTCATTTATGGCAAAGTCTTTCTGTTCTTTTATGGTGCTTGGTGGGGAGTAGAAGCTATGAAAGTAATATCATCATCCTGGTATGCATTGAGGGTTCTACTTCTTGTAAAACAGCACATTGGCCACTCTGTGAGTGAAAAATGCTTTTTTCTATCTTTCAGGAAAAGTTATGACCAAAATTCAAGCAAATCATCACAAGAAAGACACCTCTCAGAAGCTTGATTTATCTATTATTTTTTGTTTTATTTAATTTAATTTTCTTTTCTTTCTTTGCTTGTATAATTCTTTTTTCTTTTCATTTCTTTATAAAGCAGCAGCATCTGCTTCCATATCATGTATTGAGAAGTTGCATTTATTTTTACCTTTAATTTGAGTAGCTATAAGCATGGGAATGAAAGTCAAACCAAGCACAAAAAAAGGACAAGGAAGCTAGTTATATCTACCCAAATCATCAAAGGCTCTCTGGAAGTCATTAATCAGTTACTCCTCATACCATGCCAATTTAGCAACCAGCTCTGCAGGAGAAGTACTACCGATCATACCATCATTAGCATAAGTAATTATCTCCCTACTATTTCTGTAAACTCTTATAAAAGACCTGGCCACAGAATCTTGGCCTTCATTCATTATCTTTGGATAATCTCTGATAACCCAGATAGGCCAATGTTCCCTTTCCTGAAATACTTGGGCAGCAGAAAACGGCAAAGGCAAGCAATCTTATCTTCTTGTTATGGAGCTGGCCACAGGCTTTAGTTGTTTGCAGGTGACCATTCAATAATATCTGGGCTGTAGGATGGGTGATTGTCTCATTGGTGAGACCAGGGCAGGCCTGGCAGTGTAAGAATTTGGGGAAGGAGGAGGAATAGAAGATGGAATAGTGGAAAGGACTTGTTGAAAGTCTCTGGGGGTGCTAGGTATTACTTTACTTTTAAATCTTCTGGATGGAGGTTGGGAAGGTGAAGTACTGGATTGGTGGCTAATAGAGTTGGGTACCACCTCAACTTCTTTGCCATCTAGCTCATCACTACCTTCAGCATTGGGATCAGTGGAAGAATTGGCAATTCTTCTAAATCTCTTCACCACACCTTGACTATTGATCATAGAAATGGTGACCTCTTAGCTGGAATAAATTGTCCTACCACCAGTTGGAATGGGCCTTTCAACATGTGTCCACCTGACCACATCCCTCTTCCTGGATCCAGTCACTAATTTGTAATATGAGTATCCTAATAAATCAAGGAAATCCACAATACTTGCAGATGTAAAACACTGGAGTATTTTCAGCAGTAGGAGCTTCAGGAGCTGGGAAATATTTCCCAAAAAGACCATTCCTTTACTCCACAGATACTGCCCAATGTTGGAAAGTGGAGCCCCTGGATGTTTTTAAGGTTTCTTCCCAACAAAACAGTGTTTGTAATGTGTGGATATGAAACTTTAATTAAAAAGCAAGTACTTTTCCTGTCCTCAAAATTTGTATAAGGTAAAAATCAATTAAAAATAGTAAGAAATATTATTTTGAAGAGAAAACACGCCAATTTTATTGTTTATAACTTTATTAGTATAAAAAAGTAATATTCTAAAGATTTATTGTTTTACCAACAATAAGAATTTATCCAAAAATACTCTACAAGAGATATTTAACACTACAAAAGAAATTTATTCAGGAGCAATTTGAATTTTAATTAATTGAGCAAATAACTGCAAGCCATTGATTAAAGAACAAAGTCTTTAAAAATAATATTAAAGAGAAAACACCCCCAAAAGTGACCATAGTAAATTTGGAAATAAAGTGACAAAGTTTACAGTGATGAAAGATACTTTAATTCACTTTTGGGGTGATTCAGGGGTAAAAATGATTATAAAAGCTACAAACAATGATTATAATGATTTTTTCACGTGGTTAAAAGGTTTAAAATGATTTAAAAAAGGTGGTTGGAATCTTTTATTGATTGGTTTAACAGTGTTTAAACTAATTATAAAAGGAAAAGATTCTAACATAAAGAGAAAAGTGAGGCAAAGAAGACATTCTTCTATAGCCATCAATTTTCTTACTCCAGAAGTAAAATTTACTCTTGTCAGTCGTGAAAGACAGTCTGACAAGAGAAAAGCCAATTATGGCATCATTGAACCCTGGTTTAGACCAAAAAAGGGCTGGTTTAAGCCATTTTTAGCCATTTTAGACCCTTAAATCAGCCTTTACTATACCAATACCTGGTCTAGAGCCTTTAAAACACGTCAGAATGTGTGTAAGAGACGTCAAAACCAGCTAAAACTGTTTTTACTTTTATTGCTTTATCTTAAGGGTAGTTTTACCCCCTTGGCAACAGCTAAAGCTACCCCAGTTGGTATCAAAACCTCATCATCAATTGAGTCCACAGCCCTGAAACTCAATTCCAGGCCAAAAGTGATGAACTTTTGCATGAATTTTGACACCACACGCCTGTCAGCAAGGATTTTGGGGGTCTAGCTCCCCCTTAGAGCTGGAGTTCCTTTTCCCCCCCAAACTTAATCTTTCCAATTTATTTTTCCTTTAATTCCTCATCATGTATTATACTTATAATTTACATATGTAATTCAATTGAGTTGTACAGTTCAATATAGTAATAATTGATATCTCATATGTAAATCAAAGTTCACTTATGTAATACATACGCACATTTTGACATTTCAATTGAATTCAATTGAAAATACTTTAATTCCTCATAACTTCTAAAATATACAAAACACCTCAATTTTAACACAAATTTTGGTGATTAACACTACATGTGATGTGAATTAAATTAAAGCTATGAGGATTTTCAATTTTCATACAGAAAATACTAAAAACTTAATTTAAGCTTATTTAGAGTTGAGCTACAAAATCTTCACTCACAGGTGACCCCACCTGATTTTTTATGAGGAATCCAATGGTGAAAGAATTTTTATATGTTTATTTATTAAATAAAAAGTTATGATAATTTTTACTTGACTTATTTTCAAATTTATTTATTTTTTTACAATTTTGTTAAAAATTCATTTTTACTTAATTTTTTCAAGTATAAATGTAATTTTATAATTTCAAAATTTAATTTAATTTTATTTTTAAATTGTAATTGAATTTCTTAATTGTGAATATAATTTTGTATTTATATTTTGTTTTTCATTTTAATAATATAAATAAATTTATTTTATTTATATTTATATGTTAATTTTGTATTTGTGGTCTTTTGGGTATATGAAATTACCTCTAAGGCTCACATTCCCTCCCCCTAAAAAAAGAATATTACTTTGAAATATTTGTATTTCTAGTGTGTCTGAATCTCCTGAGGAATTTGGTAGCTTCTGGTATATCTTTTTCTTCTAACCATTCATCTTCACAAGTTGGGTCAGTGTACCTAACAAGGTATTCCCTCACTTTCTTGGTTCTTAATTTTCTTTCTTTAAGAACTTTGGTAATTTTCTTAGTACCAGATGTCTCAATAGGAGCTATAACTTGGGGAACCTTATTCCTCAAGGGAAATTTCTCAGCATCACTAGATTTATATGGCTTTACCAAGCTCACTGGAAATGTAGGATGCTTATTACTAAGCTCTTCAAATAATTCTACTTCAATAGGATTTTCTTCATGGAGGGCTTTAATAACAAAAGGTCCTGCAAAGGAGTCTTTGAGCTTTTTACATCCTTTGATTCTATTGAAGTTGGTGGTGGATACTAGTACTTAATCCCCTACCTTGAAATCTGGAGTGGCATGTGATTTGTCCCATTTATCTTTAGCATATGCAAATGAGTTTTCCATGCATTTTACTGCATGCTTTCTGGCTCTGTCTAGAGTTCCTTTGAAGCTGGCAGCTGTAGGATTTATTTCAACCAAATCTTTCCTTAAAGAATCTTGGGGTAATTTGGGATTCCATCCTTTTTCCAAAATAGCAGGAGTCTCACTGGTGCTGGCCTGAATGGAGGTTTTGTATGCCAGTTCCAGTGCAGGTAGAAGAGTAAACCAATCATGCGTGAAACCATCACTATCTTTGAATTCAAGGCCATATTCACAAAATCTTCATACCATGTCCTCTAAGGTTTGGATAATCCTTTCAGCCAGGCCATCAGTTTGTGGGTGGTTGACTGTAGAAAAAGACCGTTTAGTGCCAAATAATTGGTGAAGATTTATCCATAGTGCTGAAGTGAATTTGGGATCCCTATCACTAATGATATTTGTAAATATCCCAGTCCATGACACTACTCTATTTCATATCAGAAGAGCTGTATCCATGGCTGTATCATCCTTGTGACATGGTAAAAAGATTGGAGTTTTACTGAATCTATCCACAATTACTAGGCAAGCATTATAACTTCTTTCACCTCCTGGTGGTAGGCAAGTTACCCAACCCATATGGACAATTTCCCAAGGTCTGCTTGGTTCTTGGATTTTTATCATATTTCCAAGTCTCTTGCCAGTGGATTTATTTGCCTTTTTGCATCTGTCACAGGTCTTGCAATACTCTGCAACATCTTTCTGCCACATTGGCCACCATATTCAGGTCTTTACTTTCTCTCTTGTTCTGTCTTCAGACAGATGTCCTGAAAAGGGGCTATCATGGCATTCCTTCAGTACAAGATTGATTAATGACCTGTCCACAACTGTCATGACACATGTGTGCTTGGTCCTGTGGTAAATTATACCATCCAGTAGGTGAAATCTTCCTTCATCATAAGATTTTTTCCATACTTCATCCAAGGCATGTATTAGAGAGTTGTCTTTACAGTCTTTGTTAAGTAATTGGCATAAGATGCTACAATTCTTATCTTGATTGTAACTATTTCTGACTTATTCAAAGAAGGTGGTGTTCAAGTCTGTAACACTTATTCCTTCTATTGGGATCTGTGGGTAAGCTTCTTCTGGCACATAAGAAGGATTATCAATATTATTTGGTAATGGCCATCTGCTCAGTCCATCTGCATTCTTATGAATATTCCCATCCTTATGAACAATAGTCATATTGCCCCTGTATTCTTGTATAGCTATTTGCCATCTGAGCATATGCCTGTTGGGTGTTTTCATGTTTAAAAGTGATTTGACAGCTGTACAATCTGTTATCACTTCAAAAACACATCCCCCTAATAATTAGTTCAATTTCTCCAAGGCCCAGACAAGGCATAGACATTCCATTTGACTTGCCCCATATCTGGCTTCAGTTGGTTTGATTTGCCTGGATATGAAACATATGGGTCCTTCTACAGTTTTATCATTCATGATCTGAACTTGGTGAAGTGCAGCACCCAGTCCATCCCCTGATGCATCAATATACAATTTGAAAGGTAATTTAAAGTCTGGAATCAGTAAGAGTGGAGCAGTGGTCAAGGCTTCTCTTAGAGACTCAAAAGCCTTGACTCTGTCAACAGTCATTTCAAATACTGTGTCTTTGTCACACAATTCATAAAGTGGTCTTTCTATGGATGCAGAATCTTTAATGTGTTGCCTGTAATATCCTGCAAAAACTAAGAATGTCTGAATTTCCTTCTTTTTCTGAGGCATGGGTTTTAGAAGTACTGCTGCAACTTTGTTTTTGTCAATTCCAAGGGACAAACCAGATACAACATGTCCTAGTGCTTTAAGTTCTTTAAATCCAAAATGACATTTTTTCAAGGACATTTTCATGTTTACTGATTGAATTTTTGTCAAAACTCTGGACAATCTGTGCATGTGCTCCTCCCAAGTTTTGGAACAGACAATAATGTCATCATTGTAAATCATTAACCATCCCTCTGAGAGTTCTTCAGGGAAGATTTGGTTCATCATTCTTTGGAAGTGTGAAGGGTCATTTTTTATACCAAAGGGCATCCTCAAGTATTCATACACTCCACAATGAACAATAATTCTCAAGTATTTTCTTGCTCTTGGTGTCACCACATCTTGATGGAATCCTTTAAGGGCATCCATAGTGGTTATATACACTGCTTGAGATATTTAAGTAAGGGCAATTTGGATTTTTGGTGTTGGGTATCTGTCTGGAACAGTGTAAGTGTTCAGAGCTCTAAGGTCCCCAACCACTCTAGATTTTCGTTTATGCCATGCCACTATGACTGGTGTAGTTATTTCTACTTCTTCATTGTGGCCTACTTTTCTTATTACACCAAGGTCCAGAAGTTCTTTGATATGAATTTCTAGAGCTTCTCTTTATTTTGGACTTGCTGGATATGCAGGTCTTCTCAAGAGTGGTGGATAAGGTCTCTCAATGTTAAGAATGATGTCAACTTCATGACCAATAATTTCTCCTAGAGGTTCTTTGTCTGAAGCAAATGCTCCTCTGTGGTCATACAAAAGGGAAGAAAGTTCATTTTCTCGTTTATTAGTCAGATGAAGGCTTATTTCAGCCTCGTTTAACTGTTCAGAATTGAATTACTCTAACTCTAAGTTGACTGTGATCCTTTGTTTACTTTAATTTGTCTTTTAAATGGTAAAAAGGCAAATTTTTGGCACTTATTGTCCCCAATAGTAAAGTATCTGTCTTTGTTGTTATGCAAATCTATCCCATACATGATTAAATAGTCATTTCCCAAAATAAAATGGGTACTAGAGCAATTTTCCATAACAAAAAACTCAGCTGTGATTATTAAACTCCCATCTATGTGTGGGAATATGACATTGGTCTCAAAAATTCCTAATGCTTTCATTGGATTACTTGCACTATTGAATTTCATACCATCAATTGGTAACAATGGGTCTTCAAACTTTGATACACAAGTCTTAAGAAAAGATTTTCCAATACAAGAGCAGAAGGCTCCTGGGTCAAGCAAAAGTTTGGTGGGTTTCTTGTCAATCACCACTTCTGTTATACAGGAGTTACCAGCTGTATAACCTTTCCCCCTGTTTGGTTTTGTTTTCATAAGTTGTGCATCTTGAACTTTTGATAAATCAAGTTGACCATTGCTCAATTGTGGCAAGTGGGAATATGATTCCATGATGTCAAAAGTGGCATTGATATTTTCTATATCTTTTGAAGATTCAGAAAATATTGATGACTTATCATCTGAATTGTCTTCAATGATGTCATCTTTTTCAACATCAGGTTCCTTTTCAATATCAATTTCATTTATTTTCCCCTTCTTTGTACATGTATTGGCTAAATGGGTGGTGCTTTGGAAAATATGGCACTTTCTGACTGTATCTGCAGATTTATACTTAATATTATTAGAATTTTATTTGGGGTTTTTGTCCACAGAATCTTTGCAAGGTGTATTAAACCTTGTTTTGAGATTCAACCTACTAGAACCAATTTTGATTCTGGTGGTTACTTCTTCTAATATATTGATAATATCCTCTACTGAAGATTTCTCAGTATTCCTGCTTTTGATAGCATGCTCTAAGTCACCTCCACATTGTCTCAGAATTTTTCTATGGATCATAAATTCTGACATGTCAGGATATAATGCTGTTGATCTGTCTTTTTGTTGGCAAAACCATGGTAAAGCTTTGTCTTCATCAGCATTAAATTTGGCAGATTCAAAGGCTGTTTCAAATTTAAACCTCCAAGCATCATTTGCTCATTTTTTAATGATTTGGGCTTTCCACCAAGTCCAACTCTGGTGTCCATGTGCTTGTCTTATTTTGATGTACCATCTGTGAGCTGATTTGGTAAACAAGGTGTTAAATCTGGCTGTTACCAATATGTCTGGTAATTCAAAATCCTCTTTGATCATTTCAATACCTCTAATGAATTCCATATGGTCATACTCTCCTTCACCACTGAAATGAGGCCATTCTTTAAGTTTTGGAACTTCTTTCAAGAGTGCTTGGCCAATTGATGGTTCTAAGTTATGAAAATAAGTATAAAATTCATTTTTAACTGTAAATTTTCAATATCCAATACTTGTGGATTGGGAATTCTTGCATATTCATTTTGATTCAGAGGTGTAGAAATTTTTGGTAAAGTGTTTAGCAGTTGTTCAATATCATTCATTTTACTGTTGTTACACCTTTGTGAATTTCTTAATTCATGTTGCAAGTTCTGTATAGAGCTTATGACATTCTTTTTATGATCATCCTCTTTATATTTTATATCATTCAATAATTCTGCTTGTTTAGTATTATCAGATATAACCTCATTTAGCTTCATTGTTAATTTTGATATTTCCTCTCTTGAGGTATCAAGATGCTTTTTCAGGGAAACTATATTTGTCTTTACTTCAGCAAATCATTTTGAAATATCATCAAGAACTTTTTTATTATCTTCTTTGATAGTGCTTATGGCTTGTTTTATTCTTGTTTCAATTATGTCATCAATATTGAATTCAAAATGTTTGTCTGTTAATTCTTTAATAATGACAGATTGTTCATTTATCTTAATGCCAAAAGAATTATCATTATTGGAAGTTTTGATTGTTCTTAAAACTCTTTCAAAGCATTTGAGTGTATCATTTATTTGGCTCAGACTCAAGTTATTTGTTTTAAGATTGTCACAAATTGATGTATTTGTATCAGAAAGATGACTTTTTACGTCAGAAATAGCTTTATACAACTCTGGAATACAATCAAAAGTATCAGAAATAATTTTTGATATTTTAATCTGGCTTCCTCCTTCTTTTTTAATTCCATCATGGTTATGGACATCTGAAATACATTCTCCATGGCATCCTGTTGAATCTTTGGGATTCTGTACCCCTGGCTGTAAGGTTTTGGGGCTGGTGCCTTCTCTTTGCCCTTGTTTGGAGTTTTTGGCTGCTTTTTCACGTTGCAATTGCTGCTGCTGGCCACTGGGGATGTTTTTGGCACTGGTTTGGGTGGTGGAGGGTTGTTTTTCCTCCATTTTAGTGTCAAAAGCATCATGTTTTTCTTCTCCATCAATGGATGCCATCCATTGAGAAATTTGCAAGTATTGGGATGGCCCGGTAATTTCCTCACAGTCAGGTAAGAATTCATGCAATTCTTCAACAGGTCTGCAAGGATCTGGTACTCCTTGAAATGAAGTGCATTATTGTATGCACTGTGGCTGGGTTTGTATATGTCCACTGAGGCTTGTTGTGGCGGTGTCAGTTATTTTTGAAGGTAAAATGGTATTATCAGCTTCAGAATGACCCATTCTAGATGTTTGGAAGTCATCAACTGACCCTTTTCCTTCTGTACCTGATTGGCCTCTGCCATAATCATGTCTATTACCTTTCTGGGAGCTGCTTGAGGGGTTATAGCTGGCTCTTGATCTGGTTGAAGGCATAATTATGGTTAAAAAGGCTTAAAATAGTAATTTTACGTCAAGAAACTTACGATTGGCCAAATTTTGGCTTGCTGAAGAGTATTACTTATTTCCAAGCTGACTAATTCAGAAAAAATTGGCTGTCACAGGGGCTCTTGGAAGAAGAGGGCCTGGCACTCAGCAATCAAGAACTCACTTGGAGGGCTCCAAAGATAAAAGAATAATAAGAATGAATTTCTTTAAGAAAGAATAAAGGGGAAAACAAGTATGCCAAAGATGAGATAGGAAAAGGTGAAGCCAATGGCCAAAGATAATAAAGAAGCCAAAAGCCAAGAAGCCAACCAATTGAATCCTCAATTCACTGTTTCAACCTGCCAGAAAGGGAAATGGAATTAGTATAAGGATATGACCACCAATATCCACTGGACAGGCGAGGAAATAAAAGAAAAGGGTGCTGAATGACTGACTTAAGATTATCATTATTAACTTTAATAAGGTAAAAGAAAATAAGGATAAAAATAAATCCACTATATTAATTAACTGGGGAAAAAGTCCCCAGGTGCTGAAAAGGTGGCCAGTATATGTGAAAAGCTGAAACGTTGATCCTGGAAGGTGGATCAATGACTGTATTGTCCGAATCGGGAAATACAGTTCTGGCCATCTTGAAATTTGAACTGTGTGATGGAATTCCCACAGTGGAATAAGAAGTGGCCCAATTGGGCCAAGGCCATACAGGTTGATTGAATAAGGCCTGTACGGATGAATTGGGTTGTCCAAGGAGTATTGAATACTTGATGTCTTGACAACTGATTGAATTTTGTAATACCTCTTGAGAATTGACCTTAGAATAATCCTGAATGAATTGTACCAACCCAACTCCTGCAGATACAGGTGGTTGGGATCCTTGAATGATCTTCTGAATTACCGCCATGGATTGCCAGACTGATAAGCTGAAAAGTCCTCCTTCGAGAAGGGCGTTGGAATTATGGACCTTGAAATGGAAAGGTGGAATTGGGTCCTGCAATCTTGAGTACGGAGTACATGAAGGAAAGGGAAGAATTCCCCTTAAGTTGAGGGAAATGCTTGTTGAGATGATTTGGTGGCCTCTGGTGGTGGCCAGAGGCCATGACGGTGAAGTTGGTCCATGGTGGTCCAGGGCCAAAAATGGGTCCTACGGGATTTGTGGCCAAAAATGGATCCAAGGTGTTTTTGGTCCAAATTGGGTCCAAGGGATTGGTGGCCAAAAAATGGCTCAGGTGGGCCCAATTGTGGTTTGGGACCCACCTGGCCTTGGGGGCTAGGTGGCTGCCCCCTTTGGCCCCTTTTGGCCTCATTGGATTAGGCCAAAAGGGGCCTAATCCGCCTACGGACCGCGGACCGCGGACCGCGGCTTACGGACCGCGGCGTACGGACCGTAGAAGCCGTGGGGGGGCTAAATGGCCCAAAAAGGCCATTTAGGCCAAAACCCCCATAATGAAAGGGGTGGCCAGGAAACTAATGCAGGTGGCCATGGGGTCTGGAAGGCCCTGGAAGACAAAGGGCCCCCCCAGGCCCAAAAACAGTGATGGAGGCCTGGGGGTTGGTGAGGTGGAAATTGGCCAAGAGGGCCAATGACGCAGGATATGGCCTGAGGCCATAAAGGATGATGGAGGCCATAAGTGGCCAATGGAATGGGTTATGGCGTAAGAGCCATGGAACACCCAAAAGGGGTCAATTGGCCATAAATGATATGACATGGCCAATTGGCCCTAACTTGGCTCCAGGTTGGATTGCCGCCGCCATCAAGGAGGAGGGTCAAAATACGTGGTTGTGACATTGGCTCTGGTTGAATATTCTGAGTCACAATAATAGTACTATTATGATCAGAATTAAAAGTACTGGCAGGAATAATGCTGGTTACTGTTGAGGCTGTTTCAATGTTTTCTTGTCTTACCACGTTGTCAGACACTAAAATTAATGAAAAAACCAATTAATTAAGTAAAAAAAGAGGATATTTGAAAAAAGAAATTAAAATATAAGTGTCACTTATAATATTAGAAAATCATTTTTTCTATTGATTTTTGAATTATAAGTATTTTTTGTATGTTTTTAAATTTTTCAATATGAGAAAAAAGATTTAAAAAGAGTAAAAACAATATGTCACAGGTAAAATATCACGGCTGGGACCCCAAATGTAAGGTGTGGATAAGAAACTTTGATTAAAAATCAAGTACTTTTCCTGTCCTTAAAATTTGTATAAAGTAAAAATCAATTAAAAATAGTAAGAAATGATATTTTTAAGAGAAAACACGCCAAATTTATTGTTTATAACTTTATTAGTATAAAACAATAATATTTTAAAGATTTATTGTTTTACCATCAATAAAAATCTATCCAAAAGTACTCTACAAGAGATAGTTAAGGCTACGAAAGAAATTTCATCAAGAGCAATTTCAATTGGAATTAATTGAGCAAAGAACTGCAAGCAATTAATTAAAGAAAAAAGTCTTTAAAAGGAATATAAAAGAGAAAAAATGCCCAAAAGTGACCAGAGTGAATTTGGAAACAAAGTGACAAAGTTTACAGTGATGAAAGATACTTTAATTCACTTTTGGGGTGGTTCAGGGGTAAAAATGATTATAAGAGTTACAAACAATGTTTATAATGATTTTTTCACGTGGTTATAAGGATTAAAGTGATTTAAGAATGGCAGTTGGAATCTTTTATTGATTGGTTTAACAGTGTTTAAACTAACTACAAAAGGAAAAGATTCTAACATGAACAGAAAAGTGGGGCAAAGAAGACATTATTTTATAGCCATCAATTTTCTTACTCCAAAAGTAAAATTTACTCTTGTCAGTCGTGAAAAACAGCCTGACAACAGAAAACCAATTATGGCATCATTGAACCCTGATTTCGACCAAAAAGAGCTGGTTTAAGCCATTTTTAGCCATTTTAGACCCTTAAATCAGCCATTACTATAGCAATACCTGGTCTAGAGCCTTCAAAACACGTCAGAATGTGTGTAAGAGACGTAGAAACCAGTTAAAACTGTTTTTACTTTGATTGTTTTATCTTAAGGGTAGTTTTACCCTCTTGGCAACAGCTAAACCTACCCCAGTTGGTATGAAAACCTCATGATCAATTGAGTCCACAGGCCCTGTAACTCAATTCCAGGCCAAAAGTGATGACCTTTTGCATGAATTTCGACACCACACGCCTGTCAGCAAGGATTTTGGGGGTCTAGCTCCCCCTTAGAGCTGTTGTTCCTTTTCCCCCCCAAATTTAATCTTTCCAATTTATTTTTCCTTTAATTCCTCATCATGTATTATACTTATAATTTACATGTGTAATTCAATTCAGTTGTACAGTTCAATACAGTAATAATTGATATCTCATATGTAAATCAAAGTTCACTTATTTAATACACATGCACATTTTGACATTTCAATTGAACTCAATTGAAAATACTTTAATTCCTCATAACTTCTAAAATATACACAACACCTCAATTTTAACACAAATTTTGGTGATTAACACCACATGTGATGTGAATTGAATTAAAGCTTTGAGGATTGTCAATTTTCATACAGAAAATACTAATAACTAATTTCAAGCTTATCTAGAGTTGAGCTACAAAGTTTTTACTCAGAGGTGACCCTGCCTGATTTTTTATGAGGAATCCAATGGTGAAATAATTTTTATAGTTTATTTATTGGATAAAAAGTGATGATAATTTTTATTTAACTTTTTTCCAAATTTATTTATTTTTTTACAATTTTGTCAAAAATTCCTTTTTAGTTAATTTTTTGAAGTATAAATGTAATTTTATAATTTCAAAATTTAATGTAATTTTATTTTTTAATTGTGAATATAATTTTATATTTTTATTTTGATTTTCATTTTAATAATATAAATAAATTTATTTGATTTATATTTATATGTTAATTTTGTATTTGTGGTCTTTTGGGTGTATGAAATTACCTTTAATGCTCACAGTGTTGTCACTTTGAAGATTGGGGGTTATGATGTTGGAAGAACTGTTTCCCCTTATTCAAGCATTCAGTACAGGAAGGATCAAACAATTCAACTGCCTTTTACCCATCATAAGCTGGGAATGGATCAAAATTACCTCAAGAAGCCATTGACCAAGGGGAACCCAGCCAACTAAAGATGGTGGAGCCACGAAGGACAGAAGGGGAATATTCAGTTAGTTTGCTCAGTTTAGAACTTATTTCTGGAGTCATGGAAGCAAAAAAGTCAATATTATCAGATATTTATATCACGTCCTGAATTATGGCAAGGCTCTGGGCCATTTTCAGCAATGGCCCCTCAATTAAATATTGTGCCAATCAGAAAGGATGGACCTCCCTTCCAATCTTTGGGAGGTGCCCTCTTTATGTTCCTGGACTGGTCTCAGCAGCTCCAGGCAATATGGGCCAATTTGGCCAGCATCAGCATCCTTGGCCCCCTGGTAACCCATTTAAAATATGGCCCAGGGGGACTTCAATTTCCCCCATGTACCATGGGCTGTGGGCTGTAAAAAACCAAAAAATGGCCAAATATCACATTTCAAGGGAAAATTCCATATTATGGCAGGGACCAGAGTGAACTAGAATGAATCATAAGGGCCCCAAATGACCTCAAAAAGCCATTAGGGCTCATTTTTTCAAGCGTTATAGGGACAATCCCCTTCTCAGGCATGCACATTAAAGAATATGGTGCAAGAAGAGGACTCAAGTCGTTTATGGCCAAATAATGGGGTCGGCTAGGCATTTCTATAGCCATCCTTAACCATTTTTAAAGCTGGAGGTGATGGTGGACTCCATTTTGGGATTCAGCCCACGGCCACCAACCCTCCTTGGTTCAAATGGGAAATAACTCAAGAAAGAAGAATCACTTACTTAATGAGGATTTAATTTAATGAAATGAGAACAGGTCAAGGATGATTGAAGTGACATATTTTCAGGATGATGATTAAGAGGAAAGAAAATGAAAAATGAAAAATTCTAGAAACTCTGTGAAGAATTTGGGATGACACTCAAGAGTGGCAGGGTATTGTGGTGTTCAGGAGCCCACCAGCTTCAACAGGGGGATACTGTCACAGCCACTATCAGGGGTAAGGGCAGTCAACCTTAAACCCACTTAAGCTCATGAAACCAGTAAATTCAATATGTATATCAGAACTCATTTTCAGCAATTCTTCTTTCTGCTGAAACATTCATACAGCTTGATTCATCAATACAGCCTTTCAATACTTTTACATGTTGGATTTACCAAATACAGTTTGGATTCACAATACTGCAGCCGTATGATCACCCAAATTCACCACACCTCTTGTACAGACCCTGTACATCCATATAGGGACTGTATTATCCAAATCAATTCAAATCAAGATTCCTCTCAAGAAAATTCACTCTTTGGGTCAGGGCTGGTGGATTCTCACATATACCAGCCCCTCTTCCTCCCTCTGGGGAATTTTTCCCTAGTTCATAAATATAGTTAATTTATCATTTTATGAATATTCTTACTCTTATTTTGAGTATTACATTTATTGGTATTAAGTTAGTCTTTGCATATTTTCCTCACCTATTCAGTGGAGCTGTGGTGGCCATATCCTTATTCACCCCTCTCTTTTTTTCTGACAGGCTTAAAAGTGTACTTGGACTTGTTTGTGGTTGGCTCTTTTATTCTTACTCTTATTCTTCTCATTTCTTCTTTTCTTATACTCCTTTCATTAGCAATCTTATCTTCTTTACACTCTAATGAGTACTCCCTCATATTCCAATCCTTGAGCCCTCCATGTGTGAGTCCCAGTTTACTGAGTGCCAAACCCTCTTCACTTGAAAGAGCCCCTGTGACAGTAATTCTTTCAGAGAGAATCTTATTTCATTTAAAAATTACCTTGTCTTGAAGGATCCTAATAAATCAAAATACAATGGGAGGAAGAAGAGCTCTAGTTTGAAGACAACAGAGTTGAGACATAAATACGTTTGAGTTAGATTATCCAATATTTCCAAAAATATGATGGATAGGAATTATATATTATTTGATTCAGGAATATCTTCTACAATAGGGATTGGATGAATAGATGGTAAAATCCTTATACTGTATCAATATTGAAGGATGGATGGTCAGATATATTTTTATACCAAGGAATCAATTTTCAAAATTAGTAAATTGTAGTTTACTTTAAAAATAATTAGATTCAATTTATATCTTGATTTCATGGCTCTGGTGGAGCCCCAGCCTGTGACTCAAAGCTAGAGCACAAGCATGAAATCCAAAAGTACCACAAACATGGTACCCAAGAAATGGTGAAACATACACCTTTCCACCTTTTCTTAAGTTAGTAAAGGTACAATAAGGCCACAAGCACAAAATAAATACCTCAAAAAGGTAATCTGTAAGTGTGAACATCTTGAAAAGCAATATACCCCTCTCATAAAATACCATATCTATTACCAAAAAATAAGAATTAACCAGGTTATCAAGGTTACAAGCTCTTGCAGGGCATAAAACTTAATATTCACCTCTATTATAAAAACTGGATATTGGAAAGCAGGACCATAAAATGGTATCTTGCAATATATCTCCTGATTAGGACTATTTAATGATACCACGTTCAAGCCTTTAGCACCAATGGATCAAAAACTACCATACAAGTAATATTTGGTTAAATTTAATAAATAATACTATCTTTTCACCTCTCATCTATCTTCCACATTTTTTATGATGGATATCTCATATGACAAATTCTTCTAAAAGGGCTCAAGAAGTGAGAAATAAAGATTTAAGCCTTTTCCCTGTATCTTACACTTCTCAGAACTTATTTGCCGTTTTCCCTCAAACATCAGAAAATTATTATTTTAAAAAAATGTGAAAAGCCTTTGAGCCAGTATACCATTTGAATACTTAATAGAAGTTGGTTCAAAAGTCTAACCATCTTTGAGAGCTAACTTTTGGATAAAATATGAGCTAATTTGGAGCCCTTTATCTTAATAACTGACAAAAGTATTCAGTATTTAAGCTTATCATCCCACACCAAGTGGCATTGTGGGATACTATCCCACATAGCTGAATTATGAGGTGTCAAATTGGTAAAAAGGATTCTTGAAAGTTCATTTCTCATAATACACACTTTCCAGTTCCACTCCAAACTTCATTGAGTGGTACTGTTTAAGCTTATTACATGCAATTGAATTATGAGGTGCCAAAACCCCCCAATTCCTCTTTTTACATTGACCCCTCATAGCCTGAGTACTACGGGATACCCAGACATGATTATTACCTCATTTTATGAATCCTGGCTTTCAGAAGAATTCTGGACGTCCAATTAGTCAAATTTTTCACCTCTTGTGGGTACAAAAGGCTGATATAAGGTTCTGAAGCCACAGTTGGGCACATATACAAGTGTTTCTGTTTGTGTCAAACCACAAACCACCCACTTGAGTTGGAATTTTCACTCCATCAATGTGATAAGATGTCATCCACCTCTTTCTACTCTGATTTGAGATAAAATGAGTCTTGCCCCCAATGAAAAACCTCCATTCTCTTATTATCTTATTCTTACATGTAGTACCTTATATATGATTATTGTAACCAAAAAAGTAATTGGGGACCCAGGACTTTCAATATATTCATCACCACTATTCACAAATAGTAAATCCCTTTTCGTTCAGTTTTAAATACCATTTTACATGTCAAATTCATATTTTAAGCTTGTCATTACTACTCCATAGCTTCTTCATAGACTCATATTGATATTTAGATCACAATTTCCAAAGACAAATTATCATTTAAAAGAATAACCATCATTAGGAAGGGATATTCTGCCATTTTTCACTTCTTGACTAATCTTAAAAAGGAAAATTTTGATTTTCCAGGCCAATGCTTTTTATCAAGCTCAATATACCTACCAAATCAGCACTCAATTCTCCTGGATAAAGCCCGAGCTCAAAGGTTACTAAAATTTAATAAGAAAATACTGTTTATGGAACAATATAGATCTTTTAGTAAAGCTCTCATGAGTTTATCAAGTAAAGATTCTTTTTATCAAAATTAGAACATGAAATATGTAATGAACTGTGTAAAGAACTTTTATTTAGGGTGGGGGTAAACACACATAAGCTTTTAGTAAGAACATGGAATCCCTTATTCCTGTTTACCAAATTATGGCCAAAAAACATAAGTGACTTTTTTTAAAAAAAAATCCTCAGTCTCAGTTTTGAACATTTTTGTAATTTTTTTTTGCCATGTTTTTTCCGACATGGGATGTGAATGTCCCCAAATTTTTTGAAATTTTTTTCCCAATTTCTCTATTTTGGCCAATTCTGCAAAATGGCCAATTTTTTTAAAAAATTTAGCAACAATGTCCCCACTTATGAATCTCCTTAATTTCTGTTTTCAAATGATGGGAAATTCTTTGAGAATGAAAGAACAGAAGCCCAAAATTTTGGGATTATTTTTTTCCAGGACAATGGTATGACCAAAAATTCCTTTTTTTCATGTTTGTAGGTAAATTCAAAATGCCATTTATGACATCAATTTAGTTAAAAATGTAATTAATGACATTAGTGAAAGTTAGAAATTTGATTTTTGGCATTAACAGTTCCATAAATGGCATCACAAATGAGGTAATAATGCCATAAATGGCATTAAGAAAATTTCATAAATGGCATTGTATGGCCTTAACAATGTCATTTGTGGCCTTCAGAATGCCATAAATGGAATTGATGGCATTAGAAATGCCATAAATGGAATTGATGGCATTAGAAATGCCATAAATGGAATTGATGGCATTAGAAATGCCATAAATTGCTAAATTTCACTTCAAAAACACCCCTTAAATGCTCTTACCATAAACTTATGTGTGTTTACAAATTTATGGCAAAAACAAATAAGTTTTTAGTAAAAACATGTAAGGTATTACGTGTTTTTACCAACACACTTTATTTATTATGAAATATACTATCCAAATTCAATCATGGTTAAGAAGCTCTTGAAAATTTATTAAGTACATTAAGCTTAAATGATGTATTTTGTGAAATCTACCGGAAAATTCAAAAAAAGGAATTCATCATTTTTACCATCATCATTAAAGATAATTTTTGAGAATTGAAGGGTAAATGTTTGTCAAAATATTACAATTCTTCAATAATAATGGACCTCAATATAGCTAATCAGCCTATCAGACTGATTAGCTATAACTTCATATTACATACATAATAAAAGGGCTGATTAAAATGTGAGAAATTGAAAGCAAAATATGAAAAATACCTCATGAAGCACATATCATATTTACTCTTCTTTTTACTTCTGTAGAAAAAATGATCTTTCTTCCCTTGTCTTAAAATCATCTAAGTAATCAATTATTTCCAAATTCAATCAACCTTGGTATGAAATAGAAATCAATTAACTTATTAAAGGTGAGGGAGATTCAGTTTTTTTGATTCCATTATTTCCCATATTTTTCCCTTTTTCTACCCATTTATTTAATTCTACACTGTTTGCATTCCAAACTAAAGTAGCTTTCTGAGATCAAATATTAAGCTAGGAAAATTTATCTGAGGTAAAATGAATTTTATCTTTTCATTATATTTTTTTAAAGCAAAAATTATCCAAATTTTTGATCTCAAGAAAATTCTCAAAGCCATTGGGGTCGTGCTGGTACATGTTCAGACATAATTATTCAAATTTACACAGGGGTTTTCTAAATATACAGAAGATTTTGAGCTTATTTATATAAACCATTTAGTGTTAGGATGACAAACAAAAAAATACATTCTTTCAACAAGGATGAGCTACAACTGAACTACAAGAGAATAAGGACCTAAATGGTGGGAAGAAAGAGGTTCAAAGTAAACAGCAGGACATTTAAAAAGAGTGCTCTTTTAGAGATCAGCAATGGCTAAAGTGAGATACAAGTAAGAATTTCAATCAAATGTGTAAGTCAAACAAAATGCAGTCACTGCATCTATGTCAGCTTTTAAGAAAGAAAAGAAGGAGAGTGGAGTGGATAGTGAAAGAAGAAGAAATGAAATAATTAGTGAATAAAATAAAAGGAGAGTTGAGATGAGAGGATGAGACTTGGTGAAAAAAATAAAAAGAAGAGGATTGAATATTAAATAACAGATCAGCTGAGGAGGTGTTTTTATGGTGTTGGTTATGTGCAGAGATCTGTGCTTTAGTGGTTCTTGCCAATCTTGTTGATTGATTGTATATTTGTATGGGTTATAAATCTTTGCCACTAGGGGAGAAATTCTAGATCTGACTGAGTCAATATCTTGATTTTCAACATCTCCCCTATCTCCTACTCACAAAATGCCAAGAAAATCAAGGTCCCAAGTTATAACTACGTTTCCAGCTGATTGGGTGAGAAAATCAGTGAGCATGTCAGAGGTTGGAGTGTACACTAGCTCTCCTAAACTGTCTGAGATAGCGTCCTTGATGAAGTGAAGTTAAATGTGGATGTGCTTCATTCTCTTGTTGTTGAGGTTTCAGTCACCCTTTTTGGCCTTGATGCAGCTCTGGTTGTCCTTGTGAATAGGGATTGTTCTGTTCAGCACTAAGAGACCACACTCTTGACCCAACTTCTTAAGTCACATTAATTCAGAAGTAAGGTCACAAAGGGCTTTGTACTCAGCCTCAGCTGTGAATAGTGAAACAGTGGTTTTCATTCTTGTTCTCCAGAGAATGAGGCTACTTCACATAGTGGCCAGGAAACTGCTGATTGAATGGTGGGTTGTCTTTCAGTTTCCCCAATTGGCATCAGTGTAGGCAACTATGACTGCATTAATTCTTTTTTCATAAGTAAGGCCAAGGTCTTGGGTACCCTTCAAATACTTTAGGACATGCAAGAAGGCTTTTCAGTGATACATTCCTGGTTTTTCTAGAAACTGAGACAATTCACTGACAGGGAAGGAAAGGTCAGGCCTTGTTTCTGTACTAAGGTAGTTGATACAGCATATTGCACTGCAATAGTGTAAGGTGTGGATATGAAACTTTGATTAAAAATCAAGTACTTTTCCTGTCCTCAAAATTTGTATAAGGTAAAAATCAATTAAAAATAGTAAGAACTATTATTTTTAAGAGAAAACATGCCAATTTTATTGTCTATAACTTTATTAGTATAAAACAATAATATCATTTAGATGCATTGTTTTACCAAAAATAAAAATTTGTCCAAAAATACTCTACAAGAGATATTTAAGGCTACAAAAGAAATTTCATCAAGAGCAATTTCAATTGGAATTAATTGAGCAAAGAAATGCAAGCAATTAATTAAATAACAGAGTCTTTAAAAAGAATATTAAAGAGAAAACATGCCCAAAAGTGACCAGAGTGAATTTGGAAACAAAGTGACAAAGTTTACAGTGATGAAAGATGCTTTAATTCACTTTTGGGGTGGTTCAGGGGTAAAATGATTATAAAAGTTACAAACAATGATTATAATAATTTTTTCACGTGGTTAAAAGGTTTAAAATGATTTAAAAAAGGTGGTTGGAATCTTTTATTGATTGGTTTAACAATTTTTAAGCTAATTATAAAAGGAAAAGATTCTAACATGAAGAGAAAAGTGGGGCAAAGAAGACATTCTTTTATAGCCATCAATTTTCTTACTCCAAAAGTAAAATTTACTCTTGTCAGTCGTGAAAAACAGCCTGACAACAGAAAACCAATTATGGCATCATTGAACCCTGATTTCGACCAAAAAGAGCTGGTTTAAGCCATTTTTAGCCATTTTAGACCCTTAAATCAGCCATTACTATAGGAATACCTGGTCTAGAGCCTTTCAGACATGTCAGAATTTGTGTAAGAGACGTAAAATCCAGTTAAAACTGTTTTTACTATGATGGTTTTATCTTAAGGGTAGTTTTACCCTCTTGGCAACAGCTAAAACTACCCCAGTTGGTATCAAAACCTCATCATCAATTGAGTCCACAGACCCTGTAACTCAATTCCAGGCCAAAAGTGATGAACTTTTGCGTGAATTTTGACATCCCACGCCTGTCAGAAAGGAATTTGGGGGTCTAGCTCCCCCTTAGAGCTGGAGTTCCTTTTCCCCCCCAAATTTATTTTTCCTTTAATTCCTCATCATGTATTATACTTATAATTTACATATGTAATTGAATTGAATTGTACAGTACAATACAGTAATAATTGATTCCTCATATGTAAATCAAAGCTCACTTATGTAATACACGCGCACATTTTGACATTTCAATTGAATTCAATTGAAAATACTTTAATTCCTCATAGCTTCTAAACTAAACACAACACCTCAATTTTAACACAAAAATTGATGGTTAGCACCACATGTGGTGTGAATTAAATTAAAGTTTTGAGTATTTTCAACTTTTGTATTGAAAATACTAAAAACTTAATTTAAGCTTATTTAGAGTTGAGTTACAACAATTTCACTCAGAGGTGACCCCACCTGATTTTTTATGAGGAATCCAATGGTGCAATAATTTTTATGTGTTTATTCATTGGATAAAAATTTATAATAATTTTTATTTAACTTTTTTCCAAATTTATTTATTTTTTTACAATTTTGTTAAAATTTCATTTTTACTTAATTTTTTCAAGTATAAATGTAATTTTATAATTCCAAAATTCAATGTAATTTTATTTTTAAATTGTAATTGTTTTTTATTTTGAATATAATTTTATATTTATATTTTGATTTTTATTTTGATAGTATAAATAAATTTATTTTATTTATATTAATATGTTAATTTTGTATGTGTGGTCTTTTGGGTATATGAAATTACCTGTAAGGCTCACAAATAGTTTATGTTGAAAGCCTAAAATTAATCAGCTTTTCTGTTGCTTTATTCTTCCAGGTGATTGTTTGGGATGAGGGGAGTGGAAACAGGCATGCAATTGCGCATACCATAAATCTCTAAGAGTGATTAGGTGAAGTTCTGTTTGTAGTGTTTTTCTATGAAACTCTTGATAATAGTAACAATATCAAGAGTACTATGACTGTCCTCAGTAGAAAAATATAATATAGTAAAATATTATAACCACAAATATATATCATTATTGAAAATAATTATATTAAAAAAGATAAATTTAATTATTTTGAAATAATTTAATAATGAAAATAAATCTTCATAATTATTCTATTATTGTTATAGTCACAGACAATTATAACAATAAGAAGTGTAAAGCTCTTAATGAGACAATTACACATAGAAAATATTAATACTTAACCACTTATTTATAGAGAACTATCACACACACTGTGTAGAAATAATTCTTATAGAAAACTTCTATATAGAAAAACTAATAATAGATGAAAAATACAAGACTTCAGAGAAAAACTCACTTATAATATTGATTTAATACAAAAAGTTGAATAAAAGATTTATTATATTGAATAATTATTATAAGTTAAAAACACACCAAAAAATTAATATTTTGAAGATAAAAGAACTTTCCATAATAAAAAAAAATGATTGAAATATTCTTCAAGAGGAATGTGTGGATTTTGAAAGATATTTATGATAATTTTTTAAAATAAAATATATTATTGGTGATTACAACAATAATCTGAGCTCTATTATTTCAATTATTTATTTTTAAGCTTAAGAAAGAATGAAATCATATAATAATCACCTTAATAATATTATTTTCTATGTAATAAAACTTTACCTGTTTAAATGTCTAATATAATTGGATTGATAATGGATGATGGACAAAGAAAGTGATTGATAGATTCCATTTATGTCTTCAGAGAAGCTTTTATGATTAATGATGGATGTAGAGGCCATGCTCAGGTCAAAACTAAAAGATCATGCTTAAAAATGAGGTTCTTAACTTAAGGTAACTTATTTTGAATTCCAACTTAAAGCTACCAGTGTTATTCTTAACTCCAAGTAACTTTAATCCTCATTTGGGTCAATTATTTTAAGCTTTAATATAAAAGAAGCTTATTTATATTAAATTTCATCACATGAGCAACTTAAAAATAGAACTTCAAGCAAAAATCTCTTAGACTCAATTTTTAATCAATTTTTAAAGAAATCTTAGTTTTCTTTAAGTAGAACTAAAAGAGTAAGTTTCCAGGCTAATTACCAATGAAGCTTGTTATAAAAGCTACTTAAAATTTGAATTATACACAGATAACGTTGAACTTTAATCTGTGTGAAAGTTTAAGGAGAATCCATTGAGAATTGGATTTTTAATGAATTTTTGAAGTTATCACTATTTTCCCATGTAAAATAGGAATACACACCAAACCTTAACTTTTGATAAGGTTTTATTGCTTTTAAATTTAAGGTTTTAAGCTTACTTAATCTTTGACAGTTCCTAAAAACCTAATTTCAAGCTTGCATATTGGGATTTACCCTTTGGCAGCTTCAAATTCCTGTACAAATTGGGATAAAACAAGATTAAGCTTTAAGTTGGATCAAAGTCTAATCTTAAATTTTAACTAATGTTGAAAATCATCCAATACAGGTGGACAACCTTAACTGAACCCTCGCAGATCCAAAAAGGTGGGTACCCCAGCTCCGTTTTGTCTTTTTCCTTTGTCCCACATTTTTGTGTGAATTTTTCCCTTTTATTTATTTAAAGCCATAATATGGCCTTAAACCCTTTAGAATTGAGCCCACGCAGGATTTACATTTGATATTGCAAATCCTTAGCCAATTCAGTAAATATACACAAAACTTTAATTTTAACTAAAATTTGGTATGTTTGCATAGACCTTATGCAAATTTAAATTTAAGCTTATTTAAGCTTAAATGTAACAATTTTAAAAAATTGTTAAAAAAAGTTGCAATTGTACTGTGAGATTCTTAGATCTTCTAATAACATAAGAAATAATCATTTTTAGGTATAAAACCCTGTGGGTGTGAGAGCCTTTGAGATATGACCACATATCCAAAAACATCACAAGAAAAATTGTATAATTATTATACTTATAATAATTATTTTAAAACTAGTAAAAATACCATAAATAGGTACAAAGTCTGAATTAACTTGGAAGCTAATGAGCAAACATTTGAAATAAAGTACACCATTAGATCCCTCATGGTAAAATACACATATGTCATTTTTATGGCATATCTGAAAAGTCAACAATTACTGGAGAATAAGTAATAATACCCTAAAAGAGACACAAAAACGTATTCAACCCTGAAACCAATGAAACAAAACGTAAAATAAATTGTAACATCGGATTCTCCATAAAAAACCACACATAAAACAATTATCTGAAAAATTTCTAAATTCAATACTTAAGGAATTAAGTTGAATATATGCACTTTTTTGGTCAATGCATATATTCATGGTTTTTAGCTAATATCTCTTGAAATATACAAGATAGAGAGTTAAACCAAAAATAAAGTCACCACGTAATTACTTTAAGAGAACAGATATGAACTTTATTGCACAATTTATAAACAAGGTTAAAACTTGTAATGATTTATCGAACAAAATCACTGGAGCTGTTGACCACTTTGTTGTGAAAGTGGTCCAAACTTAAAAGGAAGTAGACAGTCAGACTCTACTACCTCATACGTGATGAATGAGGTAGTATTTATTATAATATTCGAGGTATAACCCCTTGAAATCAAGGTTTGAAGTTTAAAATATTGAATTTCAACAGAAAAGATGAGTTACAAGAAAAATCATCAAAAATAGAGTTTTGATTATTTAATAAAACTCTCTTGGCAGTTTGATAAGGAAATGCCAATCCATCTTAACTTACTCTCAAAATATTTTTAGCGTGTATAACTTAAAAGTTATTAATGATCAAATTTTAAGCTTAAAATTGATCATTTATGATCACTCACTGTAATCCTATTTTAAGCTTGACAGTTATATAAGTGATACAACTGGTGAATACTATCTTATCATGATTAATACTAAGGAAATCCACGAAGTCTATGCTTCTTTCAAGCCTATGATGTCATCAAACTTAGCGGTATAGTGATAACTCTAAATAATGGCATAATAATGGGATAAGATGGTTTGATCATGACGTAATCATCACTAAACCTTAAAATACTGAGAGTTTCCAGTGGATACCATCAGTACATGTCTACTAGAAGCTTACTGGACTCTAGAAGGGATGTATTTACTATGAATAGAGCTCTTTTAACTCTATTTTCCCCTCAGACACATCAAAACAATTAGAACAATTAAAACAACTAAATCTAAAGGTAAAACCTTTTATTATTTATATATATATATCTCATATTATCAAAGACCAAAGGTTATCCTTATTATAATCATCATTTTTGATGTGTTAATCCAATTTTTCTCTTGTTTTGTTATAATTTTCTTAAAAATCTCATATCCACGTAAAATCAAGAAAATTTGTAATTTCTTTTGTTTGTATTTTTAAATACAATTTAAATAAGCTGTATTTACATTATTTGGCATAAATTAATTCAAAATTATTATATCAAGCATCAAAAGTAGGTTATTTTCACTTATAATGATAATTCCTCTTTATTATTACTATCAACAATTTTTTAATTAATATACATAGTGTTTATATTAATTTATAACCTCAATATCAGTAAAATTATTGTTATTAATTGTTTTTTATCAATTAAAAAAAAATTTTACGCCTCTATTATTTGTTGGTAACAATAATAAAGTCTTTTAAAATATATTAATTATCATATATTAATATATTTATTTATTCTATTATTATATTTATTTAATAATATAATTATTTTTTATGCCATAATTATAATAATTCTTTATTATTATAATTATTTTTTATCTTATTTATTTTATTTATAAGGACATTAATAGTACAATAAATAAAATATTAGTAATTTTTATTTATTGTTTCATAGTCAAATCTTACATTTGGGGGCCTGGCCATGATATTTACTCAAAAAGAACTTTCAAAGGATTCTCATTGGGTTTATCCAATAATAAATTATATTCATAACCATGAAATCATATTCATTGATTTTAAAAGGTATTGAGGCATTTGGAAAGCAATTTCACTGTCTTACACATGGTTTCTCACATCCTTATACTTGCAAGAACTTTCTTTGAGTGACTCTAGTGATTAAAAGAGATATTTTATCAATAAAAGATAATTTTATATTATCAATTAGTTTTATGAAAGAACCATCTTCATTTTGATTTTATTCTTTAAAAATAAAAATATAAAAACATTAAAAAATACAAAAACCAAATAAAAAAGTTATTTTTATTCAATTTTTTATTCATTTCTTCATTCATTTCCTTATTCTGAGACATAAAAGCAATTTTTATGTGGAAAATTGCCATATCTTACCAAAAATAACAATTTTTACATAATACTTATATTTATTTGTCTTTTTTAGTGTTTCAAGACAATCAAACAGAGGACAATCAAACAGAGGACAATCAAACCACTGTTGAAAGATTGGTGGAAGAAACTTGCCAAAGTTCCCCAAAACCAATTGTTCTTAAAAAAAGAAAGCTAAGAAATTAGACTTTCCAGGACCCACTATTCAGGACTCTGAAGGTGAGTACCTCCTTTATAAATTGCCATAAAAATATATTCCTGCCCTGAAATATTTTTATTTCTTATTTCTTAAATTATGACTACCAGAAGAGGCTCTCAATATTCTATCCAATCAGATAGAGCTGGACTCAGAGGTGGAATTGATACCTCAAAAGGGAAAAGAAAGGTCAAAATCCCCAGTGGAACAGAATCCACACAAGGAAGTGCCTTATCCCAAAGGCAAGTCCCAGAAATGCCCATGATATCAGAACCAGAGTAAGAACTAAGTATGAGTAACTCAAATAGGTACAAATAACATTCAGAGGGCTCAGATAGACATTTAAATGAGCCAGTAAAAACAGTACTACACAGTGTACAAGGACAAGGACTGCAAAATGTTGCCACAAATCCACCAAGGAATGATGAACTCCTGGCACATCCTCAAAAGGTTCCTCAAAGAGGAGGAAATAGTGAGATACTCCAATGGATGGAATCCACTATCATCCAAACCTCAAATCAGAAAGATAAACAAGTACCATGCCAAAAAGAAGGAGGCAACCAAGGAAGAAGCCCCAGTAGCTTTTACCAGCAAGCCCCAAGCCAGCCCACTTCCCCAAGAAGGGAAGAAGAAAAAGACAGAGAACTGGAGAAACCCATATTTCCCAAGCTACAGGATTCCAAAAATCCAAAAATATGCCATGGACAATGTCTTCAACATGGCCAGAAGCTTGATGGAATTCAAGGACAAGGAGGAGCAAAGAATGAGACAACCTCATTTCCCAAAGAAATAACCTTGTCTCCAGATGTTGTAAATACTTTAACATAAATAAAAAATATTCTTTTACCTCTCAAAGAAATTAAAAATATTTTATTATCCTTACAAGAAATAAATAAGAGCTTAACATCCTTAACAAAAGCTGTTGTACAAAACAAAAAAGGAACTTATAATATTGAATTTATTGTTTAAAATAATATACTAAACATTTTAATTGAACATACTCAAAGATTAATACAATGACAACATGAATTATATAATTACATAAAAAATATCAAAGATAAAACTTTGACAATCAATTATGACGTGATTATTGATAATCTTACAGAAAAGTAAACAAATTAAGTATTTCTGTAGAAACACTTGAGGAAAAAACTTCATCACACCAAAATTTACTTCTAGACTATGTGGAAAAAGTGATTTAGCAAGAATGAATCTAAAAGATGGTATTCAAAATGAAATAAGGCTTATTGGTGAAAAAATGGATAAAGTTAATGAGGCTAACCTAAATATGCCAAAGTTATCAATCCCATTTTCTCACATAAGAAGCCCTGTTAAGCCAGTAGAGGAAATAAAAATTTAATCGTAACAGACTTGAGTAATCAATATAATAGCCAAGTCTTAATAAAATAAGCACCTCAATTAAAGGAATGGCCAACATTAACAGGAGAAGGGGAATATGACCACATGATGAATTGATCACTACTATATTACACTCACTGTTTGAGAAATCTACAAAAAAATGAGATTATGGCATAAGCAAACAAATGGCAAAAATAGCTGGTCTTGGTGGAAACACAAAATAATCACCAACTGGGCTAATGATGCCTGGAGGTAAAAAATAGAAAGTGCATTTGAAAGTTCCTTCTTTGATCTGGACAAGGATAAACCTTTGACTTGGCTCTTAAAACAAGTTGAAAGATTAAATGCATTGTAACCAGAAATGTCACACAAAATGGTACACATGAAAATACTTAAAAAATGTGGAGGAGAATTGGAACATGCCCTGAGAAGCAGGTTTATAGAACCATTATCCACAGAAGAGTATATTCATGAAATAGAAGACTTAGTGACAAGAACAAAAATCAGGAGAAGCTGGAAGAAATTGGACATCAAAACTCCAAATAAACCATTTATCAAAAAATATAAGCCAAGAGAAACTTTCAAGCCCAATACATTTAACAGTAGTGAGAAAAGAAAGTGCCACAAATGTGGAGGTATTGGACACTTAGCCAATAATTGCCTTAAAAAAGAAAAAATCAATGAAATTGTGGAAACAGAGGACCATAATGATAAAGAAGAAGAATCTGATTCTGAAAAGGACACTGAAGAGTCAGAAACTTCTCAAAGTGATTAAATTCATATAATTAATGCACAAATTAATAATATTGATTTAATATATGAAGTACTGGATGTCAATTCAAACTTACCACAAGTTGGAACATCTGATACAAGCCTGACAAACATACAAGATGCCAAATTTTATAGAACCAAACCAGCAAAAGGAATGGAATATACAGCTGGGAAATCAAGTATAAGTATTGTCATGGTGGAAAACCAAGAGGCAAAAGTGAACTTAGATACACGAGCATATTGTACCTGTGTTGGTAAGAGTTATTTGAAAACACTTGTACCAGATTGGGAAGAAAAACTTATACCTGTCACAGGGGCTCTTGGACAGAAAACAAGAGTGGCCTGGCACTCAGGAATCAAGAACTAACTTGGAAGGCTCCAAAGGGATAAAAGAGATAAAGCAGAATGAATTTCTTCAAGAAGGATAAGAGTAAGAATAAGGACAATTATGTCAAAGATAAGAAAGAGTAAGTGAATCCAATGGCCAGAGAAATAATAAATCCAAAGGCGAAGAAGCCAACTAAGTGAATCCCCAATTCACTGTTTCAACCTGCAAGAAAGGGAAATGGAATTAGTAAAGGATATGACCACCAATATCCACTGACTGGTGAAGAAGAAAGTTGCAAATGACTGGCTTAGGGATATCAGTATTTACTTTCAATAATGAAAAGAAAAATAAAGATAAAAATAAATCCAATATATCAATTAACTGGGGAAAAAGTCCCCAGGCAATGAAAGGTGGCCATTATATGTGAAAAGCTGAGGGGCTGATCCTGGAAGGTGAGTCACCGGCTGTATTGTCTGAATTGGGCCAATACAGTTCTGGCCATCTTGAGAATTGAGCTGTGTGATTGAATTCCCACAGTGGAGTATGAATTGGCCCAATTGGGCCAAGGACATACAGGTATAATTGATTGCTGCCTGTATGGACCAATAGAGTTGTCCAAGCAGTATTAAAGTACTTGCTGCCTTGACAGCTGGTTGAATGATGAATAAACTCTGAGAATGGCCCTTGGAATAATTCTGAAATAATTGCCAACCCAACTCCTGCAGGGCCAGGTGGTTGGGGTCCTTGAATAGTCTTCTGATAGCCGCCATGGATTGCCAGACTGAGGAGCTGAAGAGTCCTCCTTCAAAATCGGCATTGGATTTTGAGACCTTGATTTGAAATAATAAAATTTGGTCCTGAAAGAGTCACCATTGAATTGCTGAGCAAAAATGGTGCATAATGGTATATAATACCATACTGGCACCACTCCTGCAACCTTGAGTATGGGATGCATGGATGAATGGGAAGGATTGAGCTGAGCTGATCTGGAGGACTCTGGTGTTTACCAGAGGCCATGGGCTGAAAATTGGTCCATGGTGGTCCTTGGCCAAAATGGGTCCTGAGGGTCTTTATGGCCATTTTGGGTTTGATGGGATTTGGGGCCAAGAATGGTTCAGGTGGGCCCAATTGTGGTCTGGGACCCACCTGGCCTTGAGGGCTAGTGGGCTGGCCTCATTGCATTGAGCCAAGGGGGGCCTGATTGGCCCACAAACCGCAGTACGTGGGCTGTGCAATACTGACTGTGGGCCATAGAGGCCGTAGGGGGCCTAAATGGCCCAAAAAGGCCATTTAGGCCCTAGACCCCCTAATGAAAAGGGGTGGTTATGGCTAGGGGGCCCAGAACTCCCTAGGAGACAAAAGGACACCTCCAGGCCCAAAAACAAAGATAGAGGCCTGGGGGTTGGGGATATGGAAATTGGCCAGGAAGGCCAATGATGGCAGGATATGGCCTGAGGCCATATATGATGATTGGGGCCATGAAAGGCCAGGGGAAGGTGCTATGGCCAAAGGGCCATAGAACACCAAAGGGGGCCAATTGGCCATAAAATATATGGTGTGGCCAATTGGCCCCAACTTGGTTCCAGGCTGGATTGCCACAACACCCATGGAGGAGGGTCATTACTTGTGGCTGTGACAATACCAATACAAGGAGAAACATTTAGTAGTGCAAGTGAAAGCATGAAGCCCCTTGGAATAACTGACTGAACACTCATTTTTCCTCATCCTTCACAATGTATCAGATTGAAAGTATAGTTTGTAGTAATGGACAACTGCACTAGTAACCATTTTATACTTGCAAATGAATACTTGTCAATTTCTGGCATAGATATCTCTAACCAAAAAGATAGATATTTCACCATAGGGTACAATAAAAGACAATGATTTGGCTTCTTCAATAACAAAAGACAAAGTACAGCTATTAAGAATGAAGAAAAAAGCCCAGAAAAAGAATTTTTCATAACTTAACAACTAAAAGAGGCAGAATTCAATCATGAATTAACAGAAAAATTGATTGACCTCTTACTTAAATATCAAAATGCCTTTGCAACAGACAACGAACCACTAGGTGCCATAATTGGACATGATGTAGACATAATTCTTAATGTGGAAAAGCCTTATCCACCTCTATTAAGAAGACCAGCTTATCCAGCTAGCCCATGAGCTAGAGAAGCTTTAGACGTACACATTAAAGAATTAATGGACCTTGTAGTATTAAGGAAAGTAGGAAATAATGAACAGGTAGAGGTCACTACATGTCAGCCTGTGACTCAAAACCAGAGCACACGCATGACAGCCAAATACCATAAATCAATGGTATAGCCAAGATACCACCAAAACTGGAGCTGAGCCAAATCAGCTCAAAAGACATTGAAAGAAAGAGGAAACTCATACATTTCCAAATATACAAGTCCCATCACCATAGGACAAAGAATAACAAAGTTACTCCTCCTCAATGTTGTTGCTAATCATAAACTTTAATTTTCACCTCTCATCTGAAATACAGAGTAAGGGGCTTAACCCCATCAAATGGGTATTCAAAATGAAGCTCTAAGTCAGGTATATCCATTAGCATCAGCCAAACTGAGCTAGCACTAGTATTACAGAAGCTGTGGCCAAATAAGGTTGAATAAAATATTCACCACTCATCTAACTTCTACAGTTTTAGTGTGAGATACCTAAAGTGGGGTACTTTTGGAAAGGGCACTATCAGAGCTATCTGATGGTGCCATTCATTTCCCCATATCCCATTCAGAACATAAGCTATAAGGAAAAGAAGCCCAATACAGCTTTTTGCCTAAAACCACGGATATGTCCAAAATTCTTGTACATAGGATAACTTTGCCATATTTAATGATAACCATATCAAATGAGATACCATTGTGTAGAACACATATGGGCTACACATTGAATAAATTTTGAGATTGATTTATCAAAAACTGACAAAGCTATGGCTGTTTTAAGGTCAAAATCCCCCAGTTTGGCCATTACAGCCTTACCATGGGATAATATCCCGTAACCATGATTATGAGGTTTCAAACAGACGAAGACACTTGTTTTTACTTCAATACCTCATAGTTCATTCAATACTGGGGTCCCATACACGTTCTGTACAGCATTCTACGTGTCATACATGTCAGAATGAGACTGTGTGGTCCCCAGATGAAGGTTTTCACCCTGTATTGGTGAAAACTGCGCAGATGTGGTTTCAAAACCACATCTGAGCCCAGTACAGGCTATACAGGCCTTTTGCAAACCACAAGCCTGTCCTTGAGAATGAAAAATCTTCACTTCCTCTACATGAAAAGGTCTAGCAGCCTTTTCACTGCCAGCAAAGGAATCCCCATCCTGCTCTTGAATTCCTATGTAGTAAAACTGTAAAAAACAGTTATACTCTTGGAAAAGAATCAGGTTTTACTATAAACTTTAGTATTGTAGACTTTATTATTGTAACCCAACAGGTAAATCTGCACCCATGACTTTCAACAGCACTTACCACCACTAATAATCATTAGTAAAGCCCTTTTATTTTATAAAAACCCTATTTTTAATATTATTATCTGTGTCACAGTCATAGTTTAGGTTGTAAATACTCTTCATTATAGCCTCTTCATAGACCTAACCTGACATTTTGTGTGCCTGGCCATGTTTCTTGACCTTTTTTGGACCTTACAAGTGAGTTTTTTACTTATTTTCTTATATTATGACCTATTGTTTTATGTTTTTAGGCGTAATTTGTTGAAAATATATATAAAACATATCCTATATATTTTCTTTGGCATATGTAATATACCACGTTTGATCTGTTTTAATCAAATGGTGGCATGGTTGATTATGATTCAATCACCACAACAACCCTTATTTTTGCATGTTTTACATATAAAAAAACTTCAAGCCATTAATAAAGTCCTTTTTTAATTGATATAGAGACACCCCTTACTGTAAAACCAACAGTTGAGGCATGGTTAAGTGTATTGTTGATTCAATTACACTTTTACATACCACTTTTATCAGATTATACTTGCTAATTACAAGTTATTCTGTGAGATACTGGCATAAAAACATTGTACCAGATATCTTTAAGCTGTATTTCTGACATAGAATTGTTAATTCAATTACACTGTCATTATACAAGGGCACATTTGAGTAACATACAAGCCCAGAGGCCATTCTTAGACATGCAAACAGAATTTTAAGAGGTCTTAACTGACATTAAGCCCCCTTTTCCTGTTTGATCCAGTCAAAGAAAACTACATACCACTTGAGACCCAGTCACAGGCCAACACACCAATGACGCCCTCATAACCAGAGGGCAGAATGGGCAAAGGAAAGAGGCACAGTGAAGTCCTGATTACAGAAAAGAAGTGGACACCCATTGCCACTCAGAGGAATAGAAAGCCACAAAACTCTGCTTCAATACAAGGTAAATTAACCTTAACCACTTGTACAGGGAAAAATACCATAATTAACCCAGTTGTAACCTCCAAAGGTAAATTTTCCAAATAAGCAGACAACAAATCTGTACAAGGCACAGTCAAAGGTAAATACCCTAAGAACATAAAGCTTTTGACTGCTTGCAAACACTGATATGTCACCTGTACACCTCAGAAACCTTGGCTTCCAAAGGAACCAACTAGAGGACAGAGAAGGCTTTTCCAGAACCAGAAGACCTGGAAGAGGACACCTTGGACACATTGGCAGATGGAAAGACACTGAGGGAAATCATACCCACCCTGCCATTCACTTTCCAATACAACAGGAACCTCAAACCAGAGGACTGGAAAGAAATAGACCAAGTTCTTAAGCTCCACCAACTCTTCAAAGATTTATTTCAATGGATCATGGAAAACAAGAAGCTCAACCTGGCATCCCACTGGGCAGATCTTGGAGCAAGTTTCCAGAAGATTTGTCTCAAAGAGATATACTTTGGAGACCTTATGGTAATCACCCAACGTTGGCATCCTACCAGGCAATTCAGACTCTTGAAGGTGAGGGCAAACAGGTTAATGGAGAATCAAGCCACTATCCAAGCTATAGAAGAGCGGCTGACCCAGACAGGGCATACTCATATTCCTTCAGGCTCACAAGGAGCAGGCCAAATCAACTCTCCAGTGGCTTCACACCATTCAGAAACCAACAGATCAGTGGCCAAGAGTCACCATTCTTGACGATCCCAGGAAGTTTCCAGGAGAAGACAAGGATACAAGGGCAAAAGCAAGACCACCTTCAGCCAGAGCAAGAAAGAGTCAGACCCAAAGATCCAGAAGCTGTTGTATTTGGTGAAAGAAGTGCACAAGAACAAGAAGTAGCTGTAAATAACTTTAGAATCAGTAGTCCCATTAATATAAATATTACCTCCACTCAGATTGATCATAATGTTGTCACACCTGAGAGTAACCTAAACAGTGATTCACTGTTTTTACAAATGTCCCAATATGTTGAGCAAACTCAAAATCATTTTGCAGAAATTGAAGCAAACCATGAGAGGATGAAAATATTGACAGCCTCTATGGACAAAATTGTTAAAGTCCTTCAAGAAGGACATTCTCAATTGAGCAAAGCCTCTGAAGAAACAAACAAAAGACTGAATCTAGTCTTTGAAGAACAACACCACAGAAAAAGGGACAGGGATTGTCTGGATCAAGACATAAATAAATTGTTTAATGTCTACCATAACATGAAGCCCCAACCACAAGGCTATGTTATTCATAATCCATATCATCAAGATGACATCAAACCAGATTCCATGTTGATGAATGAGGCAAGATCTCCATCACAATACCAGGATGGAGATAATATGTCTTATTCATAAAAGGAAGCATTGAAACAGCTTCCTGAGGCCTCCAGCTGGCCCAAATTTCTGGAACTGGAGAATATGATCATATGGATCTCATAGATTATATTGATGGACTCTTCATTGATGTACCAAGCATACCAGACTACTGGATTACTGATAGACTTAATACATCATATAAAGGACATGCTAGTAAATGGTACACAGAAATGAAAGAAATCCATGGCAGAAGTACCTGGCCATGGTGGAAGAGTCAAATCATCAAAAAGTACATCTGTGGACAAATATCCATATGAGTGGTGTCTCAGACAGTCTAAAAGACTTAAAGCAATTGATCCTCAAATTAACATTAAGATGAGGAATCCTAAACTCCTGACACAAATTCCAGGAGAACTAGAGCATGCAGTGAAATGCAGATTTAACCACAATTGCACTCTAGATGACATTGCAAATACCTTACAAGATGTAAGGAAAAGAACTAATATAGGGAAATACACCCCATATAAAAGCAGTGGTTTCAAAGAGAAACAACCTTTCAAGGTGGAATTTAAAGAAAACCCAAAGAAAGGGTGGCAGAAGTGGAAAAAAAGAAACATTCTTGTCAAACCTGTGGTTCAAAATACCACTATTCCAACAACTGCCCAAAGGCAAAGAAAAAAGTCTATGCCATTGAGAAAGTCCCAGAGGAGGAATCCCCCACAGAGGATTCTGACTCAGACTCTATGGGTGATGCTGTAAGATGTGACTATGAAACTGATGATAATATTACTATTGATCAACAGTACTATGTCTGTTCTTATGAAATATAATAATAAAAATTATTATAACCACAATTAAATAATTATAAAATTATTTCTTTCACGTGTTATACACTACTAGTGATTATAACTGTGAGCAGTAATTGTCTACAAGAATCAATTACAAGAAGAATTTAATGATAAAGACTTCTTTATTAAAATAATGAAATTATTTTAATATATATAATTATCTTTTGCAAGAATAATTATAAGGATAATTCTTGAAGAAAACTATTACTAGAGAAAAACTTTAAGAATTAAAGATAAATGACTCACTAATACTCCAAAGAACTTATTGATAGATAAAAGTAGAGAAATTTGACGTAGAATTGTGGATTTTAAGGGATCAAAAGGATTTATAACAGTATTACAACAATATATAGTTGGATTCTAGGATTTCACGTCTTTCTGAATGATTTGGAAAGATTTAAAACACTTCAAGAATAGCTTTAACTAATACTTACTTGGTGGTGATAATGATTTAATAAGTTGATAAGATGATTCTTTGGAAAAAACAGCAAGAAGAGGCTTCTTTTAAGTCAGCAACAGCTCACAGAGGCGTGCCATGGAGAAAACTGAAAAATCAGTGAGTGAGAAAACAATAAACCTTTTTGGATTAATAATTGCATCATCTGTTGTCACGTAAGATTATCATAATTACTTAATTGATGCTTTTACGTGACTACCAACCCCAATATGGTTAAGAATAAAAGGAGTAACAACAGTAAATCTTCTTTTATTCTAAAATAATCATTGATTTCTCAAAGTTATCAATGCTATTGCCAATTTCATCACAGGTTTAAATTACTGTGAATTTTTGAAGATTCAGTGTTTCACGTAGAATGGTCAAAAATGGACTGTAAGTAAAACTTTTCATTTTACTGATAATACTGTAATTCGTTTTGGTTGTACCATAGATAATACAGTTCTTCATTGGTCCTGAATGTTTCAGAAAGATTCATCAAGAATTGTATTTTTAATGAATTTTTGAAGTTTTTTCCTCATTTCTACGTAGAATTGCAAATAGCAGTATTTTGCAGGTTGCTATGAGGTAAATCAATGAATATGAGTCCCAAAAGGGTTTTAATTACTCTTTTAGGGTCTAGTCATGGAAAGTCATCAAGAATTGACATGGTTACAGGAGTCTAAGTAGCTCATTACCTCCTTGGCACGTCAAAATAGCAGGTTATTTGCTATTTTCTTGTGATTACAGTAGGTGTAACTTGGTAACCAAGTTCCCAAAGAGTTTTAGTTTACCAATTGGGCCAAGATGAGCCATGGATCCATGCTCTGGAGCTAGCCACGCCTCTGAGGCCTCAGAAGTTGGGTACCCTGGCTCTCTTTGATGTCTTTTGTCCCCCTTGCCTAATTTTTACGTCAAAATAGTAATTTAAGCTTCAAGTGAGATATCCACTATGGGTGTACCAAAAGTCAATGTAAGAATACTATGATATTAAGTGCTCAAAACATGCATAACACTATTCTTATTGTATATGTAACATGGGATTTCTCACTTTCCCATTATTTTGGCGTGAAATTAAGAAAAACAAAAATTTTCACGGATCTTTTATGTGGTATTGATGATGTGGTATTGAAGTATTTTCCATTTTACCACCTCAAATACTTAAATTGAGCTTATTCACTCTATGGGTCTACCCTAGGTGAATTTTTGTGTAGAATCCAAATCTGGTCTTAAATCCATGGATTTACTTACTCAATAAAAAGTTATTCATCTTTTCTGAAATTTAAAATGATGAATTTTGGATATATGCATGACTTATGAGTTTTGCATAATTCAAAATTTCTTTTTAAGGTAATTGTGGCCTATTTGGGTATGTAAAATGTACCTCAAGGCTCACATTCCCTCCCACCAAAAAATAAAATTGTACTACAATTTTATTAGTGATAAAAAAAAAATAAGGCCCCAAGGGGGGTTAATGTCCACTGTCCAACCTCTTCACATTACTCAGATCAAGTAATTTAAAGCACATTTATAGACATATTCAGGCTTGTGGCCTTCTTTCATGTCTAAATCTTCTTAAGAGTTTATCTGAGTCAGGTATTTCTGATTCTGCCATCCATTCATCTTCATGTACTGGATTTCTATATCTGACAAGATATTCTCTTTTATTTTTACCCCTAAGTCTCCTTTCTTTATCTTTTTGTTTTCATTCTGTTCCACAGGTGGTACAGTTAAAGGAGTTGGGTTTCTTAAAGGAAACAATTCTTTATCAGCTGGTTGATAAGGCTTTATCAAGCTGACTGGAAATGTGGGGTGTTTATTTTCCAATTCACCACTCAATTCCACTTGAACTGCATTGGTTCCATGTAAAGCAACAATAACAAAAGGTCCTACATAAGAATCTTTAAGTTTCTTTGGGCCTTTGATATTATTAAAATTCAAGGTTGAAACTAAAACTAAGTCCCCTACTTTGAAGTCTGGTACTTTATGACTCTTGTCCCACTTCTGTTTTGCATAATTAAAAGCATCATCCATACTTTGTTTTGCGTGGTGTTTTACTTTATCAAGCATTATCTTGAAGCTGGAAGCTGTAGGGTGAATGTCAATCAAGTCTTTCCTCAGTGTGTCTGCTGGGAGTCTTGGATTCCATCCTTTTTCTAACATAGCAGGAGTTTGTCCTGTGGAAGAATGGACTGATGTCTTGTATGCCAATTCTAGTGCAGGTATCAGTGTGCACCAGTCATGGGTAAAGCCATCTGAGTCTTTGAATTCTAATCCATAAGCACAAAATCTCCTGATCATGTCTTCTAAAGTTTGAATCATCCTCTCTGCTAGCCCATCTGTTTGAGGGTGATATGCTGTAGAGAATGATAACTTAGTCCCAAACAATCTATGAAAATTGGTCCAAAGTGCAGATGTGAACTTGGGATCTCTGTCACTTATGATATTCTTAAATAATCCTGTATGAGAAATAACTCTACTCCATAAAAGAAGAGCTGTATCCATAGCAGTGTCATCTTTATGACATGGTAAGAATATGGGAGTTTTGCTATATCTGTCTACAATGACTAAACAAGCATTATAACTTTTGTCACCACTTGGAGGAAGTGCTGTGACCCAATCCATGTGAACAGCTTCCCAAGGGGATTTTGGTTCTTGAATATGGATCATCAATCCAAATTTCTTGCCTGTACTCCTGTTTGATTTTTGGCATCTATCACAGGTATGGCAATATTCAATGGTTTCTTTTCTCCAAGATGGCCACCATGCACAGTTCTTCACTTTTTCAAGTGTTCTGTCTTCTGATAGGTGTCCAGAGGAAATGCTATCATGGCATTCATGAAGAATGGTATTGATAAGCAATCTACTACACAGTGTCATCACACAAGAATGTTTTTTTCTATGGTAAATAATCCCATCAAACAAGTGAAATCTTCCTTCAGAATAGGAATTTTTCCAAACTTCATCTAGTGCATTAACCAAAGATGTATCTTTGCAGTCTTTATCCAATAAAGAAGTCAAGATATGGCAATTCTTGTCTTGTTTATAAGACTCTCTGACCTCTTCAAAGAATTCAGTCCCAATATCAGTTATGCTAATTCCTTCAATTGGAATCTGTGGTTCAGCTTCCAAAGGTACATAAGCTGGGTTATCAGGAGTGTTGGCTAAAGCCCATCTACTAAGTCCATCAGAATTCTTGTGAATGTTTCCTGCTTTATGAACTATAGTCATGTTTCCTCTATATTCTTGAATGGCTATTTGCCATCTCAACATATGTCTGTTGGGAGTTTTCATGTTAAGAAGTGATTTTATGGCATTACAGTCAGTTATCACTTCAAAAACACTGCCATCAAGATAATAGTGTAGTTTCTCAAGTGCCCATACCAAACAGAAGCACTCCATTTGGCTTGCACCATATCTGGCTTCTGTTGGTTTGATTTGTCTTGAGATATAACAAACTGGTCCTTCTGTAGGTTTGTCATCAAAAATCTGGACTTGATGTAGGGCTGCCCCTAATCCATCTCCACATGCATCAATGTACAACTTAAAAGGAATATTCCAGTCAGGCATGAGGAGTAAAGGTGCTTCTGTAAGGGCTTTCCTTATCTTCTCATAAGCTTTAATTCTCTCTTGTGTCATCTCAAATACAGTCTGTTGATCACAGATTCTATAAAGTGACTTGGCTAGAATTGCAAAGTCTTTCAGGTGTTGCCTATAGTAACTGGAAAATCCAAGAAAAGACATCATTTCTTTTTCATTCTGGGGTATTGGCTTAAGTAACACTGCTGCTACTTTGTTTTTGTCAATACCCAAGCTTAAACCAGAAACAATATGTCCTAATGCTTTGAGTTCTTCAAAACCAAAATTTCATTTCTTAAGTGAAATTTTCATGTTCACTTCTGCTACTTTATGAAGTACTCTTGCAAGTCTTTCAAGGTGCAAAGACCATGAATCAGAACATATGATAATATCATCAATATAAATGATAAGCCATCCTTCAGATAATTCTGTAGGAAAGATGGTGTTCATCATCCTTTGATAATGAGATGGAGCATTTTTAATGCCAAATGGCATTCTAAGATACTAAAAAATGCCACAGTGAGTGATAATTCTAAGTAATTTCTTAGCTTTAGGCGTCAAAACACTTTGATGGAAGCCTTTCAATGCATCCATTGATGTTATATACTTGGCTTTAGACAATTGAGTCAAGGTTTCTTGAATTCTAGGGATGGGATACCTATCTGGAACTGTGTAGGTATTCAAAGCTCTAAAATCTCCAACCATTCTTGACTTATCATTATGCCATGCAATAATAACAGGTGTTGTCACTTCAACTTCCTCATTATGGCCTACTTTCCTTAGCACACCAAGTTGGATCAACTCTTGGATATGTTTTTATAAGGCCTCTCTAGCTCTAGGACTGGCTGGATAAGCTGGTCTTCTAAGTACTGGAGGATATGGTCTGTCAATATTAAGAGTAATATCAACTTCATGTCCTCTTATAGCGCCTAATGGTTCATTATCAGAGGCAAATGCATTTTTATATGTGTATAACACATTAATAAGCTCATTCCTCATCTTTGGTTACAATGATTGATTAATTTGTGCTTCAACAAGTTGATTAGTCACAAATTCATCGTTGTAAGTATCCTTGACAGAAGATACTACAGATATCTGTTTTGGCATATTGGAGAAAGCAAATTTTTGTCTCTTGTTATCTCCAATTGTGAAATATCTGTCTTTATGGTTATTTATATCAATACCATAAATATTTAAGTAATCATTTACAAGAATGATGTGCTGAGATGTGCAATTATTCATTACTACAATCTCAGTTTTCATTCTTACACTTCCTGCTGGATGTGGGAATACAATATTAGTGTCCAATATGCCCAAGGGGTACATATTGTTACTGGCACTACTGAATTGTACACCTTCTATTGGTAATAGATGGTTTTTACATTCAGTAATTATAATTTGGAGATAATCTTTGCCAACACAAGTGCAAAATGCCCCTGTATCCAAAATTACTTTGGCTTCAATATCACTCATCAGAACTGATGTGATACAGGATGCTCCAGAAGTATAACCCTTTCCTCTAGCAGGTTTTGTTTTACACATTCTGGCATCCTGGATATTGATCAGGTTGCAGAAATCTTCACTGTACTGTGGCAAGTGGGTATGGACTTCTGTGACCTCAAAGAAAGCTGAAATGTTTTCAATGGGATAGTCTTCCACTGGTGTATCTTCAGAGACTGCAGAATCTTGATCAGACTCCTCTTTCTCCTCAGTACACTGAATTTCTCCAATGACTTGAACTTCATTGATTTTTGTCTTTTTAGGACAAGTGTTGGCTAAATTTGAAGTACTTCCACATTTATGACACTTCAAGACAGGTCTTTCTGGTCTTCTTTCCTCTCTAGGAATCTTTGAGACTATTTTGGACTCTATTGGGTTTTTAATCCAAGTCTTACCAATTCTTGTCCTGGTAATGATATCTTCCATAGCATTAATGTAGTCCTCTGTTGAACAAGGTTCCACACATCTGCTTTTGATAGCATGTTCCAGTTCTCCTCCACACTTTCTTAATATTTTCATATTAATCATAGTGTCAGACATATCTGGGTGTAAAGCAGATAATCTGTCTTTTTGTTTGAAGAACCAAGTAAGTGGTTTGTCTTTTTCTGAGTTAAAAATGGCACTTTCAAAAGCATTCTCCATTTTAAACCTCCAAGAATTATTGGCCCATTTGGTAATCACTTCAGATTTCCACCAAGACCAGTCATGTTTACCATGATCAATCCTCATTTTGTAATACCATTTCTTTGCAGTTCTGGTAAACAAACAGTGTAGTTTTCCCACTATGATTTCATCAGGTATATTAAAGTCTTCTTGCAACATATCAATAGTTCTGATGAATTCAATATGGTTGTATTCTCCTTCACCAGAGAATGTTGGCCATTCTTCTATTTTGGGAATATCTCTTGCAGAGTAGGCATTTTCTCCCAAGAATGGTGTAAGACTTTCTTTAACAGGAAGTTTTTCTTCAGTTAAAGGTGTAGAATGTCTTGGCATATGTGGTTCATGATTCTTATGAATTTGTTCCACACTTGCAATTATCTCATTCTTTAACTTCTGCCTTTCACTGTCACTTTTTGCTAAGTGTATGGCAAATTGGTTGGTATTCTCAACTATTTGTAAGACTTGGTCTTGTAAAATTGTAAGTTGAGTATTCACTTTAGAAATGGAAAGATCTTCTATTTCATCATGCTGAATTTGGCACATATTTTCAATTCTTTTGCAAGAATTGGTAATTCATTCAAGTCTGGCATGTGTCACTTGGTGCAATTCAATGTATGTTTTGTCATTTTTCTTTAATTCAACTATATCTAATGCAATTTTAGTTAACTTTCTATCAAGTTTACCAATTTCTACATTAATACTAGTTTGTTCACCAATTATTTGCGTGGAAAGGTTCTGTTCATCCTTTCCTGCTCCTTGGCTGTGAATTCCATCAGAGTTCTGGCCATATTGAAGACACTGTCCACGGCTAAAGGCTCCAATTTGGGGATCCTGTACCCTTTTGGGTAAGGTCTGTGCCAATTGGCTTTGCCTTTGCCCTTGCCTTGATGGTTCTTGGGACCTCTCTGTTTCTTTTGAGGTCCTTTGGGCTTGTCCTTGGATGCTTCTGGAGCTGGTTTGGAGCTTGTAGATGCCACTGGTGCCTCTGTCTCCAAAGCTGGAGTCATTTCCAACTCTTTCTTCTGGTCTATGGATAAAAGACTTTGGTTCTTCAACCAATTCTTTATCTTTTTGACCTTGTCTTTGCAAGACAGGGGGCTCCATCCTCCTAAGAGTTCTATGGTCTTCTCCTCACCCAGAAAGCTCTTGATGTGTAAGTAGGAGTTCATGGCCCCCTGCCAAAGGCTTGGGCAGATTTCCCACTCCTCTTCCTTGGCTGCTCTGAACCAGTTTTTGTACTGGCATTGATATATTTCTATTGCTGCCATCTGAAAGTGGTTCAGCCCTGGAAATATTACCATAAATCAGTTCAGGCTCTGAATTCACGTCAAAATCTGTTGGTACAGACCTTGGGGAATGGGGGGCAACTCTGGCATCCTCCAAATGTGTCTTTCTTGTGGAAGACTTGGCACTTCTGGATTTGGTCTTGCCTCTTCCTTGTCCACATCCATCTGGTTGGACTGAATAGTTGCTTCCATTTCTGGTATGCACCATTTTCATGTCAATTTAAAGATAAAAGGTGAAAATATAAGATAAAATACACACCTTTTGGTGGTAATTTAGCTTTTTCTGAGTTGAATAAGGTGCCTCTTTTAGCAATCAGCACCTCAATACTGTCTTCAGATTCTGCTTCTGAAGATTCTGGACTATTGATGTATCTTTTACTGAGTCTGTTACCAGCTGCACAGTATTTGATTAAAGAAACTTAAAGAGAAAAAAATATGATAAAAGAAATTATTTTTGTGTTTTAAGATATTTTTAAAAGATTTTTTATTAATTTTATTATTTTTTAATATTAAAAAAATTATTCTTTTTAAAGAAAAAAAAAATTAAAATTTAAGATTTTGAATGAAATTTAATTCAGAGTAACTCAAAGAATAATTTTATAAGTTTTTGGATGTGAAAAAGCCACATGTAAAAACAGTATTAAATTCAACCAAATTCCTCAATGAAAAAGATCTTAAGACAATTTCAAAAATAAAAATTATTTTAACTTTAAAATGAAAGAAAAAATTATTAAATCAATATATTTTAGAACTTAAAAATATATTAATTATTTGCAAAAAGGTTCAAAAACACGCCAAAACCTCCAAATATGAGATATTGGTAGGTATGGTAGTTTAAAATGAAGTCTAGAATATGATTAAAGCCAAGTCTATGGATAAAATCACGGCCAGGCCCCCAAATGTAAGATGTGACTATGAAACTGATGATAATATTACTATTGGTCAACAGTACTATGTCTGTTCTTATGAAATATAATAATAAAAATTATTATAACCACAATTAAATAATTATAAAATTATTTCTTTCACGTGTTATACACTACTCGTGATTATAACTGTGAGCAGTAATTGTCTACAAGAATCAATTACAAGAAGAATTTAATGATAAAGACTTCTTTATTAAAATAATGAAATTATTTTAATATATATAATTATCTTTTGCAAGAATAATTATAAAGATAATTCTTGAAGAAAACTATTACTAGAGAAAAACTTTAAGAATTAAAGATAAATGACTCACTAATACTCCAAAGAACTTATTGATAGATAAAAGTAGAGAAATTTGACGTAGAATTGTGGATTTTAAGGGATCAAAAGGATTTATAACAGTATTACAACAATATATAGTTGGATTCTAGGATTTCACGTCTTTCTGAATGATTTGGAAAGATTTAAAACACTTTAACAATAGCTTTAACTAATACTTACTTGTTGGTGATAATGATTTAATAAGTTGATAAGATGATTCTTTGGAAAAAACAGCAAGAAGAGGCTTCTTTTAAGTCAACAACAGCTCACAGAGGCATGCCATGGAGCAAACTGAAAAACCAGTGAGTGAGAAAACAATAAAACTTTTTGGATTAATGATTGCATCATCTGTTGTCACGTAAGATTATCATAATTACTTAATTGATGCTTTTACGTGACTACCAACCCCAATATGGTTAAGAATAAAAGGAGTAACAACAGTAAATCTTCTTTTATTCTAAAATGATCATTGATTTCTCAAAGGTATCAATGTTATTGCCAATTTCATCACAGGTTTAAATTACTGTGAATTTTTGAAGATTCAGTGTTTCACGTAGAATGGTCAAAAATGGACTGTAAGTAAAACTTTTAATTTTACTAATAAAACTGTAATTCTTTTTGGTTGTACCATAGATAATACAGTTCTCCATTGGTCCTGAAAGTTTCAGAAAGATTCATCAAGAATTGTATTTTTGATGAATTTTTGAAGTTTTTTCCTCATTTCTACGTAGAATTGCAAATAGCAGTATTTTGCAGGTTGCTATGAGGTAAATCAATGAATATGAGTCCCAAAAGGGTTTTAATTACTCTTTTAGGGTCTAGTCATGGAAAGTCATCAAGAAGTGACATGGTTACAGGAGTCTAAGTAGCTCATTACCTTCTTGGCACGTCAAAATAGCAGGTTATTTGCTATTTTCTTGTGATTAGGTAGGTGTAACTTGGTAACCAAGTTCCCAAAGAGTTTTAGTTTACCAATTGAGCCAAGATGAGCCATGGATCCGTGCTCTGGAGCTAGCCACGCCTCTGAGGCCTCAGAAGTTGGGTACCCTGGCTCTCTTTGATGTCTTTTGTCCCCCTTGCCTAGTTTTTACGTCAAAATAGTAATTTAAGCTTCAAGTGAGACATCCACTATGGGTGTACCAAAAGTCCATGTAAGAATACTATGATATTAAGTGCTCAAAACATGCATAACACTATTCTTAGTGTATATGTAACATGGGATTTCTCACTTTCCCATTATTTTGGTGTGAAATTAAGAAAAACAAAAATTTTGACGGATCTTTTATGTGGTATTGATGATGTGGTATTGAAGTATTTTCCATTTTACCACCTCAAATACTTAAATTGAGCTTATTCACTCTATGGGTCTACCCTGGGTGAATTTTTGTGTAGAATCCAAATCTGGTCTTAAATCCATGGATTTACTTACTCAATAAAACGTTATTCATCTTTTCTGAAATTGAAAATGATGAATTTTGGATATATGCATGACTTATGAGTTTTGCATAATTCAAAATTTCTTTTTAAGGTAATTGTGGCCTATTTGGGTATGTAAAATATACCTCAAAGCTCACAGATGCCATCAGAGAACAATCTGATGATGACCAAGACCCAAGAGAAGAATTCCTAGTGGAATACCAAGAGGAACCCCCACTAGAAATCCAAGAAATACAATTGGAAGCAGGCATGCCACAAGATACTTCCAGCAAAAACTTGTGCAAACACACACAAGATGCACACATTCCTGGTTACACCAACCAAGGTAAATACATACATATATGGAACAGCCACAAAAATGACAGTTTGTATTGACAATTCTAAACATCCATTGATTATTGACAGTGGAGCACACTGCTCCATAGTGGCCAGAAGCTATCTGGACAGCCACTTCCCAAACTGGGAAAACCATCTCTTTCCCACCAAATCAAACAACTTCAAGAGTGCATCAGGGAAGATGACTTCCATTGGGACAGTTATCAAAGAGATAATTATGCCCCATAGGAAAGGTAACATCAGACTCAACCCAGAATTTGTTGTGCTTGATGATGCCCACATCCAAGGGTTTTTGTTGGGAAAGGATTACCAGAGGATTTATGGCATAGATATTTACAATAGTAAAAGCAGGCACATTACCATTGGTGCCAACAAGGAAAAGAAGTTTTCACTTAATATATACCAAATATCTACCCAATATCCTATTGAAGATTTACTTAATGAATCAAGAGAGGGACAGCTTAGCACTACCCTCACCAGTAAACAGAAACTAAGCTTACTAAAGATGCTTAGAAAGAATATTCCTGCATTGGCCATTGGTGAAGAACCACTAGGCAATATTAGAGGCCATGATATAGAGCTATATCTGGATGTTCAAAGGCCTTACCCACCTATTGTAAGGTTTGTCTATGAAACTCTTGATAATAGTAGCAAAATCAAGGGTACTATGACTGTCCTCAGTAGAAATATATAATATAACAAAATATTATAACCACAAATCTAAATATAATTATTAAAAATAATTATATAAAAAAATAAATTTAATTATTATTATAAAAATATAATAATAATAGAATAATAATTATAATAAATTATAATTATTCTATTATTGTTATAGTCACTGACAGTTATAACAATAAGAAGTGTAAAGCTCTTAATGAGACAATTACACATGGAAAATATGAATATTAACAACTTATAAATAATATAAATATTATTTTTAAAAGAATTAAACACACACTGTGTAGAATTAATTCTTATAGAATAAAAATTCTATATAAAAAAAACTAATACTAGATAAAAAGATATAAAACTTTAGAGAAAAACTTACTTATAATATTTATTTAATACAACAAGTCAAACAACAACAACTATTATATTAAATAATAATTATAGGTTGAAAACACGTCAAAAATCAATATTTTTAAAGATAAAACAACTTTTTATAATAAAAATTATGATTAAAGAGTCTTTAAGAGGAATTTGTGGGTTTTAAAAGATATTTAATATGATAATTTTATAATATAAAATATATTGTTGATGATTAAAACAATAATCTGAATTCTATGATTTCAGTTCTCTAATTTACAATTAATAAAGAATAAAATAACTTAAGAATTATTTTAATAATAAGATTTTATAGATAATGAAACTTTACCTGTTTAAATTTCTAATATGATTGAATTGATGATGAATGATGGACAAAAACAGTGATGAAAAGACTCTTTTTATGTCTTCAGAGCAGCTCTCATGATTCATAATGGATATAGAGGGCGTTCTCAGGTCAAAACTGAAAAACCATGCTTAAAATTAAAGTTCTTAACTCAAAGTAACTTAATTTTAAGTCCAATTTAAAGTTACCAGTGTTATTCTTAACTCCATGTAACTTTGATCCTCATTTAAACTAATTATTTTAAGTTTTCAATATGAATAAGCTTATTTATATTAAAGTTCATCACATGAACAACTTAAAAATAGAGTTTTAAGCAGAAATCTCTTAAACTCAATTTTTAATTAATTTTTAAAGAAATCATAATTTTCATTGAGCTTAAATAAAAGAGTAAATTTCCAGGCTAATTACCCAGAAACTTTATTTATAAAAGATACTTAGAATTTAATTTATATGTAGATAATATTAAATCCTAAGCTGTGTGAAAATTTCAAGCAAATCCATTAAGAATTGGATTTTTAATGAATTTTTGAAGTTATTGCTATTTTTCCACCTAAAATAGCAATACACACCAAACCTTAGCTTTTGATAAGGTTTTAATGCTTGTAACTTTAAATTTTCAAGTTTATTTAAGGTTTTTAAGCTTGATTAAGCTTTGACAGTTCTTAAAACTATGATTTAAAGCCTGCATATTGGGATTTACCCTTTGGCAGCTTGAAATTCCTGTCCAAATTGGGATAAAACCATTTTAAACCTTGAGGTTGGATCAAAGTCTAATCTTAAAGTTTAAATAAGGTTGAAAATCCTCCAATACAGGTGGACAACCTTAATTGAATCCTTGCAGATCCAAAAAGCTGGGTACCCCAGCTCTATTTGGTCTTTTTCCTTTGTCCCACCTTTTTGCGTGGATTTTGCCCTTTTATTTATTTAAAGCCATACCATGGCTTTAAACCCTTTCAAATTGATCTCATGCAGGATTTACATTCTGTATGGCAGATCCTTAGCCAATGCAGTAAATATACACCACACCTCAATGTTAACTAAAATTTTGGTAAGTTTCCATTAACCTTATGAAACTTTAGATTTAAGCTTATTTAAGCTTAAACTTAACAATTTAAAAAAATGTTAAAAAAGCTACATTAGTACTGTGAGATTCTTAAATCTTCTAATAACACAAGAAATAAGTGTTTTTGGGTATAACACCTGATGGATGTACCCTAGGTCATTTTTGGTGTATAATCCAAAAATGACATAATATTTATAACTTTGTTTATCCAAAAAAAGTTATACGTATTTTTTGTTATTTTTTATTTTAATTTCAACTAAAAATTCTGTTTAAGAAAAAATTAGCTGTTTATAAAATCATTTTTGGCCTTATGGGTATGTTATACATACCTCACAGGCTCACATTCCTACCACCAAAAAAAAATTGTACTACAATTTGTCTTTTGTAGTATACCCCCAAGTTATTTGGGGGGGTCCAATCCACTGTCCAACCTCTCTATTTATACTTTTAAGTATGTAAAGCACACAATTCAAACTTTTCTTGAGCAATTGGTCTTCTCTCATGTCTGAATCTTCTGAGAAACGTTTGGGAATCAGGTATTTTGCTTTCTACAATCCATTCATCTTCATGTTGTAGATTTGTATACCTGACTAAGTATTCTCTTTCATTTTTTCCCCTAAGTCTTCTTTCTTTCAAGACTTTTAGTACCTTTTTTTCCTCACTTTGATCTAGTGGGGGTACTTCTAAGGGTGCTCCATTTCTTAAAGGAAATACTTCCTTATCACTTCAAGTGTAATGCTTTACGAGACTGACAGGGAAAGTTGTATGTTTATTTTCCAGTTCTCCTGACAGTTCTCCTTGTACTGCATTTTTTTCATGAAGGGCTTTAATAATAAATGGTCCTGAAAAGGAATCTTTCAATTTCTTTTGACCTTTAATATTATTAAAGTTCAAGGTTGAAACTAGTATTAAGTCCCCTACTTTGAATTCTGGGGTTTCATGACTTTTATCCCATTTCTGCTTAGCATATTCAAAGGCATCATTCATTCTTTGATTTGCATGATGTCTCACTTTATCAAGCAATAGCTTAACGCTTGAAGCAGTTGGATGAATGTCAACCAGATTTTTCTTTAAAGTATCAATTGGAAGTTTGGGGTTCCATCCTTTTTCCAACATTGCACAGGTCTTGCCTGTTGAAGCATGGATGGAGGTCTTGTAGGCTAATTCCAATGCTGGTATAAGAGTACACCAATCATGGGTAAAGCCATCAGAATCTTTAAACTCCAGTCCATAAGCACAAAATCTTCTGATCATGTCCTCAAGGGTTTGAATCATTCTTTCTGCCAGTCCATCTGTTTGCAGATGATAGGCTTTTGAGAATGATAGTCTTGTGCCCAAAAGCTTATGTAAGTTAGTCCATAAGGCTGATGTAAATTTTGGGTCTCTGTCACTAATGATGTTTTTAAAGAGACCATTATGGGATATTACTCTATTCCAGATCAAAAGAGCTGTATCCATAGCTGTGTCACCTTTGTGGCATGGTAAAAAGATTAGGGTTTTGCTATATCTGTCCACAATAACAAGACATGCATTGTAACTTTTATCACCTCCAGGTGGTTAGGCAGTTACCCAAATCATGTGAACCACTTCCCATGGGGTACTTGGTTCTTGAATATGGATCATTATACCAAATCTTTTACCAGTAGCTTTATTGGGTTTCTGGCATCTATCACAACTGTGACAGTACTCAATGACATCTTTTCTCCAAGATGGCCACCAGGCACATGTCTTAATTCTTTCCATAGTTCTGTCTTCAGACAGATGTCCAGAATATATGTTATCATGGCATTCTAGTAGTATGGTGTTAATTAAAATTCTACTACATAGAACCATGACATATGTGTGTTTAGATCTATGATATAGTATACCATCAAACAAATGGAATCTCCCATTATCATAAGATGTTTTCCAAATATCATCCACAGAATTAGCCAAGGCTAGATCTTTGCAATCTTTGTCAAGTAGGGCAGTAAGAATATGAAGATTCTTATCTTGCTTATAGCTTTCTCTAACTTCTTCAAAGAATTCTGTACCAACATCCGTGATATTAATTCCTTCAATTGGAGTTTGAGGTTCTGCACTTGTAGGAACATAGGCAGGGCTATCAGGTTTATTTGGTAATGCCCATCTACCTAAGCCATCAGCATTCTTATGAATACTTCCAGCTTTATGTACTATGGTCATATTGCCTCTATACTCCTGTATAGCAATATGCCATCTTAACATGTGTCTGTTTGGAGTTTTCATGTTAATAAGTGATTTTACTGCATTACAATCAGTAATTACTTCAAACACACTACCATCAAGATATTAATGAAGTTTTTCCAAAGCCCAAACAAGGCAAAGGCACTCCATTTGGCTAGCTCCATATCTGGCCTCAGTAGGTTTAATTTGTCTTGAAATAAAACAAATTGGACCTTCATAAGGTTTGTCATTGACAATTTGAACCTGATGAAGAGCAGCTCCTAAGCCTTCACCACATGCATCAATATGCAGCTTGAAAGGAAGTTTCCAGTCTGGCATCAATAATAATGGTGCATTGGTCAAGGCATACTTGATTTTCTCATATGCTTGAATCCTCTCCTGTGTCATTTCAAAAACAGTTTGTTGATCACAAATCCTGTATAATTATCTGGCATGGATAGCAAAATCTTTAAGGTGTTGCCTGTAATAACTGGAAAACCCTAAAAAAGACATCATTGCTTTTTTGTTCTGGGGCATTTGTTTTAGTAAAACTGCAGCCACTTTGTTTTTGTCAACACCAAGGCTGAGTCCTGAGACTACATGTCCTAGAGCGTTCAACTCATGAAACCCAAAATTACATTTTTTAAGAGATATTTTCATGTTCACTTGAAGAATTTTCTTAAATAATAATGAAAGTCTCTCTAAATGTAATTGCCAGGTTTCTGAAAAATGATAATGTCATCATTATAAATGATTAACCATCCCTCTGATAATTCATGTGGGAAGATGATATTCATCATTCTTTGATAATGAGAGGGTGCATTTTTAATACCAAAAGGCATTCTCAAATACTCATAAATCCCACAATGAGCAATTATTCTCAATAATTTCCTAGCATGAGGTGTCAAAACATTCTGTTGAAAGCCTTTTAGAGCATCCATGGTATTAATGAATCTTTCTTTGGATAATTGAGTAAAAGTCTCATGAATTCTAGGTATTGGATACCTGTCTGGGATAGTATAGGTATTCAGTGCTCTAAAATCACCAACCATCCTTGACTTATCATTACGCCAAGTAATGATTACTGGAGTTGTGACTTCTACCTCCTCATTGTGTCCAACTTTTCTAAGAACTCCCACTTTCATTAGCTCATTAATATGATTTTCTAATGCTTCTCTATCCCTAGGGCTAGCTGGGTAAGCTGGTCTTCTTAATAGTGGCGGATAAGGCCTTTCCACATTAAGCATAATTTCCACCTCATGGCCTTTTATAGCCCCAAGTGGTTCATTATCTGAAGCAAAGGCTTCCCTGTATTGAAATAAAATTTCAATAAGCTCTTCCTTCATCTCCAGTTTAAGCTCAGGACTAATTTGTGCTTCAATCAATTGACTTGACACAAATTTTTCCTTATTAACATTTTTACTTTTTAATGACAGTAATTTCTCTTTTTTCTAGAGGAAAAGGCAATTTTTGTCTTTTATTTTCCCCTATAGTGAAATACCTGTCTTTATGATTATTAATATCAATACCATAGATATTGAGATAATCATTCCCAAGTATAAAGTGTTGTGAAGTACAATTATTCATAACAACAATTTCAACTTTCAATCTTATACTTCCTGCAGGATGAGGAAATATGATTGCTGCTTCAAATATACCCAAAGGGTTCATATTTTGGCTAGCACTTCTGAATGTTATACCTTCAATTGGCATTAACTTGTCTTGCCAATTGGTATAAATTTTGTCAAGATAATCTTTTCCAACAAAAATGCAAAAAGCACCTGAGTCAAGATGTATCTTGGCTTCTGTGTTATTTATCACAATAATAGTGATACAAGATGACCCAGCTGTATACCCTTTACCTCTGGCAGGTTTAGTTCTTTGCATTTTGGAATCTTGCACATGTATGAGATCAATACCTTCATCACTGTACTGTGGTAAGTGAGTATGTACCTCAGTGACTTCAAAAGAAACATTGATATTTTCTATACCGAGCTCTTCTGATACCTCTTCTTCTTCTGCAGGCTCAGAATCACTTTCATGGAAAGATACATCAGTTTCTTTTGTGTCTTCCACTTTTTCAAAATTTATCTCATTGACTCTTGTCTTTTTTGGACAAGTGTTTGCCAAATGAGATGTACTTCCACATTTATGACATTTCAAAGGAGGTCTGTCATGTGGTTTATTTGGTTTTGAAATTGGTTTCCCACTAGTCTTGTTTTCTATTGGGGTTTTGGACCAATTTCTTCCAACTTTTGTTCTAGTAGTGATATCCTCCATAGCATCGATATAATCTTCTGTGGAGCAAGGCTCAATACATCTGCTTCTTATAGCATGCTCAAGGTCACCACCACATTTTCTTAATATCCTTTTATGTACCATTGTTTCAGACATATCAGGATGAAGGGAAGTTAACCCGTCCTTCTGTTTAAGAAACCAAGTCATGGGCCTGTCCCTCTCAATATTAAAAATGGCTTCTTCAAAAGGATTTTCCATTCTAAATCTCCAGGAATCATTTGCCCATTTGGAAATAATTTGTTCTTTCCCCCAAGGCCAAGAATGTTAATCATGGTCTTGTCTCATTTTATAATACCATTTCTTTGCTGATTTTGTAAATAATGAGTGTAATCTGGCACTTATTTATTCATCTGGTATGTTAAAGTCTTCTTTGAACATATCAATTGTTTTCATAAATTCCATATGATTATATTCTCCTTCACCACTGAAGGTTGGCCATTCCTCTAATCTTGGAATGTACTTTAAATTGCAAGCAGGTTCCACATCATGACTTGAAATTGTATGATGTAAATCATTATTCAAGCTAAGAACATTTCTGTCAAGAATTGGTGTGGATTGCCTTGGCAATTCATTCTTTAGTGATATATTATTAATACTTGATTGAATGTCTTCTTTCAATTCAAGCCTTGCTTTATCACTTTTTTCCAATTGTTCTTGAAAAAGAGCTGCATTGTGACCAGTTTAATTTTCCAAGTTTTGAACTTCTATTTTCAATTCCCTTAACTGTCCAGTTATAAAAGAAATTGAGTTCTCATCTGGTTGAGTGAGTAAGGTAACTTTAGACTCAAGTCTTTCAAACATTTGCGTCAAAGACACAATATTGTCTTTATTAACATTTTCAAGGCCAATAATGGTCTTTTGCTGCTCTTTGACTTTTAATATCTCATTACCCAACTTCTGTTGGACATAATCAAATGTTTGAAATTTTGTCATAATTTCTTTATTACAAGATTCAAGGTGAGTTAAAAGTTTTACAAGATCTATTTCTTTGGGAAAGATTGGTTCAATCTTTCCTCCTCCTTGTTTTTTAATTCCATCAAGGTTCTTGCCATATTGAACACATTGTCCATGGCTGTCTTTTCCTTCTTTGGGATTCTGTAATTCTGAGGGTAGGGCTTGTTCCACTTGGGCTTTGCCTTTCCCTTTGCCTTTTGCTTGCCCTTCTGGTTGGTCTTTGGGGCTTGCTTGGGCTTTTTTGGCACTTGTTGAGGCGGATTTTTGGTGGTGGATGCTTGGGGAGCTTCCACTGGGCTGTTTTCCTTGCCTTGGGCCAACTTCTTCTTCTTATCCTTGGATAACATGCTTTGGTTTTTCAACCAAGCTTTTATCTGTTGGACTTGTCCTTTGACAGACATGGGTGTCCAACCCATCAGAAGATCTTCCGTCTTTTCTGGTCCCATGAACTTTTTCACTTGAAGATAAGAGTTCATGGTGCCTATCCAAAGACTTGGGAGAAGTTCCCACTCTTGTTGTTTTGACACCAAGAACCGGTTTTTCCATTGAGATTGATAAATTTCCACAGCTGCCTGTTGGAAATGGTGCAGGTCTAACAGCAATATCAGTTATTTCAGCTTCTGGACTCTCAATAAGAGGTTTAAAGGTGCTGGCTAACCTTTGGGAACTGGTGGAAGTTCTTGCATCCTCCATTTGTGCCTCTCCTCTGGGAAGACATTCTTGCCTTTTTGGTTTGTGGCTGGAATGTCCTTGTCCAGATCCATTTGATTGGATGGAGTAGTTACCTCTACTTCTAGTAGGAGTCATTTCACGTCAATTTTAATAAAAAAATAGAGTAAAATTGAATTGATTCACCTGCAGGACCTTTAAAGGGCTCTTTGGTTATCAACCCCCTTGGTGGTGGGCTGGTTTGAATTTCAATACTGGACTCTGAGGCTTCAGAGTCTGAAGAATTTTCTCTTATGGAAGACACTAGATAAAATTAAAAATATAAGTTATTTTATCAAATAATAAAAATACCCTATAAACTCAACTTATTAAATAAAGTTGTTTTAATGTAATTTTATGGCAAATTACGTCAAAAATAAAGAAAAAATGTCTAAGATAAAAGAAAAAAAATGTTTTTAGTAGAGATTTTTTTCCAAAAATTCTTTATTTTATTTATTATTTTATTGAAAGAAATAATAATTATTCAATTAACAAGTTAATTAATCAAAATTGTACTATTATTCACTTTATACTAGAATAACTCAAAGAATAAATTTTAAGTCTGTGATGTGAAAAAGCCACTAGTTAGACAAAAGAAGTTTATTCCAAGTCACTCAATAGTATATTGTTTCAAACAATATTCTCAATAAAAAATACCTTTATTAATATTATAAAGATTATTTATAAGGGATAAGTCCCAAAAAAGCCAATATTAAGACAAATATGGCAATTTTACGTCAAAAAACAGTAAAATAAGGTCTAGAATATGATTTATGTCCCAAAAATTGGTTTAAAGTCCTGTCCAGACCCCCAAATGTAAGGTTTGTCTATGAAACTCTTGATAATAGTAGCAAAATCAAGAGTACTATGACTGTCCTCAGTAGAAATATATAATATAACAAAATATTATAACCACAAATTGAAATATAATTATCAAACATAATTATATAAAAAAATAAATTTAATTATTATTATAAAAATATAATAATAATAAAATAATAATTATAATAAATTATAATTATTCTATTATTGTATTAGTCACTGACAGCTATAACAATAAGAAGTGTAAAGCTCTTAATGAGACAATTACACGTGGAAAATATGAATATTAACCACTTATAAATAATATAAATATTATTTATAAAAGAATTAAACACACACTCTGTAGAATTAATTCTTATAGAATAAGAATTCTATATAAAAAAACTAATACTAGATAAAAAAATATAGAGCTTTAGAGAAAAACTTGCTTATAATCTTTATTTAATACAACAAGTCAAACAACAACAGTTATTATATTAAATAAAATTATAAGTTAAAAACACGTCAAAAATCAATATTTTTAAAGATCAAAAAACTTTTTATAATAAAAATTATTATTAAAGAGTCTTCAAGAGGAATTTGTGGATTTTAAAAGATATTTAATATGATAATTTTATAATATAAAATATATTATTGATGATTACAACAATAATCTGAATTCTATGATTCCAATTCTTCAATTTAAAATTAATAAAGAATAAAATAACTTGAGAATTATTTTAATAATAAGATTTCATAAATAATAAAACTTTACCTGTTTGAATTCCTAATATGATTGGATTGATGATGAATAATGGACAAAAACAGTGATGAAACTACTCTTTTTATGTCTTCAGAGCAGCTCTCATGATTCATAATGGATATAGAGGGCGTGCTCAGGTCAAATCTGAAAAACCATGCTTAAAATTCAAGTTCTTAACTTAAAGTAACTTAATTTTAATTCTAATTTAAAGTTACCAGTGTTATTCTTAACTCCATCTAACTTTAATCCTCATTTAACCTGATTATTTTAAGTTTTCAATATAAATAAACTTATTTATATTAAAGTTCATCACATGAACAACTTAAAAATAGAGTTTTAAGCAGAAATCTGTTAAACTCCATTTTTAATTAATTTTTAAAGAAATCATAATTTTATTTGAGCTTAATTAAAAGAGTAAATTTCCAGGCTAATTACCCAGGAAATTTATTTATAAAAGATACTTATAATTTAATTTATATGTAAGAAATATTAAATTCTAAGCTGTGTTAAGCTTTCAAGAAAATCCATTGAGAATTGGATTTTTAATGAATTTTTGAGGTTATTGCTATTTTTCCACGTAAAATAGCAATACACACCAAACCTTAGCTTTTGATCAGGTTTTAATGCTTGTAACTTTAAATTTTTAAGCTTATTTAAGTTTTTTAAGCTTGATTAAGCTTTGACAGTACTTAAAACCTTGATTTCAAGTCTGCATATTGGGATTTACCCTTTGCCAGCTTGAAATTCCTGTCCAAATTGGGATAAAACCAGTTTAAACCTTAAGGTTGGATCAAAGTCTAATCTCAAAGCTTAAATAAGGTTTAAAATCCTCCAGTACAGGTGGAAAACCATAATTGAATCCTTTCAGATCCAAAAAGTTGGGTACCCCAGCTCTATTTGGTCTTTTTCCTTTGTTTCACCTTTTTGCGTGGATTTTGCCCTTTTATTTATTTAAAGCCATACCATGGCTTTAAACCCTTTTAAATTGAGCTCACGCAGGATTTACATTCTGTATGGCAGATCCTTAGCCAATTCAGTAAATATACACCACACCTCAATTTTAACTAAAAGTTTGGTGAGTTTGCATTAACCTTATGCAACTTTAAATTTAAGCTTATTTAAGCTTAAACTTAACAATTTAAAAAAATGTTCAAAAAGTTACATTAGTACTGTGAGATTCTTAAATCTTCTAATAACACAAGAAATAAGTTTTTTTGGGTATAACACCTTATGGATGTACCCTAGGTCATTTTTGGTGTAGAATCCAAAAATGACATAATATTTATAACTTTGTTTCCCCAAAAAAAGTTATACTTATTTTTTGTTATTTTTATTTCAATTTCAACTAAAAAGTCTGTTTAAGACAAAATTAACTGTTTATAAAATCATTTGTGCCCTTATGGGTATGTTATACATACCTCACAGGCTCACACCCATGCTCAAGAGACCTCCTTACCAAGAAAGTCTGGAAGCCAGGAAGGAAATTAAAAACAATATCAATGAGCTCCTGGACATGGATGTCATCAGAAAGATTGGACATAATGAAATAGTGGAAATAACCACCCCTGTCCTGATCACCTGGCATGATGGAAAGTCTAGGCTGTGTGGAGTTATCAGAGCCCTGAATAACTACACCACAGCTTACAGGTACCCTTTACCCAGGATACCTTGTGCCTTGGGAAAACTGGCAAAAGCCAAATACATAACCAAAATGGATTGTATGAATGGCTTTGACCAGAATGTAGTTAAAACAAACCCCACAAAATTACTCAGAATCATATGTCTTATGGGCATTTATGAGTACACCAGGATGCCATTTGGCATCAAGAATGCATCAGCCCACTTCCAAAGTATGATTGACACCATATTCCAAGAATAAATATTGGAAGGCCGGATGGTAGTATTTATTGATGACATCATTATATACTCAGAGACATGAGATGACCATGTGCAATACATAGAAAGAGTGCTAAGTAAATGCATACCCATAAATCTGAAAATCTCACTTAAAAAGTGCAGCTTTGACCAACAAGAGCTACTAGTTCTAGGACATAAAGTCTTAGGTCTTAGTCTAGCAATTGACCAGAAAAAAGTAGAAGCAGTACTTCAAAGAGCCAGTACCAAGAAACATCAAAGAGATGCAATCTTTCCTTGGGTTTGCTAGCTACTATATAAACCACATCAAACATTTTGCCCACATAACTAGTATTTTATACAAGTTATGTTTAAAAGATGTTGTTTTGGAAATTACCAAGGAAAAAAGGGATGCATATGAGAGGATCAAATATGAGCTCAAAAATGCACCTGTGCTCATCTTGCCTGACTTTGAACTACCATTCAAGCTATACATAGATGCAGCATGTATCCAAGGCTTAGGAGCAGCCCTTCACCAGAGTCGAATTATGGATGGTGAACCAAAAGAAAGAGTAATATGTTACATCTCTAGGAAGCTGAAAGATTCAAGGGCCAGGTATGGTACCACCCAGACATAATATCTATTCTTAGTCTGGGCTCTAGAGAAACTCCATTATTATTTGGAGGGTGCGGTCTTTGAAGTCTACACAGACTGTACAGCCTTGAAGTCCTTACTGAACATGAAGACTACCAATAGACACATGCTGAGGTGGCAAACAGCCATCCAGGAGTATAGAGGGAATATGACCATCATATACAAAGAGGGTAAAGGTCATACCAATACAAATGGCCTCAGAAGATAGCCACTTGATAATGTCAAAAGCAACCCAGCTTATGACCCTGAAGTAGCAGCTAGAATTCCTATCCATTTCATGGGAATAGACAGGAAGAAAAACTTCAGATTTTCTGAGTGGGAACCTGAAAGTGGTACCCCAGACAGTGGAAACACTAACTCAGAAGGAACAGAAACTCTCATACTGGGAGTAGGTTCCTCAGAGTTGCACACTGAGTTATTCAATGCAGTGATGAAGACATATGTCAAACACAAACAGTGTGGCATATTGTTCCAACTCCTTCAACAAAAATACAGGAGCCCAAAACTGGAATCCCAGTTAGAGGAACCCTGGTTGAGGGACTATAAGGACAATATATTTTTCCTTATAGATGGCCTGCTCTACCATAGAGAGAAGCACACTAATGCACTCACAGTAGTAGACAGAGACCATATATCTTTGATCCTACAGGAATGCCATGATTGCCCCTACATGGGACACATGAGTGAAGATAGGACCAAAGAAAGGGTAGTAAGCATTGCTTGGTGGCACAGATGGGAACCAGAGTTGAGTTAATACATCAACACTTTTTAAGTATGCCAAAAGGCAAACAGAAAATATGGGAAGAAGTATGGGTTACTTCACCACATAGAAGAACCCAAACACCCATGGGAAACCATCAACATGGACTGGGTTACAGGACTTGTCCCAGGAGGTAAAGAAAACTTCAATGCCTGCTTAATCATAGTTAATAGGTTCAGCAAGATTATGAGGTTCCTACCTTGTCACAAGGAAGACAAAGCCATGGATACTTCTCTGTTATTCTGGAACAACATCATATCCACCTGTAGAGTCCCTAAGATTATCATCAGTGATAGGGACCCAAAGTTCACATCTGAATTTTGGACCAACCTCTATGAAATGCTTGGTACTAAACTTGCTTTTCTACAGCTTACCGTCCACAAACAGATGGATTAGCTGAAAGGATCATCCAGACAATGAAGGACATCTTTAGAATATTCTGTGCCTATGGCATGAAGTACAAGGACCATGAAGGTTACACCCATGACTGGGTTACCCTTCTACCAGCAGTCCAGCTGACTTATAACACAAGTCAGCACTCTACCACAGGAAAAACACCTGCACTGGTAGAGAAAGGGTGGAATCTCCCATTTTATGTAGATCACCTAAAGAAATATCTTCTGACCATCCACCCCACAGCCAAAGATTTCCATGAAATGTGGAAGAAAGCTTGTGACACAGCTGCCAAATGCATAGCTGAGGCAAAAGAACATAATAAGAAAAGGTGGGACAAATCACACATGGAACCTGACTTTAAAGAAGAGGACAAAGTGTTAGTGTCTACACTTAGCTTTAATAACCTCAAAGGACCCAAGAAAATGAGAGACTCATTTGTAGGGCCCATCACTATCATTAAATTGATAAGGAAAAATGCAGTGGAAGTCAAACTCACAAAGGAATTTTCCAGGAAACACCCAGTCTTTCCACTGAGTTTAGTCAAGCCATACTTCCAGACAGAGGAGGATAAATTCCCCTCCAGGAAGAGGAACCCCACACCACCAGAAATAGTGGAAGAAGAGGATTCCCCTATACCAGTGAAGAAAATCATAAAGGCCAGGAATATCAGACTTAACTGTAAGGATCAGAGACAGTACTTAGTCAGATTCAAGAACCAGACAGCTGATAAGGACAAATGGTTGGTATAAGATGCAATACCAGATGGTAACCTTCATTTAAGGAGATGCAGACACTCTAGGAGGACTGAGAAGTCTCATCAATGATGAGCCTTTTTTAGAGGTAGGGTATGTCAGCCTGCAACTCAAAACCAGAGCACAAGCATGACAGCCAAATACCATAAATCAATGGTAAAGCCAAGATACCACCAAAACATGGAGCTGGGCCAAATCAGTTCAAAAGATATCAAAAGAAAGAGAAAACTCACCACTTCCCAAATATACAAGTCCCATCACCATAGGACAAAGAATAACAAAGCTATTACTGCTCAAAGTTGTTGCGGAGCATAAACCTTAATTTTCACCTCTCATCTGAAATAAAGAGTAAGAGGCTTAACCCCGTCAAATGGGTTTTTACACGGAATCTCTAAGTCAGGGCTATCCACTGGTATCAGCCAAACTGAGCTAGCACTAGTATTACAGAAGTTGTGGCCAAATTCAGGCCAAGTAAGGTTGAATAAAATATTCACCTCCCATCTAACCTCTACAGTTTTAGAGTGAGATACCTAAAGTGGGGTCTTTTTGGAAGAAGCACAATCAGGGCTATCTGATGGTTCCATTTTTTCCCCAGATCTCATACAGAACAAAAGCTATAAGGCAAACAAGCCCAATACAGCTTTTGCCTTAAACATGCATATGTACAAAAATCATGTACATGGGATACCTTTTCCATATTTAATGATAGCCATATCAAAGGATGTTCCAATGTGTAGATCACTTATAGGGCTACACACCGAACTAATGTTGGGGTTGATATCTCAAAAACTGAGAAAGCTATGGCTGTTTTAAGGTCGAAATTCCCCATTTTGGCCAATACAGCCTTACCATGGGATAATATGCCATAACTTTGATTATGAGGCGTCAAACAGACAAATAATCTTGTTTTTACTTCAATACCTCACAGTTTATTCAATACTGGGGTCCCATACAGGCTCTGTACAGCATTCTACACATCATACATGTCAGAATCAGGCTGTGTGGTCCCCAGAGGAAAGTTTTCACCCTGTATTGGTGAAAACAGCCAAGATGTGGTTTTGAAACCACATCTGAGCCCAATAAAGGCTATACAGGCCTTTTTCAAACCACAAGCCCATCCTTGAGAATGAAAAATCTTCACTTCCTCTATGTGAAAAGGTCTAGCAGCCTTTTCACCCCATTTCAGGATAAAAGGAGGCTTTTTCACTGCCATAAAAGGAATCCCCATCCTGCTGTTGAACTCCTACGTAGCAAAACTGTCAAAAACAGCTATACTCTTGGAAAAAAATCAGGTTATACTATAAAACTTAGTATTTTAGACTTTATTATTGTAACCCAACAGGTAAAGCTGCACCCAGGGCTTTCAACAGTGCTCAACACCACTAATAATCATTAGTAAAGCCCTTTTATTTTATAAAAAACCTATTTTTAATATTATTATCCATGTCATAGTCATAATTTAGGTTGTAAATACTCTTTATTGTAGCCTCTTCATAGACTCAACCTGACACTAAACCTGTCATTATAACCTGGCATAATGGAAAATCAAGGATGGTAGGGGACTTTAGAGCTCTAAATACCTATACTATCCCTGACAGATAACCAATACCCAGAAGCCATGAGACATTAACACAACTATCTCTGGCTAAGTTCATCACAGCCATGGATGCTTTAAAGGGTTTCCATCAAAATGTCTTAACAGACAATTCCAAAAGGTTACTGAGGATAATAGTCCACTGTGTAACTTCTGAATATCTGAGAATGCCATTTGGCATAAAAAATGCACCTTCCCATTATCATAGAATGATAAATACCATATTTCCTGAAGAATTGTCAGAAGGAGGGTTAATCATCTTTATTGATTATATTATAGTTTGCTCAGAAACTTGGGATAGTCACCTAACAAGACAAGACAGATTCTTGCAAAAGATAGTAAAAGTAAGCATGAAAATTTCCTTGAAAAAGTGCCATTTTGCATACAGTGAACTGAAAGCACCAGGACATGTTGTATCTGGACTAAGTTTGGGCATAGATAAAAACAAAGTAGCAGAAGTACTATTGAAGCCAATTCTCCAAACCAAAAAGGAAATGCAATCATTTCTAGGATTTGCTGTTTATTACAGACAGCATATAAAAGATTTTGCAAGAATTGCTAAGTCCTTGTATAAGCTCTGTGACCAACAGACAGTCTATTAGATGACTGAAGAAAGAGTCAAGGCATATGAAGAATTGAAAAATTGCTTCATAAATGCCCCATTTCTTCTAATTACAGATCTGAAGCATCCTTTTAAACTATACATTGATGCTTGTGGAGAAGGACTAGGTGCTGCACTACACCAGATACAAATCATCAATGACAAACCTGTTGAAGGACCAATTTTCTTTATTTCAAGACCAATAAAGCCAACAGAAGAAAGGTATGTGGAAATCCAAATGGAATTCCTCTGCTTAGTGTGGGCTTTGGAAAAACCAAACTATTATTTTGATGGAACAGTTTTTGATGTAATTACAGATTGCAATGCTGTAAAATCTTTATTAAACATTAAAACTCCAAATAGAAATACTCTAAGATGTCAAATTCCCATCCAAGAATATAGAGTAAGCATTACTATAGTTCCTAAATCAGCTAATATTCATCAAAATGCAGATGGGCTCTGGAAAATACCCCTGAAAATAAAGAATGGGTACCACAGGAAGATCACCATATAGAAGGCATATGTGTTACAGATATAGGCACAGAATTCTTTAACCAAGTTAAAGAAATCTATAGAATGGAAAAAAACTGCCATATCCTATGCTGACTCCTAATGAAAGACTGTAAAGACCCATCACTTTCATCAACACTATATGAAATATGGAAAAAAGCATATGATGAAGGAAGATTCCACCTCCTTGATGGAATCCTCTATCATAGAACTAAACATACAAGTGTTATGGCTTTAAAAGATAGAAATCTGATAAACACTATACTAAATGAATGTCATTATAGTGTTGCAGCTGGACATCTCCCAGAAGGCAGAACACTAGAGAGGGTAAAAGCCTGCTCTTGGTGGCCAAATTGGAAGAAAGATGTTGCAAAATACTGCCAAACCTGAGACATATGCCAGAAAGCAAACAGAGCCACAAGAAAGAAATTTGGAATTATGATCCAAATACAGTAACCAAAATCCTCTTGGGAAATAGTTTACATGGATTGGGTAACAGCCTTACCTCCAGGAGGAGATAGAATTCATAATGCATGCCTAGTATTAGTTGACAGATAAAGCAAAACTCCAATGTTGTTACCATTTAACAAGGATGAAACAGCTATGGACACAGCCATAATTATATGGAATAAAGCTATCAGCCACACAGGCTTATTTCAAAACATCACAAGTGATACAGACCCAAAATTCACTTCAGCATTATGGACAAACCTCCATAACTTTTTTGGAACAAAATTATTGTTCTCAACAGCTTACCATCCCCAAACTGATGGTCTAGCAGAAATAATAATACAGAACTTAGAAGACATTATCAGGAGATTCTGTGCTTATGGCCCAGAACTCAAAGATTCTGATGGCTTTACCCATGATTGGTGTACATTAATACCAGCTCTTGAACTGCCGTATAAAACATCAATCCATTCTTCAGCTGGAAAGACACCATAAATGCTACAAAAAGGCTGGAATCCAAGACTTCCTTATCATACCCTCAAGAAGGAATTAGTGGATATACACCCAGAAGCAAGTAGCTTCAATTTAAGGCTTGACAAAGAAAGACACCATGCAAACAGATGTATGCAAGATTTTTTCAAGTATGCAAAAGAATGATGGGATCAAAGTCATAAGCCACCTGACTTCAAAATAGGAGACTTGATCCTAGTGTCAACTCTCAATTTCAATAATATAAAAGGCCCAAAGAAATTGAAATATTCCTTTGCAGGACCATTTATGATAAGAGAACTACATGGACCTAATGCTGTGCAGCTAGAGATCACAGGTTAATTAATGAACAAAAACCCAGTTTTCCCTGTAATTCTGATAAAGCCATTTGGCTCAAGTGACAAGAAACTATTTCCACTAAGAAATAAACCCCCACTTGAAATACTTCCTTTAGAAGAAGGAGAAGAAAAGAAAATTGTGAAAGTCCTTAAAGAAAGAAGGACAAGAAACAAAAGAGAAAGGGAATACCTTGCGAGGTATAGAAATCCAGCTCAAGAAGATAAACGGCTACTTGAGAAGAATATAACAAATGCTGATAAACTATTCAGAAGGTTCAGACATGAAAGAAAGCCTAAAGAATAGAAAAATCAAGCATTATTGAGCTTCAAGACTAAAAACGTCTTTTGAAGAGGTAGGACAGTGGATGATACTCTAATTATCTCTATCAGAATTTGGTACAATGTTTTTTTGTGGTAGGTAATGTGAGCCTTTGAGATATGACCACATATCCAAAAAGGTCACAAGAAAAATTCTATGATAATTATACTTATAATAATTATCTTGAAGCTAGTGAGAATACCATATATAGGTACAAAATCTTGATTAACTAAGAATATAATGAGTAAAAATTTGAAACAAATTTCACCATTAGATTCCCCATGTGAAAATACACATATGTCATTTTTATGGCATATTTGAAAAGTCAATAATTACTGAAGAATAAGTAATAATACCCTAAAAAGGACACAAACACTTATTTAGCCCAGAAACAAATGAGACAGAATTTGAAATGAGTTGTACCATTGGATTATACATAAAAGACCACACATGAAACAATTATATGGCAATTCTCTAAAGTCAATACTTAAGGAATTAAGCTGAATATATGCACTTTTTTGGTCAATGAATATATCCATGGTTTTTAGCTAATATCTCTTGAAATATACAAGATAGAGATTTAAGCAAAAAGTAAATTCACCATGTAATTGCTGTACAGACACAGATATGAACTTTATTTCAAAATTTATAAACAAGATTAAAGCTTGTAATGACTTATTGAACAAAATCACTGGAGCTGTTGACCACTTTGTTGTGAAAGTGATCCAAATTTAGAAAAAAATAGACAGTCAGATTCTACTAGCTCATACATGAAGAATTATCTAGTTTCATTATAATGCTCAAGGTATAACCCCTTGAAATCAAGGTTTGAAGTTTAAAATATTGAATTTTGACAGAAAAAATGAGTTACAAGAAAAATCATCAAAAATATAGTTTTGATTATTTAATGGATTTCTCTTGGAAGTCTAATAAGTACATGCCAAGCCTTCCAAACTCACTCTCAGTATAGCTTTATTGTGTATAACTCACAAGTTATTAATTATCAAAGTTTAAGCTTAAAACTGATCATTTATGATCACTCACTGTAATCCTATTTTAATCTTGACAGTTATATAAGTAACACAACTGGTGAATACTATCTTATTATGATTAATACTAAGGAAATCCACGAAGTCTAGGCTTCTTTCAAGCCTATGATGTCATCAAACTTAGAGGTATAGTGATAGCTCTAAATAATGGGGTAATAATGAGATAAGATGGTTTGATCATGACATAATCTTCACTAAACCTTAAAATACTGATCATTTCCAGTGGATACCATTGGTAAATGTCCACTAGAAGCCTACTGGACTCTAGAAGGGATTTATTCACTATAAATAGAGCTCTTTTTACTCTATTTCCCCCGCAGATGCATCAAAACAATTCAATCCAAAGGTAAAATCTTTCATTCTTTATATATAAATCTCTTCTATTATCAAAGACCAAAAGTTATCCTTACTATAGTAATCATTCTTGATGTGATTACTCCAATTTTTCTCTTGTTTTGTCATAATTCTCTTAAAAATCTCATTTCCATGTAAAATCAATAAAATTTGTAATTTCTTTCATTTTTATTTGTAAATACAATTTGAATAAGTTGTGTTTACATTATGTGGCATGAATCCATTCAAAATTATTATATTAAGCATCAAAAGTAGGTTATTTTCTCTTATTATAATAATTTCTCTTTATTATTAATATCAATAATTTTTTAATTTATATAAATAGTATGCATATTAATATATAACCTTAATATTAGTAATATTATTGTTATTAATGATTTTTATTAATAAAAAACAATTTTTTATGCCTTTATTAATTGTTGGTAACAATGATAAAGCAATTTCAAATATATCAATTATCATCTATTAATATATTTATTTATTATATTATTATATTTATTTAATAATATAATCATTTTTTATGCCATAATTATAATAATTCTTTATTAGTATAATTATTTTTTATCTTATTTATTTTATTTATAAGGAAATTCATAGTACAATAAGTAAACCATTAGTAATTTTTACTTATTGTCTCATAGTCAAACCTTACAGGGTGTACCCTAGGTTATTTTTGGTGTAGAATGGAAAAATGGCATATTAATTATAACTTTTTTTATCCAAAGAATTTATACTTACTTTTGTTATGTTTTATTCTAAACTCAATCCGAAATTATGCTCAAGACTGAATCAACTGTATATAAATTTATTTGTGGCCTTATGGGTATGTCATATATACCTCACAGGCTCACATTCCCTACTACCAAAAAAATATGTACCACAACTTTCTTTTGTAGTATACCCCCAATTCATTTAGGAGGGGAATAATACACTGGTCAACCTCTCTACCTATACTTTTTAAGTATGTAAAGCACACAATTAAAACGTTTTATTAAGGAATTGGTCTTCTCTCTTGTCTGGATCTTCTGAGAGACTTTTGGGAATCAAGTATTTTACTTTCTGCAATCCATTCATCTTCATTTTGTGTATTTCTCTACCTGACTAAGCATTCTCTTTCATTTTTCCCCCTAAGTCTCCTTTCTTTCAAGACTTTTAGTAGTTTTTTCTCTTCCCTTTGGTCAAGTGGGGGTACTTCTAAGGGTGTTTCATTTCTCAAAGGAAATAATTCCTTGTCACTTGAAGTGTAATGCTTTACTAGACTGACAGGGAAAGTTGGATGGTTTTTTCCAATTCTCTTTACAGTTTTACTTGTACTTCATTTTTCCCATGAAGGGCTTTAATAATATATCTTCCTGCAAAGGAATCTTTCAATTTCTTTGGGCCTTTGATAATATTCAAGTTCAAGGTTGAAACTAATATAAAGTCCCCTACTATGAATTCTGAGGTTTTATGAGTTTTATCCCACTTCTGTTTAGCATATTCACAGGCATCATTCATTCTTTTATTTGCATAATGTCTCACTTTATCAACCAATATCTTAAATCTTGAAGCAGTTGGATGAATATCAACTAAATCTTTCTTCAAGATATAAACTGGAAGTTGAGGGTTCCATCCTTTTTCCAACATTTCAGGAGTCTTGCCTGTTGAAGCATGGATAGAAGTCTTATAGGCTAATTCCAAAGTTGGTATAAGAGTACACCAATCATGGGTAAAGCCATCAGAATCTTTAAACTTCAGGCAAGTAGCACAAAATATTCGGATCATGTCCCCAAGCATTTAAATTATTCTTTCTGCTAACCCATCTGTTTTTGGATGGGATGCTGTTTAGAATGATAGTTTTGTACCCAAAAGTGCAAGTAAATTAGTCCATGAGGCTGATGTAAGTTTTGGGTCTCTATCACTGATGATATTTTTAAAGAGACCAGTGTGGGATATGAATCTGTTCCAAATCAAAATAGCTGTATCCATTGCTGTGTCATCTTTATGACATGGTAAAAAGATTGTATTTTTTCTATATCTGTCTACAATAACAAGACATGCATTGTAACTCTTATCACCTCCAGGTGGTGAAGAAGTTAACTAATCCATATGAACCACTTCCCATTGGGTACTTGTGTCTTGGATATGAATCATTAAACCAAATCTTTTACCAGTAGCTTTATTGGCTTTCTGGCATATATCAAAAATATGGAAGTACTCAATGACATCTTCCATCCAACATGGCCACCAGGAACATGTCTTAATTCTTTCCATTGTTCTGTTTTAAGACAGATTTCCAGAACAGATTTTATCATGGAATTCTAATAGTATTGTGTTGAGAAAAATTCTACTACATAAAACCATGACACATGTGTGTCTCAATCTATGACATAAGATACCATCAAATAAATGGAATCTTCCATTTTCATAAGATGTCTTTCCAATATCATCCAGAGAATTAGCCAAAGCTTCATCTTTGAAATCTTTTTCAAGTAGAGAAGTAAGAATATGAAGATTCCTATCTTTCTTCTAGCTTTCTCTAGCTTCTTCAAAGAATTCTGTACCCACATCTGTGTCACAGGGGCTCTTGGACAGAAATACAAGAGTGTCCTGTCACTCAGCAATCAGGGAACTCACTTGGAAGACTCCAAAGAATAAAGAAAATAAAAATAAAAGAATAAATTCCTCCAAGAAATATGCAAGTACAAAGATGAGATTCATTGACAGGAAAGAGAAGCCAAATGGCCAAAGAGCCAACCAAGTAAGTCCTTAATCACTCTTTCAACCGGCCAAAATGAACAATGGAATTAGTAAGGATATGACCACCAAATATCCATTGACAGGCAAAGAAAGAAAAATAGAAAAGGTGCTAAATGACTTACTTGATAATATCAGTATTCACTTAACAAAAATGATAAGATAAATAAAGACAAAATAAAATCAAAATATATTAATTAACTGGGGGAAAACCCCCCAGGGTGGAAAGGGTAGCCGGTATATGTGAAAAGCTGGGAGCTTGAGTTCTTCAGGCTGAAAACTGACCTGTATTGATCCATGAGGCTGTATTGATTGTTTTGGGAATGAATACAGCTGGCTAATATTGAGATTGAATTGGGTTTAATGAATTTCCCATGCTTGAAAATGAAATACAGTTCTTGATGGATCCAGACTGTATTGAAATGAAAGTGGCTGCCAAGATGGATTGAGTGAAGCTTTGACACTTGCCGAATGAATGAATGAATGAATGAACTGCCTCTTTAATCCCTTGAGAATGTTGAAAATCATTGCCTTGGAGGAATACTGTGAATGAAATTACCCAATGACGTCTTGATGGCATGATTGGTCTTTGACGCTGAAAAACTTGCTCTTGAGCCTTGATGAGTCCTCTGAATGATTGGGTGCCTTGATGACGTGATGATATGTTGGAATATTGAAATGACCATTTGATATTGCCACCATTGGATTGCTGTTGAAAAATGATGCATAATGATATGTAACATCATTGATGGCATATTGGTTCATTGGAAAGAAGATTAAGTCCAAAGGTCTTGAGATGGAAAGACAGAGGGGAAAAAGATGAATGTGATGGCTTCAGAGCTTGGAAAGGTGTTTCTGGGTCCTTTGGGGTCTTTGGCCACTTTTGGGTTCTGAGCCAAAAACTGGCTCAAAGGGCGGGGAAGTGTCTTTTGGACACTTTGCGTCAAAGTGCACAAAAATGCGCAAAGTGCGCAAAAATGCACATTATGAGCCCAAATGGCCAAAAACAGCCATTTGGGCCATTTCCCCTGGTTTTGAGAGAAATGACCAGAAATACCCATTTGGGCATAAATTGCCGCTATGGCTTCTGGATTGAGGTGAAGGGCCATGAAGGCCCCAAAAGACAAATGGTCCATAAGATGATGACGTGTCCATATTGGACAATGGTGATGGATATGGCCAATTGGCCATAAAAGGAAGGTGGCTTGATATGCCATACGGAGATCCAAGGAGGTGAATTGCCATGGTTGTGAAAATCTGTGATGTTAATTCCTTCAATTGGAATTTGAGGTTCTGCACTTGTAGGAACATAGGCAGGATTTTCAGATTTATTGGGTAATGCCCATATACTTGAGCCATCAGAATTCTTGCAAATATTTCCAGATTTCTGCACTATGGTCATATTACCTCCATACTCCTGCATAGCAATCTGCCATCTTAACATGTGTCTCTTTGGAGTTTTCATGTTAAGAAGTAAGTTCACTGCATCAAAATCAGTAATTACTTCAAACACATTACCATCAACATAATGATGAAGTTTTTCTAGAGACCAAACAAGGCAAATACACCTCATTTGGCTAGCTCCATATCTATTCTAAGTAGGTTTGATGTTTCTTGAGATAAAAAAAATTGGACCCTCATAAGGCTTGTCATTGACAATTTGAACTTGATGAAGAGCTGCACCTAGACCTTCACCACATGCATCAATGTGACGCTTGAAAGGAATTTCTCAGTCTGGCATCAATAAAAATGGTGCATTAGTCAAGGCATACTTGATCTTTTCATATGCTTGAATCATTTCCTGTGTCATCTCAAAGACAGTTTTTTGATAACAAATTCTATACAATTATTTGGAAAGGATTGCAAAATCTTTAAGGTGTTTCCTGTAATAACTGGCAAACCCTAAGAAAGACATCATTTCTTTTTTGCTCTGGGAATTTGTTTCAGTAAAACTGAAGCCACTTTTCTATCAACACCAAGGCTCAGTCCTGAGACCATATGTCCTAGAGCTTTCAACTCCTGAAACCCAAAATTACATTTTTAAAGAGATATTTTCATGTTCACCTGAGTAATCTTCTTAAGTACTAATGAAAGTCTCTCTCAATGCAACCTCAGGTTTCTGAACAAATTATAATGTCATCAATATAAATGATCAACAATTCCTCTGATAATTCATGTGGGAAAATGGTATTCATCATTCTTTGATAATGATAGGGTGCATTTTTAATCCCAAAAGGCATCCTCAAGCATTCAAAGATACCACAATGATACATTATTCTCAATAGATTCCTAGAATAAGGTGTCAATACATTCTGACTGAAACCTTTAAGGGCATCCATAGAAGTAATTAATTTTTCTTTTTATAATTGAGTCAAACTCTAATGAATTCTAGGTATTGGATACCTATTTGGGATAGTTTAGGTGTTATTCAATTATCTAAAATCACCAACCATCCTTGATTTATCATTATTGCAAGTAATGATTACAGGAGTTGTGACTTCTACTTCTTCATTGTGCCCAACGTTTCTAAGAACTCCCAGCTTCATCAGCTCATCAATATGAGTTTCCAATGCTTCTCTAGCTTTAAGGATAGCTGTGTAAGCTGGTCTTCTTAATAGTGGAGGTTGAGGTCTTTCCACATTAATCATAGTTTCTACTTCATGGCCTTTGATAGCTCCAAGTGGTTCATTATCAGAAGCAAAGGCTTCCCTGTATTGAATTCAAATTTCAATAGGTTCTTCCTTCATTTCTGATGTTAATTCAGGGATAATTTGTGCTTCAACTAATTTATCTGACACAAATATTTCCTTATTAAAATTCTTTACTTGTCAAATGACATTTATTTCTCTTTTTCTAGAGGGAAAGAAGATTTCTGCCTTCCATTTTCCCCTATAGTGAAATATCTGTCTTTATGATTATTAATATCAATACCGTAGATATTAAGATGATCATTTCCAAGTATAAAATGTTGTGAAGTGTGGTTATTCATAACAACAAGTTCAAATTTAAGTCTGATACTTCCTGAAGCATGAGGAAATATCATTGCTTCCTCCAGAATGCCCAAAGGGTTCATATTTTGGCTAGCATTGCTTAACTTTATACCTTAAGATGGAATTAATTGGTCTTTTCAATTGGTATGAATTTTTCCAAGAAAATTCTTCCCAACACAAGTGCAGAAAGCTCCTGAGTCAATATGTATCTTGGCTTCTTTGATGTTTATCACAATATTAGTGATTCAATATGCTTCAGCTCTATAACCTTTACCTCTTGCAGGTTTGGTTTTCTGCATCTTTGCATCTTGCACATGTATGAGATCCATACATTCATCACTGTACTGTGGTAAGTGATTATGCGCTTATGTGACCTCAAATGAAACATCAATTTTTTATATGCTAAGTTTGTCTGTTAGTTCTTCTTCAGAAGGCTCAGAATCACTTTCATGTAAAGATACATCATTGGCTTCTTTTGTGTCATCCTCTTTTTCAATTTCTATCTCATTTATTCTTGTCTTTTTTAGACAAGTATTGGCTAAATGAGATGTACTTCCACATTTATGACATTTCAAAGAGTTTTTTCATGGGTTTTTTTTTTTTTGAAATTGGTTTCCCACTAGTCTTAGTATCTATTGGGGGTTTATACCAATTTCTTCCAATTTTTCTTCTGGTAGTAATGTCTTCCATGGAATTGATATAATCTTCTGTAGAGAAAGGCTCAATAAATCTTCTTCTTATATCATGCTCAAGGTCACCACCACGTTTCCTTAATATCCTTTGATGTATCATTGTTTGAGACATATCAGGATGAAGGACAGTTAATCTGTCCTTCTGCTTAAGAAACCAGGACAAGAGCCTTTCCCTCTCAATATTAAAGATGGATTCTTCAAAGGAATTTTACATGTTAAATCTCCAGGAATCATTTGCCCATTTGGAAATAACTTGTTCTCTCCCCCAAGTCCAAGAATGTTTAGCATTGTCTTGTCTCATTTTGTAATACCATTTCTTTTCTGATTTGGTAAACAATGAGTGTAATCTGGCACTTATGTATTCATCTGGTATGTTAAAGTCTTCTTTGAAAATATTAATTGTTTTTATAAGTTCCATATGATTATATTCTCATTCACCACTGAAGGCTGTCCATTCCTCTAATCTTGGAATTTCATTAAAATTACAAGCAGTCTCCACTTCTGAATTACTTGAAAGTTTATGATGTAAGTCATTGTTCAATTTCAGCACATTTCTGTCAAGAATTTGTGTGGAATGTCTTGGCAATTAATTGTTCAGTGATATATTATTGATACTTGATTAAATATCTTCTTCAAATTTGAGGCTTGCTTCATCCCTTTTTTCCAATTTTTCTTGGAAAAGAGCTTCATTGTGACCAGTTAAATTTTCCAAGTTCTGGACTTGTATTCTTAATTCTCTCAATTGTGTAGTAATATAAGAAATAGAATTGTCATCTGGTTGATTGATTAAGGTAACTTTAGACTCAATTCCTGCACAAATTTGTGTCAAAGACAAAATATTGTCTTTATTAATACTTCATAGACCAATAATGGTCTTTTGTGACTCTTTTAGTTGTAAAATCTCTCTACCCAACTTTTGTTGGATATACTCAGAATTGTTTATCTTTGCTAAAATCTCTTTATTACAAGCTTCAAAATGTACTACAAGTTTCACAAGGTCTATTTCTTTGGAAAGGATTGGTTCATTCTTTGCTCCTCCTTGTTTTTGCATTCCATCAGAGTTTTTGCCATATTGAACCCATTGTCCATGGCTGTCTTCTCCTTCTTGGGAATTTTGTAATTCTGTTGGTAAGGCTTGTTCTACTTGGATTTTGCCTTTCCCTTTGCCTTTTTCTTGCCCTTCTGATTGCTCTTTGGGGTTTTCTTGTCCTTGTTTGGCACTTGTTGAGGCGAATTTTTGCTTTCAGAGGGTTGGTGAGCTTCCACTGGGCTGTTGTCCTTTCCTTGGGCCAACTTCTTCTTCTGGTCCTTTGACAACATGCTTTGGTTTTTCAACCAAGCTTTTATCTGTTGGACTTGTCCTTTGAAAGACATGGGTGTTGAGCCCTTGAGAAGATCCTCTCTCTTTTATGGGACCATGAACTTATTCACTTGAAGATATGAGTTCATTGTTCCTATCCAAAGACTTGGCAGAAGTTCCCACTCCTGCTGCTTTGCTGCCCTAAACTAGTTCTTGTATTGAGACTGTTATATTTCTATTGTTTACTGTTGAAAATGGTTCAGTTCTGACAACAATAATAGCAGTGATGTCAGCTTCTGGACTCTCAATAAGAGTGTGAAAGGCGCTGGCTAACCTTTGGGAACTAGTGGAAGTTCTGGCATCTTCCATTTGTGCCTCTCCTCTGGGCTGACAATCTTGTCCTTTTGATTTATGACTTGAATGTCCTGGTCCAGATCCATTTTATTGGATGGATTAGCTACTTTCACTTCTAGTAGGAGTCATTTCACACCAATTTAAAGAAAAATGGACTAATAATTTGATTAAATTCACCTTCTGGACCTTCAAAGGGTTCTTTGGTAATTGAACCCCTTGGTGCTGTGAGAGTCTGAAGAGCTTTCTCTTGTGGATTAAACTAGAGAAAAAAAAGAATATAAATTATTTTATTAAACAATTAAAATAACTTATAAACTCAGCTTGTTGGATAAAGCTGTTTTAATATAATTTATGGCAAATTACGTCAAAAATAAAGAGAAATGTTTTTCAGTAGAGATTTTAAATTTTTTTATTTGATTTCATATTTTCTTTAAAGAAATAATAAGTATGCACTTGATAATTTATTAATCAAAATTTTATTATTATTCACTTTATACCAGAATAACTCAAAGAATAAATTTCAAGTCTGTAATGTAGAAAATCCACTGGTTAGAAAAAAAACCTTTATTCCAAATCACTCAATAGTATATTGTTTCAAGAAATATTCTCAAGAAAAAAAAGCCTGAGTAATATTATAAATATTATTTATAAGGGATAAGTCCCAAAGAAGAAAAAATTAAAGTAAACATGGCAATTTTACATCAAAAAAAGAGTAAAATAAGGTCTATACTATGATTCATGTCCCAAAGATTGGTTAAAATCGTGGCCAGGCCCCAAATGTAAGGTTTGTCTATGAAACTCTTAATAATAGTAACAATATCAAGTGTACTATGACTTACCTCAGTAGAAAAATACAATATAATAAAATATTATAGCTACAAATATATATAATTATTATTAAAGAAATCAATAATAATCCATATTTTAATAAGTAAAATAGATTATAATTATTCTATTATTGTTATAGTCAATGACAATTTTAAAAATAAAAAGTGTAAAGCTCTTAATGAGACAATTACACATGGAAAATATTAATATTTAACCACTTATAAATAATATAAATATTATTTATAAAATGATTATCACACACACTGTGCATAAATAATTCTTATAGAAAAATTCTATATAAAAAAACTAATAATAGATAAAAAACATAGAACTTCAGAGAAAAACTTACTTATAATATATATTTGATACAACAAGCTAAATACAACGGTAATTATATTAAATAATTATTATGAGTTGAAAACACACCAAAAAATCAATATTTTAAAGATAAAACAACTTTGTATAATAAAAAATGATTTGAAGAGCTTTTAAGAGGAATTTGTGGATCTTAAAAGATATTCCAGATGATAATTTTTTAAAATAAAATATATTATTTGTGATTACAACAATAATCTGAATCCTATGATTTCAATTATTTATTTTTAAGCTTAATAAAGAATAAAATAACTTAATATTTAATTTAATAATGATATTCTATATGTAACAAAATTTTACCTGTTTAAATGTATAGCTTCATTGGATTGATAATGGATGATGGACAAAAAAGTGATGAATAGACTCCTTTTATGTCTGCAGAGAAGCTCTCATTCTTCATAATGGGTATGGAGGGCGTGCTCAGGTCAAAACTAAAAACCATGTATAAAAATAAGGTTCTTAACTTAAGATAATTTATTTTCAATTGCAATTTAAAGTTACCAGTGTTATTCTTAACTCCAAGTAACTTTCATCCTCATTTGGGTTAATTACTTTGAACTCTAATATATGATAAGCTTATTTATATTTAAGTTCATCGCATGAACAACTTAAGGATAGAGTTTCCAGCAAAAATCTCCTACACTCAATTGTTAATCAATTTTCAAAGAAATATTAATTTTCTTTAAGTATAATTAAAAGAGTAAGTTTCCAGGCTAATTACCAATAGAGCCTGTTGATAAAATATATTTGCAATTTGTATTATACACAGATAACATTGAATTGTTATCTGTGTGAAAATTTCAGGAAAATCCATTAAGAATTGAATTTTTAATGAATTCTTCAAGTTATTACTATTTTTCCACATAAAATAGCAATAAATACCAAACCTTAACTTTTGATAAGGTTTTAATGCTTGTAGCTTTGGATTTTTAAGCTTAATTAAGCTTTGAAAGCTCTTAAAAGCTTAATTTCAAGGTTGCATATTGGGATTTACCCTTTAGCAGCTTGAAATTCCTGTCCAAATTGGGATGAAACCAGTTTAAACCTTAAGGTTGTATCAAAGGCTAATCTAAAAGCTTGAATAAGGTTGAAAATCCTCCAATACAGGTGGACAACCTACATTTAATCCTTGCAGATCCAAAACGTTGTGTACCCCAGCTCTGTTTGGTCATCTTCCTTTGTCCCACCTTTTTGCATGTATTTTTCCCTTTAAGTTATTTAAAGCCATACCATGGCCTTAAAACCTTTGAAATTGATCCCATGACGGATTTAAATTCTGTATGGAAAATTCTTAGCCAATTCAGTAAATATACACAACACCTTAATTTTAGCTGAAATTTTGGTATGTTTGCATAAATATTATGCAAATTTACATTTAAGCTTATTTAAGCTTAAATTTAACAATTTCTAAAAAATGTTAAAGAAAGTCGCAATTGTACTGTGAGATTCTTAAATCTTCTAATAACATAGGAAATAACCATTTTTGAGTATAACACCCTATAGGTGGATGCCAGTTTATTTTTGGTGTAAAGTCCAAAAATGAAATCATAATTATAAATTTGTTTATCCAAAGAAGGAATACTTATTTTTGTTATATTTTATTATAAATTCAATTCAAAAGTCAGTTCAAGACTGAATCAGCTTCATATAAAGTTATTTGTGGCCTGGTGGGTATGTCATATATACCTCACAGGCTCACACTATTGGTCTACAGAAACAAAATCATTGGAGTGGGTTATCTTAATCCCAAGTAAAATGTCAGCTTTACCAAGATTCTTTATATCAAAATATTGAAACTATCTACCTTATTCCTGAAGATGGCCATTTCATCTATGTGAATATATAGCCAAATCAGCTTTTCCCCTTTTTGAAAAACACGCAGGCTTTTAGCACACAGGGGCTCAAACGCACAGTCTGAAGCCAAGTTTGTAACTATCCATACAAGGTGATACATTGCTTTTTTTAGTCTTAATAAGTTCTTTCTTTGCTTGTTATTGAGACCCTGTGGTATTTCCTGTCAGGCTGAGTCTATGAAGAGGTGAAAATAGATGTGTTTAAAACCTAAACTATGATGGTGACACATTAAAATTTCTTATAAAAATGTTTAATTGATGATAATAAGGGTAAATAATAGATATTCAGGGCTTTACTATGGAGAAATAGTGGTGGTGAATTCTGTTGAAAGCTCTGGATGCAGCTTTACCAATTGGGTTATTATAATAAAGACTACAATACTTAAAATTGGAAGTATACCTGATTATTTTCCAAGAGTATTGTTTTTTTTGACAGCTGTACTATGTAGGAATTAAAGAGCAGGATGAGGAAACCTTTTCTGGTGGAGAAAAGGTCCCTTTTTATTCTAGACTTGGGTGAAAAAGGCTTCTAGACCTTTCCACGTAGAGGAAGTGAATATTTTTCACTCCCAAGGACTGGTTTGTGGCTTTCACAAGGCCTTTATAGCTTTTATTGGGCTCATATGTGGCTTTGAAACCACATCTGGGTAGTTTTCACCAATACAAGGTGTAAATTTCCCTCTGGGGACCACATGGCTCTCTTCTGACGTGTACGACTCATAGAATGCTGTACAGAACCTGTACAGGACCCCATTATTGACAAAACTATGATTTATTAGATTATAAACAGGCTTCTTTGTCTGTTTGACACCTCATAATCATAATTATGGGAGAATATCCCACAGTAAGGCTGTATTGGTCTAACTGTGGTATTTGGACCTTAAAGCTGCCATAACATTGTCAGTTTTTGAGATATCAAGCTTACACTTGGTTGGTTTTGTAGACTTGGATGTGCTATACAAAATGGTACCTCATTTGATATGGCTATAATTAAATGTGGAAAAGTTATTCCATGTACAAGATTTTTTGTACATATGTGTGATTTGTTTAAAATCTGTCTGGAGCTTGTTTTCCCCATAACATTTGTTCTAGATAGGATATGGGGAAATAGATGGCACCATAAGGTAGCCCTAATTGTACTCCTGTCCTCACCACCTGGAATGATGGCAAATCTAGGTTGTGTGGGGATTTCAGAGCTCTGAATAGCTACACAAGAGCTGACAGGTAGCCTATACCAAGGATACCTCATGCCCTAGACAAACTGGAAAAAGCCAAATACATAACCAAAATGGATTTTATGAAAGGCCTCTTCCAGAATGGAGTGAAATCAAACTCCATTAAACTACTCAGAATCATATGCCATATGGGCATATATGAGTACAACAGGATGCTATTTGGCATCAAAATGCACCAGCCCACTTCCAAAGGATGATGGGCACAATATTTCAAGAAGAAACATTGGAAGGCTGGATGGCAGTATATATCAATGACATAATTATATACTCAGAGACATGGGAAGACCATGTGCAGTACATAGACAGAGTACTAAATAAATGCACACCCATCAATCTGAAAATTTCACATAAAAAGTGCAATTTTGGCCAACAAGAATTACTGGCACTGGGACACAAAGTCTCAAGTCTTACTCTGGCCATATACCAGAGAAAATTAGGAGCAGTATTTCTAAAACCAGTACAAAAGAACATCAGAGAGATGCAATCTTTTCTTGGGTTTGCCAGCCACTACGGAAACCACATCAGAAATTTTGCCCACATAACTAGTAGTATATACAAGGTTTGTTCAAACGATGTAGTTTTCAAAGTTACAAAGAAAAGGAGGGATGCATATGAGTGGATATAAAATGAACTCATAAGTGCACCTGTGCCCATCTTACCTTACTTTGAACTACCATTCAAGCTATACATAGCTGCAGAATGTAGCCAAGTCTTAGCGGAAGCCCTTCACCAGAGACAAATTGTAGATGGTGAACCAAGAGAGGGTGTGATATGCTACATCTCTAGCCAACTGATAGATTCATAAGCCAGGTATGGGGCCACCCAGACTGAATGCCTATGCCTAGTCTGGGCTCTGGAGAAACTCCACTATTATTTGGAGGGTGCAGTCTTTGAAGTCTATACAGACTTCACAGCCTGGAAGTCTTTACTAAACATGAATACCAACAATAGAAACATGTTGAGGTGGCAGATAGCCATCCAAGAATATAGGGGCAATATGAACATTGTATACAAGGAGGGCAAAATCCACACCAATGAAGATGGACTCAGCAAATGGCCACTAGACAATTTCAAAAGCAACACAGCCTATGACCCTGAAGTAGAAGACAAGGTTCCTATACATTTCATGGAAATAGATAGGAGGAAGAACTTTAGATTCTCTGAATGGGAGAGTGTAGACACTGATTCATAAGGAACAAAAGCTTTTATATTGGGAATAGGTTCCTCACAACTGCATAATGAACTCTTCAGTGCAGTAATAAAGACATATTCCAAACACAAACAGTGTGGCATACTGTTGCAACTCCTTTGGCAGAAGTACAGCAGACCAGAACTGGAATCCCAGTTAGAGGAACCCTGGTTGAGGGACTATAAGGACAACAAGTTTTTCCTTATAGATAGCCTTCTCTACCATAGAGAGGAGCACACAAGTGCACTCACAGTAGTAGACAGGGACCATACATCCCTGATACTGAAGGAATTCCATGACTGCCCCTATATGGGGAACATGAGTGAAGACAGGACCAAGGAAAGGGTAGCACACACAGCCTGGTGGCCCAAATGGGAACAAGAGTTGAGTGAATATTTGAACACTTGTGAAAGATGCCAGAAGACAAATAGAAAACATAGGAAGAAGTATGTATTACTTCACCACATAGAAGAACCCAAACACCCATGGGAAACCATCAACATGGACTGGGTTACAGGACTTGTCCCAGGAGGTAAAGAAAACTTCAATGCCTGCTTAATCATAGTTGATAGGTTCAGAAAGGGTGTGGGGTTCCTACCATGTCACAAGGAGGATACACAAATGGATACTGCATTGTTATTTTGGAATAACATAATATCCACCTGTGGAGTCTCTAGAATTATTATTAGTGATAGGGATTCAAAATTAACATTGGAATTTTGGAGCAATTTGTATGACATGCTTGGTACTACACTTGCATTCTCCACAGCTTACCACCCACAGACAGATGGCTTAGCTGGAAGGATGATCCAAACAATGGAGGACATCATCAGAAGATTCTGTGAATATGGCATGGAATACAAGGACCATGAAGGATACACCCATAATTGGGTTACCCTTTGACCAGCAGTCCAACTGGCTTACAACGCCAGCCAGCACTCCACCACAGGGAAATCAACCTCACTGGTAGAAAAAAGGTGGAGCCCCCTATTGCCTGTGGATCACCTGAAGAAAAATCTTCTTACTATCCACCCAACAGCCAAAGACTTCCATGATATGTGGAGAAGGGCTTGTGATACAGCTTCTAGATGCATAGCTGAGGCAAAAGGATGCAATAAACAGAGGTGGGACAAATCTCACATGGAACCTAACTTCAAAGAAGAAGACCAGATACTAGTGTCTCCACTCAACTTCAACAATCTCAAGGCACCAAAGAAGATTAGAGACTCATTTGTTGGGCCCTTCACTATCATTAAGCTGATAGGGAAAGATGCAGTGCAGTTCAAACTCACAGAGGAATTTTCTGGGAAACATCCAGTATTCCCAGTGAGTTTGGTTAAGACATGCTTCCAGACAGAGGAGGACAAGTTCCCCTCCAGGAGGAAAAATCCCACTCTGCCAGAAATAGTGGAAGTGGAAGACTCCCCTTACCCTGTGAGAAAAATTTATCAAGGCCAGGAAGATTAGACTGAATGGTAAAGACCAGAGAAAGTACTTGGTCAGATTTAAAAGCCAGACAGCAGATACAGACATATGGTTGGCAGAAGATGCCATACCAGATGGGCACCTTCACTTAAGAAGATTCAGGGCCTCTAGGAGTACTGAAAAGTCTCACCAAGATAAGCCTTTTTTCAAGATAGGGTATGTCAGCCTGTGACTTAAAACCAGAACACAAGCATGACAGCCAAATACAATAAACCAATGGTAGAGCCAAGATAGCACCAAAACATGGAGCTGAGCCAAACCAGCTCAAAAGCCATCAAACGAAAGGGGAAACACACCAATTTTGAAATACACAAGTACCATCATCATAGGACAAGAAATAACAAAGTTGTTGCTGAGCATAAACCTTATTTTTCACCCCTCATCTGAAATCCAGAGGAAGAGGCTTAACTACATCGAATTGGTATTTTAAATAAAGCTCTAAGTCAGGGCTACTCAATGTTACTAGCCAAATTGAGCTAGCGCCCAAATTACGGACGTCATAACCAAATAAAGGCAAATAAGAGTGAATAAAATATTCACCTCTCATCTAACATCTGCAGTTTTAGTGTGAGATACCTGAAGCGGGGTCTTTTTGGAAAATGCAAAATAAGGGCTATTGGATGGTGCCATCCATTTCCCCCTAGATCATCTAGAACAAAAGCTATGGGGTAAACAAGTTCCATACAGATTATAAGGAAATCATACATATGTACAAAAAATCCTGTACATGGCATAGCTTTGCCATATCTCATGATAACCATATCAAATGAGGTACCATTGTGTAGAGAACATCCAGGGCTACAAAATCAACCAATTCTGAGCTTGACATCTGAAAAACTGACAATGCTATGGAAGGTTGAAGGTCCGAATCCCACAGTTAGACCAGCACAGCCTTATTGTGGGATATTTCCCAATAACTATGATTATGAGGTTTCAAACAGACAAAGAAACCTTTTCATAGCTCAATACCCCATAGCCTGGCTACTCGTGGGGTGCTGTACAGGTTCTGTACAGCATTCTACGTGTCATATATGTCAGAAGAGGGCTATGTGGTCCCCAAATGAAAATCATCACCCTGTATTGGTGAAAACTGCCCAGATGTGGTTTAAAAACCCCATTTGAGCCCAATTCAGGCTATACAGGCCTTGTGAAAACCACAAGCCAGTCATTGGGCGTGAAAAATCTTCACTTCCTCTACGTTGAAAGTGCTAGAGGCCTTTTTCACCTAATTTTAGGATAAAAAGGGACCTTTTCTCCACCAGAAAAGGTTTCCTCATCCTTCTCTTGAATTCCTATGTATTACAACTGTCAAAAACAGTTATACTCTTGGAAAATAATCAGCTATAATTATAATTTTAATCATTGTAACCCAACAGGTAAAGCTGCACCCAGGGCTTTCAACAGCACTCACCACCACTATTTCTCAATAGTAAAGCCCTGAATATTCTTTTATCAACCCTTATTATCATAAATAAACCTTTTTATTACTATTTTCACAGTTTCACATTCATAGCTAAAGCTTGTAACTAGTCATTAAAAAGCTGCATAATAGACTCATCCTGACAGTCTGTTCCCAGTAAAAACCTCTGGATGTGGGAATCTTCAAGCACAAAAAACTCTGTATTGAGTCTTATATTACCTTTCCTGTGGGGTATAATTATCTCTTTGATAATTGTCCCCGTGGATTTTATCTTCCCTGATTGTAACAACCATCCATCAGGGGTAAGGGTATTCATTCATACACCCACTCAAACACCTCAAATCAGCAAATCCAGTATCTGCATCAGCAGTCAGTTTCAGCAATCTTCATTCTGAAACATGCATACAGTTTGGTACATCAATACAGCCTGTCAATACTTGTACAGGATGGATTCACCCAATACAGTTTCAATACACCAGTATGAAACTGTATGATCACTCAAATACACCACACCTCTTGTACAGGTCCTGTACAGCTTTACAGGACCTGTATTGGCCAGACTCAATTCAACAATCAATTATTCTCATGAAAATTCTTCTCTGGATCAGGGCTGGTGATTCTCACATATACCAGCCCCTCTTTCTCCCCCCTGGTGACTTTTCCCCAGTTAATTAATTTAGTTTATTTATTATTTTATAATTATTCTTATCCTTATCTTTTGGGTATTATAATTATTTAATCTTAAGTTAGTCTTTGCATTTCTCTCTTTGCCTGTACAGTATGAGTTGGGTGGCCATATCCTTATTAACCCTTCTCTTTTCTTCTGACAGGTTGAAACAGTGGACTTGGACTTGTTTGTGGTTGGCTCTTCTATTCTTTTACTCTTATCTTTTGTTGCTGCTTTTCTTATATTTATTCTTTAGCAATTTATCTTTAACACTCTTAAGTGTATTCCCTTTTATCTTATCTTTGAGCCCTCCATAAGTGAGTCCCAGTTTACTGAGTGCCAGGCCCTCTTCACTTCGAAGAGCCCCTGTGACATTAAATTAATTAACTCATATTTGATTCTTTCTTTTCATTCATTTATATTCATTTCTCTCATTCATCAATTATGATTCCTTTTATGATTTAATGATCTTAATGATTATTATTTTTTCTCTCTTATCAATTTTCATCTCACTCATTTCACTCTTATGAAAATTGATTCTTTTCTTTTCTCAATCATTGCTGACCATGTCATCACTTCATTTTACTTTTATCAATCAAATTTTTTTTCTGTGTTCTTATCCAGGTTTTATCTAGGGATTATTGATTGGATTACTCATTGGGATTCATTTGGGTTATTGATTCAGGATTTATTGGATTTATTGACTTTGAACTCTCAAGATATTGATTGATCCTCAAGAATTGATTTTGATTATTGATTTGATTTGACTCATCAAGATATTGAATTGATTTCTGAAGATTTGAGCTGATTGATTGATTCCTCAAGACTTGATTTCATATTGAAGACACTTATTGATTGATTATTGATTGAATATTGATTGATTATTGATTTCCTCAAGATTATTGATATTTGATTGAATTTATTGTTGATTGATTGAATTTATTTGACTGTTGATTGAATTTGATTCCTCAAGATTTGAATTGATTCCTCAAGATTCATCAAGATTTTATTGTGATTGATTTGGCCAAGCCTGATTATTCTTCTTAATACCATCAAGTTATTTTAATTCTTTTCATAATGCCAGTCCAGCATAGCCCCCCAGCAAAGAATACTAGATCCCAGAAAATTCCAGCTGTTCTCACTCCTACAGCAAGGGCTCCTCTTGACCGCACACCATCAGTTCATCAACTGAGTGCAAATTTGGACAGAGGACCACCAATGGAAGGAGCAGCACCCTCAAGAAGAGGTGGAATGAAATCTAGAAGATCAAGATCCTTTTCTGGACTTTTGGGTGGCTACCCTGGCATGTCTGAAGGTGCAAGAGCAAGATTAGGGGAAGTTGAAGATGAAGAGGGGGAAGAGTCTGTGGAAGAGGAAGATTCTGGGGAAACTGAAGTGGCAGATGCCTTGGCAAATGCTCCAGAGGTACCTCAGGGTTCTAATCTAGCCCTTTCTAGTCAACCTCTTGTCTCTCAAACTGATCCAAGTCTCCTCAAGATGATGGAGCAGATGACTCAATTCATGGGACAACTCACTCAAGCAGTTGCCCCCAGGGACAATTCCAAAGCCCCTGCTTTCAAGACTCCATCCATGAAGGCACCTGATTCTTTTGATGGTACTCAAGCTCATAAGTTGAGAGGATTTATCCAATCCTGTCAACTCATCTTCCATAATGATCCAGCAAACTTCTTCTCTGACAGGAAGAAGGTTTTGTACTCAACTTCTTTTCTTACTGGTAGAGCTGGCAAATGGATTGAACCCTACCTCTCAAATATTTCCAATGAAGACCCTTCCTACCTCCTCAATAATTGGCCATTGTTTGAATCTCAATTATTCACTCTGTTTGGTGACCCCAATGAAGTCAGGAAAGCTGAACAAGAGTTGGACAATTTGAGGATGAAGGAAAGTGGTCATGTTTCCTTGTACATAGCAGATTTCAGAAGCTTAATGTCAAGAATTGGAGATTGGGGGGAAAGAGCTTATATCCATGTTTACAGAAGAGGTTTGGCGTCAAGATTATTGGATCAGTTGGCTTCTCACCCTGGAACTTTTGATACTCTTCAAGAACTTATGGATGTCACTCTGGAATTAGACACAAGATATCATGAGAGGCAAAAGCAAAAGGGTGGCAATCAAGAGAAGAAGCCTCCAGTCATTGGATCCAATCAGTCTAGGCCTCCTCAAAACTCATCTTCAAAGAGGCCTCACCAGAAGAAGAATAAGAAGGGCAAGCAATTCCAATCTTCAAAGGACAAGCCCCATGCTGCTCTCCTCAATAAGGACAATAAACTAATCGGTTCTGAAAAGGAGAGGAGGATTAAAGAGGGGTTGTGTACTTATTGTGGTGGAAAGCACCTAATTGAAAAATGCTTCAAGAGACCTCAGAACAAGCCTGGGTCATCATCAAGAGGCTTCCCTAGCAAGCAGGGAAAAGCCTGAGTGGGAATCATGATGTGTTCAATGGTTCTCACTTATTTCCTTCAAGAGCACAATTGTGCACTCTGAATACTAGTGTCAAGAAATCTTTAAAATTTCTTATTTTTTCTTCTCTCTCTGATATTTTTTATAGTATTCTCATTGATTCTGGTGCTACAAACTCTTTTATTGCAAAGAATTTTGTTCTCAAGTACTCATTGACTCTGTCAGAGCTCCCTGAAAAGATTCCTCTTTTCATTTTGGATTCTAATGAATCCCCTGCCTTGTTCATCACCCATTATACCAAGTGGGTAGTTGACTTGCCTTCCTTCCCAAGCTTTGAATGGGATTTCTTCATCATAGATTCACCCAAAGGAGAAGACCTGATATTGGGCTATGATTTCCTTTACCATTTCAATCCCATTATTTATTGGAAAAATGGATTGATCACCTATGATTCTAATCATAAGGATTCTAGTGGTATTATTCCTCCTACTAGTAATGACTTAGCCACTGCTGTCAACAGTGTTGCTCTGGCTGGTGAACTTAAGACACCTTCCATCCCTTCTTCTGTCCATATCCCTTCCATAATTCCCTCTCAGTCATTACTTCCATCAAGAGATGAAGTCTTCAAAGAGATAAAGGATGTTGGAGAAGATGTTGCCATATCTTCACTTCATCTCTTCCAAGGGGATATGGACCTTCCTCCCTTATCTTTTCATGCATCCCTGGAGGAGCAGTGGGATGAGGAGGAAGAGCCAGAAGAAATTGAAACTGTGCTGAAGGTTGTTCCTCCTGCTTATCACCAATATTTGGATGTATTCTCCAAGGTGAAAGCACATAAACTTCCTCCACACCGCGCCTGTGATCACCATATCGAATTGGAGGGTCTTCTACCTCCAATTGGTGTTATCTACTCATTATCAAATCAAGAGTCAGAAACACTGCGGGCCTACATTTCAGAGAATGTAGAGAAAGGTTTCATTAGACCAAGCTCCTCTTCAACAGGAGCACCTGTCCTTTTTGTCAAGAAAAAGGATGGAGGTCTTCGTTTGTGTGTTGACTACCGCAAACTCAATGCTGTGACTAGGAAGAACAGATACCCTGTTCCTCCTATGAACCAGCTTCTTACCGTATTCAACGGTTCCACTATCTTCTCCAAGATATATTTGCGTGGTGCATATAACCTTCTGAGAATCAAAGAGGGGGATGAGCACTTAACTGCCTTTAGAACCAAATATGGCAGTTATGAGTATTTGGTCATGCCATTTGGTTTGACCAATGCTCCTGCTTCTTTCCAAAATCTAGTAAATGATATCTTTGCAGATTTTTTGGATGTGTTTGTTGTGGTTTATCTATATGATATTATGGTCTTTTCCGGTTCTGAGGAGGAACATGTCAAACATGTGGCCTCTGTCCTCCAAAGACTGAGGGACAATAATCTATTTGCCAAAGCCTCCAAGTGTGTATTCCATGCCTCAAGTGTGGAATACTTGGGCTATGTTGTTTCAAGTGATGGCCTCAAGATGGATTCTTCAAATGTTCAGCAAATCCTCAATTGGTCTCAGCCCAGAAACATCAAGGCTCTTCAATCTTTTCTTGGCTTTGCCAATTTTTATCAACGTTTCATTAAAAATTATTCTAAAAAAATCACTTCTCTCACTTCCCTCCTTAAAAAAGATTCTCCCTTTATCTTCAATGAGGAAGCTCTTAGTCAGTTTCAAGCACTCAAAGAAGCTTTCACCTCTGCTCCTATCTTATCTCATTTTAATCCTTCTCTACCTACTATAGTAGAGACTGATGCTTCTGATTATGCATTGGGCGCCGTACTGAGTCAGGTGAATGACTCTGGAAAGCATCCCATTGCATTTGATAGTCGCAAGCTCTTACCAGCTGAACTCAACTATGAAATTCATGACAAGGAACTCCTTGGCATAGTTTGGGCTCTCAAGCGCTGGAGAGCATTTCTTCTTTCTCTTTCCAATCCCTTTGAGGTCTTGACAGACCACTCTTCCTTGCAATATTTCATGTCTTCCAAAGTTCTTACTCGTCGTCAGGCCCGTTGGGCCAAATTTCTCTCTGAATTTCATTTCACCATCACTTACCGCCCAGGCAGGCTGGCCACTTTACCAGATGCCTTATCACGTCGGGACGACGTGTACCCAGAGAGGGGGGTGGACTTCATCAGCAAGAATCCTCAGAATTTTCATCAAGTACTTAAGCAAGATGGAATTCAAGAGTCAAGATTCTTCTCAATCAAAGTGGAAATTTTCTCAGATTTAGTTGACAAGATTCAAGAAGAAGTATGGCAAGACAAAGACTATAAAGAAATACTCAAGCAACTAGCAAGAGGTGAATCAGTTCCAGATTATTCTCTTGAACCTCAAGCCAAGTTATTATTATTCAAAGATAGAGTGGTAATCCCAAGCAATGAAGAACTTCAACTCAATATTCTTCAAAAGCGTCATGACTCACCATTGGCTGGCCATCCTGGCCAGGAGAAGACCCTCAAGCTCATCAAGAGGGATTTTTATTGGGCTGGCATGAATCAATTCATCAAGGACTATGTGTCCTCATGTCAGCAATGTTCAAGAAACAAGAACATTCATCACAAGAAGTTTGGATTACTCAAGCCTCTTTCAATTCCATCTGGTCCTTGGAATTCATTATCAATGGACTTTATCACTCAATTGCCACTGTCCAACAACTTTGATTCAATTTTAGTAGTTGTGGACAGATTCTTAAAAATGGCAATCTTCATTCCAACTTATGGCACAATCACTGCTCTGGATTTAGCTCAAATATTCATTAGCCATGTATTTTCCAAGCATGGACTCCCAGTCAGTATTGTCAGTGATAGAGGATCCTTATTTGTTTCATCATTCTGGACTCAATTGTGTCAGCAGCTCAAGATATCAAGAGATCTTTCAACTGCCTTTCACCCTGAAACAGATGGACAGACAGAGAGGGTAAATCAGATACTAGAACAGTACCTTTGGATGTATGTCAGCTATCATCAAGATGACTGGTACACCTGGCTCCCTCTGGCTGAATTTGCCTATAATAATGCAGAACATTCATCAACCAAGCAATCACCTTTTTTCACTATTTATGGAAGAAATCCCAGCTTTGACTCAATCCATATTTCTCAAGACTCACCTGCTGGAAAGTTATCAACAAAACTCCAATCAGTACAGCAAGTTGTCAAAGAAGAATTAGAGTCAGCAATAAGGAGATTCAAGAAGTATGCAGATAGAAATAGGGCAATTCCACCTGATTTCCAACCTGGGGACAAAGTATGTCTAGCTTCCAAGAACATCAAGACAACAAGACCCACCAAGAAATTATCAGAAAGATGGTTGGGACCCTTTGAAGTTCTTAAGAAGATTGGCAGCCATGCATATCACCTCAAGTTGCCTCAGCAATGGAAGACAGTTCACCCTGTATTCCATGTGTCCTTATTAGAACCAGTCAAGCATTCAACTATCCCAAATCGTCATCAATTGCCGCCACCACCAGTTTTAGTGGAAGAGCAAGAAGAATGGGAAGTGGCTCAGGTTCTGGACTCAAAACTCAAAAGAGGTAATTTATGGTATCTTGTAGAGTGGAAAGGATTCAGTGAAGACCCAGAAAGAACCACTTGGGAACCAGCTTCCAACCTTACCAACTCATCAGACCTTGTCAAGGATTTCCACTCATTGTATCCAGACAAGCCTGGTCCAAATACCTCAAGAGTTTGATTTTATGGTGCTTGGTGGGGAGAAGAAGTTATGAAAGTAAGTTCCTCTCCTGGCATGCACCTTTAAGGGGGTATTCTACCCATATGTTGTTGTAAGCATCACCTTGGCCACTTTGTGAGCACTTGTCAATTCTTTGGACAGGTTCAGGAATCATACAACATCAATACCCTTCATTTGGACCTTATCAAGATATGGCCAAATATTTTCTTTCTTTCTTTATGTTTCATTTTCTTTCTTTATTATCATTTCATTTTATGCCAATCATCATAATTCAAGACATTCATTACTTCAAGTCATTTACGGCAATTCATTTCAGTAGTCATTTATGGCAAATCCATTCAGAAGGCATTTATGGCAATTTATTTCAGTCTTTTGGTGCTTGGTGGGGAGTGGAAGTTATGAAAGTAAGTTCCATCTCCTGGTATGCATCCCTGAGGGTTCTACTTCTTGTAAAACATCACCTTGGCCACTCTGTGAGCATCAAAATGCTTGGTTTTCACTTTTCAGACACTTTTTTTTGGCCAGAATCAAGCAACTCACCACAAGAAGGACCAACCATCAGGATTTTTCTTTATTTCTTTCTTTACTCTCATTTTCTCTTATTATTTTTCTTTCTTTCTTTACTTGTATAATTTTCTTTCTTTTATTTCTTTAAAGCAGCAGAATCCCCTCCCCAAATCATGTATTGGGAGGTTCCATTATCTTTTTTATTTTTTATTTTTTAGTATTTATAAGAGTGGGGATAGAAGCCAAACCAAACACAAACAAGGAAAAGGAAACTAGTTATCTCTACCCAAGTCATCAAAAGTTCTCTGGAAGTCATTTATCAACTCATCCTCATACCAGGCAAATTTTGCAGCCATCTCTTCAGAAGCAGTACCTGGAATAGTCCTGTCATTGGCATACATAATCACCTCTCTGCTATTTCTATCAACCCTCCTGAACAATCTGGCCACAGCATCTTGATTTTCACTAGCCGCGTTGGGATCTTCTCTGGTAACCCGGATAGGCCAACGTTCTCTTCTTTGGAAGACTTGGGCGGCAGGAAACGGCAAAGGGGATAATCCATCTCTTCTTCTGCTGGAGCTGGCCACAGGTTGGAGTTGACGGGAGGTGGTTATGGGTGAGTTTCTAGGCTGTTGAACTGGTGATGGTCTTACTGCTGGAATCAAGGCAGGCCTGGTGGTATGGGAAGTAGTTGGTGAAGGAGGAGGAAGGGTTGTAGGAATAGAGGCAAGCATTGGTTGAAAGGTTCTTGGAGTACTGGGAATGACTTGACTTTGGAACCTGGTGTTGGCAAGAGGTTGAGAGGAGGAATTGCTGGATGGATGGCCACTTGAATGGGGAATAACTTGAACTTCTTCACCATCCAACTCATCACTTCCTTCAGCATCTGGATCTGATGGGGAATCAACAATTCTTCTTAGCTTCTTCACTACTTTCACCACTCCATCAGCATTGGTCCTTGAAATTGGAATTTCTGAGCTGTAGTGGATGGGCCTACCACCAATTGGAATGGACCCTCCAACATTAGTCCATCTGGCCACATCCCTCTGCCTGGAACCAGTCACTACATCAAGATATCAGCACCAATTCAATCAAAATATGCAAAGCACTCACATTGAGAAAATCCAGAAGTGGCATCAGGGGTAGGCTCCTCAAGAATGGGGAATTCCTGCCCATAAGGCCCATCCTTCCTACTCCACAAGTGTCTCTTGACCCGGGACAAAGTTGATCCGGTACGGCGGCATGGCTTCTTCCCAATAAAGCAGAAATGGCATTTTGACGATCGCGGATTGTAATGTTGAAAGCAATCCTTACCCCTGGCCAAACACTCAGTACAGGCAGGATCAAGAACTTCAACTGCTCTGAACCCATCATATGTTTGGGAGGGGTCAAAATGGCCAGAAGACGCCATGGAGGGAGAAGACAATCGACTGAAGACGCCAGAACCATGAAGAACAGACGGTAACGGTGCAGAAGGGGAAGATTCAGTGAGTTCAGTCAGTTTGGAACTCATAACTGAATAAAGTGGAAGCAGAAGATTCAAGACGTCAGAATCAATCCACTCCACATCAAGAAAAAAAAATTTGACTCAAGGAACTGGGGCCATAACTCAATTATGCCCCACCTCAAAGCCTCTAAGGTGAAGGTTCACACCCCTTTGGGGCTGAACTCATCACCCAGGGCCTCCTCTGCAACTCTGGGGGAGGCCAAGATCTTGATGGTCCTGGACCCCTTCAATGGATCCAGGCCATATATGGTGAAATTTGGAATTGGGCCATTTTTTGGGCCCCTTGGTCACCCTGGGTCCCCAGCAAATTTGGGCCCAGGGGCTCTATTTTGGTCCTGGGGGCCTCCAATAGCCCCCACGGACCGCGGACCGCGGCGTACGGCCCACGGACCGCAGACCACGGCGTACGGCCCGCGGACCGTAGGACCCCAAAACATCAAAAAGGCCTATTATGGCCAAAAAACCAGAAAAATCAAAAAAATTGCCCTAATCACCAAAACACCCAGCAAGGCCAAAAAGGCCATAAAAAGCAAGGTACATCAAGATCACTCAAGATGGAGGCCACAGTCCAAAACCCACTGGGAGGGCTGCCTGAGGCCAATTCCTTGGATCATGGGGACAAGACCCCTTGGAGGTTCATTGAATGGATTAAGTCTGGGCCAATGAGTACAAGTCATATACTCATTGGGCACCAATTTTTGAGCACAAGTGCTCAATGGCCTTTATTCTGGGATATATCCCAAGGCCACATCCCAAGACATGGCTGATTGAATCAAAAGAAAAGAATTGCATACTCTGGAAGGAATACTCACTCAAACTTGAAAAGAAAGGGGGGAATCAATTGAATTTGGCAGGGAAGAAGTAATGAAGGATTTTCAGGATAATGGTCAAGAGGAAAGAAAATTAAAAAGAAAAATTTTTTGAAAAAATGTGGGGATATTGAGATGCCACTCAACAGTGGCAGGGTATTATGGTGTTCAGGAGCCCACCAGTTTCAAGAGGGGGATACTGTAACAACCATCCATCAAGGGTAAGGGTATTCATTCATACACCCACTCAAACACCTCAAATCAGCAAATCCAGTATCTGCATCAGCAGTCAGTTTCAGCAATCTTCATTCTGAAACATGCATACAGTTTGGTACATCAATACAGCCTGTCAATACTTGTACAGGATGGATTCACCCAATACAGTTTCAATACACCAGTATGAAACTGTATGATCACTCAAATACACCACACCTCTTGTACAGGACCTGTATTGGCCAGACTCAATTCAACAATCAATTATTCTCATGAAAATTCTTCTCTGGATCAGGGCTGGTGATTCTCACATATACCAGCCCCTCTTTCTCCCCCCTGGGGACTTTTCCCCAGTTAATTAATTTGGTTTATTTATTATTTTATAATTATTATTATCCTTATCTTTTGGGTATTATAATTATTTAATCTTAAGTTAGTCTTTGCATTTCTCTCTTCGCCTGTACAGTATGAGTTGGGTGGCCATATCCTTATTAACCCTTCTCTTTCCATTCTGACAGGTTGAAACAGTGGACTTGGACTTGTTTGTGGTTGGCTCTTCTATTCTTTTACTCTTATCTTTTGTTGCTGCTTTTCTTACATTTATTCTTTAGCAATTTATCTTTAACACTCTTAAGTGTATTCCCTTTTATCTTATCTTTGAGCCCTCCATAAGTGAGTCCCAGTTTACTGAGTGCCAGGCCCTCTTCACTTCGAAGAGCCCCTGTGACACTGATGCACTTTTGAAGTTCTTTGCCTTTGTTGGAAAGAGTTTTTTTTTCCAAATTTGGGAAGTGATGATCCAGAGACTTTCTGGCCACTATTTAGAAGTGTACTCCACTTTCAATGATCAATGGGTGTTGAGCATTGTCTATGCAAACATTAATATTTGTGGCTGTCCCATGTATGTATGCCATTCTTTTAGTTGGTGTAACTAGGAATGTTTGTGCATCTTGTGTGTGTGTTTGTACAGGTTTTTGTTTGCAGTTTCTTGTGGCATGCCTGCTTCTAACTGTATGTATTGAATTTCTAGTGGTGTTTCCTCTTGGTAATCCACTAGAAATTCCTCTCTTGGGTCTTGTCCTTCATCATATTGTTCTCTGATGGCATCCCCATAGAGTCTGATTCAGAATCCTCTGTGGGGGGTTCCTCCTCTGGGACTTTCTCAATGGCATAGACTTTCTTCTTTTCCTTTGGACAGCTATTGGAATAATGGTCTTTTTAGCCACAATTGTGACAAGAATTCTTCTTCTTAGTCACTTCTTCCACTCTTCCTTTGGGTTTCTCTTTAAACTCAACCCTGAAAAGTTGTTTCTCTCTGAAACCACTTCTTTTATATGGGGAGTATTTCCCTATATTTGTTTTTTTCCTCACATCTTGTAAGGTTTTTGCAATGTCATCTAGATTTCAACTTCGGTTGCATCTGCATTCTACTGCATGCTCTAGCTCTCCTGGCATTTGTGTCAGACATTTGTGATTCCTCATCTGAATATTCATTTGAGGATCCATGGCTTTAAGTCTTTTAGACTGTCTGAGACACCACTCATATGGAGTTTTGTCCACGAATTACTTGTCATTTTCAAATGACATGGTCTTCTTCCATATCCAAGTACCATTGCTGTACCTTTGGATCATTTGACTCCTCCACAATGGCCAGCTTCTTCTGCCATAGATCTCTTTCATCTCTGTGTACCAAATACTAGCATGTCCTTTGAATGCTATATTCAATCTAAAAGTAACCCAGTAGTCTGGTATTCTTAGTACATAAATGTAAAGAGTGCATCAATATCATTAGTGAGCTACATATGATCATATTTTCCTGTGCCAGCAAATTTGGGCCAGCTTGAGGCCTCTGGAAGCTGTTCTAATGATTTCTTCTCAGAATAAGACAAGTTATCTCCATCTTGGTATTGAGATGGGGACTTAGTCTTATTCTCCAAAAAAGGCATCTGGTTTGATGTCTTCTTGGTGATATGAATTATCCAAAACATGGCCTTGTGGTTGAGGCTTCATGTTTTGGTAGACATGAAAAAATTTGTTTAAGTCCTGATCCAGACAATCCCTGTCCCTTTTTTGGTGGTTCTGTTCTTCGAAGACTTGATTCAGTCTTTTATTGATTTCTTCAGAAGCTTTGCTCAATTGAGAATGGCCTTCTTGCAGGGTTTTAACAATTCTTTCCATGGAGGCTGTTAATGTTTTCATCCTCTAATGGCTTTATTGGCGCTCTTCAAACTGCTTTTGATTTTCCTCTTCCAATTGGGGAATTTTTGACAACAGTGAATTACTGTTTAAGTTACTCTCAGGTGTAACATCATTATTTTCCCTCTTAGTGGGGGTAATATTTCTATTAGTGGGGCTATTGATTCTAGAAGTATTTACAAGTATTTCTGGCTCTTGTGTACTTCTTTCACCAAGTCCAACAGCTTCTGAATCATTGGGTCTGACTCTCTCTGCCTTTTATTGAAAGAGGTCTTGTTTTTGCCCTTGTATCCTTGTCTTCTCCTGGAAACTTCCTGGGATTGTGAAGAATGGTGACTCTTGGCCACTGATCTGTTGGTTTCTGAATGGTGTGAAGCCAATGGAGAGCTTATTTGGCCTGCTCCTCGCGAGCCTGAAGCAATCTTAGTATGCCCTGTCTGGGTCAGCTGTTCTTCTATAGCTTGAATAGTGGCTTGATTCTCCCTTATCCTGTTTGCCCTCACCTCCAGGAGTCTGAATTTCCTGGTAGGATTCCAACCTTGGGTGATTACCATAAGGTCTCTGAAGTCTATCTCTTTGAGACAAATCTTCTGGAAACTTGCTCCAAGTTCTGTCCAGTGGGATGCTAGGTTGAACCTCTTGTTGTCCATGCTCCATTGAAAAAGGTCTTTGAGGAGTTGGTGGATCTGAAGAACTTGATCCATATTCTTCCAGTCCTCTGGTTTGAGGTTTCTGTTGAATTTCAAATTGAATGGCCAAGTGGGTATGACTTCCCTAAAGGTCTTGCCATCCACCACTGTGTCCAAGGTGTGCTCCTCCAGGTATTCTGGTTCTGGACAAGCCTTCTCTGTCCTCTGGCTGGTTCCTTGGTATGCCAAGGTTTCCAAGGTGTACAGGTGACATATCAGTGTTTGGAAGAAGTTGAAAGCTTAATGTTCTTAGGGTATTTACTTTTGACTGTGCCTTGTACAAATTTATTGTCTACTGCTTTGGACAATTTGCCTTTAGAGCTTACAGCTGGGTTTATTATTGTAATCTTCCCTGTACAAGAGATTAAGGTTTGTTTACCTTGTATTGAGGCAGAGTTTTGTGGTTTTCTACTTCTCTGGGTGGCAATTGGTGTCCAATTCTTTGCTGTAATGAGGCCTTCACTATGCCTCTTTCCTTTGTCCTTGCTTCCCTCTGGTTCTGAGGGTGTCACTGGTATGTTGGCCTGTGAATGCATTTCAAGTGGTATGAAATTTTCTTCCACTGAATCAAACAGGAAAAAGAGGGCTTATTGTCAGTTGATAATTCTTAAAATGCTGTTTGCACATCTAAGAATGGCCTCTGGGAAATATATTTTCATATTATACCTTTTTATTATGACAGTGTAATTGGATTTATCAATTACACATCAAAGAATACAGGCTGTGGATTTCTGGTACACTGTTTGTATGCTGGTATCTTGCAGATTAACTTCAAATTAACAAGTGTAATCTAAAAGTGGTCATTCAAAGGGCAATTGAAATTGTCAATATGCCCAACCATGCCTCCAATACCATTGGCTTAAAGTAAGAGAGGTGTCCTTGTTAATCAAAAAAGAACATTTTTGATGGCTTTAGATTGTTTTAATATGTAAAAACCACCAAAAATAAAGGTTTTGTAGTGATTAAATTATAATAAACCACGCAACAAGGCAATTAAAATCGAAAAACACAGTGGTCTATGGTCATATACCACTCAAAAAACAAGTATAAGATATGTATTATATTTTCTTTAAGAAAATTTACTCCTGAAAATGAAACAATAGTGTCAGAATTAAGAAAATAAAAGAAAATACTGACTTTTCGCATAAAAAAGGTCCAAAAAAAAAAAAAAAAAAAAAAAAAAAAAAAAAACATGGCCAGGCCCCCAAAATGTCAGACTGAGTCTATGAAGAGGTGATAATAGATGTATGTACAGCCTAAACTATGACTGTTACATGGTAAAGTTTATTATAAAAAGGTTTAATTGATGATAATAAGTGTTAATAATAGATATTCAGGGATTTACTATTGAGAAATAATGGTGGTGAATGCTGTTGAAAGCCCTGGATGAAGCTTTACCAACTGGATTACTATAATAAAGACCAAAATACTTAAAATTGGAATTATACCTGATTATTTTCTAATAGCATAACTGTTTTTGACAGTTTAATACATAGGAGCTCAAGAGAAGGATGAGGAAACCTTTTCTGGTGGAGACAAGGTCCCTTTTTATCCTAAAATTGGATGAAAATGGCTTCTAGACCTTTCCACATAGAGGAAGTTAAGATTTTTCACTTCCAAGGACTGGCTTGTGGCTTTGACAAGGCCTGTATAGCTGGTATTGGGCTTAGATATGGCTTTTGAAACCATATCCGGGCATTTTTCACCAATACAGGGTAAAGGTTTTCATCTGGGGACCACATAGCCCTCTTCTGACATGTATGAAGAATAGAATGCTGTAAAGAACCTGTACAGGACCCCAGTATTTACCAAACTATGCTTTTTTGAAGTATAAACAGGCTTCTTTGTCTTTTGACACCTCATAATTATAACTATGGGAGGATATCCCACAGTAAGGCTGTATTGGTCTAACTGGGGGATTTTGACCTTAAAACCTCCATACCTTTGTCAGCGTTTGGGATATCAAGCTCAAGGTTGGTCCATTTTGAAGTCCTGGATGTGCTCTAGACAATTCTCCCTCATTTGATATGTCTATTATTAAATATGGCAAAGTTATGCCATGTAAAGAGTTTTTGAACATATGTGTGATTTGTTTAAAATCTGTATGGGGCTTGTTTTCCCCATAGCTTTTGTTCTAGATGAGAGATGGGGAAATGGATGGAGCCATAAGGTAGCTCTAATATTTCAATTTCAAAAAAGACCTTACACTAAAATTGTGGAAGTTAGATGAGAGGTTAATTTTTTATTCCCCCTTATTTGACCTTATTTTTGTCATAACTTCAGTAATTCTGATGCTAGCTCAATTTGGCTAGTACCATTGGATAGCCCTGATTTAGAGCCTTATTATGAATACCCATTTGATGGGGTTAAGCCTCTTCCTCTTGACTTCAGATTAGAGGTTAAAATTAGTGTTTATGCTCAGCAACAACTTTGAGCAGGAATAACTTTGTTATTCTTTCTCCTATGATTATGGGACTTGTATATTTGAAAAGAGGTTAGTTTCCTCTTTTTTTGATACATTTTGAGCTGGTTTGGCTCAGCTCCATGTTTTGGTGGTGTTTTGGCTCTACTATTGGTTTATGGTATTTGGCTGTCACTCTTGTGCTCTGGTTTTGAGTCACAGGCTGACATGGCCAGGTACACTGTTTTTGGCCAAAGGAGTATTGAAAAAGGCACACTTGATGCCTACTTTATGAAATTCAAAGGGCTTGGAAGAGGAAAAGGCCATTAGTGTGTGGACCAAGCTTAGACATCTTGTGGGAGATTATGTTTGACCAAAATCCACTCTGGCAGACAGAGTGAATCCTTGGGCACATAATTGGGCTTTGTGCTCAGTGATGTTCCCATGTTGATCTCTTTAGCTTTCAAAAATCCAGGTAGTTCCAACAAGCTTGAAACTTGGATCAAGGTCTATGACATCACATACTCTTAGCTTTTTCATTGACTCAAGTTCTTTGGAGATGGAGTTTATCCATTCCTCCTTATTGGCAAAGTTAATGGCACATTTGTAAGTGCAAGGTGTGTTGTCAGATGATGAGATGAACACCTTGGGTTGCCTTGTATATGGAAGGATGTTGGAGACTTCTAGATAACATGAGATCAAGGTGGTATGTCTTGGCCCAATTATCTTGAGACATCTTGTTTGAATGCTTGTTTGGTGTTCTTGAGAACTCTCTTCCTCATCCCCAAGCTGGTGGACTTCTTCTACCACATCAGCTTATTTGTTCTGAGAGTGCAGAGATCCTACTGATTGGTTGGTGTGGATTTCATCTCCAATGACCAAACCACCTGTTCCAAGTTCATCTACAGTTACAGGCTCCTTTGGAACAACCAATGTAATGAGAAGAGGTTGCATCAGTCGCAAAGAGTTTCCGAGAGAAGGAAAAATGAGTTCATGAAAACTCACATGTTTTGACACAAGGACTTTTCTATCCCTTGCCTGCAGGATACAATAATCTGTATTGTCATTTTTGTACCCAAGGAAAATTCCTTATTCTTCTGCAGGAGTGAGCTTCCATTCCCTGCGATGTTTAGCAAAAATTATAACATCTGGACATACTAATGTTTTAAGTTCCTTTATTCGTGTTGGAGAGCCTCTTCAGAGGAGGTGTGGGCTAAAATTGTGCCTTGAGGGCGTTGGGATAATATTACACAAGAAGGGTGAGGTGTTTATTGCCTTGGCCTAGTAATGGCTGGGAAGGTTTGACAAGTTGAGAAAACAGGGGGCCTTTTCCAGAATGGTGTGTATGTTTATTTCTGCAAACCCATTTTTCTGAGGGGTCTCAGCAGGTGAAAATATGTGAATGAACCCCTGAGATTAGGCAAGTTGATAGAATTTCTTTTTCATGGATTCTCCCGCTTGATCTGATACTAGCTTTTTTAAGGATCAATCATGGAGGTTTTCCATGGCATTTTTAGCTATAGCAAACTGATTGAAGGCATCAGATTTTCTTGGGGAATTTAATAGTCTTAAAGGAAGTAGCTTGGTCTACTATGGTGAAGAAGTATCAAAAGCCAGAGACAGGCATGGGGGAGATTGGTCCAACTAAATCAACATGAAGACAGTCCAAGGGAAGACTTACAGTTTCAAGCTGATGATTGAAAGGTAGGGAGTGTGCTTTATTGATGTCACAGGTTGTGCACTGGCTAGGTTTGTCTGGAAGTCCCATGGCTTTGAGAGATGATGGTCCAGAATGGCCCAGCCAGTTGTGCCAAAGGTTTTTGATTTCCTGGGTGATGAAGGTCTTTGGTACAGTAAAATTCAAGATCATAAGCTTGTTTTTAACTCTTCCTTTCAGCTGAGGTATCGTTGTTGATTTGAGACTGAAATCATCTTTTCCTTGAGTAATAGTAAGTTTATCCTTGAGGAGTTGTAATAAGCTTACCAAATTTCAAATGAGCTTAGGAACAAAGAGACAGTCTTTGAGAGTTAGGGCTGTTCCATTGCAAAGAATGATGATTCTTCCAATGCTCTGAGTTGAGAGTGAGCTGGAGGAGTCACCGGTTGAAACTTCTAGGAGAGATATTGTGCCTGAAGTGGAGACATATTCCCAATTGTTGAACATGTGATGAGTTGCTCCACAATATAAGATCAGTTGATGGTTGGCTTTTAGTTTCAATGTTGCAGTGAGGAGAGCTTGAGAAGAGTAAATATGTGCTGATTGAGGATTTCTTTGTGGAAGTCTTTTTTTGTTTTTTCTCCAAAGAGGTCTAAGATTGAGATTCTCTGCATAGCATTGGTCTTTGGTATTTCTGGTGCAGTTGGGATTAGGCTTGCCATTGGTACAGTAGTAAATTATTTTTTAATTTTCATCCTGAGCTTATTTAGAGAGAATTTAGGGATCTGTTTCTTTTCTGGTAGGTTGTATTATTGAGTTGTTAATGAAATCCTGAAGATTGGTTCAAATCAGATTGGTTTTTCTCTATTACCTCATTGTTAATAGTAAGTACTTTGATTTAGTGTTGAAGTTTTGGAGCTTTTACTAGTTTCCCAAGAATGGGGAAAGATAGAAGTTTGGCTTTTATTTGGATGTTGACTGACTACAATTCAAGCTTCATTGTTTACAGCAATTGATGTACTATTGGAGTTCTCCGTGATAATTGGTCCAATCCATCCAGAAACAACCTTGTTTAATCACTCTCTTTAAAGCATATTGATCATTGATATTGGTCCAGAGCAGGTGAACATTGTCTTTAGTTTTGTTTTTGATGACTTCCAGGAAGACTATATGACTTATTCTTGAGGAAATGATGTTAATTGCTTCATGACTGGCTTTGGTTCATTTTTTTAATGAAGGACCTTTAGAGCCTTCTTCAAGAGGTGTTTTTCATATTTCTAAGAGATCCCTTGACCAAAAATGAAACATCATCCACAGATTCCACTTGCTATAGTTTGTAGAATTGAGTATAGGTATTGAGGATGTTTCTTTTTCTGATTTTTTGTTGGTCATTTTCATTAGCTTTTATCCTTGGTGTCCACCATAGTCTGCGAGGGATTGGGAATCAAGACTGTAGATCTTTTAGGATGATAAACTAAACAATACATTTTGCCTAAAAGGATGAGCTATTACTGAACTAAGAGAGAATAAGTGTCTAAACGGTGGACAGAAAGAGGTTCAAAATAAACATTGGACATGTAAAAAGAGTGCTCCTTTCGAGATCAGCAATGGCTAAAGTGAGATAAAAGTAAGAATGTAAATCGAAGGTGTAATTCAAACAAAATTGAGTCACTACACCGAGAAAAAAGAAAAGAAGGAGAGTGAATTTGATAGTGAAAGAAGAAAAAAAAGGAGAGTTGAGATGAGAGGATGAGACTTGGTGGTAAAAAAGTAAAATAAAAGGATTAAATATTAAAGAACAGATCAGCTGAGGAGGTGTTTTTACGGTGTTGGTTATGCGCAGAGATTTGTGCTTTGGTGTTTCTTGGCGATCTTCTTGATTGATTTTAAAGTTTTGCCACTAGGGGAGAAATGCTGGATCTGACTTAGTCAAGATCTTTATTTTTAACATGGAGTTCACTTAATATTCCCTTCAATTTAACACACAAATAAAATACTTCCAAAAATCTATATCAAGGGGGGTCAGTCCTTGCCTCATTTGGCCGTGGGATATTATAAAATCCAAGTGACCAATTTTAAAATCAGTCATTCTGTATTTTCATCTCTCCCACAATAATACAGGCCACTTCCACCTCCCCCAGATGGACTGGGGGTAACACAAATTTCAATTCAACCGCTTTCTCCAAGATTTTGGGGGGCTTGAATGATTCACCCTTTTGCTGTCTGATTTTCCACTTTCTCACGGGGCTCTTGGGATGAAGATCCAGAAAGCAAAATTGGTCAAATTAGTCAAGGACTGACCCCCCTTATTATCATGAGATTTAAGATTTCTTGTGAAGCTGGACCATCATGAATTCATTTTCTGACTTATGTCTGTGATGCAATATTCAAAAATGAGCGTTTAGAGTTTTCATTTGACCTCATTGAAGTGGAGAAGCCCAGGAAATTTCCTCTTGATATATAAAAAAAATTAATTTTAATTATTGAAAATGAATTTGTGAGGTTTGTATTTTAATGTTCTATTCATATCGATTTTAATTGAGTTTTGAATTCTTTTCAATTTTTCATTAGTGATTAAATTCCTTAACATTAGTAGAAGAGATTCATTTGCTTCTCATTAGTTATATGATTTTTTCGACTAGTTTAAAGTCAGTAAAACGCTTTGAGATCATATGAAATCATTTCATAGACTCTTTTTAGGTATTTCAACATGGTTTTTCCTACATAACACCTCCAGACGCTCTAATTTCATTATAATCTGAATTTATTTCCTCTTTATAATATTAATTGGAGATATTCTGAACAAGATAAATTATTATTATTACAAAAACAAACTTTTGTGGGAAAATTACTGGTGGTTTTTAGAAAAACTATTTCCTCTGATATTTCCTTTATATTGTTCATTCCATCTCTTTTATAATCTTAATTCTTTGATGTTATTAAAATCACAAAATATCAACTAAACTTACTAAGATTATTTGCTATTCTCCTGTGATAAGTCAAATAATAATTATTTCTCTTCATAGATCAATACAATGCTGGTTTTTTCTCCAATTTTACAGTATCATGATATTTTCTTTTTAGTTGTTAATTTTCCTATCTGAAGATTTAAACTGTCAAAATTAAAATTACCAATTTAATAATAATTTTCAAAATATTCTCAAACATTTTCTAATAATTATCAAGGTGCTAACTATTTTATAGAAAAAAAGGTTTTTTATAACAAATCTTATTCAAAAAAATCCAAAAGTAGGGTTGATAAACCTTCAAAGAATCAATGGTAAGATGTTTCAAATTAAATTTTCTTCTATCAGAAATTTATGGCTATATCAATTAATGATCCTCCTAAATTAAATTTTTAATATTAATTTAATAATAAGAGAGTTTCATGGTATTTCTATTAATAATGATTTTTTTGAGAATCTCATGACTATGGTTTTAATTATCAATAACAAGTTGGGACTTCTTTCTTTGAGTTTATTGAATTTTTTTAGTTTGAATTCAAGAATACTCCCTTATTGAATTGAAACAATGCTGTTTTTAACACAAGAAAATTTATCAAAAGGAAAATAAAACTCAAAAAAAATTGTTAATACTTCAATTGATATCAGATAATTCATTAATTTCGACCAAAAATTAAATTAATTATCCATCATAGTTAATGAATTGGATTTTTTTCTTTGGGTTGATAGCTCTGTAGATCTGTATAATAGTCAAAAAAATTACTTTGAAGTTCTCAAATTTAAAACAAAAAAAAAGAACCAACTTATTTTGAAATAGAAAATTAGAAATGAGATGGTTTTATATATTATTTGAAATTACAAGCAATTTATGTTTTTAAAAACTTAAATTAACAGTAACAATTTATCACAATTACAATATTAACTAACAGATGTTTTCAGATTAAATTCAGTTTTAATAATAAAAATTTTGAAAAAACTCTTCAAATTGTCAAGTTGTTTGAAACAAAATGAGTACTTATATTTAACTTATCCTTATTATTATTACTATTCTTATCATTCTGATTCATATTCTTCTTATTATCATTATTACCACTATTATTCTTAATACCCAATCTTTTTTGACACTAAGTATATTAAATACCTGGGGAGGAATAGGTAAAGTTCTTTTCGCAAAAAAAGATGTGAATTCTTACGCTAAACAATTTACTGTATAAAAAGGATTTCTCCTCCTAAGCTATATATCTTCCCAGTTAGTGTCTTATTAAACTTTCATTTTGAAAGTTGAGCTGAACTTCATGCCTTGAGCAATTTGTATTTTCAAGTATTCTTTTCTAAAATGATAAAACCTTTAGTATTTCAAGTGTTTTTTTAAAAAAATATTTTTCTTAATTTAGGCCCTCTAAAGATGAATTTTGTATAAAAAAATACAAAAACAAATATAAAGCTTCAATATCCACATTACTAAATAATTTCCCCTATTATGGCCACAAAGCTATTTTTTTCTACTCAAATGATAGCTTAGAAAAATTTCTCCAATACAAAAGGATAAAAGATAATCTGTAGCTATGAAATATATTTTAAAAGTAAAGCTTTATTTCTTTCAGAAAATATAATTTACTTTATTTATATGAATAACCCTTTACATGATTAATGCCTAAAATTGAAATAATTATTTATTAATCGAGGATTTGATTGAAAAAAATTAATTACTTCTTGGCTACTTATTCCTTATTTAAAATTTATAATAATTGTCATTTAGACACTTTTTTGGATTGAAAAAATTAATTCAATTTGATTTCCACTTTTTTTCATTTGAAAAATTACTTGATAAATTAAAATACTTGTGTCTCCCATTATTATGGAGACCTTTGATAACTATAAATTACTTTTTTTTATCTGCATGAACTAACTAGACAATTAATAAAGGCTGCATAAATAAATAAATATGCTTTATATTAAGTTTTAAATCAAATTTTGAAAAAATTTTCCAGATTAACACAATAATTGATTGAATTGAAAAACAGTTTGAAATACAAAATTTAAATAAGTTTTTTGGAAAATTCTTGTCAAAAATAGTTTAAATCTTGAGATATAACTCTGTAATTTAGCTTAATGAAGGAAAAGGATATATAAATTAAATTTAACAAAGCCCAAAGGATTTGTATCTGAATTACAATAGAAACTCATATTATGGCTTCAAAAATATTTTGACTATTTCTTGAGCTTCTGTGATGGCCTTCTTTGGGAAAATTTATTAAAAAGCAATTGAAAGTTGGAAATTTTTCTTTCCTTTCCAAATAAAGGAGTAAAAAATACTTATTCTCTTATCTATAGGCATTATCATTGGAGTAAATGATGATGAGGGTACAATATTTCTAAGACTAGCTCTATCACTATCTTTCAAGACAGGATAGTGAGAAAAGTAGAAGACAAATAATAGATATATATTTATGTATTCATATGTTATGCTGATAGAAGTAAGCTTAAGGGGAATGTTTCTAGTTAACAAAACAGTAACACAACTCATAATTAGTAAGCCCTTCTTAATTATTTATTATAGGTAGTAATAACCGTAGGCTCTCAATGGGGAAGGTAGTTACAACAATCTAAGGCTTAGGTAGAAAAAGCTCTTCACATCAAACAAGAGGTTATAATATAAAAAGGTTAAGTAATCTAATACCTAGAAGATAAATACTTAACTCAAGTCCAGACTTTTTTTTCTTGAATAAATAGGAAATTTTTCTCTTGTTTTTTTTATGAATTAAGTGGGTAATAATATCAATATTTTAGTTATTCCTATCTATATCAAAAAATAATATTTCAAAATCACAATGAAGCTATTGATATATATATTTTAACTATTCAAGATCAATCTTTGAAAATCTGAAAAATGTTTCTCAAGATTTTTTTAAATTATAAGAGGATTATGTCACAGCCCTGGAGATAGACAGGGCATTACCATTCATTACTAATGAAAAATCTTCCAAAACCTAATCAGCAAGGGGCTTCATGGAAGATTTACCAAATACAGTTTCAAATCTCAATACAGCTCAATACAGGCAGAACCCGAATATAGGATTCACCAAATACAGGCCTGCCCTCAATACAGGTGCAAACACCTGTATTGATTCAAATAACTGTATTGGATACACCAATACAGTTTCACATCTCAAATACAGGTTCTTCAATCATACAATCATGGTTTCTCAACACTCAAACTCCAGGCTGGCACTTTTTCACATATACCAGCCCCCTTTCACCCACCTGGGGGTTTTTCCTCCAGTTAATTAAAATATTGGATTTATTATTTAATATTATTTTATTTCTCATTAAGAGATATCAGTTTATTAGTTATTAAGTTAGTCTTTTCCTTCCCTCACCTGTACAGTAGAGTCCTGGTGGCCATATCCTTTATTAATCCTTTTCTCTTTTCTGAACAGGTTGAAACTGTCACAACCATGTATTTTGACCCTCCTCCTTGATGGTGGCGGCAATCCAACCTGGAGCCAAGTTGGGGCCAATTGGCCATGTCATATCATTTATGGCCAATTGACCCCTTTTGGGTGTTCCATGGCTCTTACGTCATATCCCATTCCATTGGCCACTTATGGCCTCCATCATCCTTTATGGCCTCAGGCCATATCCTGCGTCATTGGCCCTCTTGGCCAATTTCCACCTCACCAACCCCCAGGCCTCCATCACTGTTTTTGGGCCTGGGGGGTCCCTTTGTCTTCCAGGGGCTTCCAGGCCCCATGGCCACCTTCATTGGCTTCCTGGCCACCCCTTTCATTATGGGGGTTTTGGCCTAAATGGCCTTTTTGGGCCATTTAGGCCCCCCACGGCTTCCGCGGCCCGCGGTCCATAGGCGGATTAGGCCCCTTTTGGCCTAATCCAATGAGGCCAAAAGGGGGCAGCCACCTAGCCCCCAAGGCCAGGTGGGTCCCAAACCACAATTGGGCCCACCTGAGCCATTTTTTGGCCACCAATCCCTTGGACCAAAAACACCTTGGATCCATTTTTGGCCACAAATCCCGTAGGACCCATTTTTGGCCCTGGACCACCATGGACCAACTTCACCGTCATGGCCTCTGGCAACCACCAGAGGCCACCAAATCATCTCAACAAGCAGTTCCCTCAATTTAAGGGGAATTCTTTCCTTTCCTTCATGCACTCCGTACTCAAGATTGCAGGTGTGGTGCATATATGGTATTATATACCATTATGCACCATTTTTACTCAGCAATCCAATGGTGACGCTTTCAGGACCCAATTCCACCTTTCCATTTCAAGGTCCATAATTCCAACGCCCATTTCGAAGGAGGACTTTTCAGCTTATCAGTCTGGCAATCCATGGCGGTAATTCAGAAGATCATTCAAGGATCCCAACCACCTGTATCTGCAGGAGTTGGGTTGGTACAATTCATTCAGGATTATTCTAAGGTCAATTCTCAAGAGGTATTACATAATTCAAATCAGTTGTCAAGACATCAAGTATTCAATACTCCTTGGACAACCCAATTCATCCGTACAGGCCTTATTCAATCAACCTGTATGGCCTTGGCCCAATTGGGCCATTTCTTATTCCACTGTGTGAATTCCATCACACAGTTCAAATTTCAAGATGGCCAGAACTGTATTTCCCGATTTGGACAATACAGTCATTGATCCACCTTCCAGGATCAACCTTTCAGCTTTTCACATATACTGGCCACCTTTCAGCACCTGGGGACTTTTTCCCCAGTTAATTAATATAGTGGATTTATTTTTATCCTTATTTTCTTTTACCTTATTAAAGTTAATACTGATAATCTTAAGTCAGTCATTCAGCACCCTTTTCTTTTATTTCCTCGCCTGTCCAGTGGATATTGGTGGTCATATCCTTATACTAATTCCATTTCCTTTTCTGGCAGGTTGAAACAGTGAATTGAGGATTCACTTGGTTGGCTTCTTGGCTTTTGGCTTCTTTATTATCTTTGGCCATTGGCTTCATCTTTTCTTATCTCATCTTTTGGCATACTTGTTTTCCCCCTTATTCTTTCTTAAAGAAATTCATTCTTATTATTCTTTTATCTTTGGAGCCCTCCAAGTGAGTTCTTGATTCCTGAGTGCCAGGCCCTCTTCTTTCAAGAGCCCCTGTGACAGAAACAGTGGTACAGGATTATTTGTGGTTGGCTCTTTATTATTGCTTTTGTTTTTCTCTGACATCTTTTAATGCTTATTATTTTATGACTAGGAATTTATTTCTCTTATCTAATTACTCTTATCAATTGAGTATTCATTCTGAGCCCTCCATAAGTAAGTCTGTTCACTGAGTGCCAGAAAATCTTCATTTAGAAGAGCCCCTGTGACATTATTTTAATTAACTCATAATTGCTTCTTTTCTTTCATTCATTCTCATTCATTTCTTTTATTCTCAATTATGATTTTTATTATTGTATGATTTTTATGATTCATTCTCTCTCATCAATTTTTATCTCACTCATTTCATTCAAATGAAAATTGATTCTCTTTCTCATTTCTTAAATTTTTCTGACCATTTCATTTTCTTCTTAATTCTCTATCAAATTTTATTTTCATTTTCTGTTTCAATTTAGGTTCTTTATCAGGTTTAACTGATTTTAATTGGGGTTAATTGATTCCTTGTTTCAAGAGTTTTCATTGAATTGGGGTTATCATTGATTTATTTTGAAATTTCTCAAGATTTATTGATTGATTGATTTATTATTCAAGAAATTTACTTTACCTCAAGATTTTTATTTGATTTAATTTATTGACCTGATTTTATTCCTCAAGATAGCTGACATATCCTCAAGATTGATTTAATTTATTGATTTGAAGTTGATTCCTCAAGAAATTGAATTGATTTTTGACAATATAGATTGAATTCCTCAAGACATAATTGATTTGATTTTGAATTGATTTGCTTGATTCTATTTGATTTATTGATTGACTTGATTTGTCTTATTGATTGAAATTGATTATTCATAGTAATTTGACTTTGCCATCTTCATTCTTCAAGATTTATTCATATTGATTCACTTCAAGACTATTGATTGATTTCTCAAGTTCATCAAGATTCTCATTTGACTTATTTGGTCAAGCCTTGTTTCATTCTCAAATATCATCAAATTTTCTTTTCTTTCTTCAATAATTCCAGCTCAGCATAGCCCTCCAGCAAAGAATACACGATCTCAAAGACATCAAGCTGTTCTCACTCCTACAGCAAGGGCTCCTCTTTACTGCACACCATCAGTTCATCAACTGAGTGCAAATTTGGACAGAGGACCACCAATGGAAGGAGCAGCACCCTCCAGAAGAGAAGGTGTGAAGTTAAGAAGATCAAGATCATTCTCTGGCTTGTTGGGTGGCTATCCATACAATCCTCAAGGGCCTAGAAGTAGATCAGGGGAAGCTGAAGATGAAGAGTGAAAGGAGTCTGTGGAAGAGGAGGAGTCTGAAGAAACTGAAGTAGCAGCTTCCTTGGCAGGTGCCCCTGAGGCTTATGAAGCTCCAAATCTAGCGCATTGTAATCAACCTCTTGTCTCTCAAGCTGAACCAAATTTTCTCAAAATGATGGAGCAGATGACTCAATTCATGGGAAAACTAACTAAAGCAGTTTCCCCAAGGGACACTTTAAAAGCCCCAGCATTCAAGACTCCATAAATGAAGGCACCTGATTCCTTTGATGGTATTAAAGCTTATAAATTGAGAGGATTTATTTAATCTTGTCAATTAATTTTCCATAATGACCCAGCAAACTTCTTCTCTCACAGGAAAAAGTTTTTGTACTCAACTTTTTTTCTCACTGGTAGAGCTGGAAAATGGATTGAACCTTACCTCTTAAATATCTCCAATGAAGACCCTTCTTATCTCCTAAATAACTTGCAGTTATTTGAAGCTCAGCTATTCACTCTGTTTGGTGATCCCAATGAAGTCAGGAAAGCTGAACAAGAGTTAGACAATCTCAGGATGAAATAAAGTGGTCAGGTTTCCTTGTAAATAGCAGATTTCAGAAGCTTAATGTCAAGAATTGGAGACTGGGGGGAAAGGGCCTATATTCATGTGTATAGAAGAGGCTTGGCATCCAGATTGTTGGACCAATTGGATTCTCACCCTGAAAACTTTGATAGCCCTCAAGAACTCATGGACATCACTTTGGAATTAGATACCAGGTACAATGAGAGGCAGAAGGAAAAGGATAGCCATCAAGAGAAGAAGCCTCCAATCAGCGGATCCGACTTCTTCAAGCCTTTTCAAAGCTCATCATCAAAGAAGCCTTATCACAGGAAGAATTTTCAAGTGTCCAAAGACAAGTCTCATGCTTCTCTCCTCACTAAGGACAGCAAATTAATTGGTTCTGAAAAGGAGGGGTGGATTAAAGAAGGCTTGTGAAACTATTGTGGTGGAAAGCACCCATTTGAAAAATGCTTCAAGAGGCCTGAAAATAGGCAGGGTTCATCAAAAGGCTTCCCTAGCAAGCAAGGGAAAGCCTGAGTGGGAATCATGATGTGTTCAATGGTTCTCACTTATTTCCTTCAAGAGCACAATTGTGCACTCTGAATACTAGTGTCAAGAAATCTTTAAAATTTGTTATTTTCTCTTCTCTCTCTGATATTTTTTATAGTATTCTCATTGATTCTGGTGCTACAAGCTCTTTTATTGCAAAGACTTCTGTTCTCAAGTACTCATTGACTATGTCAGAGCTTCCTGAAAAGATTCCTCTTTTTATTCTGGATTCAAATTAATCCACTTCCCTGTTCATCACCCACTATACCAAGTGGGTTGTTGACTTGCCTTCATTCCCAAGCTTTGAATGGGATTTCTTTATTATAGATTCACCCAAGGGAGAAGATCTGATATTGGGATATGATTTTCTTTACTATTTTAATCCCATGATTGGAGAAATGGATTGATCACCTATGATTCTAGTCATAAGGATTTTAGTGGTATTACTTTTTCTACTAGTAATGCCTTTGCCACTGCTGTCAACAGTGTTGCTCTGGTTGGTGAGCTTAAGACACCTTCCCTTCCTCCTTCTGTCCATATCCCTTCCATCATTCCCTCTCAGTCATTACTTCCATCCAGATATGAAGTCTTCAAAGATATAAAAGATGTTGGAGAAGATGTTGCTATATCTTCACTTCATCTCTTTCAAGGGGGTATGGATCTTCCTCCTTTATCTTTTCATTCCTCCCTGGAGGAGCAGTGGGATGAGGAGGAAGAGTCAGAAGAGATTAAAACTGTGCTGAAGGTATTCCCTCCTGCTTATCACCAATAGTTGGATGTATTCTCCAAAGTGAAAGCAGAGAAACTTCCTCCACACTGTGCCTGTGATCATCATATTGAACTGGAGGGCCTTCTACCTCCAGTTGTTGTTATCTACTCTTTATCAAAGAATGAGTCAGAAATACTATGGGCCTACATTTCAGAGAATGTAGAGAAGTGTTTCAACAGGAGCACCTGTCCTTTTTGTTAAGAAAAAGGATGGTGGCCCTTGTTTGTGTGTTGACTACCACAAACTTAATTCTGTCACTAGGAAGAGCAGGTATCCTGTTCCTCAAATGAATCAGCTCCTTACCCTCTTTAATGGTTCTACTATCTTCTCCAAGATAGATTTGTGTGGTGCTTATAATCTCTTGAGAATCAAAGAGGGGGATGAGCACTTAACCTCCTTTAGAACTAAATATGGTAGTTATGAGTATTTTGTTATGCCATGTGGCTTTACCAATGCTCCTTCTTCTTTCCATAATCTTGTGAATGATATCTTTTCAGATTTCTTGGATATTTTTGTTGTAGTCTACTTAGATGATATTATGGTTTTCTCTAGTTCTGAGGAGGAACATGTCAAACATGTGGCCTCTGTCCTCCAAAGACTGAGGGACAATAATCTGTTTTCTAAAGCCTCAAAGTGTGTATTCCATGCCTCCAGTGTGGAATACTTGGGCTATGTTGTTTCAAGTGAAGGCCTCAAGATGGATTCTTCCAAGGTTGAGCAAATCCTAAACTGGCCTCAGCCAAAGAACATCAAAGCACTCCAATCTTTTCTTGGCTTAGCCAGCTTCTATTGTGTTTCATTAAAAATTATTCCGAAAAAATCTCTACTCTCACTTCCCTCCTTAAAAAAGATTCTCCTTTCATCTTCAATGAGGAAGCTCTTAGTCAGTTTCAAATACTCAAAGAAGCTTTCACCACTGCTCCTGTCTTATCCCATTTAAATCCTTCTCTACCAACTATTGTAGAGACTGATAATTCTTATTTTTCCTTGGGTTCTGTACTGAGTCAGGTGAATGACTCAGGAAAGCATCACATTGCATTTGATAGTCGCAAGCTCCTGTCACAGGGGCTCTTCAAAGTGAAGAGGGCCTGGCACTCAGTAAACTGGGACTCACTTATGGAGGGCTCAAAGATAAGATAAGATGAGATACACTTAAGAGTGTTAAAGATAAATTGCTAAAGAATAAATATAAGAAAAAACAGCAACAAAGGATAAGAGCAAAGAATAGAAGAGCCAACCACAAACAAGTCCAAGTCCACTGTTTCAACCTTTCAGAATGGAAAGAGAAGGGTTAATAAGGATATGGCCACCCAACTCATACTGTACAGGCAAAAAGAGAAAAGGCAAAGACTAACTTAAAGTTAAATAATTATAATACCCAAAATAAGGATAAGAATAATTATGAAATGATAAATAAACTAAATTAATTAACTGGGGAAAAGTCCCCAGGGGGAAGAAAGAGGGGCTGGTATATGTGAGAATCACCAGCCCTGATCCAGAGGAAGAATTTTCATGAGAATATTTGATAATTGAATTGAGTCTGGCCAATACAGGTCCTGTACGGCTGTACAGAACCTGTACAAGAGGTGTGGTGTATTGAAGTGATCATACAGTTTTCAAGTTGGTGTATTGAAACTGTATTGGGTGAAACCAGCCTGTACAGGTATTGACAGGCTGTATTGAGGTACCAAGCTGTATGCATGTTTCAGAATGAAGATTGCTGAAATTGAATGCTGATACAAATGCTGGATCTGCTGATTTGAGGTGTCTGAGTGGGTGTATGAATGAATACCCTTACCTCTGATGAGTGGTTGTTACAGTATCCCCCTCTTGAAACTGGTGGGCTCCTGAACACCATAATACCCTGCCATTGTTGAGTGGCATCTCACTACCCCACACAATGCTTTGAAAAGTTTTCTTTTGACAATTATCTCGAAATCCTTCTCCATCTCTTCTCTGTCAATTAAATTTATTTCCCCCTTCTTTAACTTTGAGTAAATACCCCACTTCAAACTGTTCTTTCTTCTGATTTCAACAACTGACGTCCTTGGGGCATGGCCTTGGGTTGTATCCCAAAATGATGGCGGCTGAGCTCTTGTGCTCAAAAAATGGTGCCAGGTGAGTATATGAAGTGTACTCATCTGGCCAGCCCAATCAGAGAAAATGATGGTGACAAGAATTCAGGGGTCTTGTCCCCAATGGCCTTCAAAATGCCTCAACCAGCCCTTTATAGTGATTTTGGGCTGGCGCCTTCTCTATGGAGGATCTTGAGAATACTTGAATTTATGGCCATTTTGGCCTTTTTTGGCTTCTTGGTGTCTTTGGGTGAAACTTGGGTCCATGGCCTTTTATGGCCAAATTGTGGGTTTTTGCGATTTTCTGGCCTTTTTGGCCTTTTGAAGTATTTGGGGTCTTACGGTCCGCGGGCCGTACGCCGCGGTCTGTGGGGGTTATTGGAAGCCCCCAGGGCCCAAATTTGCTGGGGACCCAAGGGGGTCATGGGACCTAAAATGGCCCCAAAAGAAGATTTCACCTTATATGGCCTGGACCCATTGGTGGGGTCCAGGACCACCAAGAACTTGGCCTTCCCCAAACTTGCAGGGGAGGCCCCCCATGCTGACTCCAGCCCCCAAAGGGGCCTTGGACCTTGACATTGAGAGGGTTTGAGGGGGGCCATGATTGACTTGTGGCCCAAATTCCCTTGAGGTCAAGCTTTTGATTTGACGTGGACTTGACGATTTGGGTGGAGTGAAGTCCAGTGTCTTGTTCCTGTTTACGGTTGGTTTGACTCCTATTCATGCTCTTATAACAACTAATAAATGAGATCAAATAAAATGATTAAAATAATAAAGGAACCTCCCAATACGTGATTTGGAAGGGGATGCTGCTGCTTCCAATGAAAATAAAAGGAAATAAAAGAAAGAAAATTATACAAGTAAAGAAAGAAAGAAAAATAATAAGAGAAAATGAGAGTAAAGAAAGAAGTAAAGAAAAACTCCTGCTGGTTGGTCCTTCTTGTGGTGAGTTGCTTGATTCTGGCCAAAAAAGTGTCTGAAAAATGAAAACCAAGCATTTGATGCTCACAGAGTGGCCAAGGTGATGTTTTACAAGAAGTAGAACCCTCAGGGATGCATACCAGGAGATGGAACTTACTTTTATAGCTTCCACTCCCCACCAAGCACCATAAGACTGAAATGAATTGCCATAAATGACTACTGAAATGAATTGCCGTAAATGACTTGAAGTAAAGAACGTCTTGAATTATGATGATTGGCATAAATTGAAATGGTAATAAAGAAAGAAAGAAACATTTGGCCATATCTTGATAAGGTCCAAATGGAGGTTATTGATGTTGTATGCTTCCTGAACCTGTCCAAAGAATTGACAAGTGCTCACAAAGTGGCCAAGGTGATGCTTACAACAACATATGGGTAGAATACCCCCTTAAAGGTGCATGCCAGGAGAGGAACTTACTTTCATAACTTCTTCTCCCCACCAAGCACCATAAATCAAACTCTTGAGGTATTTGGACCAGGCTTGTCTGGATACAATGAATGGAAATCCTTGACAAGGTCTGGTGAGCTGGTAAGTTTTGAAGATGGTTCCCAAGTGGTTCTTTCTGGGTCTTCACTGAATCCTTTCCACTCTACAAGATACCATAATTTACGTCTTTTGAGTTTTGAGTCCAGAACCTGAGCCACTTCCCATTCTTCTTGCTCTTCCACTAAAACTGGTGGTGGCGGCAATTGATGACGATTTGGGATAGTTGAATGCTTGACTGGTTCTAATAAGGACACATGGAATACAGGGTGAACTGTCTTCCATTGCTGAGGCAACTTGAGGTGATATGCATGGCTGCCAATCTTCTTAAGAACTTTAAAGGGTCCCAACCATCTTTCTGATAATTTCTTGGTGGGTCTTGTTGTCTTGATGTTCTTGGAAGCTAGCCATACTTTGTCCCCAGGTTGGAAATCAGGTGGAATTGCCCTATTTCTATCTGCATACTTCTTGAATCTCCTTATTGCTGACTCTAATTCTTCTTTGACAACTTGCTGTACTGATTGAAGTTTTGTTGATAGCTTTCCAGCAGGTGAGTCTTGAGAAATATGGATTGAATCAAAGCTGGGATTTCTTCCATAAATGGTGAAAAAAGGTGATTGCTTGGTTGATGAATGTTCTGCATTATTATAGGCAAATTCAGCCAGAGGGAGCCAGGTGTACCAGTCATCTTGATGATAGCTGACATACATCCGAAGGTACTGTTCTAGTATCTGATTTACCCTCTCTGTCTGTCCATCTGTTTCAGGGTGAAAGGCAGTTGACAGATCTCTTGATATCTTGAGCTGCTGACACAATTGAGTCCAGAATGATGAAACAAATAAGGATCCTCTATCACTGACAATACTGACTGGGAGTCCATGCTTGGAAAATACATGACTAATTAATATTTGGGCTAAATCCAGAGCAGTGATTGTGCCATAAGTTGGAATGAAGATTGCCATTTTTGAGAATCTTTCCACAACTACTAAAATTGAATCAAAGTTGTTGGACAGTGGCAATTGAGTGATAAAGTCCATTGATAATGAATTCCAAGGACCAGATGTAATTGAAAGAGGCTTGAGTAATCCAAACTTCTTGTGATGAATGTTCTTGTTTCTTGAACATTGCTGACATGAGGACACATAGTCCTTGATGAATTGATTCATGCCAGCCCAATAAAAATCCCTCTTGATGAGCTTGAGGGTCTTCTCCTGGCCAGGATGGCCAGCCAATGGTGAGTCATGACGCTTTTGAAGAATATTGAGTTGAAGTTCTTCATTGCTTGGGATTACTACTCTATCTTTGAATAATAATAACTTGGCTTGAGGTTCAAGAGAATAATCTGGAACTGATTCACCTCTTGCTAGTTGCTTGAGTATTTCTTTGTAGTCTTTGTCTTGCCATACTTCTTTTTGAATCTTGTCAACTAAATCTGAGAAAATTTCCACTTTGATTGAGAAGAATCTTGACTCTTGAATTCCATCTTGCTTAAGTACTTGATGAAAATTATGAGGATTCTTGCTGATGAAGTCCACCCCCCTCTCTGGGTACACGTTGTCCCGACGTGACAAGGCATCTGGTAAAGAGGCCAGCCTGCCTGGGCGGTAAGTGATAGTGAAATGAGATTCTGAGAGAAATTCAGCCCAACAGGCCTGACGAAGAGTGAGAACTTTGGAAGACATGAAATACTGCAAGGAAGAGTGGTCTGTCAAGACCTCAAAAGGATTGGAAAGAGAAAGAAGAAATGCTCTCCAGCGCTTGAAAGCCCAAACTATGCCAAGGAGTTCCTTGTCATGAATTTCATAGTTGAGTTCAGCTGGTAAGAGCTTGCGACTATCAAATGCAATGGGGTGCTTTCCTGAGTCATTCACCTGGCTCAGTACGGCGCCCAAAGCATAATCAGAAGCATCAGTCTCTACTATAGTAGGTAGAGAAGGATTAAAGTGAGATAAGATAGGAGCAGAGGTGAAAGCTTCTTTGAGTGCTTGAAACTGAATAAGAGCTTCCTCATTGAAGATGAAAGGAGAATCTTTTTTAAGGAGGGAAGTGAGAGAAGTGATTTTTTTAGAATAATTTTTAATGAAACGTTGATAAAAATTGGCAAAGCCAAGGAAAGATTGAAGAGCCTTGATGTTTTTGGGCTGAGGCCAATTGAGGATTTGCTGAACTTTTGAAGAATCCATCTTGAGGCCATCACTTGAAACAACATAGCCCAAGTATTCCACACTTGAGGCATGGAATACACACTTGGAGGCTTTGGTAAACAGATTATTGTGCCTCAGTCTTTGGAGGACAGAGGCCACATGTTTGACATGTTCCTCCTCAGAACTGGAAAAGACCATAATATCATCTAGATAAACCACAACAAACACATCCAAAAAATCTGCAAAGATATCATTTACTAGATTTTGGAAAGAAGCAGGAGCATTCGTCAAACCAAATGGCATGACCAAATACTCATAACTGCCATATTTGGTTCTAAAGGCAGTTAAGTGCTCATCCCCCTCTTTGATTCTCAGAAGGCTATATGCACCACGCAAATCTATCTTGGAGAAGATAGTGGAACCGTTGAATACGGTAAGGAGCTGGTTCATAGGAGGAACAGGGTATCTGTTCTTCCTAGTGACAGCATTGAGTTTGCAGTAGTCAACACACAAACAAAGACCTCCATCCTTTTTCTTGACAAAAAGGACAGGTGCTCCTGTTGAAGAGGAGCTTGGTCTAATGAAACCTTTCTCTACATTCTCTGAAATGTAGGCCCGCAGTGTTTCTGACTCTTGATTTGATAATGAGTAGATAACACTAATTGGAGGTAGAAGACCCTCCAATTCAATATGGTGATCACAGGCGCGGTGTGGAGGAAGTTTCTCTGCTTTCACCTTGGAGAATACATCCAAATATTGGTGATAAGCAGGAGGAACAACCTTCAACACGGTTTCAATTTCTTCTGGCTCTTCCTCCTCATCCCACTGCTCCTCCAGGGATGCATGAAAAGATAAGGGGGGAAGGTCCATATCCCCTTGGAAGAGATGAAGTGAAGATATGGCAACATCTTCTCCAAAATCCTTTATCTCTTTGAAGACTTCATCTCTTGATGGAAGTAATGACTGAGAGGGAATTATGGAAGGGATATGGACAGAAGAAAGAATGGAAGGTGTCTTAAGTTCACCAGCCAGAGCAACACTGTTGACAGCAGTGGCTAAGTCATTACTAGTAGAAGGAATAATACCACTAGAATTATAGGTGATCAATCCATTTTTCCAATCAATAATGGGATTGAAATGGTAAAGGAAATCATAGCCCAATATCAGGTCTTCTCCCTTGGGTGAATCTATGATAAAGAAATCCCATTCAAAGCTTGGGAAGGAAGGCAAGTCAACTACCCACTTGGTATAATGGGTGATGAACAAGGCAGGGGATTCATTAGAATCCAAAATGAAAAGAGGAATCTTTTCAGGGAGCTCTGACATAGTCAATGAGTACTTGAGAACAAAATTCTTTGCAATAAAAGAGTTTGTAGCACCAGAATCAATGAGAATACTATAAAAAATATCAGAGATTGATGAAAAAATAAGAAATTTTAAAGATTTCTTGACACTAGTATTCAGAGTGCACAATTGTGCTCTTGAAGGAAATAAGTGAGAACCATTGAACACATCATGATTCCCACTCAGGCTTTTCCCTGCTTGCTAGGGAAGCCTTCTGATGATCCTTTCCTATTCTCAGGCCTCTTAAAGCATTTTTCAAATGGGTGCTTTCCACCACAATAATTGCACAAACCTTCTTTAATCCTCCTCTCCTTTTCAGAACCAATTAATTTGTTGTCCTTATTGAGGAGAGCAGCATGAGGCTTGTCTTTGGACATTTGAAAATTCTTCCCCTTCTTATTCTTATTGTGATAAGGCTTCTTGGATGATGAACTTTGAGGAGGCTTGGAGGAATTGGATCCAATGATTGGAGGCTTCTTCTCTTGATGACTGCCCTTTTCATTTTGCCTCTCATGATATCTTGTGTCTAATCCTAAAGTGACATCCATAAGTTCTTGAAGAGTGTCAAAAGATCCAGGGTGAGAAGCCAATTGGTCCAATAATCTTGATGCCAATCCTCTTCTATACACATGAATGTAAGCTCTTTCCCCCCAATCTCCAATTCTTGACATCAAGCTTCTGAAATCTGCTATTTACAAGGAAACATGACCATTTTGCTTCATCCTCAAATTGTCCAACTCCTGTTCAGCTTTCCTGACTTCATTGGGGTCACCAAACAGAGTGAATAATTGAGATTCAAACAATGGCCAATTATTGAGGAGGTAGGAAGGGTCTTCATTGGAAATATTTGAGAGGTAAGGTTCAATCCATTTGCCAGCTCTACCAGTAAGAAAAGAAGCTGAGTACAAAACCTTCTTCCTGTCAGAGAAGAAGTTTGCTGGATCATTATGGAAAATTAGTTTACAGGATTGGATAAATCCTCTCAACTTATGAGCTTGAGTACCATCAAAAGAATCGGGTGCCTTCATGGATGGAGTCTTGAAAGCAGGGGCTTTGGAATTGTCCCTGGGAGCAACTGCTTGAGTGAGTTGCCCCATGAATTGAGTCATCTGCTCCATCATCTTGAGGAGACTTGGATCAGTTTGAGAGACAAGAGGTTGACTAGAAAGGGCTAGATTAGAACCCTGAGGCACCTCTGGAGCATTTGCCAAGGCATCTGCCACTTCAGTTTCCCCAGAATCTTCCTCTTCCACAGACTCTTCCCCCTCTTCATCTTCAACTTCCCCTAATCTTGCTCTTGCACCTTCAGACATGCCAGGGTAGCCACCCAAAAGTCCAGAAAAGGATCTTGATCTTCTATATTTCATTCCACCTCTTCTTGAGGGTGCTGCTCCTTCCATTGGTGGTCCTCTGTCCAAATTTGCACTCAGTTGATGAACTGATGGTGTGCGGTCAAGAGGAGCCCTTGCTGTAGGAGTGAGAACAGCTGGAATTTTCTGGGATCTAGTATTCTTTGCTGGGGGGCTATTCTGAACTGGCATTTTGAAATAAATGAAATAAAACTTTATGGTATCAATGATAATCAAAACTTGGCCAAATCAATCACAATAAAATCTTGATGAATCTTGAGGAATCAATTCAAATCTTGAGGAATCAAATTCAATCAACAGTCAAATAAATTCAATCAATCAACAATCAATTCAAATCAAATATCAATAATCTTGAGGAAATCAATAATCAATCAATATTCAATCAATAATCAATCAATAAATGTCTTCAATATGAAATCAAGTCTTGAGGAATCAATCAACCAGTTCAAAATCTTCAGAAATCAATTCAATATCTTGATGAGTCAAATCAAATCAATAATCAATTCAATTCTTGAGGATCAATCAATATCTTGAGAGTTTAAAGTCAATAAATCCAATAAATCCTGAATCAATAACCCAAATGAATCCCAATGAATAATCCAATCAATTAAACCAATCAATAATTCCTAGATGAAACCTGAATAAGAACACAGAAAAATTTGATTGATAAAAATAAAATGAAGTGATGAAATGGTCAGCAATGATTAAGAAAGGAAAAAGAATCAATTTTCATAAGAATGAAATGAATGAGATGAAAATTGATGAAAGAGAAAAATTCATAGAAAATCATAAAAATTCATAAAATCATGAAAAGGTCATAATTGAAGAATGAGAGAAATGAATAAAATGAATGAAAGAAAGAATCAAATATGAGTTAATTAATTTAATGTCACAGGGGCTCTTTGAAGTGAAGAGGGCCTGGCACTCAGTAAACTGGGACTCACTTATGGAGGGCTCAAAGATAAGATAAGATGAGATACACTTAAGAGTGTTAAAGATAAATTGCTAAAGAATAAATATAAGAAAAAACAGAAACAAAGGATAAGAGCAAAGAATAGAAGAGCCAACCACAAACAATTCCAAGTCCACTGTTTCAACCTGTCAGAATGGAAAGAGAAGGGTTAATAAGGATATGGCCACCCAACTCATACTGTACAGGCAAAGAGAGAAAAGGCAAAGACTAACTTAAAGTTAAATAATTATAATACCCAAAATAAGGATAAGAATAATTATGAAATGATAAATAAACTAAATTAATTAACTGGGGAAAAGTCCCCAGGGGGAAGAAAGAGGGGCTGGTATATGTGAGAATCACCAGCCCTGATCCAGAGGAAGAATTTTCATGAGAATATTTGATAATTGAATTGAGTCTGGCCAATACAGGTCCTGTACGGCTGTACAGAACCTGTACAAGAGGTGTGGTGTATTGAAGTGATCATACAGTTTTCAAGTTGGTGTATTGAAACTGTATTGGGTGAAACCAGCATGTACAGGTATTGACAGGCTGTATTGAGGTACCAAGCTGTATGCATGTTTCAGAATGAAGATTGCTGAAATTGAATGCTGATACAAATGCTGGATCTGCTGATTTGAGGTGTCTGAGTGGGTGTATGAATGAATACCCTTACCTCTGATGAGTGGTTGTTACAGCTCCTCCCAGCTGAGCTCAACTACAAAATTCATGACAAGGAACTCCTTGGCATGGTTTGGGCTCTCAAGCGCTGGAGAGCCTTTCTTCTTTCTCTTTCCAATTCTTTTGAAGTCTTGACAGACCACTCTTCCCTTCAATATTTTATGTCTTCCAAAGTCCTTACTCGCCGTCAAGGGCATTGGGCAGAGTTTATCTCTGAATTTCACTCTTCAATAACTTACTGCCCAGGAAGACTGGCCACTTTACCAGATGCCTTTTCATGTCAGGACAACATGTACCCAGAGAGAGGGGTGGACTTCATCAGCAAGAGTCCTCAAAACTTTCATCAAGTTCTCAAGCAAAATGAAAAAAAGAGTCAAGATTTTTCTCAATCAAAGTTGAATTTTTTTCAGACTTAGTTGATCAAATTCAGAAGGCAGTATGGCAAGACAAATATTATAAGGAAATTATCAAGCAATTAACAAGAGGTTAATCAGTCTGAGATTATACTCTTGAACCTCAAGCCAAATTTTTATTATTCAAAGATAGAGTAGTCATCTCAAGCCATCATGAACTCCAATTGGATATCCTTCAAAAGCATCATCACTTACCATTGGCTGGCCACCCTGGCCAGGAGAAGACCCTCAAGCTCATCAAGAGGGATTTTTATTGGGCTGCCATGAATCAAATTATCAAGGACTATGTGTCCTCATGTCAGCAATGTTCAAAAAGCAAGAACATTCATCATAAGAAGTTTGGATTACTCAAGCCTCTTGAAATTCCATCTGGTCCTTGAAATTCATTATCAATAGACTTTATCACTCAATTTCCTCTGTCAACAACTTTGGTTCAATTTTAGTAGTTGTAAACAGATTTTCAAAGATGGAAATATTTATTCCAACTTATTCAACAATCACTGCTTTGGACTTAGCTCAAATCTTTATTAGTCATGTCTTTTCCAAACATGGTTTTTCAGGCAGTATTGTTAGTGATAGAGGTTCATTATTTGTTTCATCATTTTGGACTCAATTGTGTCAGCAGCTCAAGATATCAAGAGATATTTCAACTGCCTTTCACCCTGAAACAAATGGACAGACAGAGAGGGTAAATCATATTCTAGAACAGTATCTTTGGATGTATGTCAGTTACCATCAAGATGACTGGCACACCTGGCTCCCTCTGGCTGAATTTGCCTATAATAATGCAGAACATTCATCAACAAAACAGTCACCATTTCTCACCATTTATCGAAGAAATACAAGCTTTAACTCAATTCACATTTCTCAAGATACACCTTCTGGAAAGTTATCAACAAAACTCCAATTATTACAGAAAGTTTTCAAAGAAGAATTAGAGTCAGCAATAAAGCGTTTTAAGAAGTATGCATATAGAAATAGAGCAATTACACTTGATTTAAAACCTGGTGACAAAGTATGGCTAGCTTCCAAGAACATCAAGACAACAAGACCCACCAAGGAACTTTCAGAAAGATGTTTAGGACCCTTTAAAGTCCTGAAGAAGATTGGAAGCCATGCATATCACCTCAAGTTGCCTCAACAATGGATGTCAGTTCACCCTGTCTTTCATGTGTCCTTATTATAACCAGTGAAGAAATCAACTATCCCAAATAGACATCAATTGCCACCACCACCAGTAATAGTGGAAGAGCAAGAAGAATGGGAAGTGGCTCAGTTTCTGGACTCAAAACTCAAGAGAGGCACATTATGGTATCTAGTGGAGTGGAAAGGATTCAATGAATACCCGGAAAGAACAGCTTGGGAACCAGCTTCCAACCTTAGCAACTCCCCAGACCTTGTCAAGGATTTTCATACCTTGTATCCAGACAAGCCTGGCCCAAATGCCTAAAGAGTTTAATTTATGGTGCTTGGTGGGGATTGGAGTTTATGAAAGTAAGTTCCCCTCCTGGCATGCACCTTTAAGGGGGTATTCTACCAAAATATGTTGTAAGCATCACCTTGGCCACTTTTTGAGCACTTGTCAATCTCTCTGGGAAGATTTAGAAGGCCTTGCAATATCAATACCCTTGAATTTGGACCTTTCATCAAGATAGGGCCAAATTCCCTCTTTTCTTTTTATTCCTTCTCTTTCTTTCATATTCTATTATTCCAAATTATGCCATTCAATATCATTCAAGACATTCCTTAACTCAAAGTTCATTAATGGAAAACTTTGTATTCTTTCATGATTCTTGGTGGGGAGTGGAAGTTATGAAAGTAAGTTCCATCTCCTGGTATGCATATCTGAGGTTTCTACTTCTTGGAAAAACAACACCTTGGCCATTCTGTGAGCATCAAATGTTTGGTTTTATCTTTTCAGGAGAATCTATGGCCAAAATCAAGCAACTAACTACAAGAAGATCAATACTCAAAAGTTTCTTTATTTTCTTTTCTTTACTCACTTTTCTTTCAATTCTTTCTTTTTTATTTCATTTCATTTTCTTTTTACTTGTATAATTTTATTTTTTATTTCTCGTTTTCAAAAGCAGAAGTCATCTCCCATATCTTGTTTGGGGAGTTGGTTTATTTAATAATCAAAGAGAAAACACTAGTAATGTTAGAGACCAACTACAGATAATCCTCATAAATATTTCTTCAAGGCTTCTCTAAGCTTAACAGCCAAGGCATCTTCATGAGCAACTGCCTCTTGGGCCAAAGCAATAGTGACCTCCCCTGGAATAGCACTCTTCATAGCCTTATCAACAAACACCTCAGTCAAAGCATCAACTTCAGCAAATAGGGAGGTAACCACCTTCTTATTCACCTTCTTCTGATCAGTGAAGTTTCCGGTGATATTCCAGCAGCAACAGTTGTCAAAGATTGATTCAGGTTCTGGAGACATTTGGTCTCTAGAAGTTCTGGCCACAGGTGGTTGAATATTGGTGGAGGTGGAGGCAAGTGTGGGTGGCCTGGTTGGTGATCTAATTGGAGGTTGAGATGGTTGGGGAGGCCTGATCACTTCATTGGTGGTGGTACTGGCTTGGACTGGGGATAGTGAAGTGTATTTGATTCTTCTTTTCTGGATGGGGGTAGTTATTTTAAGTTCTTCTCCATCAATCTCATCACTGCCTTCAGCATCAGTATCATTTTCATCTTGAACCACCAAATTTCTCTTCAATGTTCCAAGTCTTCCATCCTTTCTGGTGACCAAAATAGGAACTTCTGGGGCTACTCCAATGGGGTTACCTTGGGGGTGAATGGGTCCTCCAGTGTTGGCCCAAGAACTTCTGGTATTAGTCCATTTTTGGACACCTCTCATTCTGGATCCAGTCACTGAATCAGAAGAAAAGAAAATCACAGAAGTCAGAAACTCAGAAATTCCTTGATCAATCAACTCACAATTGGAGTGGCCAGAGGTGGCATCAGAAGTTGGAGGTTCATCAACAGGAGCTTCCAGCCCAAATCTTCCACCCTTCTTGATGCTGCTCCACAATCTTCTGGGATTGTCTGGGAAATTATGGTTGGCCTGAGAGCAATTTCTTTTCCCAAGCTTACAGAATTGGGACCTGGTGGACCTAGCAGTAGCAGATTCAACACAAGGAACCCCCTTCTTCTGACAATTGATGCAGGGTGGTTCAATAACTCTGACAGATGTAAAGCCATTCTATGTTTTGTTGATGTCCCAAATCTCTGTAGGGGTCATACTCTCTTCAGAAAGCTCCCTCAGGTTATCAAAGACACCAGCACCATAAAGTACAGAAGGCAGGGAATCAGAGTGATCAGAGTCACAAATGGAAGTCAGCTTTGAACTCATCTTCAAGTCAAGATTCAAAGCCAAGACCAAGCAAATCATGCAAAAAATACAAGTCAGCAAGTCAAATATGGCAATTTGAACTTCAAGAACAGAGTGAAGCACAATAAAATGGAAGAAATCATCATCAAAAGCTGTTTCATTGGCCAAATTGGCCATTTTTAGGCTTTTGCACACTTTTGCACATTTTGCACATTTTGCACATAAAGCCATCAAATCATCTTCAAATTATGTGAAAAGCCATCAAAACATCAAAAAACCCAAATAAAATAGTCAAATTGGTGCATTTTCACATTTTGCACACTTTTGTGAATTTTACGCATTTCTGATGAATTCATGTCCAAAACCTTCAAAAACTTCATTTCATTGAAAAATTTATCAAAATATTCCATTTCAGTCATATTGGCATATTTGCACATTTTGCGCATTTCTGGCTATTACTTCTTCAAATCATGAAAAACTTCCAAAACAGGCATTTCAATCAAGAAATCATCAAATTCTTCAATATCTTGCATTTTGCACATTTTGGCCAAATCAGCCAAAAAAACCCAGAAAATAACAATAGGGGAAAAAATTTCAATTGATCCTGCAAGGACCCAAAAGCAAGAAAAAGCCAATTTGGCCCAATCTCAAAATCAAGACAATTTGATGCCATGACAGTAAGTTCTTAGGACATAAACCTGAATCACCATTTATCATGAGCCATGAGGACTCAAGAAAAATTGGGTGAAGAACACTGCAATAAGAAGAAGATCAAAAAAAATAGAAGAATAGAAGAAATGAAGAGAAAATTTTCAAAGAAGGGAGGAGGAATCAGAATCAAGTCAAGAAAGAAGGACCTACAAGTTGTGAAGATGAAGGATTTTGAAATTATGATTGATGAAGAAGAATTATGAGGGGATGAAAATTGGGTAATTGGGGGGGAAGAGATTTTCATTTGACCTCATCAAGATTCACTTGCTCTTATGGTGCTCAGAGCTCACCACTTTCAAGAGGGGGATAATGTCACAGCCATGGAGACAGACAGGGCATTACCATTCATTACTAATGGAAAATCTTCCAACACCTAATCAGCAAGGGTTTTCATGGAAGATTCACCAAATACAGTTTCAAACCTCAATACAGCTCAATCAAGGCAGAACCCAAATACAGGATTCACCAAATACAGGCCTTCCCTCAATTGATTCAAATAACTGTATTGGATACACCAATACAGTTTCAAATCTCAAATACAGGTTCTTCAATCATACAATAATGGTTTCTCAACACTCAAACTCCAGGCTGGCACTTTTTCACATATACCAGCCCCCTTTCACCCACCTGGGGGTTTTTCCCCCAGTTAATTAAAATATTGGATTTATTATTTAATATTATTTTATTTCTCATTAAGAAATATTATTTTATTAATTATTAAGTTAGTCTTTGCCTTCCCTCACCTGTTCAGTAGAGTCCTGGTGGCCATATCCTTTATTAATCCTTTTCTCTTTTCTGAACAGGTTGAAACAGTGGTACAGGATTATTTGTGGTTGGCTCTTTATTATTGCTTTTGTTTTTCTCTCATATCTTTTAATGCTTATTATTTTATGACTAGGAATTTATTTCTCTTATCTCATTACTCTTATCAATTGAGTATTCATTCTGAGCCTTCCATAAGTAAGTCTGTTCACTGAGTGCCAGGCCCTCTTCATTTAGAAGAGCCCCTGTGACAGATTATTATAAATACCACTTAAATGATAATTTCATTATAGTTAATACTATCTTTGAGTTTTCAATATTTATTTATTTTTCTTTCATTTTTTATTTTGGATAATATTGTTCTTGGAATCAGATTTTTAGGTTTAATAAAAAAAATTCAAAAGTGATAATTTTGTGATTCTTTGAAGAAACATGCACCAAAATTAGTACTTTTAGCCCTATAGGTATAAAAAATTCATAGTATGAAGATTTGTTCTTTTCCAGGAAATGATAATTTACTCTAATATATGTTTCAATGAATATTTATGGCTTCAAAATGAATTCTTTGAAGAGAATTTGCAATTGAGATTGATTGACTGAAGAGCTTGAGGCATTTATATAATAATATAGTCTTTAAAAATAATTCTAAATATAAAACACAATGTAAAGTTGATATTGTGAGTTTGGAAGAAAAGTGAGAATATTAACAGTGATAAAGAGTTCTTGAATTCACTTTGGTGATGGTCAAACAGAGAAAAGATTATGAAAATTAATGAACAGTGATGATAATCATTTTTCATTGGGTTGAAAAGCTTCAAATGATTTAAAAAGGTTGTTTGTAAGCTTATATTCATTTTTTGAAGTTCAATAAAACTAAGAGTAAAAGTAAAAGATTGTAAAACTGAAAGAAAGCATGGGGAAAAGGGTACATTATTTTATAGCCTAAGATATTTTTCCTCCAAAGGTACAGGTTTTTTTCACTAGTTTTAAGAAAATTGGAATAAGAAAAGCAAATTATTTAGTTTTAAAACCTTTGTTGAGATTAACAAAGGGCCGGCTCTATACATTTTTAATACTATCAGAAAGTCACTACCAAAATACTACTTGGTTTTGCATCTTCAAAAAATTTCAGAATATTGGAAAAGACCACTTAAATACGTTCAGACTTTTTTGGTGAGGTATTTTTAGCTCCATGGTAGCTTTATCACTTGGAAATAGCCAAAGATTCCTTGTGCAATAAAAAACCCACACTTTCAAGTGAGTAAGTGGTTCTGTAACCCTATTCCACAGCAAAGGTGAGAAAGCTTTGCATTGATTTCAACATTCCCATCCTTGAAGAAAGTAATTTCAGGGAGTCTGGTACCATTGGAGCCATGATTCCTTTTTACCTCAAGATTGAATCTTTCCAATTCATCTTAATTGAATTTATACACATGTGTTATATTTGACTTTTTATATATGTAATTAAATTGAAATATCACTGTAAAAATCCATAATCCTCAATTACTAATCAGTTAATTCAGGCTTGATTATTTGATAAATTTTCAGAGTTCAAAAATTCAATTTCTCATAAGGTCTAAATTATACACCACACTTCATTTTTAATACAAAAAGTATTTTTGAATCCAGAAGTGGTGTATATGAAATTAAATTTTTATAATTTCCAGACTTTAATACTGAAGATACTCTAAGCTTAGGGAATTTGCAATTTTCTTAGTAAACCCCTTAAGTAAGGGGTTTTTATAATTTTTTTTCATTTATGTAAGATCTTCTTGAACAACAGAATTCTGAAAACTAAAAATTCTGTAGTTCAAACATAAATCCATGTTGGGCTACAGAATGCTGAAATTCATTCTATAGTCAACGCTTTTTCTTTGAATGAATATTTTTCAATCCCTCTACCAATTCAGGTCTTCATTTCACCTCAATGACTCATTTTTTTGTTAGAAATAGGTTCACAATTTTCTTATTGAAATAAATAAATGGTTTTTTTTTATTGCAACAATTGTTTGTAAAAAATAGCTGTTGTATCAAGGCTCCTGTTTCTGTAAGAATTGTCTAATTGTTAATTCTATTCCGTAGAGTAAAAATCTACAAGTACAGCACAAAAATAAATGAAAATTTTTGTTTGAAAGCTTTTCTGTAAGGTTTCTTTCTATATATTGCTGTTACAAAATGTGATTTAAAAATAATCCTACTGAAACAGTTGCAAATGCCATTAAGTTACATATTTTTTGAATTTAGTCACAGAATTTCAACTCAGAGATGACCTAACCTGATATTTCATAAGGTACTCATGAGCTAACTTATCAGGAAAAAATCCATAATAAATCATAAACTGTTTTCAAAATCAATTTGTTGAAATTTTTTACTTAATTTTCCCATGTAAAACATTATTTTCACAATTTCTATTATTTCTATAATCTTTTTAAAAAGTCTCACTTAGTTCTTAGCTGAAAATGGAATTAATTTTGATAATTCAAAAGATTATTTTGCTTCTATTTATTAAGTATGCCTCAAGTTGTGGTATTTTTGGTATATATGAACATACCTCTAAGGCTCACAAAAATGATAACAAGTGCTCTATGGGATTCAAAACCAATAAGTTAAGATATTATATGTGCAAGATAGACTCAAGATTGAGTAGATGTTACTTAAACATCAAATGTTCAACTCAAATTTTTCTTAAAGCTTACAGAATAATAATGAAAATAATTTATATTCTCAACAATTTCCTGAAAGCTCTAGGATTTCCAATAAAATGAAAATAACTCATGTTCAGGCTTCAATTTGCCTTTTTTAATGATGATTACAATTCTAGTGTTTAGATTTTAGATTATCTCTTTCTGTCCTATTAATGGGGAAAGGTATAGAGCTTATGAAATTCATAATTTGATAAATAAAGAAGAGAAGAATACAACAGGATAGGATGGATTCTTTCATGAAATTAAATACAATTATTCAAAAGGAAATATCTTATGAATTTGGAAGAAAAAAAGGATTGTCAGAAAGATTAAGTGAAAAGTTTTAGAAATAAAAAAAGTCATTATTTATGGTATGATTAGCCAAAGACAGAGGAAGAAAAAAATAATGTGGTATAAAAAATTGAATATTCAAGAATGAACGCAGGGGTGTAATGATTCCTTTTATCCTATTACTGGGAAGCCTTTTCAAATTGGAAACTCGAATGATTTCTTACTGTGGGAAAATATTATATGAAATTTTTCTTAAACATTGACTGTTTTTTTTTTGAATAATTCAAAACAGTCTAGCAATTAGTGATATTTCTTTTTTTTCAATACATTTACACCTTGACTCAACTGGAAGGGGTGTATTACAAGTAAGTCATGAGACTTTTCGAATCACAAAATGAAAACGTTGATTTATTAGGCTGAGATTGATTGCAAGAGTTTTTTGAGTCATTAGATAACCTGAAACAAAAATAGTTGAGACATTAATGACGTCCTAGTTAAATATAAACAAGAGGCTTTTACTATGGTTATTATTAGACATTCAAAATTTTCAATTAATCAGACAACCAAACCTTCACTAGGTTTCGATTTTATTGATTAAAAGAAAATTTAATTTGAAAACTTGCTCGTAATAAACAGTTGACATTAATTAACCTCTTGATATTACCTCTTATGAGTTCAAAGATTAATTTTCGGTTTTTCCCACCTCACTCTTTTTTTCTGCTTAGGTTGTCATTTCATTTCTTTTCAAACAAATACATTATTATTATTTGATATTATTATTTGTATATAAGAACACAATAAAATAATTGGCAATCATGAATTTTATCGCTTTTGCTGAGGTTGCCATTCGTTCTCCTCTCATCAACAGTGTTGGAATATCTATATATAAAAGGTCCCCGCAGGCACACCATTAATCATTACATTGTTTCCAATTAGTCGTTCGTATCTGGCATCTAGGATCTTGTTTGTCCTTAACTAAAATGTATGAAGATTGTTTTTGTTACAATTGAATACTTTTTGAGAAGCTAAACATTAAAAAAAACTAAATTGTCTTGATTGCATGTAGCTACTTACTGATGTTGGATTCGTCTTCATTTCCCTCAATAAACATTCTAAGGTTCAATAGATACTTTAACATTCCACTTTGTTTGATATTCTAGCATTTCGTCATTCTGATTTTTTTAATTTAATGCGGGGTTATTTTCGTAGGTTTAGTTTGTTCAAATTGAAGAAATGAGAGGCATTCCAAGTAAATTTCAATTCCTTATAAAGTCACCGTTGGTCAAACAAATGATCACTCCAAAGAAATATTTACCAACCTTTTTCTGATATTGTGATACCAGCGATTTTAACAATTCCTCAATATTTTTCCGATGTTCTTGTAAGTCAGGTAAAATTTCTTGAACAGTTCTTTCCATCAAAATACCACCAATCATTCTGAAGCACTTTCTTTTAGGTTCTGTTTTTTTTAAAGTTTCTATTACCACTCTTTTTTTTCAATGATCAATTGTTAATAGATTTAAGATCGCATCAATTCATTAACCTTCATCTCATATGATAAAGCGGCAGATACTGTGGAATAACTAACGAATGCTCCTCTGAATCTCTTTCAAGTTGACTTGCTTTGGCGGTAATTTCTTGAATCTCTTCCCTTAACGTTCGAATCGTATTAACAATTTCTTAACACATGTCAAATTTAAAAAAAATAACAATAATTATAATCGACTTTTAGATTTCCATTAATGATTATCATAAGTGACAATTCTTTTTGTTGTCAAGATACATCTACGTGGGAAAGAGATTGGTTACTAACCTTGGTTCGAAGGACGTTGTGATGCTGTCGATTCGAATAGATTAGTGGCGTTCATGATCGTGACCTTCTTCCAGCAGCCAACGGTTCCAAATTCCAAGCGAACCGATCGGACAATTTGACATGCACCACAATCCCTAGGCGTGCCGCAGTGGGAGAACTGCGCGAGGATGCAGTTCTGGGCCGAGGCGCGGCGGCAGGCGTCCGCAGTGGCTGCGGTTCGGAGCTCCAGCTTCCTCAGAAATTTCATCCTGTCATCGTCTAGTGGTTAGGACACCAGGTTTTGAGATCTGATGTCCTGGTAACCTGGGTTCGACTCCCAGTGACAGGTCTGTACTTCCTGTTAGGCATCGCTTGCCCGGAATCCTCACGACAAATTTCACCCGTCTTCATCCATGGGCGGTTGATTGGGACGGGGAGGCGGCGCGTGCTGCGCACTGGTATTCCTGGCTGTGGCGCATGCAGCTACGCCTCTCAGTACGTATTTGCGCATTGAAGGAACATGTGCTTCTGGAAGAGACCGCAGTGGTATCCTGTGAGGCGTTTAAAGCACCTCCGCTGTGAAGGTTCAACTCGGCCAAAGCGGGGCAACAGATGTGTATCAGTGGGCTAATTTCCGGGGCCCTCCATCCCTCTCGGCTGAAAAGAGTTTTCATCATCCCTCTCATCCCTTGCTTTATGATAAATTGAGCCTATTTTTTCTCTCACATTTCATGCTTCATCAGAAGTTTGTGATTTTTTTTCTGGAATTCATCAAGAGGCTTTCAGTACAGTAACCAATTATCCTGACATTCCACTTACTTACAGCATGGAAATCTTGCCTGTCATATGGTGCTGAATGCAAGATTTTTCTTTTCTTAGCACTTGTATTGCCTTGGGGAAACTGTGTAAGAGTTCTTTTTGGTGATTAGGACTGCAGCAATGAATGTGAGTAAATTTGTTTTTTGAATGCAACAAATGTCAACAGGTTTAGCTAACCAAGATATGATTTAGATGAATGGCCATAAGCAGGAGCTACAGATGCCAATAAACACTTATGGAAAATTTTATTTGGGTGATGTCCCACCAAATCATTTTAGAGTTCACCAAATGCATGTGAAGATGGTGGCCCACTGGACCAAAGTGGGGCTAGGAATTCTTTGGCCAATAAGAAGGATGATTGTCTGAGATCTCAAAATTATGTTCATGGAGTTGTAGATCTTGAAGAACAACATACCTGCCCCTTCCAACACATTTAGAAGCAGGGCACTCTTTGGTTCCACTATGATAGGCCACTGTTGCATGATGGAATGTGATCTACAACTTGCCATTATTGACTGGTCTTTCAACTGGTTTAACAGCCTTTTTGGTAAGAGTTCCCTTAGTTGAGGTCTGGCAGACAGAATTGTGACACATGGTCACAGGAGTCAGAGTTTCACATTTATTCCTTTTCATGTCAAAAAAGCAACTCATTTTCCTTTTTCTCTAATATAATGGGACTTGGACTCAGTGAAAAGGTTGCCATAAGATATTATTAGATTCATCAGGTCATTATCAGCCATCTATTCAAGATTTAGGAATTTATATTCCTCAGAGGCCTCATGACTTGGAGTACCCTGGCTCTCTTTGATGTCTTATTCCCCTTAAATATTTTAAATTCATAAATACTGATTAAGGTTTGGTAAGGTGTGGATATGAAAATTTGATTAAAAACCAAATACTTTTCCTGTCCTCAAAATTTGATTCAAAATAGTAATCTTAAAAGTTTTAAAAGAAAACACATAAAATCATTGTATTTAACTTTGTTGGTATAAAACAATAATATGATAAAAATTTATCCAAAAATGCTATATAAGAAACATTTTATGGCTAAAAAGGAAATTTCTTTGAAATAAATTTCAATTGGAATTAATGGACAAAAGAACTTCCAGAAATTTACATGGGAATAGAATCTTTGAAAATGATTTTGAAGAGAAAACGTGTCCAAAAGTGACCATAGTGAATTTGGAAACAAAGTGACAAAGCTAACAGTGCTGAAAGATGCTTTAATTCACTTTTGGGGTGGTTCAAGGGTAAAAATGATTATATAAGTTACAAACAGTGACTATAATGAGCTTTAATGGGGTTAAAGGGTTTGAAATTATTTAATAATGGTGGTTGTAATCTTCTATTAATCTATTCAACTGTGTTTAAAATAATCATAAAAGGAAAACGCTCTAACATGAAATAAAAGGTGTGGAAAAGAAGACATTATTTTATAGCCATAAATTCTCTTGCTCCAAAAGTAGAATTTACTCTAATAAATTGTGAAAAAACACTTACAAAAGAAAATCCAACTATGAAATCATTGAATCCTGGTTTGGAACCAAAAAGGGCTGGTTTTAGCCACTTTAGTCCCTTAAATAAGCCATTTCTATAGCAATACTTGGTTTAAATCCTTCAAAACATGTCAAAATTTGTGTAAGAGGCCTCAAAGTTGGTTATTTTTTGATATGTTTGTTTTAGCTTAAGGGTTCCTTTACCCTCTTGGAAACAGTTAAAAATTCCCTGGTTGGTATCAAAATCTCATCATAAATTGAGTCAAAGACCCTGTTACTCAATTACAGGCCAAAAGTGATGAAATCTTGCCTTAATTCAAAAATCCCACAAATTTAAGAAAGAAATTTGGGGGAGTCTTGCACTCTTTGAGCCAAGATCCCCTTTCACCCAAAAAATTAATCTTTCCAATTTATTTTTTCTTTAGTTTCTCATCACGTATTATTCTAAAAACTTACATATGTAAATTAATTTAAAATTTAAATTAAACAATGGTAATTATGGATCCCACATATTCAAATCCAAGTTTATTTATGTAATACATATACAAATTTTTACATTTCAATTGAAAATACTTCATTTCCTCATAACTTCTAAATTACACACCATAGCTCAATCTTAACACAAAAATTTATGGTTAACACAACATGTGGTGTGAATTAAACTAAGGTTTTGAGCATTGTCAGAGTTTCATATGAAAAATACTAAAAGCTTAATTTAAGCTTATTTAGAGTTGAGCTATAGAATTTTCACTCAAAGGTGACCCCACCTAATTCTTTATGAGTAATCCAATGGTGAGATCATTTCCATAAGTATATTTATTGGGAAAAAAGTCATCAGATTTTTTCTTAAAATTTTCCAAAAAATATTTTAATTTTAATATTTTTGATGAAAATTCATTTTTACTTTAATTTTTCATGTAAAAATATATTTTCACATTTTTTTAAATTTTATTGTAAAATTATTATTTTAAATTTTATATTTTTATTTCAATTTTGTTTGTATATAATAAATAAATTTATTAAATTTATTCTTTGTTGTCCTTTTGATATATTAAAATACCTTTAAGGCTCACAGTTCTCAAGACTTATATCCACTATGGGTGCATTAATACTGTATGTAACAATACAGTAATTTTGTGTCCCATAAGCATAAATAACACAAATATTGGTTTGTAGGTTACATGGTATTCCTCAGAATTTCATTATTTTGGAATGAGAATGCAAAAAACAGAAAATTATACAAATCATTTATGTGGTATTGATCATGAGGTGTTGAAATTTCTTCTAAATTACATTCTTATAGATTTAATTTAATATTATTCACTCTATGGATTTATCCCAGGTGAATTTTTGTGTAGAATTCAAAGCTGGACATAAATCCATTGACTTACTTTCTGTCAATAATATATCCATATTTTTTTATACGAAAAATGATGAATTTTTACTATGCACATGGTCAATGGGCTTAGCATATTTCAAAATTCATTTTAAAGCTATTTATGGCCTATTTGGGTATGTAAAGCATACCTAAAGGCTGAAAAAAGGTAAGGCATATATACATGGGGAAGCTACTAAGATCACAGGGTGCATTCACACTGGATAAAACCCCTTTCCATATTAAATTGAAGAGCCCTACTCAATAGTGGCCAAAACATAATTGGAAAAACATTTCTCCCACTGGGAAAACAAAAATCTTCCCACAAAAGCAAAGAACTTCAAAAGTGCATCATGTAATATGAGCCCATTATGGACTATTATCAAAGAAGTAATAATATTCCATAAGAGTGTCAATATTGGTCTCAATACAATTGTTCTAGCGATTTACAATTAGCATATATAAGGGTTCCTCCTGGGAAAATACTAAAAAAGTATGTATGGCATAGAAATTCACAATATTAATAGCAGAAATATCATCAGAGTTACAAGAAAGGTTAAAAAATATTTCCTTGATATAAGCCAAATAACTATTCATGACCCTCTAGCCAAATTACTAGATCAATTTAATAAAGGTGAATGTAGCCCTAGCCTCAAAAGAAAACATTTTGAGCTTACTGAAGATTTTGAGGAAGAAAAGTCCAGAATTTTCCATAGGGGAATATCCCCTAAGGAAATTAAAAGGCCATGTTGAAGAGATCTGTAAGATGTGTCTATGAAATTGTGGATAATATTACTATTAATCAATAGTACTATGACTTTTCTTATGAAATATAATAATAAAAATTATTATAGCCACAATTGATTAATTAATTATTTCTTTTACTTGTTATACACTACTAGTGATTATAACAGTAAGCAGTAATTGTCTACAAGAATCAATTACAAGAAGAATTCAATAATAAATCTTCTTTATTAAAATAGTAAAATTATTTTAATATATAATTATCTTTTACAAGAATAATTATGAGAATAACCCTTTAAGAAAACTATTACTAGAGAAAAACTTCAAGAATTAAATCAAAACACTCACTAATATTCCAAAGAACTTATTGAAAGATAAGAGTAGAGAAATTCAGCGGATAATTGTGAATTTAAAGGATCAAAATTGATTTATAGCAAGATTACAAAAAGAGATATTTTATTTCAATGATTTCATGTCTTTCTGATTGATTATGAAAGAATAAAACACTTAATAAATAGCTTTAACTAATACTTACTTGTTGGTAATAAAGTTATAATGGAATGATGTGATGATTTGGAAAAAGCAGCAAGAGGAGGCCTCTTTTAAGTTTATAGCACAGCTCAAAAAGGCGTGCCATGGAGAAAACTGAAAAAACAGTGAGTGATAAAACAATAAACCTTTTTGGATTACTGATTGCATCATCTGTTATCACGTAAGATTATTATAATTACTTAATTGGTGCTTTTACATGACTACCAACCCATTTATGGTTAAGAATAAAAGGAGTAACAACTGTAAATATTCTTTTATTCCCAAATAATCATTGATTTCTCAAATTTATCAATGTTATTGGAAACTTCATTGCAGAGTGTATTTTCTGTGAATTTTTAAAGATTCAGTATTTCATGTAGAATCATCAAAAATGGACTGTAAGTAAAGCTTTTAGTATTACTTATAAAAGTATATTTCTTTTGGTTTTTATATGAATTATAAAGTTCTTAATTGGTCCTGAAAGTTTTAGAAAGATTCATTAAGAATTGTATTTTTAATGAATTTTTGAAGTTTTTACCTCATTTCTATGTAGAATTGCAAATAGCATTATATGACTGGTTGCTATGAGGTAAATAAATGGATACTAGTCCAAAAAGGGCTTTAATTACTCTTTTTGGTGCTTATGCATGGAAATTCATTAAGAATTGACATGGTTACAGGAGTCTAAGTTGCTCTTTACCTCCTTGGCACATCAAAATAGCAGCTTAATTGCTATTTTCTTATGATATAATGAAATTTTGACTTGGTAACCAAACTCCCAAAAGGCTTCAGCTTACTAATTGGGTCAATATCGGCCATTTATCCAAGCTTTGGAGCTATCCACACCTCAGAAGCGTCAGAAGTTGGGTACCCTGGCTCTCTTTGATGTCTTTTGTCCCCCTTGACTATTGTTTACATCAAAATAAAAATTTAACCTTAGTGAGATATCCACTATGGGTGTACCAAAGGTGTATGTAAGAATACCACAATATTAAGTGCCACAAACATTCATAACACCATTCTTAGTGTATTTGTAACATGGAATTTCTCACATTCCCATTATTTTGGCGTGGAATTGAGAAAAACAAAAATTTTCATGGATCTTTTATGTGTTATTGATTATGTGGCATTGAAGTATTTTCCATATTACCACCTCAAAGAGTTGATTTGAGCTTATTCACTCTAAGTAGCTACCCTAGGTGATATTTTGTGTAGAATCCAGATCTGGCCTTAAATTCATGGATTTACTTACTCAATAAAAGGTTATTCATCTTTTCTGAAATAAAAAAATGATGAATTTTGAATATATGCATGACTTATGGGTTATGCATAGTTCAGAATTTATTTTTGAGATAATTGTGGCCTAATTGGGTATGTAAAATATACCTCAAGGCTCACAAGATCCATCCCAGAAGCGATTTTTTCAGTGTGGGATTGTATAAGGAAGTTCTTGAGGGGAAACTCACAGCTTTAAAGTTTTGAATTTCTGAATGATCCTGTAACCAAGGGTGATAACGTGTATCAGCTACCCCTCTGAATATACTAAATACTCTCCTCATAGAGATCACAAATCATTATTCAAGATTGTGGTTTTACAACTAGAGGATAATCTCAGAGGTCTCTATCAGATCTAATTTATGATTATATAAATAATGTCTTAATACCATTATACTATAATATTTAGGATTTGGATATTAAGGTAAATATTGATAAGATATAATAAAGTATGTGTATAACATCTGATAATGTAATATTTGACTATGAAACTGATGATAATAATACTATAAATCAACAGTACTATGTCTGTTCTTATGAAATATAATAATAAAATATTATTATAGCCACAATTAAATCATTAAAGAATTATATATTTCACTTGTTAAACACTACTAGTGATCTTAACAGTGAGCAGTAATTGTCTACAAGAATCAATTCCAAGAAGAATTTAATAATAAAAACTTCTTTTATTAAAATAATAAAATTATTTTAATATATATTTATAAAGATAATTCTTCAAGAAAACTAATTTTAGAGAAAAAATTTAAGAATTAAAGATAAATGACTCACTCATACTCCAAAGAACTTATTGAAAATATAAGTAGAGAAATTTGACATAGAATTGTGGATTTAAGGGATAAAAATGATTTATAGCAGGATTACAACAATATATAGTTGTATTCTATGATTTCACGTCTTTCTTATTGATTCTAAAAGATTTAAAACACTTAAGAATAGTTTAACTAATACTTACTTGTTGGTAACAATGATATAAATGGATAATAAGATGATTTGATATGCACAAAACAACAAGAGGGGGCCTCTTTTAAGTCAACAACAGCTCACAGAGGCGTGGCATGGAGCAAACTGAAAAACCAGTAAGTGAGAAAACAATAAACCCTTTTAGATTATTGATTGCATCATTTGTTGTCACGTAAGATTATCATAATTACTTAATTGATGCTTTTATGTGACTACCAACCCCAATAAAGTTAAGAATAAAAGGAGTAACATATGTAAATATTCTTTTATTCAAAAATAATGATTGATTTCTCAAAGTTATAAATGTTATTTGCAATTTCATCACAGGTTGTAATTACTGTGAATTTTTGAAGATTCAGTGTTTCACGTAGAATAGTCAAAAATGGACTGTAAGTAGAACTTGTAATTTTACTAATAGAACTGTAATTTTTTTTGGTTGTACCATAGGTAATACAGTTCTTCATTGGTCCCGAATGTTTCAGAGAGATTCATTAAGAATTGTATTTTTAATGAATTTTTGAAGTTTTTACCTCATTTCTATGTAGAATTGCAAATATCAGTGTTTAGCTAGTTTCTATGAGTTAAATCAATGGATAATAGTCCAAAAATGGTTTTAATTACTCCTTTGGGGCTTATCCATTGAAAGTCATTAAGAATTGACATGGTTACAGGAGTCTAAGTAGCTTTTTACCTCCTTGGCACGTCAAAATAGCAGGTTATTTGCTATTCTCTTATGATTTACTGTAGTTGTAACATGGTAACCAAGTTCCCAAAAGGTTTTAGCTTACCGATTAGGCCAAGATCAGCCATGGATCCAAGATTTAGAGCTGTCAACACCTTTGAGGCCTCAGAAGTTGGGTACCCTGGCTCTCTTTGATGTCTTTTGTTCCCCTTGCCTATTTTTCACGTCAAAATTGAAAATTAAGCTTCAAGTGATATATCCACTATGGGTGTACCAAACATCCATGTAATAATACCATGATATTAAATGCCCAAAACATGCATAACAATATTCTTAGTGTATATGTAACATGGGATTTCTCACATTCCCATTATTTTGGCGTGAATTCAACACAAATAAAAATTTTCACGGATCTTTTATGCGGTATTGATGATGTGGTATTGAAATATTTTCCCTATTACCACCTCAAAGACTTAATTTGAGCTTATTCACCCTATGGAGCTACCCTAGGTGAATTTTTGTGTAGAATCCAAATCTGGCCTTAAATCCATGGATCTACTTACTAAATAAAAAGGTATCCATCTTTTCTGAAATCAAAAATGATGAATTTTGAATATATGCATGAATTATGAGTTATGCATAATTCAGAATTTCTTTTTAAGATACTTGAGGCCTATATGGGTATGTAAAATATACCTCAAGGCTCACATTCCCTCCCACCAAAAAATAAAATTTTACTACAATTTCATCAATGGTATGAAGAATAAAAGCCCCAAAGGGGGTTAATGTCCACTGTCCAACCTCTGTACATCACTAAGATCAAGTAATTTAAAGCACATTTATAGACATATTCAACCTCATGGCCTTCTTTCATGTCTAAATCTTTTTAAGAGTTTATCTGAGTCAGATATTTTTGATTCTGCCAGCCATTCATCTTCATGGCTGGATTTCTATATCTGACCAGATATTATCTTTGATTTTTACCCTTAAGTCTCCTTTCTTTAATGAATTTCTTTATTTTTTTGTCTTCGTTCTGTTCCACTGGTGGTACAGTTAAAGGAGTTGGGTTCCTTGAAGGAAACAATTCTTTGTCAGCTGGTTGATAAGGCCTTATCAAGCTGACTGGAAAAGTGGGGTGTTTATTTTACAATTCACCACTCAATTCCACTTGAACTGCATTGGTTCCATGTAAGGAAACAAGAACAAAAGGTCCTACATAAGAATCTTTAAGCTTCTTTGGGCGTTTGATATTATTAAAATTCAAGGTTGAAACAAGAACTAAGTCCCCTACTTTGAATTCTGGTACTTTGCGACTCTTGTCCCACTTCTGTTTTGCATAGTCAAAAGGTTCATTAATACTTTCTTTTGCATGATGTTTCACTTTTTCAAGCATTAACTTGAAGCTGGAAGCTGTAGGATGAATGTCAATCAAGTCTTTCTTCAGTGTGTCTGCTGGGAGTCTTGGATTCCATCCTTTTTCTAACATAGCAGGAGTTTGACCTGTGGAAGAATGGACTGATGTCTTATATGCCAATTCTGATGCAGGTATAAGAGTGCACCAGTCATGGGTAAAGCCATCTGAGTCTTTGAATTCTAACCCATAAGCACAAAATCTCCTGATAATGTCTTCTAAAGCTTGAATCATCCTCTCTGCTCACCCATCTGTTTGAGGGTGATATGCTGTAGAGAATGATAACTTAGTCCCAAACAATCTATGAAGATTGGTCCAAAGTAAAGATGTGAACTTGGGATCTCTGTCACTTATGATATTCTTAAATAATCCTGTATGAGAAATAACTCTACTCCATAGAAGAAGAGCTGTATCCATAGCAGTGTCATCTTTATGACATGTAAGGATATGGGAGTCTTGCTATATCTGGCTACAATGACTAAACAAGCATTATAACGTTTGTCACCATTTAGAGGAAGTGCTGTGACCCAATCCATGTGAACAACTTCCCAAGGTGATTTTGGTTCTTGAATATGGATCATAAGTCCAAATTTCTTGCCTGTACTCCTGTTTGATTTTTGTCATGTGTCACAGGTATGGCAGTATTCAATGGTTTGTTTTCTCCAGGATGGCCAACATGCACATTTTTTAACTTTTTCAAGTGTTCTGTCCTCGCATAGGTGTCCAGAGTATATGCTATCATGGCATTCATGAAGAATGGTATTGATAAGCAATCTGCTGCATAATGTCATTACACAAGAATGTTTGGTTCCGTGGTAAATAATCCCATCAAACAAGTGAAATCTTCCTTCAGAATAGGAATTTTTCCAAAATTCATCCAGTGCATTGACTAAAGATGTATCTTTGCAGTCTTTATCTAATAAAGGAGTCAAGATATGGCAATTCTTGTCTTGCTTATAAGATTCTCTGACCTCTTCAAAGAATTCATTCCCAATATCACTTATGTTAATCCCTTCAATTGAGATCTGTGGTTGTGAAACTTTGAGATATGACCACATACCCAAAAAGGTCACAAGAAATATTTAAAATAATTATACATTGAAAATAATTACCTTAAAGCTACAAAATTGGCATAAATTGGCATAAAACTTGGTTTAACTTAAAGACAAATGAATAAACATGTGAAAGAAATTATACCATTGGATTCCCCATGGTAAAATACACATATACCATTTTTATGGCATATCTGTAAAGTCAATATTTAATGAGTTATAAGTAATAATCCCCTATAAAAAACATAAATCCTTATTTATTTCAAAGACCAATGAAACAGCATGTAAATGAAATTGTACCATTGGAGTCTCAATAGAATTCCACATATAAAACAATTAATAAGCCAAGTTCCAACGTCAATACTTAACGAATTAAGCTGAATATATGCACCTTTTTGGTCAACACATATACTAAACAATTTTAGCTAATAGCTTTTGAAATATGCATGATAGAGTGATGAACCAAAAATAAAGTCATCACGTAATGCCTGTAGGAATACAGAAATGAAGCTTATTTCACAAGCTATAAACAAGGTTAAAACCTGTAAGGGATTATTGATTAAAATCAACAGAGCTGTTGACCACTTTGTTGTGAAAGTGGTCCAAACTTAAAAAAAGTAGAGAGTTGGATCTACTAGTTCATTTGTGAAGAATTATGTATTTTCTATTATAATATTCAAGGTATAACCCCTTGAAATCATGGTTTGAAGTTTAAAATATTAAATTTTGACAGAAAAGATGAGTTACAAGAAAAATCATCAAGAATAGAGTTTGGATGATGTAATGAAATTCTCTTGGCAGAATAATGAGGCTATGCAAAGCTATTAGAATTCACTCTCTGAATTGCTTTAGCGTGTAAATCTTAAAAGTTATTAAGGATCAAAGTTTGAGCTTAATTTGATCATTTATGATCACTCACTGTAGCCTTAAATTAATCTTAACAGTCATATGAGTGATAAAATTGGTGAATACTGTTAGTTTATGATTAAAACTAATAAAATCCACAAATTTTGGGGTTCTGCCAAGCCTTGAGGCTATCAAACATAGAGTTATAGTGATAACTCTAAATAATGGCGTAATAATGAGATAAGATGGTTTGATCATGATTTAATCATCACCAAGCCTTAAATTATTGATCAATTCCAGTGGATATGATCAGTGCACGTCTACTAGAAGGCTGTTGGACTCTAGGAGGGAGGTATTTACTATAAATAGAGCTCTTTTTACTCTGTTTTCCCCTCAGATGCTTACAAAACATTAAATCATTAAATAAAAAGGTAATTTCTTTATTCTTTATATATAAAACCTTTATATTATTAAAGACCAAAGATAATCTTATATTAATCTTCATCTTTGACGTGATTATTGCAATAATCCATTGTTTTGTTTAAATTTCTCTTAAAAACCTCAATTAAATGTAAAACCAACAAAATTTGTAATTTCTCTTAAATTTTATTGTAACCACAATTTAAATAAGCTGTATTTAAATTTCTAGGCGTAAAATTATTCAAAATTATTATATTAAGCATTAAAAGTAGGTTATTTCTCTTATTATAATAATTTTTTCTCTATTATTACTTTTAATAATTCTATAATTGATAGGAATAGTATTTATATTAATTGATAGCTTTAATATTGGTAATATTATTGTTATTGATTGTTTTTTATTAATAAAAAACAATTTATTACACCTTTATTATTTGTTGGTATCAATAATAAAGTGCTCTTAAATATGTTAATTATTTTATATTAATATATTTATTTCATATATATTTTTTTTATGATATAAATTATATTATTATATTTATTTAATAATATAATTATTTTACGCCATAATTATAATAATTTTTGATATTATAATTATTTTTATCTTATTTATTTCATTTATAAGGACATTCATAGTACAATAAGTAAATTATTAGTAATTTTTACTTATTGTTTCATAGTCAAACCTTACATTTGGGGGCCTGGCCATGATATTTACTCTGAAAGACCTTTAAAAAGATTCTAATTGGGCTTATCCAATAATAATCATAATTATAATCATAGAATTATACAATAATTTTATATTTATTGTTTTTAAAAGCTATTGAGGCATTTGGAAAGCAATTGTACTGTCTTACACGTGGTTTTTCACATCCTTAGACTTGCATAAACTTTCTTTGAGTGACTATAGTGATTAAAAAAGATATTTTATAAATTAAAAATAATTTTATATTATAAATTAATTTTATAAAAGAATCATATTCAATTTTGTTTTATTCCTCAAAAATAAAAACATAAAAAATAATAAAAAATAATAAAAACCAATGAAAAAGTTATTTCATTCATTTTAATTTCATTTCATTAATTATTTTCACTTTTTAAAAAGATATAAAAGCAATTTTTACGTGGAAAATTGCCATATCCTACCAAAAATAACACTTTTTATATAAAAGACTTATATTTATTTGTCTTTTTTAGTATTTGAAGACAATCCAACAGAGGACAACCAAACAACTGTTGAAAGATTGGTGGAAGAAACTTGTCAAAGCTCTCCAGCACAAATAATCACTAAGAAAAGGAAAGCCAAGAAATTGGACTTTCCAGGACCCACTATTTAGGACTCTGAAGGTGAGTGCCTCATTTATAAATTGCCATAAGAGAATTCCTGTTCTGAAATCCTCTTATTTCTTATTTTTCTTAAAATATGACTACCAGAAGAGGCTCCCAATACTCCATCCAATCAGATGGAGCTGGACTCAGAGGTTGAATTGATTCCTCAAAAGGGGAAAGGAAGGGCAATATTCCCAGTGGAACAGAATCCACACAAGGAAGTGCCTTATCCCAAAGGCAAGTCCCAGAAATGCCCATGATATCTGAACCAGAATTGGTACTAAGTATGAGTGACTCAAACAGGTACAAATCACATTCAGAGGGCTCAAATAGACATTTACATGAGCCAGTACAAACAGTACTACACGGTGTACAAGGACAAAGATTGGGAAATGTTTCCCCAAATACACCAAGGAGTGATGAACTCCTGGAACATCCTGAAAAAGTTCCTCAAAGAGGAGGAAATAGTGAGATACTCCAATGGATGAAATCCACTATCATCCAAACCTCAAATCAAAGAGATCAAGGAGTATCATGCCAACAAGAAGGAGGCAACCAAGGAAGAAGCCCCAGTAGCTTCTACCAGCAAGCTCCAAGCCAACCCACTTCCCCAAGAAGGGAAGAAGAACAAGAAAAAAAACTGGAGAAAACCATATTCCCCAAGCTACAGGATCCCCAAAATCCAAAAGGATGCCATGGACAATGTCTTCAACATGGCCAGAACTTTGATGGAGTTCAAAGACAAAGAAGAGCAAAGAATGAGACAACCCCATTTCCCAAAGAAATAACCTTGTCTCCTGATGTTGTAAATACTTCAACAGAGCTTAAACATAGTATTTTACCTCTTAAAGACATTAAAAATAGTTTATTATCTTTCCAAGAAATAAATAATAGCTTATCAGATTTAACAAAACTTGTTGTACAAAATGAAAAAGAAATTGATAACATAAAATGTATGATTTAAAATAATAAACCAAAAGTATTAATTGATAATACTCAGAAATTAATACAAGGACAACAAGAGTTGTACAAATACATAGGTGATATCAAAGAAAAAACTTTGACAATAAATTATGACGTGAGTATTGATAATCTTACAGAAAAATTAAACAAATTAAGCATTTCTGTAGAAAAACTTTAAGAAAAGACTTCATCACACCAAAAATTACTTTTGGACCATGTGGAAAAGAGTGATGAAGCAGGAGTGCATCTGAAAGATGACATTCAAAGTGAAATAAGGCTTATTACTCAAAAAATGGATAAAACTAATGAGGCTAACTCAAATATGCCAAAGTTATCAACACCATTTTCTCACATAAGAATCCCTGTTAAACCAAAAGAGGAATTAAAAAATCCATTCATAACAGACTTGAGTCACCAAGACAATAACCAAGTCTTAATGAAGGAAGAACCTCAATTAAAAGAATGGCCAACATTCACAGGAGAAGGTGAATATGACCACATGTCATTTATCAAAACAATTGACATTCTACAAGAAGATTATGCCATACCAGATGAATTCATCACTGCAAGATTAAATTCATTGTTTGAAAAATCTGCAAAAAGATGGTATTATGGCATAAGGCAAACAAATGGAAAAAATACCTGGTCTTGGTGGAAACAAGAAATAATCACCAAGTGGGCTAATGATTCGTGGAGGTACAAAATATAAAATGCATTTGAAAATTCTTTATTTGACCCAGACAAAGACAAACCTTTAACTTGGTTCTTAAAACAAGCTGAAAGACTCAATGCATTGTACCCAGAAATGTCACAAAAAATGGTGCACATGAAAATACTTAAGAAATGTGGAGGAGAGCTAGAAAATGCCCTAAGAAGCAGGTGTATAGAGCCATTCTCCACAGAAGAGTATATCAATGCACTAGAAGACATAGTGACAAGAACAAAAATTGGCAGAACTTGGAAGAAATTGGACATTAAAATTCCAAATAAACCATTTATCAAAAATGATAAATCAAAAGAAGCTTTGAAGCCCAATACATTCAGCAATAATGAGCAAAGAAAATGCCACCAATGTGGAGGTATTGGACACTTAGCCAATAAATGCCTCAAAAAGGAAAAGATTAATGAAATTGTGGAAACAGAAAACCAGAATGACAAAGAGGAGGAATCTGATTCTGAAAAAAAACAGAAGAGTCAGGAAGTTCTGAAAGTGATGAAATTAATATAATTAATGCACAAATTAATAATATTGATATAATTTATGAAGTACTAGATGTTAACTCAAAATTACCACAAGTTGGAACATCTGACACAAACCTGAAAAATATACAAGATGCCAAAATGTACAGAACCAAACCTGAAAAAGGAATGGGATATACAGCTGGAAAATCAAGTATAAGTATTGTTATGGTTGATAACCAAGAAGGAAAAGTGAACTTGGATACAGGAGAATGTTGCACCTGTGTTGGTAAAAGCTATTTAAAAACCATTGTCCCAGACTGGCAAGAACGACTTATGCTAATACAAGGTGTCAAATTTAGTAGTGCAAGTGAGAGCATGAAGCCCCTTGGAATAATTGATTTAACACTAATTTTTCCTCACCCCTCACAATGTTTCAGAATTAAAGTAGAGTTTGTAGTAATGGACAACTGTACTAGTAATCACTTCATACTTGGAAATGACTACTTATCAATTTATGGTATAGATATCTCTAACAAAAAAGATAGATATTTTACCATAGGAGACAACAAATGACAAAATTTTGGCTTCATAAATAACAAAAAACAAATCACAGTTATTAATAATGAAGAGAAAATTCCAGAAAAGGAACTTTTTATATCTGAACAACTCAAAGAGGCAGAATTCAATCAAGAATTAACAGAAAGAATGAAAGAAAAACTGATTGACCTCTTATTTAAGTACAAAAATGCCTTTTCAACTGACAAGGAGCCACTAGGTGCCATAATTGGGCATGAAGTGGATATAATTCTTAATGTGGAAAAACCTTACCCACCCTTACTAAGGAGACCTGTTTACCCAGCTAGTCCAAGGGATAGAGAAGCCTTGGAGGCACACATTAAAGAATTAATGGACCTTGGAGTATTAAGAAAAGTAGTACATAATGAACAGGTAGAGGTCACTACACCTGCCATTATAACTTGGGATAATGTAAAATCAAGAATGGTAGGAGACTTCAGAGCCCTGAACACCTATACCATTCCAAACAGATATCCAATACCCAGAATCCATGAGACATTGACACAATTTTCACAAGCTAAGTTCATTACAGCAATGGATGCTTTAGAGGGCTTTCATCAAAATGTCTTAACAGACAATGCCAAGAAGCTACTGAGGATAATAGTCCACTGTGGGATTTTTGAATACTTAAGAATGCCATTTGGCATAAAAAATGCACCTTCCCATTATCAAAGGATAATGAACACCATATTTCCTGAGTAATTATCAGAAGGATAGTTAATTATCTATATTGATGATATCATAGTTTCCTCAGAAACTTGGGAAAATCACCTTACAAGACTAGAAAGGGTACTACAAAAAATAGTGCAAGTGAATATGAAAATTTCCTTGAAAAAGTGTCATTTTGCATACAGTGAACTAAAAGCACTAGGACATGTTGTATCTGGACTTAGTCTAGGCATAGACAAGAATAAAGTAGCAGCAGTACTACTTAAGCCAATGCCTCAAACCAAAAAAGAAATGCAATCATTTCTAGGATTTGCTGGTTACTATAGACAGCATATAAAGGACTTTGCAAAAATTGCTAAATCCTTGTATAAGCTATGTGACCAACAAACAGTCTATGAAATGACAGAAGAAAGAGTCAAGGCATATGAAGAATTGAAAGATTCCTTAACAAATGCCCCATTTCTTCTAATGCCAGATTGGAAACTACCCTTCAAACTTTACATTGATGCTTGTGGAGAAGGACTAGGTGCTGCACTACACCAGACACAAATTATCAATGATAAACCAGTGGAAGGACCAATTTGTTTTATTTCAAGACAAATAAAGCCAACAGAAGCAAGATATGGAGCAATCCAAATGGAATGCCTCTGCTTAGTGTGGGCTTTAGAAAAATTACATTATTACTTGGATGGTACAGTATTTGATGTGATTACAGACTGTAATGCTGTAAAATCTCTATTAAATATGAAAACTCCAAATAGACATATGCTGAGATGGCTAATTGCTATCCAAGAATATAGAGGAAATATGACTATTGTTCAGAAATCTGGTAATATTCATAAAAATGCAGATGGGCTCTAGCAAATACCCCTGACAACCCAGCATGGGTACCACAGGAAGAGCACCACATAGAAGGAATATGTGTTACAGACATTGGCACAGAATTCTTTAACCAAGTTAAATGAAGCTATAATATAGACAAGAATTTCCACATCTTAAGTCAACTTCTAATGAAAGACTGCAAAGACCCATGACTTTCATCACAATTAGATGAAACATGGAAAAAGGCATATGATGAAGGAAGATTCCACCTCCTTGATGGAATCCTTTATCATAGAACAAAACAAACATGTGTTATGGCCTTAACAGATAGAACCCTGATAAGCACTATTTTACGTGAGTGTCATGATAGTGTTGCAGCTGGACACCTTTCAGAAGACAGAACACTAGAGAGGGTGAAAACCTGCTCTTGGTGGCCAAATTGGAAGAAAGATGTTGCACAATACTGCCAAACCTGTGACAGATTTCAAAAAGCCAGCAGAGCCACAGGAAAGAAATTTGGAATGATGATCCAAATACAAGAGCCAAAATCCCCTTGGGAAATAGTTCATATGGATTGGGTAACAGCATTACCTCCAGGAGGAGACAGAAGCTATAATGCATGCCTAGTATTAGTTGACAGCTATAGCAAAACTCCCATGTTCCTACCATGTCACAAAGATGACACAGCCATAATGATATGGAATAAAGTCATAAGCCATACAGGCTTATTCCAGAATATTATAAGTGATAGAGACCCAAAATTCACTTCATCATTATGGACAAATCTCCATAACTTGTTTGGAACAAAATTATCATTCTCAACAGCTTACCATCCTCAAACTGATGGTTTAGCAGAAAGAATGATACAGACCTTGGAGGACATGATCAGAAGATTCTGTTCTTATGGACTAGAACTCAAAGATTCTAATAGTTTTACCCATGATTGGTGTACACTAATACCAGCTCTGGAACTGGCATATAAAACATCAATCCATTCTTCTACTGGCAAAACACCAGCAATGCTAGGAAAAGGTTGGAATCCAAGACTTGCTTATGATACCCTCAAAAACGACTTAGTGGATATACATCCAACAGCAAGCAGCTTGAAGATAATGCTTGAAAAAGCAAGACACCATGAAAACAGATGTATGCAAGATTATTTCAAATATGCAAAAGAAAGATGGGATAAAAGTCATAAACCACCTGACTACAAAATGGGAGACTTGGTCCTAGTATCAACCCTTAATTTCAATAACATAAAAGGTACAAAGAAATTGAAATATTCCTTTGCAGGACCATTTATGATAAAAGCACTCCATGGACCCAATTCTGTGCAATTGGAACTCACAGGTGAATTAATGAACAAACACCCAGATTTCAATGTAAGTCTTATAAAACCTTACAGCTCAAGTGACAAGGAGTTATTTCCACTAATAAATAAACCCCCACTTGAAATTCCCCCCTTGGAAGAAGGAGAAGAAAAGAAAATTGTAAAAGTCCTCAAAGAAAGAATGACAAGAAACAAAAAAAGAAAGAGAATACCTTGTAAGGTATAGAAATTCAACTCAAGAGGATGAATGGCTACTTGAGAAAGATATAAAAAATGCTGATAAACTACTAATAAGGTTCAGACATGAAAGAAAACCTGAAAAATAAAAAAGTTAAGCATTATTGAGCTTCAAGACTAACAAAGTCTATTGAAGAGGTAGGACAGTGGATGATTCCCTAATTACACATATCAGATTGTGGTAAAATCTTCTTTGGTGGTAGGGAATGTGAACCTTTGAGATATGACCACATACCCAAAAAGGTCACAAGAAATATTTAAAATAATTATACATTAAAAATAATTACCTTAAAACTACAAAATTTCCATAAATTGGCATAAAACTTGGTTTCACTTAAAACCCAATGAATAAATATTTGAAATAAACTATACCATTGGATTCCCCATGGTAAAATACACATATACCATTTTTATGGCATATCTGTAAAGTCAATATTTAATGAGTTATAAGTAATAATACCTTATAAAAAACATAAATCCTAATTTATTTCAGAGACCAGTGAAACAACATGTAAAATAAATGGTACCATTGGATTCTCCATAAAGTTCCACATATAAAACAATTAAGAAGCTAAGCTCCAAAGTCAATACTTAAAGAATTAAGCTGAATATATGCACCTTTTTGGTCAACGCATATATTCAACGATTTTAGCTAATATCTTTTGAAATATGCATGATAGAGTGATGAAGCAAAAATAAAGTCATCACTTAATTACTGTATAAAATACAGAAATGAATTTCATTTCACAAGTTATAAACAAGGTTAAAACCTGTCAGGGATTATTGATTAAAATCAACAGAGCTGTTGACTACTTTGTTGTGAAAGTGGTCCAAACTTAAAAAAAGTAGACAGATGGATTCTACTAGCTCATTTGTGAAGAGTGATGTATTTTATATCATAATATTCAAGTTATAACCCCTTGAAATCATGGTTTGAAGTTTAAAATATTAAATTTCAACAGAAAAGATGAGTTACAAGAAAAATCATCAAAACTGGAGTTTTGATTATGTAATGAAATTCTCTTGGAAGAATAATGAGGTTATGTCAAGCTATTAGAATTCACTCTCCGAATTTCTGTAGCGTGTAACTCTTAAACGTTATTAAGGATCAAAGTTTGAGCTTAATTTGATCATTTATGATCACTCACTGTAAACTTAAATTAATCTTAACAGTCATATGAGTGATACAATTGGTGAATACTGTTAGTTTATGATTAAAACTAATAAAATCCATGAATTTTGGGGTTCTGCCAAGCCTTGACGTCATCAAAATTAGAGTTATAGTGATAGCTCTAAATAATGGGGTAATAATGAGATAAGATGGTTTGATCATGATGTAATCATCACCAAACCTTAAATTATTGATCAATTCCAGTGGATATTATCGGTGCACGTCTACTAGAAGGCTTTTGGACTCTAGGAGGGAGGTATTTACTATAAGTAGAGCTCCTTTTACTCTGTTTTCCCCTCAGACGCTTACAAAACATTAAATCATTAAATAAAAAGGCAATTTCTTTATTCTTTATATATAAAACTTTTATATTATTAAAGACCAAAGATAATCTTATAATAATCTTCATCTTTGATGTAATTATTGCAATTATTTAATCGTTTTTTTTAAATTTCTCTTAAAAACCTCAATTCGACGTAAAACCAAGAAAATTTGTAATTTCTCTTAAATTTTATTGTAACTACAATTTAAATAAGTTCTATTTAAAGTTTTAGGTGTAAATTTATTCAAAATTATTATATTAAGAGTTAAAAGTAAGTTATTTCTCTTATTATAATAATTTTTTCTCTATTATTACTTTTAATAATTCTATAATTGATATGAATAGTATTTATATTAATTTATAACTTTAATATTGGTAATATTAATGTCATTGATTGTTTTTTATTAATAAAAAACAATTTCTTACGCCTTTATTATTTGTTGGTATCAATAATAAAGTGCTCTTAAATATTTTAATTATTTTATATTAACATATTTTTTTTATGATATAAATTATATTATTATATTTATTTAATGATAGAATTATTTTACGCCATAATTATAATAATTCTTTAATATTATAATTATTTTTATCTTATTTATTTCATTTATAAGAACATTCATAGTACAATAAGTAAATTATTAGTAATTTTTACTTATTGTTTCACAGTCAAACCTTACATTTGGGGTCCTGGCCATGATATTTACTCTAAAAGACCTTTAAAAGGATTCTAATTGGGCTTATCCAATAATATATATAATTATAATCATAAAATTATATAATAATTTTATATTTATTGTTTTTAAAAGCTATTGAGGCATTTGGAAAGCAATTGTACTGTCTTACACGTGGTTTTTCACATCCTTAGACTTCCAAAAACTTTCTTTGAGTGACTCTAGTGATTAAAAAAGATATTTTATAAAAGAATCATATTCATTTTTGTTTTATTCCTTAAAAATAAAAACATAAAAAATATTAAAAAATATTAAAAGCCAATAAAAAAGTTATTTTATTCATTTTAATTTCATTTCATTAATTATTTTCTTATTATAATAATTTTTTCTCTATTATTACTTTTGATAATTCTATAATCGATATAAATAGTATCTATATTAATGTATAACCTTAATATTGGTAATATTATTGTTATTAATTGTTTTTTATTAATAAAAAACAATTTTATATGCCTTTATTATTTTTTGGTAGAAATAATAAAGTGCTTTTAAATATATTAATTATTTTATATTAATATATTTTTTTTATAATATAAATTATATTATTATATTTATTTAATAATATAATTATTTTACACCATAACTATAATAATTCTTTATTATTATAATTGTTTTTATCTTATTTATTTCATTTATAAGGACATTCATAGTACAATGAGTAAATTATTAGTAATTTTTCCTTATTTTTTCATAGTCAAACCTTACAGTGGCTCAGCTTCCAAAGGTACATAAGCTGGGTTATCAGGAGTGCTGGCTAATGCCCACCTGCTAAGTCCAGACGCATTATTGTGAATGTTTCCTGCTTTGTGAACTATAGTCATGTTTCCTCTATATTCTTGAATGGCTATTTGCCATCTCAACATATGTCTGTTGGGAGTTTTCATGTTAAGAAGTGATTTCACGGCATTACAGTCAGTTATCACTTCAAAAGCACTGCCATCAAGATAATAGTGTAATTTCTCAAGTGCCCATACCAAACATAAGCACTCCATTTGGCTTGCACCATATCTGGCCTCTGTTGATTTGATTTGTCTTGAGACATAACAAACTGGTCCCTCTGTAGGTTTGTCATCAATAATTTGGACTTGATTTAGGGCTGCCCCTAATCCATCTCCACATGCATCAATGTACAATTTAAAAGGAATATTCCAGTCAGGCATGAGGAGTAAAGGTGCTTCTGTAAGAGCTTTCTTTATCTTCTCATACGCTTTAATTCTCTCCTGTGTCATCTAAAATACAGTCTGTTGATCACAGATTCTATATAGTGACTTGGCTAGAATTTCAAAGTCTTTCAAGTGTTTCCTATAATAACTGACAAATACAAGAAAATACATAATTCCTTTTTTATTCTGGGGTGTTGGCTTAATTAACACTGCTGCTACTATGCTTTTGTCAATACCCAAGCTTAAACCACAAACAACATTTCCTAATGCTTTAAGTTCTTCAAAACCAAAATTGCATTTCTTGAGTGGAATTTTCATATTCACTTCTGCAACTTTGTGAAGTACTCTTGCAAGTCTTTCAAGGTGCAAATACCATGAATCAGAACATATGATAATATCATCAATATAAATGATAAGCCATCCTTCAGACAATTCTGTAGGAAAGATGGCATTCATCATTCTTTGATAATGGGATGGAGAATGTTTAATTACAAATGGCATTCTAAGATACTCATAAATACCACAGTGAGTGATAATTCTAAGTAATTTCTTAGCTTTAGGCATCAAAACATTTTGATGAAAGCCTTTCAATGCATCCATTGATGTTATATACTTGGCTTTAGACAATCGAGTCAAGGCTTCTTGAATTCTAGGAATTGGGTTCCTATCTGGAACTGTGTAGGTATTCAATGCTCTGAAATCTCAAGCCATTCTTGACTTATCATTATGCCACGCAATAATAAAAGGTGTTTTCACTTCAACTGCCTCATTATGGCCTACTTTCCTTAGTACACCAAGTTGGATTAACTCTTGGATATGTTTTTCCAAGGCTTCTCTAGTTCTGGGACTGGCTGGATAAGCTGTTCTTCCAATTAGTGAAGGATATAGTCTGTCAATATTAATAGTAATATCAACTTCATGTCCCCTTATAGCACCTAATAGTTCATTATCAGAGGCAAATGAATTATTGTATGTGTATAACACATTAATAAGTTCATTCCTCATCTTTGGTGAAAATGATGGATCAATTTGTGCTTCAACAAGTTGATTGGACACAAATTCCTCCTTATAAGTATTATTATTTTTAGAATATACTATTGATATTTGTTTTGGCATATTGGAAAAAGCAAATTTTTGTCTTTTGTTATCTCCAATTGTGAAATATTTGTCTTTATGGTTATTGATTTCAATACCATAAATATTCAAGTAATCATTTCCAAAAATCATATGATGAGATGTGCAATTGTCCATCACCACAATCTCAGTTTTCACTCTTATGCTTCCTGTTGGGTGTGGAAATACAAGATTAGTGTCTAATATACCCAAGGGGTACATATTGTTACTGGCACTACTAAATTGAACACCTTCTATTGGTAATAGATGGTTTCTCCATTTGGGAAGTATAACTTGGAGATAATCTTTGCCCACACAAGTGCAAAATGCCCCTGTATCTTAATTTACTTTGGCTTCAATATCATTCATCAGAACTGATGTGATACAGGATTCTCCAGAGGTATAACCTTTTCCTCTAGCAGGTTTGGTCTTACACATTCTAGCATCCTGGATATTGATCAGGTTATAGCAATCTTCACTGTGCTGTGGTAAGTTGGTATGGACCTCTGTGACCTCAAAGAAAGCTGTAATGTTTTCAATGGGATAGTCCTCCACTGGTATGTCCTCAGAGATTTCAGAATCTTAATCAGATTCTTCTTTCTCTTCAGTACAATGAACTTCATTGATTTTTGTCTTTTTGGTGCAAGTCTTGGCTGAATGTGAAGTACTTCCACATTTATGACACTTCAAGACAGGTTTTTCTGGTCTTCTGTCCTCTCTTTGAATCTTTGAGACCATCTTGGATTCCATAGGGCTTTTAGTCCAATTTTTACCAATTCTTGTCCTGGTAATGATATCTTCCATTGCATTAATGTAGTCCTCTGTTGAAGAGCGGTCCACACATCTGCTTTTGATAGAATGTTCCAGTTCTCCTCCACACTTTCTTAATATTTGCATATTAATCATAGTGTCAGACATATCTGGGTGTAAAGCAGATAATCTGTCTTTCTGCTTGAAGAACCAAGTAAGTGGCTTATCTTTCTCTGAGGTAAAAATTTCATTTTCAAAAGCATTTTCCATTCTAAACCTCCAAGAATTGTTGGCCCATTTGGTAATCACTTCAGATCTCCACCAAGACCAATCATGTTTCCCATGATCCATCCTCATCTTGTAATACCATTTCTTTGCAGTTCTGGTAAACAGAGAGTGTAATTTTCCCACTATGATTTCATCAGGTATACAAAAGTCTTCTTGCAACATATCAATAGTCCTGATGAGCTCAATATGGCTATATTCTCCTTCACCAGAGAATGTTGGCCATTCTTCCAATTTGGGAATATCTTTTGCAGAGATAACATTTTTGCCTAAGAATGGGGTAAAACTTCCTTTAACAGAAGGTTTTTCTTCAGTCAAAGGTGTAGAATGTCTTGGCATATGTGGTACATAATTCTTATTAATTTATTCTACATTTGCAATGATTTCATTCTTTAACTTCTGCCTTTCACTGTCACTTTTTGCTAAGTGTGTAGGAAACTGATTGGTATTTTCAACTATTTCTAAGACATGATCTTTTAGAATTTTAAGTTGATCATGCATTTTAAAAATGGAAAGATCTTCTATTTCATCATTCTGAACCTGACATGTACTTTCAATTATGTTAAATGTATCAATAATTGAATTAATTCCGGCATTTGCCAATTGATACCACTCAGTATATCTTTTGTCATTTCTTTTCAATCCGCTTATGTCTGATGTAAGTTTATTTATCTTTGCATCACATTTACCAAGGGCTACATGAATATTAGATTGAACAAAATGTATCTGATCTATTATTTCTTTTGAAAAGTTCTGTTCATCCTTTCCTTATCTTTGGCTGTGAATTTCCTCAAAGTCCTGGCCATGTTGAATACACTGTCCATGGCTGAAGGCTCCAATTTGGGGATCCTGTACCCTTGTGGGTAAGGTCTGTGCCAATTGCCTTTGCCTTTGCCCTTGCTTTGATGTTTTTTGGTACCTCTCTTCTTCTTCTGAGGTCCTTTGGGCTTGTCCTTGGACACTTCTGGAGCTGGTTTGGAGCTGGTAGACGCCACCAGGGCCTCTGTCTCCAAAGCTGGAGTCATTTCCAGTTCCTTCTTCTGGTCTATTGATAAAAGACTTTGGTTCTTCAGCCAATTCTTTATCTTTTTGACCTTGTCTTTGCAATACAATGGGCTCCAACCTCCTAAGAGTTCTATGGTCTTCTCCTGACCCAGAAAGCTCTTGATGTGTAAGTAAGAGTTCATGGCCCCCTGCCAAAGGCTTGGGCATATTTCCCACTCCTCTTCCTTGGCTGCTCTGAACCAATTTTTGTATTGGCATTGATATATTTCTATTGCTGGAACTTGAAAGTTGTTCAGCCCAGGAAATATTATCATGAATAAGTTCAGGCTCAGAATTCATGTCAAAATCTGTGGGTACAGACCTTGGGGAATGGCGGGCAACTCTGCCATCCTCCAAATGTGCCTTTCTTGAGGAAGACTTGGCACTTCTGGATTTGGTCTTGCCCCTTCCTTGTCCACATCCATCTGGTTGGACTGAATAGTTGCTTCCATTTCTGGTATGCACCATTTAACGTCAATTTAAAGATAAAAGGAGAAAAATATAAGATAAACCACACACCTTTTGGTGGGAATTTAATCTTTTCTGAGTTAAATAAGGTGCCTCTTTTAGCAATTTGCACCTCAATACTGTCTTCAGATTCTGCTTCTGAAGATTCTGGACTAGTGATATATCTTTTACTGAGTCTGTTGCCAGCTGCACAGTATTTGATTAAAGACACTAAAAAAAATTATAAAAGAAAAAAAAATATTTTTTATACTTTTTAAAATATTTTTAAAGATTTTTTTTTAAGTTTTATATTTTTGAATATTAAAAAATTATTTTTGTTAAAGAAAAAAAATTAAAATTGAGGATTTTGAATTAAAATTAATTCAGAGTAACTAAAAGAATAATTTTATAAGTTTTTGGATGTGAAAAAGCCACGTGTAAAAACAGTATAAAATTAAACCAAATTCCTCAATGAAAAAGATTTCCAAAACAATTTCAAAAAATAAAATTATTTTAACTTCAAAGTGAAAGAAAAAATTATTAAATGAATATGTTTTAGAACTTGAAAATATATTATTGAAGTCAAGAATATGATTAAAGCCAAGTCTATGGATAAAATCACGGCCAGGCCCCCAAATGTAAGATTTGACTATGAAACTGATGATAATAATACTATTAATCAACAGTAGTATGTCTGTTCTTATGAAATATAATAATAAATTATTATTATAACCACAATGAAATAATTACATAATTATTTCTTTCACTTGTTAAACACTACTAGTGATTTCAACAGTGAGCAGTAATCGTCTACAAGAATCAATTACAAGAAGAATTCAATAATAAAAACTTTTATTAAAATAATAAAATTATTTTAATATATAATTATTTTTTACAAGAATAATTATAAAGATAATACTTGAAGAAAACTAATTTTAGAAAACAAAATTGAGAAATAAAGATAAATGACTCACTTATACTCCAAAGAACTTATTTAAAGATATAAGTAGAGAAATTTGATGTAGAATTGTGGATTTAAGGGATCAAAATGATTTATAGCAGGATTACAAAAATATAGAGTTGTATTCTATTATTTCACATCCTTCTTATTGATTCTGAAAGATTTAAGACCCTTAAGAATAGCTCAACTAATACTTACTTGTTGGTAACAATGATATAAATGCATAATAAGATGATTTGATATGGAAAAAACAGCAAGAGGAGGCCTCTTTTAAGTCAACAATGGCTCACAGGGGAGTGCCATGGAGAAAACTGCAAAACCAGTGAGTGATAAAACAATAAACCCTCTTGGATTATTGATTGTATCATTTGTTGTCACGTAATATTATCATAATTACTTAATTGATGTTTTTACATGACTACCAACCCCAATATGGTTAAGAATAAAAGGAGTAAAATCTGTAAATATTCTTTTATTCCAAAATAATCATTGATTTCTTAAAGTTATGAATGTTATTTGAAATTTCATCACAGGTTGTAATTACTGTGAATTTTTGAAGATTCAGTGTTTCATGTAGAATAGTCAAAAATGGACTGTAAGTAAAACGTTTAATTTTACTAATAAAACTGTAATTCCTTTTGGTTGTACCATGAATAATACATTTCTTCATTGGTCCTGAAAGTCTCACAGAGATTCATTGAGAATTGTATTTTACTCAATATTTGAAGTTTTTGCCTCATTTCTACGTAGAATTGCAAATATCAGTGTTTAGCTGGTTGCTATGAGGTAAATCAATGGATACTAGTCCAAAAAGGGTTTTAATTCCTCTTTTGGCGTTTATCCATGGAAAATAATTAAGAATTGACATGGTTACAGGAGTCTAAGTGGCTCTTTACCTCCTTGGCACGTCAAAATAGCAAGTTATTTGCTATTTTCTTATGATTTACTGTAGTTGTAACATGGTAACCAAGTTCCCAAAAGGTTTTACCTTACCAATTAGGCCAAGATCAGCTATGGATCCAAGCTTTAGAGCTGTCCACACCTCTGAGGCCTCAGAAGTTGGGTACCCTGGCTCTCTTTGATGTCTTTTGTCCCCCTTGCCTATTTTTCATGTCAAAATAGAAAATTAAGCTTAAAGTGAGATATCCACTATGGGTGTACCAAAGGTCCATGTAGGAATACCATGATATTAAGTGCCCAAAACATGCATAATACTATTATTAGTGTATATGTAACATGGGATTTCTCACATTCCCATTATTTTGGCGTCAAATTAAGAAAAACAAAAAAATTTACAGATCTTTTATGTGGTATTGATGATTTGGTATTGAAGTATTTTCCATATTACCACCTCAAAGAGTTAATTTGAGCTTATTCACTCTATGGAGCTACCCTAGGTGAAGTTTTGTGTAGAATCCAAATCTGGCCTTAAATCCATGGACTTACTTACTCAATGAAACGTTATTCACCTTTTCTGAAATCAAAAATGATGAATTTTGAATATATGCATGACTTATGAGATATGCATAATTCAGAATTTATTTTCAAGATAATTGTGGCCTATTTGGGTATGTAAAATATACCTCAAGGGTAACAGATAATACATATGGTAATTTTTTCAATGTAATGGTATTAATTATAAGAATATATGATAATATAAGATATGGAATACACTAGTGATAATACTATACAGGGATTTCTTATGATAATGTAAGGGTAAGTTTTTATATATCATTTGTCTTCTTTTTAAAAGGGTTCTCATCACAAATTTGGCCACTAATTCTCTTTTAATAATCATATTTATCCTTCCATTAATTGAGAATTTATGCATGATAGGGATAAGGTAGGTATTAATACTAACATTAATTGTGAGCCTTAGAGGTATTTTCATATACCCAAAACACAACAAACACAAAATTAATATACAAGCATAAATAAAATAAATTTATTTATATTATTAAAATATAAATATGAATTTATATACAAATTCAAAAATTTAATTATAATTCAAAAACAAAAATACATCAAATTTTGAAATTGGAAAACACATTTTTACTTGGAAAAATTAAGTAAAAATGAATTTTCAACAAAATTACCCAAAATAAAATAATTTTGGAAAAAAGTTAAATAAAATTTATCATAACTTTTTATCTAACAAATAAACATATAAAATTTATTTCACCATTGGATTCCTTATAAAAAATTAGGTGGGGTCACCTCTGAGTGAAATTTTTGTAACTCAACTCTAAATAAGCTTAAATTGAGTTTTTTCTATTTTCTGTATCAAAGGTGAAAATCCGTAAGACCTTAATTTAATTAACATCACATGTCGTGTTAATAATCACTTTTTGTGTTAAAATTGAGGTGTTGTGTATAGCTTAAAAGTTATGAGGAATTGAAGTATTTTCAATTGAATTCAATTGAATTGTCAAAATGTGCATGTGTATTACATAAGTGAACTTTGATTTACATATGAGGTGTCAATTATTACAGTAGTGTACTGTAAAACTAAATTCAAATACACATGTAAATTGTAAGTATAATACATGATGAGGAATTAAAGGAAAAAATAAATTGGAAAGATTAAATTTGGGGGGGAGGAACTCTAGCTTTAAGGGGGAGCCAGACCCCCAGAATCCTTGCTGACAGGCGTAAGATCCCAAAATATATGCAAAGTTTCGTCACTTTTGGCCTGGAATTGAGTCACAGGGTCTGTGACTCAATTGATGATGAGGTTTTGATACCAACCAGGGAAGTTTTAACTGTTGCCAAGAGGGTAAAACTACCCTTAAGATAGGAAAATCTTAGTAAAAACAGTTTTAACTGGTTTCTACATCTCTTACATTCATTCTGATGTGTTTTGAAGTCTCTAGCCCAGGTATTACTATAGTAATGGCTTATTTAAGGGTCTAAAATGGCTAAAACAAGCCCTTTTTTGGTCTAAACCAGGGTTCAATGATGCCATAATTGGAATTTCTGTTGTAAGAGTGTTTTCCACGACTGACAAGAGTAAATTTCACTTTTGGAGTAAAAAAATTGATGGCTATAAAAGAATGTCTTCTTTGCCCCACTTTTCTCTTCATGTTAGAATCTTTTCCTTTTATAATTAGTTCAAAACACTGTTAAACCAATCAATAAAAGATTCCAACCAATCTTTATTAAAAATCTTGAACCTTTTAACCACGTGAAAAAATCATTATAATCATTGTTTGTAACTCTTATTATAATTTTACCCCTGAACCACCCCAAAAGTGAATTAAAGCATCTTTTATCACTGTTAACTTTGTCACTTTGTTTCCACATTCACTATGGTCACTTTTGCGCATGTTTTTTCTTTAAATAGTTTCTTAATGACTTTGTTCTTTAGTTAATTTCTTTCAGCTCTTTGCTCAATTAATTCCAATTGAAAATGCTCTTGAAGAAATTTCTTTTGTAGCCTTAAATATCTCTTGTAGAGTATTTTTGGATAAATCCTTATTGTTGGTAAAACAATGAATTTTTATTATATTATTTTTCTATACTTAAAAAGTTAAAAAAATAAAATTGGTGTGCTTTCTCTTTAAAAATACTATTTCTTAATATTTTTAAATAATTTTACGTTATACAAATCTTGAGGAAAGGAAAGGTACTTGATATTTTATCAAAGTCTCATATCCACACCTTACATTTGGGGGCCCAGCCATGATATTTTACCTGTGACATATTTTTTTACTCTTTTTTAATCCTTTTTCTTATTTTGAAAAATTTAAAAAACACATAAAAGATACTTATAATTCAGAAAATCGATCAAAGAATAATTTTGTTCATTATAAGTGAGGCTTACATTTTTATTTCCTTGTTTGAAATACCTTTTTTACTTAATTAATTGGCTTTTTCATTAATTTTAGTGTCTGACAATTTGGTAAGACAAGAAAACTTTGAAACAGCCTCAACAGTTACCAGCATTATTCCTGCCAGTACTGTTAATTCTTACCATAATAGACTGTTATTTTGACTCAGAATAATAAACCTGAACCAATTTTTTCTTAATTGATTAACTTGGATATATAAGTAATACTCTTCAGAAAGCTAAGAATTTGGCCAATAGTAAGTTTTTTGATGTAAAATGACGATTTTAAAGCTTTTTTAATCATAAAATATGCCTTCAACCAGATCAGGAGCCAGCTATAACCCCTCAAGCAGCTCCCAGAAAGGTCATAGATGTGATTATGGCAGAAGCCAATGAATTGCAGAAGGACAAGGGTCAGTTGATGACCTCCAAATTAATAAATTGTGTCATTCTGAAGCTGATCAAACTGTTTTACCTTCAAAAAGAGCTGACACCTCCACAAGAAGGCTCAGTGGACATTTACAAAGCCAGCCAGAAGGCTCACAAAAGTGCATTTCAGCACAAAGAGTACCAGATCCTTGCAGATCTGTTGAAAAACTTCATTAATTCTTACCTTACTGTGAGAAAATTCCTGGGCCATCCCAACACTTGCAAGTTACTCAATGGATGGCATCCATTGATGGAAAAGAAGAACATGATGCTCTTAACAGCAGAATGGAGGAAAAACAACCCTCCAGCACCCAAGCAAGTGCAAAAAACAGCCCCAGTGGCCAGTAGCAGCAATTCCAACGTGAAAAAAGCAGCCACAAACTCCAAACAAGGGCAAAGGGAGGCACCAGCCCCAAAACCTTACAGCCAGGGCTACAGAATCCCAAAGATTCAACAGGATGCCATGGAAAATGTATTTCATATGGCCAGAACCATGATGTAATTACAAAAGAAGGAGGAAGCCAGATTAAAATATCAAAAATGATTTCTGATACTTTTGATTGTATTCCAGAGTTGTATAAAGCTATTTCTGACGTAAAAAGTCATCTTTCTGATAAAAATACATCAATTTGTGACAATCTTAAAATAAATAACTTGAGTCTGAGCCAAATAAATGAGACACTTATATGTTTTGAAAAGGTTTTAAGAACAATTAAAAATTCCAATAATGATAATTCTTTTGGCAATAAGATAAATTAACAATCTACCATTATTAAAGAATTAACAGACAAATATTCTAAATTCAATATTGATGACATAATTGAAACAAGAATAAAACAAGCCATAAGTACTATTAAAGAGGATAATAAGAAAGCTCTTGATGATATTTCAAAATCATTTACTGAAGTAAAGACACATATAATTGCCTTGAAAAAGTCTTTTGATACCTCAAAGGAGGAAATATAAAAAATAACAATAAAGTTAAATGAGGTTATCTCTGATAATACTAAACAAACAGAATTATGGAATGACCTGACATATAAAGAGGATGATCATGAAAAGAATTAAATGAACTCTATAAAAAGCATGCAACATGAATTGAGAAACTCACAAAGGTGTAAAAACAGTAGAATGAATGATATTGAGCAACTACTAAACACCTTACCAAGAATGTCTACACCTCTGAATCAAAATGAGGGTACAAGAATTCCCAATCCACAAGTATTGGATATTGGAAATTCACAATTAAAAAATTATTTTTTTTACTTCTTTTCATAATCTGGAACCATAAATGGGACAAGCACTCTTGAAAGAAGTTCCCAAACTTAAGGAATGGCCTCACTTCAGTGGTAAAGGAGAATATGACCATATAGAATTCATCAGAGGTATTGACATGATCAAAGAAGATTTTGAATTTCCAGACACATTAGTAACAGCTAGATTTAACACCTTGTTTACCAAATCAGCTCACAGATGCTATATCAAATTGAGACAAGCACATGGGCACCAAAGTTGGACTTGGTGGAAACCCCAAATTATCAACAAATGGGAAAATGATGCTTGGAGGTTCAAGGTTCAAACAGCCTTTGAATCTGAAAAATTCAATGCTGATAAAGACAAAGCTTTACCATGGTTTTGCCAACAAAAAGACAGACTAACAGCATTATACCATGACATGTCAGAATTTATGATTCATAGGAAAATTCTAAGACAATGTGGAGGTGACCTAGAGCATGCTGTCAAAAGCAGGACTACTGAAAAATCTTCAGCAGAAGATATTATCAATATATTAGAAGAAGTAACCACCAGAACCAAAATTGGTTCTAGTAGGGTGAATCTCAAAAACAAAGTTTAATCCACCTTGGAAAGATTCTGTGGACAAAAACCCCAAAGAAAATTCTAATAATTTGAAATATAAATCTGCAGATACAATCAGGAAATGCCATATGTTGGAAGTAGATAAGAATCATCTTGGGTAGATTTGACCTTCTCATCAATATGTAAAAATCACTCTCAGAGGTGATACTTTGAGACTTAAAATAAGCAAATTAATTTCAGCACAATCTTATATATGATGCAGTGGTAGACAGTAAGTGACTAATCATTGGGTCTGTCAATGATATAAATAGAGTCCTTTCATGAAGCTTCAAAACCATATGAAGCACAGTTGATTAGTTATACGTTCTTAAAGCCATTATTGCTACTACCCTAATACTTGTATATACGGTTCTGGAGGAGTATAGGTATAGTGAACTTGATTTGTTTCCTTAGCTAGCACTATATTTACTAACAATAATCCATCAATTTGTAGTGCTGGGTATATACAACTACATAATAGATCCTTAGACTGGTTGTAAGATGTGTCTATGAAACTGATGATAATATTACTATTAATCAACAGTACTATGACTGTTCTTATGAAATATAATAACAAAGTGTTATTATAGCCACAACTAAATAATCAAAAAATTATTTCTTTCATGTGTTGAACACTACTAGTGATTTTAACATTGAGGAAGTAATTGTCTACAAGAATCAATTGCAAGAAGATTTCAATAATAAAACTTCTTTTTATTAAAATAATAAAATTGTTTTAATATATAATTATCTTTTGCAAGAATAATTATAATGGTAATTCTTGAAGAAAACTGATTTTAGAGAAAAACTTCAATAATTAAACATAAATCACTCACTAATATTCCAAAGAACTTATTGAAAGATAAGATAGAGAGATTTGATGTAGAATTGTGGATTTAAAGGATCAAAATGAACTTATAAGAGTATTACAACAATATATAGTGTTATTCTATGATTTCACGTCTTTCTGATTGATTCTTAAAGAATTAATACACTTAAGAATAGTTTTAACTAATACTTACTTGTTGGTAACAATGATATAAATGGATAATAAGATAATGATTTGGAAAAAACAGGAAGAGGAGGCCTCTTTTAAGTCAACAGCAGCTCACAGAGGCATGCCATGGAGCAAACTGAAAAACCAGTGAGTGAGAAAACAATAAACCCTTTTGGATGATTGATTGCATCATCTGTTGTCACTTAAGATTATCATAATTACTTTAATTGATGCTTTTATGTGACTACCAACCCAATATGGTTAAGAATAAAAGGAGTAAAATCTGTAAATCTTCTTTTATCCCAAAATAATCATTTATTTCTCAAAGTTATCAATGGTATTGGAAATTTCATCACAGGTTGTAATTACTGTGAATTTTTGAAGATTCAGTGTTTCATGTAGAATAGTCAAAAATGGACTGTAAGTAAACCTTTTAATTTTACTAGTAAAACTGTACTTATTTTTGGTTTTACCATATATAATACAGTTCTCCATTGGTCCTGAAAGATTCAGAAGTATTCATTAAGAATTGTATTTTTAATGAATTTTTGAGGTTTTTACCTCATTTTTACATAGAATTGCAAATATCAGTGTTTAACTGGTTGCTATGAGGTAAATCAATGGATAAAAGTCTAAAAAGGGTTTTAATTCCTCTTTTGGCGTTTATCCATGGAAAATAATGAAGAATTGACATGGTTACAGGAGTCTAAGTAGCTTTTTAGCTCCTTGGCATGTCAAAATAGCAGGTTATTTGCTATTTTCTTACGATTTACTGTAGTTGTAACATGGTAACCAAGTTCCCAAAGTGTTTGAGTTTACTAATTGGTCCAAGATCAGCCATGGATCCAAGCTTTGGAGCTGTCCATGCCTCTGAGGCCTCAGAAGTTGGGTACCCTGGCTCTCTTTGATGTCTTTTGTCCCCATTGCTTATTTCTCATGTCAAAATAGAAATTTAAGCTTCAAGTGAGATATCCACTATGGGTGTACCAAAATTCCATGTAAGAATACCATGATATTAAGTGCTCAAAACATGCATAACACTATTCTTAGTGTATATGTAACATGGAATTCCTCACATTCCCATTATTTTGGTGTGAAATTAAGAAAAACAAAAATTTTCACCGATCTTTTGTGTGGTATTGATGATGTGGTATTGAAGTATTTTCCATATTACCACCTCAAAGCGTTAGTTTGAGCTTATTCACTCTATGGAGCTACCCTGGGTGAATCTTTGTGTAGAATCCAAATCTGGCCTTCAATCCATGGATTTACTTACTCAATGAAAAGCTATTCATCTTTTCCGAAATCAAAAATGATGAATTTTGGATATATGCATGACTTATGAGTTATGCATAATTCAAAATTTATTTTTAGGATGATTGTGGCCTATTTGGGTATGTATAATATACCTCAAGGCTCACATTCCCTCCAAGCAAATAATAAAATTGTGTTACAATTTTATCAATGGTATAAATAATAAAATCCCCAAAGGGGGTTAATGTCCACTGTCCAACCTCTTCACATCACTTAGATCAAGTAATTTAAAGCACATTTATAGACATATTCAGGCTTGTGGCCTCCTTTCATGTCTAAATCTTCTCAAGAGCTCATCTGAGTCAGGTATTTCTGATTCTGCCAGCCATTCATCTTCATGTACTGGATTTCTATATCTGACAAGATATTCTCTCTGATTTTTACCCCTAAGTCTCCTTTCTTTAATGACTTTCTTTATCTTTTTGTCTTCATTCTGTTCCACTGGTGGCACAGTTAAAGGAGTTGGGTTCCTTAAAGGAAACAATTCTTTGTCAGCTGGTTTATAAGGCTTTATCAAGCTGACTGGAAAGGTCGGGTGTTTATTTTCCAATTCACCACTCAATTCCACTTGAACTGCATTGGTTCCATGTAAGGAAACAATAACAAAAGGTCCTACATAAGAATCTTTAAGTTTCTTTGGGCCTTTGATATTATTAAAATTCAAGGTTGAAACTAGAACTAAGTCCCCTACTTTGAAGTGTGGTACTTTAGGACTCTTGTCCCACTTCTGTTTTGCATAGTCAAAAGGTTCATTCATACTTTGTTTTGCATGTTGTTTTACTTTATCAAGCATTATCTTGAATCTGGAAGCTGTAGGATGAATTTCAATCAAGTCTTTCCTCAGTGTGCCTGCTTGGAGTCTTGGATTCCATCCTTTTTCTAACATAGCAGGCGTTTGTCCTGTGGAAGAATGGACTGATGTCTTGTGAGCCAGTTATAATGCAGGTATCAGAGTGCACCAGTCATGGGAAAAGCCATCTGAGTCTTTGAATTCTAACCCATAAGCACAAAATCTCCTGATAATGTCCTCTAAAGTTTTAATCATCCTCTCTGCTAGCCCATCTGTTTGAGGGTGGTATGCTGTAGAGAATGATAACTTAGTCCCAAACAATCTACTAAGATTGGTCCAAAGTGCAGATGTGAACTTGGGATCTCTGTCACTTATGATATTCTTAAATAATCCTGTATGAGAAATAACTCTACTCCATAGAAAAGAGCTGTATCCATAGCAGTGTCATCTTTATGACATGGTTGGAATATGGGAGTCTTGCTATATCTGTTTACAATGACTAGACAAGCATTATAGCTTTTGTCACCACTTGGAGGAAGTGCTGTTACCCAATCCATGTGAGAAACTTCCCAAGGGGATTTTGGTTCTTGAATATGGATCATAAGTCCAAATTTCTTTCCTGTACTCCTGTTTGCTTTTTGACATCTGTCACAGGTATGGCAATATTCAATGGTTTCTTTTCTTCAAGATGGCCACCATGCACAGTTCTTCACTTTTTCAAGTGTTCTGTCCTCTGAAAGGTGTCCATAATAGACGCTATCATGACATTCATGAGGAATTGTATTGATAAGAAATCTGCTACACAGTGTCATCAAAGAAGAATTTTTGGTTCTGTGGTAAATAATCCCATCAAACAAGTGAAATCTTCCTTCAGAATAGGAATTTCTCCAAACCCCATCTGGTGCATTGACTAGAGATGCATCTTTGCAGTCTTTATCTAATAAAGAAGTCAAGATATGGAAATTCTTGTCTTGCTTATAAGATTCTCTGACCTCTTCAAAGAATTCAGTCCCAATATCAGTTATGTTAATTCCTCCAATTGGAATCTGTGCTTCAGCTTCTAAGGGTACATAAGCTGGGTTATCAGGAGTGTTGGCTAATGCCCACCTGCTAAGTCCATCAGCATTCTTGTGAATGTTTCCTGATTTGTGAACTATGGTCATGTTTCCTCTATATTCTTGAATGGCTATTTGCCATCTCAACATATGTCTGTTGGGAGTCTTCATGTTAAGAAGTGATTTTACTGCATTACATTCAGTTATCACTTCAAAAACACTTCCATCAAGATAATAGTGTAGCTTCTCAAGTGCCCATACCAACCATAAGCACTCCAATTGGCTTTCACCATATCTAGCCTCTGTTGGTTTGATTTGTCTTGAGATATAACAAACTGGTCCCTCTGTAAGTTTGTCATTAATAATTTGAACTTGATGTAGGGCTGCCCCTAATCCATCTCCACATGTATCAATGTACAATTTAAAAGGAATATTCCAGTCAGGCATAAGGAGTAAAGGTTCTTCTGTAAGAGCTTTCTTTATCTTCTAAAAAGCTTTAATTCTCTCCTGTGTCATCTCAAATACAGTCTGTTGATCACAGATTCTATATAGTGACTTGGCTGGAATCGCAAAGTCTTTCAAGTGTTGCCTTTAAGAACTGGCAAGCCCAAGAAAAGACATCATTTCTTTTTTATTCTGGGTTATTGGCTGAAGTAACACTGCTGCTCCTTTGTTTTTGTCAATACCTACGCTTAAACCAGAAACAACATTTTCTAATGCTTTGAGTTCTTCAAAACCAAAATTGCATTTCTTAAGTGAAATTTTCATGTTCACTTCTGCAATTTTTTGAAGTACCCTTGCAAGTCTTTCAAGGTGTAAGGACCAAGAATCAGAACATATGATAATATCATCAATATAAATGATAAGCCATCCTTCAGAAATTTCTGTGGGAAAGATGGTATTCATCATTCTCTGATAATGGGATGGAGCATTTTTAATGCCAAATGGCATTCTAAGATACTCATAAATACCACAGTGAGTGATAATTCTAAGTAATTTCTTAGCTTTAGGCGTCAAAACAGTTTGATGAAAGCCTTTCAATGCATCCATTGATGTTATATACTTGGCTTTAGACAATTGAGTCAAGGTTTCTTGAATTCTAGGAATTGGGTACCTATCTGGATCTGTGTAGGTATTCAATGCTCTGAAATCTCGAACCATTCTTGACTTATCATTAGGCCAGGCAATAATAACAGGTGTTGTTACTTCAACTTCCTCATTATGGCCTACTTTCCTTAGTACACCAAGTTGGATTAACTCTTGGATATGTTTTTCCAAGGCTTCTCTAGCTCTGGGACTGGCTGGATAAGCTGGTCTTCTGAGTACTGGAGGATATGGTCTGTCAATATTAAGAGTAATATCAACTTCATGTCCTCTTATAGCGCCTAATGGTTCATTATCAGAGGCAAACGCATCATTTTATGTGTATAACACATCAACAAGTTCATTCCTCATTTTTGGTGACAATGATGGACTAATCTGTGCTTCAGAAAGCTGATTAGACACAAATTCATCTTTATAAGTATCCTTGACAGAAGATACCACAGATATTTGTTTTCGCATATTGGAAAAAGCAAATTTTTGTCTTTTGTTATCCCCAATTATGAAATATCTGTCTTTATGGTTATTGATGTCAATACCATAAATATTCAAGTAATAATTTCCAAGAATGATGTGCTGAGATGTGCAATTATCCATTACCACAATTTCAGTTTTCATCCTTACACTTCCTGCTGGGTGTGGAAATACAAGATTAGTGTCTAATATACCCAAGGGGTACATATTGTTACTGGCACTACTAACTTGCACACCTTCTATTGGTAATAGATGGTTTTTCCATTCAGGAAGTATAATTTGGAGATAATCTTTGCCCACACAAGTGCAAAATTCCCCTGTATCCAAATTTACTTTGGCTTGAATATCACTCATCAAAGCTGATGTGATACAGGATGCTCCAGCAGTGTAACCTTTACCTCTAGCGGGTTTTGTTTTACACATTTTGGCATCTTGGATATTGATCAGGTTGCAGCAATCCTCACTGTACTGTGTCAAGTGGGTATGAGCTTCTGTGACCTCAAAGAAAGCTGTGATGTTTTCAATGGGATTGTCCTCCACTGTTATATCCTCAGAGATTGCAGAATCTTGATTAGATTCCTCTTTCTCTTCAGTACAGTGAATTCCTTCTATGACTTGAACTTCATTGATTTTTGTCTTTTTGTTGCAAGTGTTGGCTAAATGTGAAGTACTTCCACATTCATGACACTTCAAGACGGGTCTTTATGGTATTTTATCCTCTCTGGGAATCTTTAGAACCATCTTGGATTACATAGGGATTCTAGTCCAAGTTTTACCAATTCTTGTTCTGGTAATGATATCTTCCATTGCATTAATGTAGTCCTCTGTTTAGCAGGGCTCTACACATCTGCTCTTGATAGCATTTTCCAGTTCTCCTCCACACTTTCTCAATATTTTCATATTAATCATAGTGTCAGACATATCTGGGTGTAAAGCAGATAATCTGTCTTTTTGCTTGAAGAGCCAACTAAGTGGTTTATCTTTCTCTGAGTTAAAAATGGCACTTTCAAAAGCATTTTCCATTTTGAACCTCCAATAACTATTGGCCCATTTGGTAATCAATTCAGATCTCCACCAAGACCAATCATGTTTCCCATGATCTATTCCCATCTTGAAATACCATTTCTTTGCAGTTCTGGTAAACAGAGAATGTAATTTTCACACTATGATTTCATCAGATATATGAAAGGATTCTTGCAACATATCAATAGTCCTGATGAACTCAAGATTTTTATATTCTCCTTCACCAGAGAATTTTGGCCCCTCTTCCAATTTGGGAATATCTTTTGCAGAGATAACATTTTCTCCTAAGAATGGGGTCAAACTTCGTTTAACAGAAATTTTTTCTTCAGTCAAAGGTGTAGAATTTCTTGGCATATGTGGTATGTAATTCTTATGAATTTGTTCTACATTTGCAATGATTCCATTCTTTAACTTCTGCCTTTCACTGTCATTTTTTTCTAAGTGTGTAGCAAACTGATTGGTATTTTCAACTATTTCTAAGGCATGATCTTTTACAATTTTAAGTTGATCATGCATTTTAAAAATGGAAACATCTTCCATTTCATCATTCTGAACCTGACATCTACTTTCAATTCTGTTACATGTATCAATAATTGAATCAATTCTGGAATTTGCCAATTGATACCACTCAGTATATCTTTTGTCACATCTTTTCAATCCACTTATGTCTGATGTAAGTTTATTTATCTTTGCATCAAATTCACCAAGGGCTACATGAATATTAGATTGAACAAAATGTATCTGATCTTTTATCTCTTTGGAAAACTTCTGTTCATCCTTTCCTGATCTTTGGCTGTGAATTCCATCAAAGTCCTGGCCATGTACAATACACTTTCCATGGCTGAAGGCTCCAATTTGGGGATCCTGTACCCTTGTGGGTAAGGTCTGTGCCAATTGCCTTTGCCTTTGCCCTTGCTTTGATGTTTTTTGGGACCTCTCTTCTTCTTCTGAGGTCCTTTGGGCTTGTCCTTGGACACTTCTGGAGCTGGTTTGGAGCTTGTAGACGCCACCAGGGCCTCTGTCTCCAAAGCTGGAGTCATTTCCAGTTCCTTCTTCTGGTCTATGGATAAAAGACTTTGGTTTTTCAGCCAATTCTTTATCTTTTTGACCTTGTCTTTGCAAGACAATGGGTTCCAACCTTCTAAGAGTTCTATGGTCTTCTCCTGACCCAGAAAGCTCTTGATGTGTAAGTAAGAGTTCATGGCCCCCTGCCAAAGGCTTGGGCATATTTCCCACTCCTCTTCTTTGGCTGCTCTGAACCAATTTTTGTATTGGCATTGATATAATTCTATTTCTGCCACTTGAAAATTGTTCAGCCCAGGAAATATTATCATGAATCAGTTCAGGCTCAGAATTCATGTCAAAATCTGTGGGTACAGACCTTGGGGAAGAGGGGGAAACTCTGGCATCCTCCAAATGTGTGTTTCTTGAGGAAGACTTGGAACTTCTGGATTTGGTCTTGCCTCTTCCTTGTCCACATCCATCTGGTTGGACTGAATAGTTGCTTCCATTTCTGGTATGCACCATTTAACGTCAATTTAAAGATAAAAGGTGAAAAATATAAGCTAAACCACACACCTTTTGGTGGTAATTTAATTTTTTCTGAGTTAAATAAGGTGCCTCTTTTAGCAATTTGCACCTCAATACTGTCTTCAGATTCTGCTTCTGAAGATGCTGGACTAGTGATATATCTTTTACTGAGTCTGTTGCCAGCTGCACAGTATTTGATTAAAGACACTAGAAAAATTATAAAAGAGAAAAAATTATTTTTTATACTTTTTAAAATATTTTTAAAGATTATTTTTAAGTTTTATATTTTTTAATATTAAAAAAACTATTCTTTTTAAAGAAAAAGAAACTAAAATTTAAGATTTTGCATGAAAATTAATTCAGAGTAACTCAAAGAATAACTTTATGAGTTTTTGGATGTGAAAAAGCCAGGTGTAAAAACAGATAAAATTAAACCAAATTCCTCAATTAAAAAGATTCCCAAAACAATTTCAAAAAGAAAATTATTTAAACTTTAAAATGAAAGAAAAAAATATTATTAAATTAATATATTTTAGAGCTTAAAGATATATTAATTAAGGGTACAAGGCTCAAAAAAACACGGCCAGGCCCCCAAATGTAAGATGTGTCTATGAAACTGATGATAATATCACTATTAATCAACAGTACTATGACTGTTCTTACGAAATATAATAACAAAGTTTTATTATAACCACAATTAAATAATTAAAGAATTATCTCTTTCACGTGTTAAACACTACTAGTGATTTTAATATTGAGAAAGTGATTGTCTACAAGAATCAATTACAAGAAGATTTGAATTAAAACTTCTTTTTATTAAAATAATAAAATTATTTTAATATATAATTATCTTTTGCAAGAATAATTATAATGGTAATTCTTGAAGAAAACTCATTTTAGAGAAAAACTTTAAGAATTAAAGATAAATCACTCACTAATATTCCAAAGAACTTATTGAGAGATAAGACAGAGATATTTGACGTAGAATTGTGGATTTAAAGGATCAAAATGAATTTATAAGAGTATTACAACAATATATAGTTGTATTCTATGATTTAACGTCTTTCTGATTGATCCTGAAAGAATTAAAACACTTAATAATAGCTTTAACTAATACTTACTTATTGGTAACAATGATATAAATGGATAATAAGATGATGATTTGGAAAAAACAGCAAGAGGAGGCCTCTTTTAAGTCAACAACAGCTCACAGAGGCATGTCATGGAGAAAACTGAAAATCCAGTGAGTGAGAAAACAATAAACCCTTTTGGATTATTGATTTCATCATCTGTTGTCATGTAAGATTATCATAATTACTTTAATTGATGCTTTTACGTGACTACCAACCCAATATGGTTAATAATAAAAGGAGTCACATCTGTAAATCTTCTTTTATTAGAAAATAATCATTGATTTCTCAAAGGAATCAATTTTGTTGGAAATTTCATCACAGGTTGTAATTACTGTGAATTTTTGAAGATTAAGTGTTTCATGTAGAATAGTCAAAAATGGACTGTAAGTAAACCTTTTAATTTTACTAGTAAAACTTTAATTATTTTTGGTTTGACCATAGATAATACAGTTCTCCATTGGTCCTGAAAGATTCAGAAAGATTAATTAAGAATTGTATTTTCATGAATTTTTGAAGTTTTTACCTCATTTCTATGTAGAATTGCAAATATCAGTGTTTAACTGGTTGCTATGAGGTAAATCAATGGATACAAGTCCAAAAAGGGTTTTAATTACTCTTTTGGGGTTTATCCATGGAAAATAATTAAGAATTGACATGGTTACAGGAGTCTAAGTAGCTTTTTACCTCCTTGGCATGTCAAAATAGCAGGTTATTTGCTATTTTCTTAAGATTTACTGTAGTTGTAACATGGTAACCAAGTTCCCAAAGTGTTTTAGTTTACTAATTGGGCCAAGATCAGCCATGTATCCAAGCTTTAGAGCTGTCCACGCCTCTGAGGCCTCAGAAGTTGGGTACCCTGGCTCTCTTTGATGTCTTTTATCCCCCTTGCTTATTTTTCATGTCAAAATAGAAATTTAAGCTTAAAGTGAGATATCCACTATGGGTGTACCAAAATTCCATGTAAGAATACCATGATATTAAGTGCTCAAAACATGCATAACACTATTCTTAGTGTATATGTAACATGGGACTTCTCACATTCCCATTATTTTGGCGTGAATTTAAGAAAAACAAAAACTTTAACCAATCTTTTATGTGGTATTGAAGTATTTTCCATATTACCACCTCAAAGAGTTAGTTTGAGATTATTCACTCTATGGAGCTACCCTAGGTGAATCTTTGTGTAGAATGCAAATCTGGCCTTAAATCCATGGATTTACTTACGCAATAAAAAGTTTTTTATCTTTTCTGAAATCAAAAAATGATGAATTTTGGATATATTCATCACTTATGAGTTATGCATAATTCAAAATTTATTTTTAAGATGATTGTGGCCTATTTGGGTATGTAAAGCATACCTCAAGGCTCACACTTGTACCTCATTAATTGTTTCCTATCAGGTACCTTTATTCATCTAATTAGTTGTAATAACTGCACTGTTTGTTACTTACCTTTTGTTTCTAGTATTACTAGCTATTGGGTTTCCAACTATCATAGCAATTATAAGATTGATCAACAACTACTCATGGCAGCCATGACAGAGTTAGTTTCAGTCTCTCAACCTTAATCCATGAATACCAAGCACTGAGGGACTCAAAACCTCATTGTTGACATTCATGAGTGATTCTCTTACCAATTGAGCTAAGTTCTCATCGCAGATGAGCGTTGAGTGAAGACACCATGCCTGCTTTGACTATTTATTAGCCCTGCCTAATCATGGTGCAGCAGGTGGGCAAGCATGCCTAAGAGAAGCTATAACATTTTCCAACACTCTCCTTTGCTCTGTGCAGGGTTGCATCATATTTGATGGATTCTGGATATTTTTGAGAGAATTTCCACTTTTAAGAATGGACTACTTCCACTTGCTAGAGTGGTAATTGAAGCAATTAACTCTTGCTACCATGACAGAGTTAGTTTTGATCTCTCAACCTTAATCCACAAATACCAAGCACTGAAAGACTCAAACCCTCATTGTCGATATTCATGAGCAATTCTCTTACAAATTGAGCTAAGTGCTTGTTGCAGTTGAGCAGTGAGTGAAGAAGCCATTTCTTCTTTGAATATGTAGTAGCCCAGCCTAATCCTGGTGCAGCAGGTGTGCAAGCATTCTTAAGAGCAGCTATAACATTCTCCAACACCATATTCGCCAAAGCACCACACATTTATCCAATACATGTCCAAAAAGGGGGAAAATAAATGAAATTAACATTGCAAAGGAACCTGATGTTGAAAAAGATGATGTAATTGAAGAAAATTCAGATGATAAATCATCAATATTCTCTTAATCTTCAAATGATATAGAAAATATCAATGCCACCTTTGACATAATGGAATCTTATTCATACTTGCCACAGCTGAGAAATAGCCAACTTGATTTATCAAAAATTCAAGATGCACCAAACCAAACAGAGGGAAGGTTAATACAGCTAGTACCTCCTGTATAAAAGAAGTGGTAATTAACAACACACCCACTAAACTACTACCTCATCCAGGAGCATTCTGCTCTTGTGTAGGTAAATCCTTTCTTAAAACTTGTGTAACAAATGTTTAAGATCAGTTGTTGCCAATTGATGGCATAAAATTCAATAGTGCAAGTAACCCAATTAAAGCATTGGGAATATTTGAAACTAGTGTCATATTTCCACATATGAATGGAAATTTAAGAATCACTGTTGAATTTTTTGTTATGGAAAATTGATCCATTACCAAGTTCATATTGGGAAATGATTATTTGATCATGTATGGCATAGATTTACATAAAAACAAGAACAGATACTTTACTATTGGAGACAATAAGTGCCAAAAATTTGCCTTTTTACCATTTAAAAGACAAATTACAGTGAGAAAATTATCACCAATCAACTTAGAGTTAGAGAAATTCAAGTCTTAACAGTTAAATGAAGCTGAAATAAGCCTTCATTTGAGTGATAAACAAGAAAATGTACTTTCTGCTCTTTCATATGATCACAAAGAAGCAATTGCTTCAGATAAAGACCCCTAGGGGAAATTATTGGTCATGAAGTTGACCTTACTATTAATATTGAGAGACCTTATCCACCACTATTAAGAAACCTGCATATCCAGCAAGTCCAAAATCAAGAGAAGCTCTGGAAATTCATATCACAGAACTTCTAAACCTTGGTGTAATATGAAAAGTGTGCCACAGTGAAGAAGTAGAAATACCTACACCAGTCATAGTGGCATGGAATAATGTAAAATCTAGAATGGTTGGGGACTTTAAAGCTCTGAACACTCACACTGTTCCAGACAGGTACCCAGTACCAAAAATTCAAATTTCCCTCACCCAAATATCTCCGGAAGTGTATATAAGCACTATGGATGCCTTTAAAGGATTTCACCAAAATGTAGTGACACCAAGAGCAAGGAAATACTTAATAATTATTGTTCATTGTGAATTTTATGAATATTTGAGGAGGACTTTTGGAATCAAAAATGCACCTTCACACTTCCAAATAATTATTAATGAGGTTTTCCCTGAAGAGCTTTCAGAAGGATGGTTGATCATTTACATTGATGATATTATTGTCTGTTCCAAGACTTGGGAAGAACATATGTGCAGATTATCCAGAACTTTGACCAAAATCCAATCTTTGAACATGAAAATCTCTTTGAAGAAATGTCATTTTGGATTTAAGGAACTCAAAGAATTAGGACATGTGGTATCTGGTCTATCCCTTGGGATTGACAAAAATAAAGTTTCAGCAGGCTTACTGAAGCCTATGCCTCAAAACAAAAAGTAAATTCAATCTGGTTTGGGTTTTTCAGGATATTACAGGAAACACATTAAATATTTTGCATCCTTAGCAAGACCTCTTTATAAGTTATGTGACAAAGACACAGTATTTGAAATGACTGTTGACAGAGTAAAAGCCTTTTAATCTTTAAGACAAGCCTTGACCACTTTTCCACTCTTACTGATGACAGACTTTAAACTTCCCTTTAAGCTTTACATTGATGCATCAGGGGATGAGCTTGGTACTGCACTTCATCAAGTCCAAAGTTTAAATGATAAACCTGTTGAAGGGCCCATATGTTTCATATCCAGGTAAATAAAACCAACTGAAGCCAGATATGGAGCAAGTCAGATGGAGTGTTTATGCCTTTTTTGGGCTTTAGAAAAACTCATCTACTTTCTAGAGAGATGTGTTTTTGAAGTAATAACAGATTGTACCGCTGTTAAATCGCTTTTAAACATGAAAACACCGAACAGAAACATGCTCAGATGGAAAATAGCCATACAAGAGTATAGGGGCGATATGACTATTGTTCATAAAGATGGGAATATTCATAAAAATTCAGATGGAATAAGCAGATGGCCATTACCAAATAATATTGATAATCCTGCTTATGTGCCAGAAGAAGCTTCACCACAGATCCCAATAGAAGGAATAAGTGTTACAGACTTGAACACCACCTTCTTTGAAGAAGTAAGAAACAGTTACACTCAGGATACAAATTGTGGCATCTTATGCCAATTACTTAACAAAGACTGTAAATACAGCTCTCTAGTACATGCCTTGGATGAAGTATGGAAGAAACCTTATGATGAAGGAAGATCTCACCTACTGGTTGGTATAATTTACCACAGGCCCAATGTAAGGTGTGGATATGAAACTTTGATTAAAATCAAGTACTTTTCCTGTCCTCAAAATTTGTATAAGGTAAAATTCAGTTAAAAATAGTATGAAATATTATTTTTAAGAGAAAACACGCCAATTTTATTGTTTATAACTTTATTAGTATAAAACAATAATATTATAAAAATTTATTGTTTTACCAACAATAAAAATTTATCCAAAAAATACTCTACAAGAGATATTTTAAGGCTACAAAAGAAATTTCTTCAAGAGCAATTTCAATTGGAATTAATTGAGCAAAGAACTGCAAGCAATTAATTAAAGAACAAAGTCTTTAAAAAGAGTATTAAAGAGAAAACACGCCCAAAAGTGACCAGAGTGAATTTGGAAACAAAGTGACAAAGTTTACAGTGATGAAAGATGCTTTAATTCACTTTTGGGGTGGTTCAGGGGTAAAAATGATTATAAGAGTTACAAACAATGATTATAATAATTTTTTCACGTGGTTAAAAGGATTAAAATGATTTAAAAGTGGTGGTTGGAATCTTTGATTGATTGGTTTAACAGTTTTAAACTAATTAACAAAAGGAAAAGATTCTAACATGAAGAGAAAAGTGGGGCAAAGAAGACATTCTTTTATAACCATCAATTCTCTTACTCCAAAAGTAAAATTTACTCTTGTCAGTCGTGAAAAACAGTCTGACAACAGAAAAGCCAATTATGGCATCATTGAACCCTGGTTTAGACCAAAAAGGGCTGGTTTAAGCCATTTTTAGCCATTTTTAGCCATTTTAGACCCTTAAATCAGCCATTACTATAGCAATACCAGGCCTAGAGCCTTCAAAACACGTCAGAATGTGTGTCAGAGGCGTAGAAACCAGTTAAAACTGTTTTTATTATGATTGTTTTATCTTAAGGGTAGTTTTACCCTCTTGGCAACAGCTAAAACTACCCCAGTTGGTATCAAAACCTCATCATCAATTGAGTCCACAGACCCTGTAACTCAATTCCAGGCCAAAAGTGATGAACTTTTGCGTGAATTTTGACATCCCACGCCTGTCAGCAAGGATTTTGGGGGTCTAGCTCCCCCTTAGAGCTGGAGTTCCTTTTCCCCCCCAAATTTAATCTTTCCAATTTATTTTTTCCTTTAATTCCTCATCATGTATTATACTTATAATTTACATATGTAATTCAATTCAATTGTACAGTACAATACAGTAATAATTGACACCTCATATGTAAATCAAAGTTCACTTATGTAATACACGCGCACATTTTGACATTTCAATTGAATTCAATTGAAAATACTTCAATTCCTCATAACTTCTAAACTAAACACAACACCTCAATTTTAACACAAAAATTGATGGTTAACACCACATGTGGTGTGAATTAAATTAAAGTTCTGAGGATTTTCAACTTTTGTATTGAAAATACTAAAAACTTAATTTAAGCTTATTTAGAGTTGAGTTACAAAAATTTCATTCAGAGGTGACCCCACCTGATTTTTTATGAGGAATCCAATGGTGAAATAAAATTTATATGTTTATTTATTGGATAAAAAGTTATAATAAATTTTATTTAACTTTTTTCCAAATTTATTTATTTTTTCACAATTTTGTTAAAATTTCATTTTTACTTAAATTTTTCAAGTATAAATGTAATTTTATATTTACAAGATTTAAAGTAATTTTATTTTTAAATTATATTTAATTTTTTTATTTTTTAATATAATTTTATATTTAAATTTTGATTTTTATTTTATAAATAAATTTATTTTATTTATATTAATATGTTAATTTTTATATTTGTGGTCTTTTGGGTATATGAAATTACCTCTAAGGCTCACATTCCCTCCCCCTAAAAAAAGAATATTACTTTGTAATATTGGTGTTTCTAGTGTGTCTGAATCTCCTCAGGAGTTTGGTAGCTTCTGGTATATCTTTTTCTTCTAACCATTCATCTTCACAAGTTGGGTCACTGTACCTAACAAGGTATTCCCTTACTTTCTTGGTTCTTAATTTCCTTTCTTTAAGAACTTTGGTTATTTTCTTAGTACCAGATGTCTCAATAGGAGGTATAACTTGGGGAACCTTATCCCTCAAGGGAAATTTCTCAGTATCACTAGATTTATATGGTTTTATCAAGCTCACTGGAAATGTAGGGTGCTTATTGCTAAGTTCTTCAGATAACTCTACTTCAACAGCATTTTCTCCATGGAGGGCCTTAATAACAAAAGGTCCTGCAAAGGAGTCTTTCAACTTTTTACATCCTTTGATGTTATTGAAGTTAGTGGTGGATACAAGAACTAGGTCCCCCACTTTGAAATCTGGAGTTGCATGAGATTTATCCCATTTGTCTTTAGCATATGCAAAAGAGTCTTCCATGCACCTTACTGCATGCTTTCTAGCTTTGTCTAGCATTCCTTTGAAGCTAGCAGCTGTGGGATGTATTTCAATTAAGTCTTTCCTCAAGGAGTCTTGGGGTAACTTAGGGTTCCATCCTTTTTCTAGAACAGCAGGAGTCTTATTGGTACTAGCATGGATTGATGTTTTATATGCTAATTCCAGTGCTGGTAACAGAGTACACCAATCATGGGTAAATCCATCACAATCTTTGAATTCAAGGCCATATGCACAAAATCTTCTCACCATGTCCTCTAAGGTTTGGATCATTCTTTCAGCCAGGCCATCAGTTTGTGGGTGGTAGGCTGTAGAGAAAGACAGTTTAGTGCCAAATAATTGGTGAAGATTTGTCCATAGTGCTGAAGTGAATTTGGGATCTCTATCACTGATGATATTTGTAAATATCCCAGTCCATGACACTACTCTATTCCATATCAGAAGAGCTGTATCCATGGCTGTATCATCTTTGTGACATGGTAAAAAGATTGGAGTTTTACTGAATCTGTCCACAATTACTAGGCAAGCATTATAGCTCCTGTCACCTCCTGGTGGTAGGCCAGTTACCCAATCCATATGGACAATTTCCCAAGGTCTGTTTGGTTCTTGGATTTTCATCATATTTCCAAGTCTTTTGCCAGTGGATTTATTTGCCTTTTGGCATCTGTCACAGGTTTTGCAATACTCTGCAACATCCTTTTGCCACATTGGCCACCATATGCAGGTCTTCACTTTCTCTCTTGTTCTGTCTTCAGAAAGATGTCCTGAAAAGGGGCTATCATGGCATTCTTTCAGTACAAGATTGATTAATGACCTGTCTACAACTGTCATGACACATGTGTGCTTGGTTCTGTGGTAAATTATACCATCCAGTAGGTGAAATCTTCCTTCATTATAAGATTTTCTCCATACTTCATCCAAGGCATGTATTAGAGAGTTGTCTTTACAGTCTTTGTTAAGTAATTGGCATAAGATGCTACAATTCTTATCTTGAGTGTAACTATTTCTGACTTCTTCAAAGAAGGTGGTGTTCAAGTCTGTAACACTTATTCCTTCTATTGGAATTTGTGGTGAAGCTTCTTCTGGAACATAAGCAGGATTATCAATGTTATTTGGTAAGGGCCATCTGCTTAGTCCATCTGCATTCTTATGAATATTCCCATCCTTATGAACAATAGTCATATTGCCTCTGTATTCTTGTATGGCTATTTGCCATCTGAGCATGTGTCTGTTAGGTGTTTTCATGTTTAAAAGTGATTTCACAGCTGTACAATCTGTTATTACTTCAAAAACACATCCCTCTAAGAAATAGTTCAATTTCTCCAAGGCCCAGACAAGGCATAGACATTCCATTTGACTTGCTCCATATCTGGCTTCAGTTGGTTTGATTTGCCTGGATATGAAACATATTGGTCCTTCTACAGGTTTGTCATTTATGATCTAAACTTGGTGAAGTGCAGCACCTAGTCCATCCCCTGATGCATCAATATACAGTTTGAAAGGTAATTTAAAGTCTGGCATCAGTAAGAGTGGAGCAGTGGTCAATGCTTCTCTTAGAGATTCAAAAGCTTTGACTCTGTCAACAGTCATCTCAAACACTGTGTCTTTGTCACACAACTTATAAAGTGGTCTTGCTATGGATGCAAAATCTTTAATGTGTTGCCTGTAATATCCTGCAAAACCTAAGAATGACTGAATTTCCTTCTTATTCTGAGGCATAGGCTTTAATAATACTGCTGCAACTTTGTTTTTATCAATTCCAAGGGACAAACCAGATACAACATGTCCTAGTGCCTTAAGTTCTTTAAATCCAAAATGACATTTCTTCAAGGAGATTTTCATGTTTACTGATTGAATTTTTGTCAAAACTCTTGATAATCTGTACATGTGCTCCTCCCAAGTCTTTGAACAGATAATAATGTCATCAATGTAAATGATTAACCATCCCTCTGAGAGTTCTTCAGGGAAGATTTCATTCATCATTCTTTGGAAGTGTGAAGGTGCATTTTTGATACCAAAGGGCATCCTTAAGTATTCATACACTCCACAATGAACAATAATTCTCAAGTATTTTCTTGCTCTTGGTGTTACCACATTTTGATGGAATCCTTTAAGGGCATCCATAGTGGTTATATACACTGCTTGAGATATTTGAGTAAGGGCAATTTGGATTTTTGGTATTGGGTATCTGTCTGGAACAGTGTAAGTGTTCAGAGCTCTAAAGTCCCCAACCATTCTGGATTTTCCATTATGCCACACCACTATGACTGGTGTAGTTATTTCTACTTCCTCATTGTGGCCTACGTTTCTTATTACACCAAGGTCTAGAAGTTCTTTGATATGAATTTCTAGAGCTTCTCTTGATTTTGGACTTGCTGGATAAGCAGGTCTTCTTAAGAGTGGTGGATAAGGTCTCTCAATGTTAAGAATGATGTCAACTTCATGACCAATAATTGCTCCCAGGGGTTCTTTGTCTGTAGCAAATGCTCCTCTGTGGTCATACAAAAGGGAAGAAAGTTCATTTTCTTGCTTATCAGTCAGATGAAGGCTTATTTCAGCCTCATTTAACTCTTCAGACTTGAATTTCTCTAACTCTAAGTTGACTGGTGATACTTTGTTTACTGTACTTTGTCTTTTAAAGGGTAAAAAGGCAAATTTCTGGCGCTTATTGTCTCCAATTGTAAAGTATCTGTCTTTGTTATTATGTAAATCTATCCCATACATGATTAAATAGTCATTTCCCAATATAAAATGGGTACTAGAGCAATTTTCCATAACAACAAATTCAACTGTGATCCTTAAATTCCCATTTATGTGTGGGAATATGACATTGGTCTCAAAGATTCCTAATGCTTTCATTGGGTTACTTGCACTGTTGAATTTTATACCATCAATTGGTAACAATTGGTCTTCAAAATTTGGTACACAAGTCTTAAGAAAAGATTTTCCAACACAAGAGCAGAAGGCTCCTGGGTCAAGCAAAAGTTTAGTGGGCTTGTTGTCAATCACCACTTCTGTTATACAGGAGTTACCAGCTGTATAACCTTTTCCTCTGTTTGGTTTTGTCTTCATAAGTTGTGCATCTTGGACTTTTGATAAATCAACTTGACCATTGCTCAATTGTGGTAAGTGGGAATAAGATTCCATGATGTCAAAAGTGGCATTGATATTTTCTATATCTTTTGAAGATTCAGAAAATATGGATGACTTATCATCTGAATTGTCTTCAATTATGTCTTCTTTTTCAACATCTGGTCCCTTTTCAATGTCAATTTCATTGATTTTCCCCCTTTTTGGACATGTATTGGCTAAATGGGTGGTGCTTTGGCAAATATGGCATTTTCTGACTGTATCTGCAGATTTATATTTAATATTACTAGAATTTTCTTTGGTATTTTTGTCCACAGAATCTTTCCAAGGTGTATTAAACCTTGTTTTAAGATTCACCCTACTAGAACCAATTTTGGTTCTGGTGGTTACTTCTTCTAGTATATTTATAATATCTTCTGCTGAAGATTGTTCAGTAGTCCTGCTTTTGACAGCATGCTCTAAGTCACCTCCACATTGTCTCAGAATTTTTCTATGGATCATAAATTCTGACATGTCAGGATATAATGCTGTTAATCTGTCCTTTTGTTGGCAAAACCATGGTAAAGCTTTGTCTTTATCAGCATTAAATTTGGCAGATTCAAAGGCTGTTTCAACTTTAAACCTCCAAGCATCATTTGCCCATTTGTTGATGATTTGGGTTTTCCACCAAGTCCAACTCTGGTGTCCATGTGCTTGTCTTATTTTGATGTACCATTTGTGAGCTGATCTGGTAAACAAGGTGTTAAACCTGGCTGTTACCAATCTGTCTGGTAATTCAAAATCCTCTTTGATCATGTCAATACCTTTAATGAATTCCATATGGTCATACTCTCCTTCACCACTGAAGTGAGGCCATTCTTTAAGTTTTGGAACTTCTTTCAAGAGTGCTTGGCCCATTGATGGTTCCAAGTTATGAAAAGAAGTGGATAATTCATTTTTTAATTGTGAATTATCAGGATCCAATACTTGTGGATTTGAAATTCTTGTGCCCTCATTTTGATTTAGAGGTGTAGACATTCTTGGTAAGGTGTTCAGTATTTGTTCAATGTCATTCATTTTACTGTTGCTACACCTTTGGGAATTTCTGTATTCATGTTGGAAGCTTTGTATTAAATTTATTACTTCAATTTTATACATGTCTTCTTTATGTGTAAGTTCTTGCCATAACTCTGTCTGTCTTGTATTATCAGCAGTGACTTGATTCAATTTCATTGATAATTTTGATACTTCTTCTTGTGAAGCATCAAAACACTTTTTCAAGGCAATGGTATATGTCTTTACTTCAGTAAATGAATTTGAAATGTCATCAAGGACTTTCTTGTTATCTGTCTTGATAATATTTATGGCTTGTTTAATTCTTGTTTCAATTATGTCATCAATATTGAATTTAGAATATTTATCTGTTAATTCTTTAATAATGGCAGATTGTTCATTTATTTTATTAGAAGAATTATCATTATTGGAATTTTTAATTGTTCTCAAAACTTTTTCAAAACACATAAGTGTTTCATTAATTTGGCACAGACTCAGGTTGTTTGTTTTAATGTTGTTACAAATGGTTTCATTTTTATCAGAAAGATGTTTTTTCACGTCATTTATAGCATTATACAACTCTGGGATGGAATCAAATATGTCAGAAATCATTTCTGGAACCTTAATCTGGCTTCCTCCTTCTTCTGTAATTCCATCATGGTTCTGGCCATCTGAAATACATTTTCCATGGCATCCTGCTGAATCTTTGGGATTCTGTAGCCCTGGCTGTAAGGTTTTGGGGCTGGTGCCTTCCCTTTGCCTTTGTTTGGAGTTTGTGGCTGCTTTTTCACGTTGGAATTGCTGCTGCTGGCCACTGGGGCTGTTTTTGGCACTGGTTTGGGTGGTGGAGGGTTGTTTTTCCTCCATTCTAGTGTCAAAAGCATCATGTTTTTCTTCTCCATCAATGGATGCCATCCATTGAGCAATTTGCAAGTGTTGGGATGGCCCAAGAATTTTCTTACTGTCAGGTAAGAATTCATGCAATTCTTCCACAGGTCTGCAAGGATCTGGTACTCCTTGAATTGAAGTGCATTGTTGTATGCACTGTGGCTGGCTTTGTATATGTCCACAGAGGCTTGTTGTGGCGGTGTCAGCTCTTTTTGCAGGTAAAATGGTATTATCAGCTTCAGAATGACCCATTTTAGTTGTTTGGAAGTCATCAACTGACCCTTTTCCTTCTGTACCTGGTTGGCCTCTGCCATAATCACGTCTATTACCTTTTTGGGAGCTGCTTGAGGGGTTGTAGCTGGCTCCTGACCTGGTTGAAGGCATAATTATGGTTAAAAAAAAGGCTTAAAATAGTTTTTTTACGTCAAAAACTTACTATTGGCCAAATTTTTAGCTTTCTGAAGGGTATTACTTATGTCCAAGTTAATCAATTCAGAAGATATTGGTTCAGGCTGGTTATTTTGAGTCACAATAACAGTACTATTATGATCAGAATTAATAGTACTGGCAGGGATAATGCTGGTTACTGTTGAGGCTGTTTCAATGTTTTCTTGTCTTACCACGTTGTCAGACACTAAAATTAATGAAAAAGCCAATTAATTAAGTAAAAAAAAGGATATTTAAAAAAAAGAAATAAAAATTTAAGCCTCACTTATAATATGAAAAAAATTATTTTTTATGGGTTTTTTGAATTATAAGTATTTTTTATATGTTTTTAAATTTTTCAATATAAGAAAAAATATTTAAAAAGAGTAAAAAAAATATGTCACAGGTAAAATATCACGGCTGGGCCCCCAAATGTAAGGTGTGGATATGAAACTTTGATTAAAATCAAGTACTTTTCCTGTCCTCAAAATTTGTATAAGGTAAAATTCAGTTAAAAATAGTATGAAATATTATTTTTAAGAGAAAACACGCCAATTTTATTGTTTATAACTTTATTAGTATAAAACAATAATATTATAAAAATTTATTGTTTTACCAACAATAAAAATTTATCCAAAAAATACTCTACAAGAGATATTTTAAGGCTACAAAAGAAATTTCTTCAAGAGCAATTTCAATTGGAATTAATTGAGCAAAGACCTGCAAGCAATTAATTAAAGAACAAAGTCTTTAAAAAGAGTATTAAAGAGAAAACACGCCCAAAAGTGACCAGAGTGAATTTGGAAACAAAGTGACAAAGTTTACAGTGATGAAAGATGCTTTAATTCACTTTTGGGGTGGTTCAGGGGTAAAAATGATTATAAGAGTTACAAACAATGATTATAATAATTTTTTCACGTGGTTAAAAGGATTAAAATGATTTAAAAGTGGTGGTTGGAATCTTTGATTGATTGGTTTAACAGTTTTAAACTAATTAATAAAAGGAAAAGATTCTAACATGAAGAGAAAAGTGGGGCAAAGAAGACATTCTTTTATAACCATCAATTCTCTTACTCCAAAAGTAAAATTTACTCTTGTCAGTCGTGAAAAACAGTCTGACAACAGAAAAGCCAATTATGGCATCATTGAACCCTGGTTTAGACCAAAAAGGGCTGGTTTAAGCCATTTTTAGCCATTTTTAGCCATTTTAGACCCTTAAATCAGCCATTACTATAGCAATACCAGGCCTAGAGCCTTCAAAACACGTCAGAATGTGTGTCAGAGGCGTAGAAACCAGTTAAAACTGTTTTTATTATGATTGTTTTATCTTAAGGGTAGTTTTACCCTCTTGGCAACAGCTAAAACTACCCCAGTTGGTATCAAAACCTCATCATCAATTGAGTCCACAGACCCTGTAACTCAATTCCAGGCCAAAAGTGATGAACTTTTGCGTGAATTTTGACATCCCACGCCTGTCAGCAAGGATTTTGGGGGTCTAGCTCCCCCTTAGAGCTGGAGTTCCTTTTCCCCCCCAAATTTAATCTTTCCAATTTATTTTTTCCTTTAATTCCTCATCATGTATTATACTTATAATTTACATATGTAATTCAATTCAATTGTACAGTACAATACAGTAATAATTGACACCTCATATGTAAATCAAAGTTCACTTATGTAATACACGCGCACATTTTGACATTTCAATTGAATTCAATTGAAAATACTTCAATTCCTCATAACTTCTAAACTAAACACAACACCTCAATTTTAACACAAAAATTGATGGTTAACACCACATGTGGTGTGAATTAAATTAAAGTTTTGAGGATTTTCAACTTTTGTATTGAAAATACTAAAAACTTAATTTAAGCTTATTTAGAGTTGAGTTACAAAAATTTCACTCAGAGGTGACCCCACCTGATTTTTTATGAGGAATCCAATGGTGAAATAAAATTTATATGTTTTTTTATTGGATAAAAAGTTATAATAAATTTTATTTAACTTTTTTCCAAATTTATTTATTTTTTCACAATTTTGTTAAAATTTCATTTTTACTTAAATTTTTCAAGTATAAATGTAATTTTATATTTACAAGATTTAAAGTAATTTTATTTTTAAATTATATTTAATTTTTTCATTTTTTAATATAATTTTATATTTAAATTTTGATTTTTATTTTATAAATAAATTTATTTTATTTATATTAATATGTTATTTTTTATATTTGTGGTCTTTTGGGTATATGAAATTACCTCTAAGGCTCACACCCAAGCACACATGTGTCATGACAGCTGTGGACAGGTCATTAATCAATATTGTACTGAAATAATTCCACGACAGCCCTTTTTCAGGACATCTGTTTGAAGACAGAACAAGAGAAAAAGTAAAAACCTGCATATGGTGGCCAATGTGGCAGAGTATTGCAAAACCTGTGACAGATGTCAAAAGGCAAATAAATCCACTGGCAAAATACTTGGAAATATGATCAAAATCCAAGAACCCAGCAGACCTTGGGAAATTGTCCATATGGACTGGGTAACTTGCCTACCACCAGGAGGTGACAGAAGTTATAATGCTTTCCTAGTGATTGTAGACAGATTGAGTAAAACTCCAATCTTTTTACCATGTCACAAAGATTATACAGCCATGGATACAGCTCTTCTAATATGGAATAGAGTAGTGTCATGGACTGGTATATTCACAAATATCATTAGTGACAGGGATCCCAAACTCACTTCAGCACTGTGGACAAATATTCACCAACTATTTGGCACTAAATTGTCTTTCTCTACAGCCTACCACCCACAAACTGATGGTGTAGCTGAAAGGATGATACAAACCTTAGGAGACATGGTGAAAATATTTTGTGCATATGGCCTTGAATTCAAAGATTGTGATGGATTCACTCATGATTGGTGTACTCTTCAACCAGCACTAGAATTGGCATATAAGACATCAATTCATGCCAGTACCAATCAAACTCCTGCTATTTGAGAAAAAGGATGTAATCCCAAGTTACCTCAAGATTCTTTAAGGAAAGATTTGGTTGAAATACATCCTTTAGCTGCAAGCTTCAAAGGAATTCTAGACAGAGCTAGAAAGCTTTCAGTAAGATGCATGGAAGAATCATTTGAATATGCTAAAGATAAATGGGATAAATCACATGCCACTCCTGATTTCAAAGTGGGGGATTCAGTACTATTATCCACCACCAACTTCAATAACATCAAAGTATGTAAAAAGCTCAAAGACTCCTTTTCAGGACCTTTTGTTATTGAAGCCCTCCATGGAGAAAATCCTGTTGAAGTAGAATTCTCTGAAGAGCTTAGTAATAAGCATCCTAAATTTCCAGTGAGCTTGATAAAGCCATATAAATCTAGTGATTCTGAAAGGTTTCCCTTGAGGAATAAAGTTCCCCAAGCTATACCTCCTATTGAGACATCTGGTATTAAGAAGATTATCAAAGTTCTTAAAGAAAGAAAATTAAGAGCCAAAAAAGTAAGGGAATACCTTGTTAGCTACAGTGACCCAACTTGTGAAGATAAATGGGTAGAAGAAAAGGACATACCTGAAGCTACCAAACTTCTCAGAAGATTCAGAAATACTAGAAATAACAATATTACAAAGTAATATTCCTTTTTTAGGGGGAGGGAGTGTGAGCCTTAGAGGTATTTTCATATACCCAAAAGACCACAAACAAAAAACTAATATACAAACATAAATAAAATAAATTTATTTATATTATTAAAATGAAAATTAAAAGATAAATATAAATTTATATACAAAATCAAAAAATTCATTATAATTTAAAAATAAAAATACATTAAATTTTAAAATTTTACAAACACATTTTTACTTGGAAAAATTAAGTAAAAATTAATTTTCAACAAAATTACCCAAAATAAAATAATTTTGGAAAAAAGTTAAATATAATTTATCATAACTTTTTATCTAACAAATAAACATATAAAATTTATTTCACCATTGGATTCCTTATAAAAAAATTAGGTGGGGTCACTTCTGAGTGAAATTTCTGTAGCTCAACTCTAAATAAGCTTAAATTAAATTTTTTGTATTTTCTGTAGAAAACTTGAAAATCCTCAAAACCTTAATTTAATTCACACAGCATGTAGTGTTAATCATCACTTTTTGTGTTAAAATTGAGGTGTTGTCTATAGTTTAGAAGTGATGAGGAATTGAAGTATTTTCAATTGAATTCAATTGAATTGTCAAAATGTGTGTGTGTATTGAATAAGTAAACTTTGATTTATATATGAGTTTTCAATTATTACAGTAGTTTACTGTAAGCCTCAATTGAATTACATATGTAAATTGTAAGTATAATACATGATGAGGAATTAAAGGAAAAAATAAATTGGAAAGATTAAATTTGGGGGGAAAAGGAACTCTAGCTCTAAGGGGCAGCCAGACCCCCAAGATCCTTGCTGACAGGCCTGAGATGTCAAAATCGATGCAAAAGTTCATCACTTTTGGCCTGGAATTGAGTCATAGGGTCTGTGACTCAATTGATGATGAGGTTTTGATACCAACCAGGGCAGTTTTAACTGTTGCCAAAAGGGTAAAACTACCCTTAAGATAAAACAATCTTAGTAAAACAGCTTTAACTGGTTTCTATGTCTCTTAAACTCATTCTGACGTGTTTTGAAGGCTCTGGGCCAGGTATTATTATAGTAATGGCTGATTTAAGGATCTAAAATGGCTAAAACCAGCCCTTTTTTGGTCTAAACCAGGGTTCAATGATGCCATAATTGGATTTTCTGTTGTCAGAGTGTTTTCCACGACTGACAAGAGTAAATTTCACTTTTGGAGTAAGAAAATTGATGGCTATAAAAGAATTTCTTCTTTGCCCCACTTTTCTCTTCATGTTAGAATCTTTTCCTTTTATAATTAGCTTAAAACACTGTTAAACCAATCAATAAAAGATTCCAACCAACCTTCATGAATCACTTTTAACCTTTTAACCATGTGAAAAAATCATTATAATCATTGTTTGTAACTCTTATAATCATTTTTACCCCTGAACCACCCCAGAAGTGGATTAAAGCATCTTTTATCACCTTTAGCTTTGTCACTTTGTTTCCAAATTCACTCTGGTCACTTTTGGGCATGTTTTCTCTTTAAATATTTTTTTAAATACTTTTCTCTTCAATTAATTGCTTGCAGCTCTTTTCTCAATTAATTCCAATTGAAATTTCTCTTGAAGAAATTTCTTTTGTAGCCTTAAATATCTCTTGTAGAGTATTTTTGGATAAATCTTCATTGTTGGTAAAACAATAAATTTTTATTATATTATTGTTTTACACCTACAAAGTTAAAAGCAATGAAATTGGCGTTTTTTTTCTTTAAAAATACTATTTCTTACTATTTTTAAATAATTTTACCTTATACAAATTTTGAAGACAGGAAAAGTGTTTGATATTTTCTCAAAGTTTCATATCCACACCTTACATTAATAATAATAACTCCTTTGATCACTACTTTATGACTACTAATGATATTTATTCTGATAATAATATTGTTCAATATTAAACCATTTTATCAATACTGTAAATACTTTTTTGTCTCTGACCTTTTCTACTGAGCTTATAGTTTAATCTTACTAGTTATTGTAACATAATAGGTATGGATTGAGGATTAGATTGCCACTTAATGGGAAATTACTTCCATGAGCATGGGGGAAAATTAGTGGTAGAGGCACTCTGTTTATATTCTTTGGGCCCTCCATATAGGAACTCAAAAACAGTAGACTTGGAAAATATTTACCTTGAGACATTTTACCTGATGAGTTTTTCTGGTATGGTGTAATTTAATTAAGATATTGCACCATATCTTTGGAAGATTGCATAATTCTGAATTTTGTTTATTTCCATGCAAAGCATTGAGCTAATTCTTTTGGTGAGGAATTTTGAAATGGTATTATTTGATCAAGATATGGAACCATATTTTGAAGCTGTATTTCTATTTTATTTAAAATTAAATGTTATTATGCACAGTCTATAGGGAATTTAGATTATAGTAAATATTCAAATAGTATCATTAGATAAAGATAATGCATCATTTTATAAGTGAGTATGTAATTTGAGGTTTTTTTTCTGGTGAGTATTGTGTGAGATGGTTTCATTAAGCTTGATTGTTGCATGATTTTTCTTTTGTTTAATTATCTAATATTATAAAACTTTATTTGGTGTTAATTTGGAAACAAGGTGATCCAGTACATTCATTTAATGAATTTTTTTTATTATTCTTGTGAGCTCTTGGCATTCTCTTAATCCTTTATGAAACCTTCTATGCATGAAGCTAATAAAGTTTGTATTCAATTCCATCTTTTTATACCATGGATGTGTATTCATAATTTTTTAGCTCATCTTATTCCACAAAATTTATCTTGGTTACTGTAATGCTTAGTAATCAAATATTCTTTCTAAATTTAGGGTGGATCTAATGTTAAATTTCTACCTTTTATATTTAATCCTGTATTTCCTATCTGTAACAAACTAAATTATTTGATTTTCTAAAGATTATTTGTAAGTTATTTTGTATAACTCCATAAAATGTAGTCAATTTTTTATCCATTGAATTTTTCAAAGTCCTTTTTTTTATATTTTTTATTTCCACACTGAATTCCAAAATCTTCCTTCAATTGATACTATTTATGTTATTTTTTGACTTATGTGATTTTGAAAGTGTCTTTTGAGCTGGGAGGTCCTAGATTAACCATTTAAATATTGATGTTTTGAAATTAGTAACCCTCAATGTGCTTGAATCTAGTCCAGAAAGGTATGGAGTACCACACCAGCTATCCTTGAGACTAGGAATTAAATCAAGAAACACATAAATGAGCTTCTATAGATGGTTTTCATCAGAAAGATAGGAAAAATGAAAGTTTGGGAGTCACCACACCATTCCTTATCATTTTTTAATGATTCAAATTCTAGATTGTGTGGAGATCCTAGATCACTAAGTAACTACACTAAAGCACACAGATATCCTCTACCCAGGATACCATATTCCTTGGAAAAATTGGCACAATCCAAATAAATAAGCCCCCATCAATATGAATATTTTATTCAAGAAGTCTTTTTGGGAAGAAATAACTACTTGGACTTTGACACAACATCTCAGGCCTAAGCTTGGCTGTACAAGCAAACAGGTATTATAAGTACTGCATAAGCTCATACAAAATAACATAAAAGGAATGAAATACTTCTTAGGCCCTTCAAGCTACAACAGAAACCACATCAATAACTTTGCACACATAACCAGTAGTATTGAAAAATCATGCTTAAAGGGTTTGTTTTTTTAAGTTACCAAGGAAATAAGGGATTCATATGAGCATACCAAACATGGCTCACAAATGAACCTTTTCTGATATTACCCAAATTCCAACTGCCATTAAGGCTGTGCATATATGAAACCTGCAGTAAAGGCCCAGGGGAAGCCCTTCACTAAGGACAACTTGTAGATGGTGAACCTAGGGAAGTATTAATATTCTGAATATCTAGTAAGCTGAGAGATTCATCATCTAGATATAGAGAGGCCCAAAAAGAATTCCCATGTCTATTGTGGGCACTTTAGAAGCTTAATTAATACCTATAGGGATCATTCTTTCAAGTATACATACAACTAACAGCCCTTAAATGCCTACTAAACATTAAAATAGCAAACAGACAAATCTTGAGATCTCAAATAGCCATCCAAGAGTATATAGGAAACATGAAAATCATATGCACAGAAATCAAAATCAACACCAATTAAGATGGCTTCAGTAGTTTATCACTGTAAACGTCAAAAGTGACCAATCTTATGACACAGAAGCTTCAGTCAATAGAGCTATCCACTTCATAGAAGTAGAAATTAGGAGTAACTTCAAATTTTTAAAGGGGGAACCAGAAGGTGACACTCCAGACTCTCATTAGAGCGCCTCAAAAAAGAAGGAAACACCAATTTTAAGCATAAGATTCTCAGAATTACACACTGAATTATTTAATTCAGAACACAAGCCATATCCTAAGCACAAGCAGTGCAGCATATTTATGTCACTTCCACAGCAGAAATATAGGATCTCAAAATTTGACTCACAGCTAGAAGAACCCTGGTCAATAAACCAAATGGAAGAAATTTTCCTCCTTATTAATGTTCTTCTGTACTGCATAGAGAAGAAAATTAGTTTCCCCCATAGTTATTGAAAGAGAAAATGCAGCCTTGGTCCTTCAAGAATTCCATGAATCCTCCTACATAAATGAGTGAAGATAGGAATAAAGAGACAATAGCAAGAACAGCTTTATTCCCCAATTCAGGAAAGGACTTTAGTAAATATATCAACACCTGAAATAGATTATATAAGGCAAACATGAAAAATGGGAAAAATTATGGACTACTGCAGCACATATAGTAACCCAACCACCCATGCAAGATAATCAACATGGACTGGGTAATGGGACTTTTCCCAGGATACAAAGAAGAATAAAATTCTTGTCTATTTTTATTCTAAATATTGAGAAAAAGCTTTAGAGTCCTACAACTTCATGGAGAGGATAGATCGATTTAAAAAGCCTTTCAATTATTTAAAAACATTGTTTCAGCCTGTGGAGTGACCAATATAATCATCAGCTACAGAGAAGATCAATTCAAATGAAAATTCTGCACAAATATATATTATATTATTGGGACAAAGCTGGAATTATCCAAAGCTTACCATCCATAGAAAGATGGTCTAGCAGAAAGGATGATCCAAACAATTGAGGAAAACATTGGTATTCTATGTAAATACTACATGGAATGAAAATATCATTAAGGTTACACCTATAATAGCTATACAGCTTTCCTACAATACTAGCCAGCACTTGATCACAGGAAAATAACCCTCTCTGATAGAGAAAGGATGGAATGCCTTGCTACCAGTAGATTAGCTGAAGATGAATCTTCTTACCATCCAACCCACAGCTAAAGACTTCTGTGAAATTTGGAAGGCCTGGGGCACAGAAGCAATTTTTATAACTGAAGCAAAAGGATACACAATTTCACATATTAAGCAATCCCTAAAGAGCCGGACTCAAGAGAAGGAGACCAAGTATTGGTCTTAAGCTTATATCTCAACAACCTCAAAGGCTCAAGGAGAATCATATACTAATATAGTTGCCCCTTCACCATCTTCAGACTAATAAAAGGGAATGAATTGGATGTTAGACTCACAGAAGTATTCTCTAGGAAACACACAGTATTACCAGTGAGCCTGGTAGAAATGTACCCCTAGACTTGAGAGGATAGATTTCCAACCAGTAACAAGAATCAGATCCTACAAGACATAGTGGATACTGAGGATTCACCTGGACAAGTGAAGAAGATTAGACTTAATGCCAAATACCAGGGTCAGTACCTTATTAGGATTAAGAACCAGACATCTGATAAAGACAAATGGGTAGCATAAAATGAAATATCAGATTGAAACCTTAACCTAAGAATTTTCAGAGACTATAAAAGTACTGAACAGTATCATCAATGGTGAGCCTTCTTAAAGGGAGGTTATATCAGCCTGTGACTCAAAGAAAGAGGACAATAATGACACCAAAATACTATAAACTAATTGTAAAGCAAGATTCCCACCAAAAAAGTGAACTGAGCCAAAATAGCTCACAAAGAAACAAAAGTAAGATTCAATTCACCTTATCCTGAATTAAAAACTCACATAACCATAGCAAAAATAATAAAAAATTTATTTCAAACCCAGAAGCAAGCATAAGACTTAATTTTCACCTGTTACCTAACTTACATGGCTTTAGTGTGAGATTCCTGAAGTAGAGTCCTCTTAGAAGGGAAATAATCCAATATATCTTATTTTACCTTGCATGATACTGTATCTCTAGGGAAAATAATTTTGAGGAACTTGGCTCTATACATGATTAATATAAAATCCAAATCACTATGATAAAATTTCAATCCTGTATATATTTTTTATGTTTGATTTTGGGAATGACAAGGAAGCTATCATTGTGTAGATATCATTAAGGTTTTAAAAATTATCCACTTTTGAGCCCTCTAACTCCAAAATTTGAAACATCATGGAGGTTTTATGTTCAAAATCCCACAGCATTGGAAAACCCACAATAATGTGGGAGAGTTTCTCACACTATTAAGCTAGATGTGTTAAGGCCACAAAAGGACTATCTTTTACTTTGACAACTCATAGTTTGATCAATTGAAGGCCTCCTGAAATGTACTTTACAGCTTATTATGCATCCAACATGTAATAAAATGCCTGTAAGGTCATTCTATGAGGTTTTTTACCCTAAATTGTGAGAAAGTGACCACAAGGTCACCCTATGGAGTGAAAATTTATAGCCCTTCAACATGTAAGGGTCAATACTCCTCCTCCTAACCTTTTTCAAAATTAAAAGGGACCTTGTTATGAACCAAAAGGAGAAACCCTATTATAATCTTGAATTACTATGTGGTAGAATTTTTAAATAATAATAGTGCCCTTGGGATATAATCAGGTTATAATTATCTTGATTTAATTTAGTCTTAATTATAATAAAATAATTGGTAGATAATGAACTCTGGGATTTTATCAGCACTAAACACCACTCTTCTTCTGCAGTAAATCCCTTGAAAACCTACTGAAAAATTATTTATACATGTCACACTCATATTACTAGTTATAATTGGCTTCTAAATTGATTCTTCCTGAAAAATAGCATGAGGGGGTACCATTACTGTGAATACTTTTCACTTCCAATAATCTACAGTAAAAATCCTTTTTCCCCAGCTCTCCTATTATTGAAATTTTTCTCATAAATTTTATTTTGCTGAATATAACCTTTCATTTCAAAAATTTATTTTCAAAAAATATCTCTTTCATTCTAAAATCCAATTTCTTTTCTTCAAACTACAGAAACACCCATCCCTGAGCATCTTGTGAAGTTCCAAGATTTATAATTTTTTTTGCTCTTGCCCCCAAGCTTTTGTTGTGATTCATTTCATGCACTGTTTCCATACAACCACATACTTGAAGCAATAGAAAACCAGGCTTATTTTTATCAACAATTTCATAGGGCGCTAGATCCTTGTTGGTAATTAGAGCTCTGTTGAAAACCTATTTAGCTTTTCTAAAAGTATACATCCAGAATCATGGAGGAATGCTCACCTGGAGCTATGAATCCCTTTTTACCTTTGAAAGTGTCCTGTTGTTTTTCTCTACTTTGAAATTCTTATTGTGATTTTATAGGATAGTTCTTTCATTTACAATACCTTGTATGAAACAAAATTCGAGAAGCACTTTTGAGCTGAATTCTCCTCTGTTATAAGATCTCAACTGCTTTGCTTTTGATGGATTTGGTCCTTCAAGTTTTCTTATCCAATCAATGGAAGTATTGCTGGTTTCTGATTTTTCTTTGAGAAGTATGACTCACACTAGATAGGAGCCATTTTTCTGAACCACCATGTCATAAGAATATCTTTCCATTGATATGGGAAAAGGCCCCTTCAAGTCGGCTACTAATATTTTTCCCCATGCATCCACTAACTGCTGTGAGGGCCGCATTATTGGTGTGTGACATCTTTGTTCTAAAGAGAATCATTTGCATCAATCCATATTTTCGAGGTGAATATTGACTTTCAGATCTTTCACCATACCTAACCTTTTCCTCTTTCTAATTTTTCTCATTGATAAATGCGCTAATCTGAAATTACACAATTCAGAACTAATTTTCAAATTCTAGATTATCCTATCACTTCATTTGATAAAAGGTTTAGATAAACAAATAAGCCATCTATCATTCATTCGCATAGTACTAAGATTAACATGATTCTAACTTAAATACAAAACTCCTTCTTTAAATTCCACCCTGCAATCATTCAGATTGAACTTCCCAAGAGAAACTGCAATTCTAGGATTATTCTGATAGTGTAGAAAGTTAGTCAAATGAAAATTACCAGTAAGGGTAGATAAGTCAATTTCACCTATCTACGCAGCTCTTTTCCTGTTATCTGTGGAAATTCACAAGTTTAAATCAACTGATAGATATGAGATAAATAAATTCTTCCTTCCAGACACATATGTTGTGGCACCACAAATAGCTAGTACTAACAATTCAGCTTCTGGATCCTTTTATATAACAGCTATTTATTTGTTTTCTTTCTAAAAACGCTTCACTCTAGCCAATAATGGGTGAGAAACAGAGTGCAATTTGTTCTATTTATACTCTGGATTTTGTTATTTTGGTCCTCTAGTTCTGGCTTTCCATCCATCTTCATTCGGAAGTCCTGCTACCAGTGAATGCATCGGTGTTCTCTACTTAGCCATCTCTTTTAAAATTCCTCTGATTAAGTGCTAGCTTGATAGTATTTCTTGTCTTTTTAATAATTGGTTGTCTTCTGATTCATCATTCTACTTACAAATGGGTGAAAGTGATATTTTAATTGACTTTGTCAGCCTTTTTCAATTCCATTACGCTTCCTGATGCATTGGTTATCTTCCTCCTCTGAAGGAATTGAACAGGCTTGAGTATATCTTTATCCTTGATTTTGAGGCTTGGGTAAATCAATATTTTTGCATCAATTTAATTGGCTATTTTTTGATATTATGAAAGAAAATGGAAGCAAGATTGTTATATTTTCATTGACCTGCTAAGCCTCACTTGATATTTTTTGAATTTTTTTGCACTTCAAAGAATCCTTCATTGAGATTGAGTGCTTCAGCTAACAGGTTCATTTCATGAAACCAACATTAATGACTTCATCAATTTTTCATCAGAGTAAAACTTTTCTTTTCCAAAATGAAATCTTTACCATATTCAAGAAATTCAAAGTCTATCATCTTTTAGATAAAAACCCTTAAGGCCCTCTTCCTAGATTTATCAGCTTCATCAATGTTTGATTCAAAATAATTGACTTTCTCAAAAATATTCTGCACAAGTAGGCTCAAAGACCTCAGAAATTGAAAGAATGTCTCCTTCTTTGATGAGGTTTGAGGGGGAATCTTTGGCCTGGTAGTTCTTTTCCCAATACTTTACAAACTCAAGAATCAGTTTGATCAATTCTTGTTAAATAATATTCTAGTTCTTCTAGATTGAATTTGGCTGAAGATGAGTACATTTTTGATTGATATAAATCTCCTGAGTGAGTTGCCAAAATGATAAATGATTCAGTTTAGTATCATTTTTTTTCATTGAATACCATAACCTGTTATCAAATATTTAAAAATAATAATCTTAGTAAAAATTATAAAGAAATTCACCCTAAAGGGAAACTTTCCTCCCATGTGGGTTTTAAATTATTTGTGGTATATTTAAGACATGATTTTTGTGAAATGCACACTCATATTGTCTCTAACATTTTCCTGTATTCTAAATTCATGATCTGAAGGACTCTTATTGGTGAAGCTATTAGCAATAAAAATAAACAAACCATTTGAATGGGCTTGAAGCCTCATAATTAAATTATATGAGAGGTTATCCAACAGTACCATCCTATATAGGGAGGTGGCAAAATTTCTTACCTAAATTATGGGTAATCAATTCAGAAAATCCTTCTCACAGCTCTGAAACCTCATAATTAAATTATCTTTAATATATTCCAATAATATCATTTGGTGTGGGGTATAGCCCTAAATCATTGGTAGCTTCATCATTTTTCAGGATAAAGTGCTCAAGCCATATTCAAAAGAAATCTCTACAGGATGGCTAAATGCTTAACCCGCTTTTTCTTCAGAATGCCAAAACTATACAGGATCAAAGTATTTTTTTACCTTCTTAAAAGTATTCCTTTTATTGTTTTTTGAGAGAAAATTTCTGATATCTTTTTTGATCTGTGTGAGATACAGTGATAAGGTTTGTATTTTTACATATCCCTAGAGTAACTATTCCAGAAAACTTACCAATTGATAGGTCTCCCATAAAGATTTTCAAATCTAGATAATAGGGGGAAAAGAGTATATATATGTCTTTTTCTTACTTAAACAATAATCATATGGTGGAATTCAATTCAATGGTTCTAAAGTATTGAAAATGGTATAAATTGATAGTCCTCTTTGAGAGTAAGATAAAAAGCCTTACATTATGGACCTTTTGCTTAAACTCACTATTATGGATGAGGTGTAAATATAAAGCCTTATTCTCAGAAATATTTTACAGCTTCAATAATCTGGTCAGTTCTTATTTTTTGGTAAAAAGAAAGATATTTTCTGAAAGAAGGATTTCTCTTCTTTCAAAGGTCCAGAGGTAAAGAATTAATTTTTTAAGTCTTGGTTTTTTGTTTGTGGCCTTTCTGTCCCTTTATTTTATTTGAGAAATTTCAAAGCTCAAAGAATCATTAATGAATTAATCTTATTCAAATGGAAAAAAGAAAATGTTTTTTTTTTTGGTAAACTTTGAGGAAAAAAAGGAATTTCACCTATATAGTTGTAAAAAAAATATTCTACTAGATAAAAACCATTTTTGGAATAAATCAAGAAGGAGAATAATTCCTTTCATAAAAAGAATTTTTTCTACAAATATTCATAGCCAAATATTTTACCCTTCATTTTTATCAGAAAAAGGGTAAAACTTTGGTCATAAAGATTTTGTACCAAAAATGTTCCTCAAAGGTGATTTCTCTTTTTTTTTAATTTACAGAAGATCTCCACTTTCAATTTGAAAATATATTTTTCTTACTGTACTTTTGCTTTAGGCTTTCTGACTTGGGAAACTAAATATCCTTTTCTGAAATAAAAATATTGTAAAAAAATTGGGACTTGAGAAACCCTCAAAAAAGGTCAAAAAAAATTGTAAAGATTTATGAATTAAATTTTAAAATCGATAAAAAATACTCAACATAACTTATAAATTTCCTAAAGTAAAAGAGGATAAAATGGCATCAGTTTTAATATTGTTTTTTGAAAAAAGAGAAAGAAACAATTTTTTCCTTCAATTCCAAGAATTCATTTAAGCCAAAAATATATATATATATTAAAGATTTTTTCATGAATAAATATATATACTTATATATATGAAATTCAATTCATTATCATAGAATACATTTTTAATTACTCTTTTTTCATTTGAAGAATAAAATTTAATTTTTTTAATAAGCCAAAAAGCTTTGTGAGCCTGTGAGGTATGTAGACATCCCCATAAGGCCACAAAGAATGTTTCAAAAAATTAATTTAGTCATTTAATGTATTTTTTATTTATCTTGAAACAATAAATAATCAAATTTTATTATAACTCTGTTTTTTTATAAATAAGTCTAAGAGTATTATTTCATATTTGGATATGATTCCAAAAATGAACTAGGAAAACCTCATAGGTCAATATACCCTAAATCCCTGTGTTTAAGATCTATAGAATAGTAAAGAGCTGTTGATTAAGCTTAGAAAAAACCAAAATATGTTCTAATTTTTTGATTTAAACAATAATTTGAAGTTACACCATGTATAGGCTAACTTATAAGAAAAGTGTCAAAATTAGATTGTTTCGTTTAGTTACTGGATTCACTAAGGATTTATGATACATGTGGTAAATCAGGAAGAAGCTCAATTTAAAAGGCTTTGACTCCATGATTATTTCTTTTCATAAATAAAAAAGACCAAAATTTTATTCCAAATGATGGGAAAAAGGAGAAAGTCAAAAGGTTCCAGGGTACCCATAATTTTGGATCTTGAATGATTTAATTAAGGTTTTTCTCTGTATGGGGGAATTTTCAGCCTTAAATGAGCTTTATTATTGGACTTTAATTGATCAGTTGAAGTATAATCTGGTTTTACCGCAATTGTACAGGAATTTCAAGCTTCCAAGAGGTTTAATCCCTCTTGAATGACTTGTAATTAAAGTTTTTATAACTATAACAACTTAAATAAGCTTAAAAACTGTACTCAAACCTTATCAGAACCTTAGCAAAGCTCACGGTTTTCTGTACACTTCTGAGCTTTTTGAAAAAAAGAAATATAATCAAAATTCCTGTAGAATCCAAATCTTTATGGATTTGTCTGGAATCTTTGAAAACATTCAAATATATTTTAATTCTGTTAAAATCTATGAATGTGAGCCTTTGATTTATAGCCACATTTCCAAAAAGTTCACAAAGAAATTTTTCAATAATTATTTCTTTTAGATAATTATCTTAAAATAAGTTAAAATGCCATAAAAAGGCATAAATGCTTAATTAACTTATAATGTCATGAATAAAAATGTTAAATAAAGTACACAATTGGATTCCTCATGATAAAACGCAAATATATCATTTCTATGGCATATCTGTAAAGTCAATACCTAATGAGTAATAAGTAAAAATTCCATAAAAAGACATAAATTCTTATTTATCTCTGAAACCAATGGAAAAACATGTGAAATAAATTGCACCATTGTATTTCACATGAAAAACTACACATAAAACAATTTTATTTCATATCTCCAAAGTTAATACTTAAGGGATTAAGCTTAATATATGCACTTTTATGATCAGTGCATACATTCATGGTTTTTAGCTAATATCTCCTGAAATATACATGATAGAGGGTTAAGCCAAAAATAAATTTAAAACTTGATTAGGGTAAGAATACAGATATGAACCTTATTTGACAAGCTACAAACAAGTTTATAACCTGTAAGGGTTTGTGGAATAAAATTGCTAGAGCTGTTGACCACTTTGCTGTGAAAGTGGTCCAAACCTAGAACAAAGTGGATATTCAGGCTTTACTAGTTTATATGTGAATAGTGATGTATTTCTAACCATAATATTCAAGGTACATCCCCCTGAAATCATGGTTCAAAGTTTAAAATAGTAAATTTCAACATAAAAGATGAGTTACAACAAAAATCATCAAAAATGGAGTTTTGATGATGTAATGAAATCCTCTTGGAATTTTGATAAGGAAATTTCAAGGTATCAGATTTTACTGTTTGAATGGCTTTAGAATGTATAAATTTAAATTTATTAATGATCAAAATTTGAGCTTCAAATTGATCTTTTATGATCACTCACTGTAATCTTATTTTAAGCTTAACAGTCATATACATGATAAAACTGGTTAATATTATTAGATTATGATTAATACTAATAAAATATACAAATTTTTGGCTTTCACAAGCCTATGATGTCATCAAAATTATAGTTATAGTGATAACTCTAAATAATGGTGTAATAATGAGATAAGATGGTTTGATTATGATGTAATCATCACTATGCCTTAAAATACTCATCCATTCCAGTGGATACCATCATTAATTGTCTATTAAAAGTCTTTTGGACTCTAGAAGGGAGGAATTTACTATAAATAGAGCTCTTTTTACTCTATTTCCCCCTCAGACGCATCAAAAACAATAAAAAACTAAGCAAAAAGGTAAAATATTTATTCTTTATATATGAATATTGATGTGATTACTTCAATTGTTTAATTTTTTTGTTATATTTCTCTATAAATTCATATTTTCCACATAAAATTAAGACTATTTGTGATTTCTCTTATTTTGTTTTGTAAATACAACTCAAATAAGTTCCATTCCCTTTTTTGGAATAAAATCTTTGAAAATTATTATATAAAGTGTTAAAAGTATATTATTTTCTTTTTTTATAATAATTTCTCTCTATTATTACTTTTAATAATTTCATTATTGATATAAATAGTCTTTATATTAATATATAACTTTAATATTGGTAATATTATTGTTATCAAGTCTTTTTATTATTAAAAAGAAACTCTTTAAGCCTTCATTATTTGTTGGTAGAAATAATAAAGAGCTTTAAATATATTCATTATTATATATTAATATATTTATTTTTTTATTATATTATTATATTTATTTAATAATATAATTATTTTATGCAATAATTATAATAATTCTTTATTATTATAATTATTATTTATTGTATTCATTAAATCAATAGGGACATTCATAGTAAAATAAGTGAAATGTCTGTAATATTTACTTATTGTTTCATAGTCAAACCTTACAAGGAATCAATCCCAGTTTATTAATTTAATTACTTGCAATTCACCCCTAGAACTATCTCTTCAATTTTAATTAAAGATTCAAAAAGAGGTTTGAGGAAATTGATTGAAAAGCTAAGTCTTAAAATTTTTGCTTTAAACTTTATTCTTTTATTATTAAAATAGAAGTCTTCAATAGTAATATCAATTTTTGAACATTATGGTTTTTTTCAATATATATAAATGAGAATTAAAGCTATTTGGAGTTAAGAATAGCACTGGTAACTTTGAAATAAAATCCAAATTAAGTGTCCTTATGTTAAGAAATTTGTGTTTAAGTATTTTCTTATTTTTGATCTGAGCAAACCCTTTATATCTATTATCTATCATGATAGTTTTTCTTTCAGAAATAAAAGAAGCATTTAATCAGTGATTTTTTTTCCATAATCAACAATAAATTCATCAGAAAATTTGAATCAGTAATATTTCATGAAATATAACATCCTATATTATTAAAGATTACTCTTAGTTCTTCGATCTTATATAAAGCTTGAATAAAAAAGTGAAATGATGAAATCCATATTATATTATTTTACCCACAAATAATTCATTTTATTATATAAAATTGCTGTTTTGAAATTCTTCTATAAATATTCCTGAATCATATTGTCTAATAGAAAAATTGTTTCATCCTTTAAAATACTTATCTTTAGGTATTTTCTGAGTTTATGAACATTATTCAATACTATAACTGTTTTTTTTTGACTTATTAAGAAATAAATACTATAAGTAAGTTTTCCTCTCAATTTTTATATTTTTTATATTAGAATTGGTTTTTTTATATGGAATTTTTCAATAATATTTTCCTGTGCACAATTTTTTTGGATAGGTCCTTTCTATAGGTAGTATTTATTTAATTAATAAGTGGATAAATATTATTATTCCAAAAATATAATTTCTTTAGTAAGAGTTTTTATATTTCTTATTATTAAAATTTTCAGTGGCTATGATAATAATATAATGATTTTTAGTTATTAGAATTGTTAAATTATTTGATGATATTATTTTTTTATATAATTACTCTTAATAATCATAATAGCCTTATTATATTTATAGTGAGGAAAGTCATAGTACTCCTGATTAATATCAGCATTATCAATATTCCCATAGACAAACCTTACAAAATTTAAATAATGATAAATTTTTAATAGAATTATTTTATTATGAGATCATTAATATTAGATTATTCTAATCTAATACTATATCATTCATTATTAACTTACCCTCCCTACCCCATTATTAAAGTGAAAAGAAAATAAATTACTCAATGAATTTCATTCATTTGTAAAAAATGAAATCCAAAAAAAGAAATTACATAAAGACAACAAGTTAAAACATAAAAAAGAAATTAAATGAAGACAGAAAGCTAAAACAAAAAAAGAAAAAGAAAACATGTTTGAAAGATACTCAGTAATAGTTTTCAATTATAAAGCAATAACATGTTAATTATCAAAAGAAATACAAAATATAGAAAATTAGAGTTTTATTCAATACAGTCACAATTTTCCAAACCCACCCATCAAGTTGGTGCCCTTTTTGAAATATCCCAAGGCGGGTGAGAACACCTAGTTCTTGAACCCATACCGCCAATGCATATTCTTTTTGAAATCCATAAATTTCCCACCACAATTTTCAAAAATTATACTAATTTTTTCTTGCCCTTTTGTTATTCTAGTTTCTATGTGTCAAATAGGCTCTTGGGGAAAACAAGAGTATCCTGTCACTCAGTAATCAGGGAGATCACTTGTAATACTTTGAAACAATTGAATAAAATGATGAAACTTAGATATTTCTTTAATTATAAAATAAAGTAAAGGATGATATATAAATAAAAGCAATAATGGAAAATATCCAGCCCATTACTTCCTAAGTTACTTTTTCAATCTTCTGGAACAAAAAACAAATTATTAAAGGATATAGCCACCAATGTCCACTGAACAGGCAAAGAAAGGGTTGAAATTATTGATCTAATATTCTCATTATTTACTAGCAAAGATGAAAGAAAATGAAGAATAAAAAAATGCAATATATCAATTAACTGGGCAAAATGTCCCCAGGGGATTAAAAAGTTTCCTATATATGTGATAATCTGAGATCTTTATCAATTGATACTTGAGATTGAAATGAATGAAATCCTGGGAGCTTTATTTACTGATTTAGGGAGATACACCTTTTCCATATTGGGGAATTAATTGGGTTTAATGATCTCCCCAGATCCTGTGGTTGAAATAAAGGCTTCTATGAAAGAATACTGTACTTTATGAGTGTGGTTTTCAAGGTGAATTTATGGAGCTTTTACACTTTAAAGCCTGTTTGGAACTTCTTCCTTTTTATAAGTGCCTTGAGGGCTGGGAAAGTTTCTTAGGCTGAAACATGGCCCCTTTAAATAAGCACCATTGAATTCCTGGTAGAAAAGAGTGTATAATGGTGTATAAGACCATTTATGGAACTTCTGTATATTGAACAGAAAATTATCCAGATTTCTTCTGAAGGTTTTTCTTGTCCAATGGCAGAAAATGGTATTTCATGGGCTTCAGGAATTTTCTGAGTGCTTTGGAAAATCTTGGTATTTTGGCCAAAACAAGCCTAAAGAGGCTAAAAGTAGTATTTGTGCACTTGTGTGAAAAAGATTCTATATGTCCCAAATGGCCAAATATAAATATTTAGGAATAATTTGCCTTTTTTGATGGGAAAATTTCCTAATAGTACACATTTCACACCAATATGCAACGCTGCTTTTGACAGAAAAATGGTTTAATACAGCCATTTGGTTAAAATTTCTGTTTTTTCATGGGAAATTCCCAAAAGCATCAAAATACTCAAATGGCCAAAGATGGGCTAGGTTTCCCCGAGATTAAATTTGAAATATAGTCAAATGGCCATAGAATTAATATGGAAATTCATTCCCATAATTTTATCCAATGTGTGTCATTGTTCATGTCTTTGACACTGAGGATGAACATAATCCAATTTACACCACAAGTTGTCGAAATAATATCTATTTCTCATCATAGTATTTATTTAATATCTCATCAGTTCAAAAAACTTGGATATAATGATTGATAAATTTTATGTGGATTCCTTTAAAAAAAATTTAAACTTCAAAATACAATAGGAAAAAAATGAATGAAGTTAAAAACAAAAGAAAAGTTTCACTCACTCAAGGAGAAGAAGAATGGTTTCATTGGGAGGGTAATTTTAATTATTAAAATATGGCACATTATCATTTACTTCATGAAAACAAGACTTTTTAATACAATATCACACTAAAAAAACCAATTCAAAGTGCTAAATAATTGAATTAAGAGCCTACAGAATCATAAATCCGAAAATTAAATCAAAATAAAACAAAATTAGAGTCCAAATCCCCCATCTCAAAAAGAAAAGAAACTAAGTCATCCCAATGCAAGAATCCATCTGGCTACCTTATTACAGAAAAGTAAAAATTCTTCATTGGAAACACCATAATGGTGTCAATAAATGTGTGACTTAAAATTTCTTTGAAAAACCCTACTCTTAATGATTTTTAAGGAAACAATTAATATCAGAATGGCTAAAAAACAAAACAACAATACAAAAAATTAACTTCTTAGCTTAATTTCACAGGGGCTCTTCTAAGTGAGGAGGGCCTGTCACTCAGTAAACTGAGACTCACTTGCAGAGGGCTCAGAATGAATAAGAGGTAACATGTGAGTAGCGTAAATGATATTAAATTTCTAATAATATATATATAAATAAAGAAGAAACAATGATAAATATTAAATAAAGGAGATAACCACAAACAAGCCCAATTCCCCTGTTTTCATCTGTCAAAAGGAAAGAGAGGGGTTAACAAGGATAGGGCCAACACAACTCTACTGAACAAGTGAGGAAAGATGAAAACACTTACTTAATACTCATGAATATAATATTTTGATAAAATAAGAAGAAGTTATTTATTAAATGATAAGTCCAATATATTAAGTAACTGGGGAAAAGTCCCTAGAGGGAAGTAGAGGGGCTGTTAGATGTGACAATCCACCATCCCTGATCCAAAGAGTGAATTTTTTTGAGAAGAATATTTTATTTAATTGATTTTGATGATACATCCCCTGTATGGATGTACAGGTGATGTACAAGAGGTGTGGTAAAGCTGGGTGATCATACAGTTTCAGGCTTTTGAATCCAAAACTGTCTTTGGTGAATCTAGCCTGTACAAGTGGTGAAGGGCTGTATTGATGAACCCAATCATACAATTTTTTTAAATAAAGATTCCTTCAACTGGATGCTAATACATAGCAAGGATTTTCTGGTTTGGAAAGCTTGAGTTGGAATAAGATTGAAACACCCTTCAACCCTGAGGATGGCTGTAACAGTATCCCCCTCTTGAAACTGGTAGGCTCCTGAACACCATAATATACTATCACTGTTGAGTTTCATCCAATTTTCCCCACATTATTGTGAATTTCATTGCCTCTTGATTCTCATCCTTGAAGTCTATAATATTCACTCTTCCTTTCACTAACTTTATTTATAATCTCTTCAGCTTTTCATGAAGGTAATTTTTTTTCCTTTTGAGTCAATTTCCTGGTCTTCAGTCTTTTCTTGTTCAAAGTTTCCTTGGGACGAATCCCAAAAATGACACTGTATCTGTCTTCAGCTCACAATTTGATGCAAAATTCCTATATGATTTTAATTTTCTCCTCAATTGGCCAGCTTTTAGAAATTCTGTCAGCTTCACCTTTCTCCAAGCCTTGATTTTCAGGTTTCCTGTCCCCATATCCCTGAAAAATGGCCCTAAATGTCCTTTATGGACATTTTGGGTTTATTGAGTTTTTTAGCCAAATTCTTGCTTCTGGGCTTCCATTTCATCCTTGGCTCAAATGAAAATTTTGGGCCTTTATGGTCTGTGGCTTAAAATACACAGTCCATAGTACATGGGCTGTGGTCTATATGGGTATAGAAGGTCCCCCTGGACCCAGTTTTGGTGAGGCTTGAGGGGGTCCAAGAATCCAAAAAATGGGGTTTTACCCCACTTTTTCCTTCCTATATGGAGCATGTACAGGGTAAAAAAGAGCAAACTTTCCCCATAGTTGAGGGGGAAGCTCTTGGCCTGATGAAAGGAGGTCCCAAAGAAATTTTGGAACTTATTTGAGGACTTTTATGGGGGCCATAATGGCTGTTATGGCCCCAAACATTTGATGACTCCTTGAAAATTCTTGAACTTTTCTCTGACTGAAATGACTTGAGAAATGAGCTACAAGCTGACTCCACTCACTAAATCTTACCCTTCTGAACTGCCACCTTCTTTTCTTCATGGTTCTAGAATCAACAGTCAATGGCTTCTTCCTGCTGTTTTGATCCTTCCCAAGGCTATGATGGCTACAAGGTGGTTGAAGTCATCTTCCCCTTCTGCACCGCCACCTTCTGTTCTTCATGGGTCTAAATTCTACAGTCAATTGGGCTCACCTTGATCAATGGCTTATTCTGGCTGTTTTGATCCTTTCCAAGTCTATGATTGCTATAGGTTGGTTGAAATGTTGGACCCCACCTGTACCAAGTTCTTGAAATGAGCTAAATCTTGTTTCCAACCCTTCAATCCCAGTTCTTCCAAGTGTCAAAATTTTTATGTTGGAAAGAGGCCTTTCCAGAATCCAGGAGTTCCAATTTGAACTGTGAGAAGACTCCTGTGGAAAAAGAGGGATGGGCCCTATGGGAGAAAATTCTCAGTCTCTGAGGCTCCCCACCCCTGATGGTACTTCAGGGAATTCTGAGTGTAAGTTCTGTGGTTTTCTTGATCTGGCTTTTTTTGTGTTTTTTTGTCCTTTATCCCCCCTCTTATTGATACAAGAATGAAATTGGAACCTCAAAATACATGATATGAGAGGGGATTCTGCAAGTCTTGATAAAGAAATAAAATAAACAAGAATTATACAAGTAAAAAGAAAAAAAGAAAGTAAAATAATTAAGATAAAAATATATTAAAGAAAAATAAATAAAAGGAACTTATGAGGCTTGTCCTTCTTGTGGTGTGTTACTTTATTTTTTGTCCATACTTTCCTGAAAGAGAAAACCAAGAATTTTTTTCTGACAGAGTGGCCAAGGTGTTGTTTTACAAGTAGAGACCCTCAGAGATTCATACCAGGAGATGGAGCTTACTTTAATAAATTCCACTCCCCACCAAGCACCATAAAGAATAAATTTGTAATAAATGGTGATTTTATGTAAATAATTACTTGAAATCCCATGATTAACATAAAAATACAAAAAAAACAAGGAGAAAAAAAGGATTTTTAAAATATCTTCATTTGAAAGGTATAAACTTAGGATATAATTGTTGAAAGGCCTTTGAATCTGTCCAAAGTATTCAACAAGTGCTCACAAAGCTTCCAATGTTATTTTTATAAGAAATTTAGGAGAATACCCTCTGAAAGGTGCATTCCAGGAGAGGAACGCACTTTAATATAGTTCAATACTCACAAACCACCAGAAATGAAACTCTTGGGTTATTTGGGCCAGGCTTTTCAGGATACAATTAGTGGAAATACTTTGAAATTTCTGGTCAGTTGGTATTATTTGTAGCTTCTTCCCAAGTGGTTCCTTCTAGGTCTTCACTGAATCCTTTCCGCTATAAAAGATACCATAATGTACCTCTTTTGATTTTTGAGTCCAGAACCTGATTCACTTTCTGTTCTTCTTTCTCCTCCATTAGAATTGGTGGTGGTTTAAATTGATGTTGATTTAGGATAGTTGAATTCTTGACAGGTTCCAATAAGGACACATGAAAGACAGGGTGAACTTACTTCTATTGTTGAGGCAACTTGAGGTTATATGCATGGCTTCCAACCTTCTTAAGAACTTCAAAGGGTTCCAACCATCTTTCTGAGACTTTATTGGTGTTTCTTTTTGGCTTTATTTTATTTGAGGCTAACCATACTTTCTTCCCAGGTTGGAAATCATGTGTAATTGGCATATTTATATCTTCATACTTCTTCAAATTCTAGATTTCTGACTCTAATTATCCTTTGACAACTTTTTGTACTTATTGGAGGTTTTTTGATACCTTTCAAGCAGGTGTTTATTGAGAAATACAGATTGAGTCAAAGCTTGGATCTCTTTCATAAATGGTGAAAAATAGTTCTTTTTCTATTGATTAATGTTCTGAATTATTTTAGGAAAATTCAGCCAGAGGAAGATAGGTTCTCAAGTCATCTTTATGGTAGCTCACATAAATCCAAGGATACTGTTCTAGAATCTGATTGACCCTCTCTGTCTGTCCATCTGTTTGAGGATTAAAAGAAGTTGATATATCTCTTGATATCTTGAGCTTCTGACATAAATTGGTCCAGAATGATGAAACAAATAAGGAACCCCTATCACTAACAATACTGACTTAGAGGCCATTTTTTCAAAATATGTGACTGATAAAGATTTTAGATAAGTCCAAAGCAGTGATTTCTGAATAAGCTGGAATTAATAGTGCCATTTTTGAGAATCTGTCCACAACTACTGAAATTGACTCAAAGCTGTTTAACAGAGGCAATTTAGTGATAAAGTCTATTGATAATTAATTCCAAGGGCCAGATGGAACTTAAAGAGGCTTGAGTCACTCTAGCTTCTTACATCTAATGTTCTTGTTTCTTGAACATTTATGACATGATGATACATAGTCCTTAATTAATTGATTCATTTCATCCCAATGAAAATTCCTATTGATGATCTTGAGGGTCTTCTCCAGGCCAGGATGGTCAGCTAATAGTGATTCATAATTCCTTTGAAGAGTTACCAGTTTAATTGCATGATTCCTTAAAATGATCACTCTATCTTTGAATAATAGCAACTTGGCTTGAGGTTAAGGAGTATAATCTGGAATTGACTTAACTCTTCCTAATTTCTTGTTTATTTCTTTCTATTTATTTTCTTTCCATACTTCTTTCTTGATTTTATTAACTAATTATGACAAAACTTCTACCTTGATTCTTTAATTTCATCTTGCTTAAGAACTTTATGAAAGCTTTTAGTATTATTTAAAATAAAGTCAAAACCCTCTCAGGGTACAATTTGTCCCTATTTAAAAATGTATCTGGTAAATTGGCCAGCCTTCCTAGGAAGTAAGTAATAGTGGAGTGAGATTCAGAGGGAAACTCAAACAAATGTGATTGATGGAAAGTAACAACTTTAGAAGAAATTAAATATTGAAGAAAAGATTTGTCTTTCAAGACTTAAAAGGATTTGAAAGTGAAAGAAGAAAGTTTTTACAGTTCTTGAGAGCTCAAAATATTCCAAGTAGTTACTTTTCATGAACTTCGCAGTTGAGCTAAGGTGGGAGGAGCTTGCAACTATCATATGCAATGGGATTCTTTCCTGATTCATTCACCTGACTTGATACAGCACCCAAGGCATAATCAGAAGCATAAGTATCTAAAATAGTAGTTAGACAAGAATAGGAGGGGTAATGAAAGCTTATTCAAGTAATTGAAACTGACCAAGAGCTTCCCCAATTTTATGAAAAAGAATATATTTTTTGAAAAGAGAAGTGATAGAAGTAATTTTTTTGGAGTAACTTTCAATTGAAAAACAATAAAAATTGGAAAATCCAAGAAAATATTGAATGTCCCTGATTCTTTTGGTTGGTGACCAAATTGGAAATTTGTTAAAATTTTCAATATTCCATCTTTAGGCCATAACTTGAAATATAATAGCCAAGGTATTACACACTTGGAGGCTTTTTCAAACAGATTATTGTCTATAATTACTTGAAGGAAAGAGGCCACATTTTTAAAATTTTCCTTCTCAGATCTGGAGAACACTATGAAATCATCTAAATAAACTACTAAAACAATATCCTGAAAATCTGAAAATAAATCATTTACAATATTTTTGAAGGAATAATTAACATTTGTAAGGTCAGATTGAATAACCAAATACTCATAACTACCATATTTGGTTGTAACAGAAGTCAAATTCTCATTCCCCCTCTTTAATTCTCAGGAAATTATGAAAACCATTTAATTCCATCTTGTAGAAGATAGTGGAACCTTAAAATGTGGTATGAAGCTGTTTCATGTAAGGAAAAGGATACCTTTTCTTCTTGGTTACATCATTGAGATTTTTTTAGTAAACATACAAGAAAAGGCCTTCATCCTTTTTCTTGAAAAAAAGAACAGGTTCTCCTGTTGAAGAGGAACTTAGCCATATGAAACCCTTCTCTAAATTCCCTTAGGGTATATGACTCTTTATTCTGAGAAAGAGTAGATAACCCCAACTGGAGGGAGAGACCCCTCAATTTAATATGATGATCACAGGTGCAGTTTTGAGGAATTTTCTCTTCTTTTACCTTGTGAAATAAATTCAAATAATGATAATAAGAAGGAGATAGTAGCTTCAACACATTTTTAATTTCTTCTGGCTCTTTGTACTCATCTCACTAATCCTCCAGGGATGCATTAGAAGACAAAGGAGGAAGGTCCATATCCCCTTGAATAAGATGGAGTGAATATATAGCAACATCTTCTCCAACATCTTTTATCTCTTTTAAGATTTCTTCTCTTGATGGAAGTAATGACTGTGAGGGAATCATGGGGGGAATATGGACATAGGAAGTAAGGGAAGTTGTCTCAAGTTCACCAAGCAGAGAAACACTGTTGACAAAAGTGGAAGAGTCATTACTAAAAGAAGATTTAAGGCCATTAAAATCCTTATGACTTGTTTCATAGGTTATCAATCCATTTTTCCAATAAATAAAAGGATTTAAATTGTAGAGGAAACAATAGCATAATATGAGGTCTTCTCCCTTGGGGTAATCTATTATAAAAAAGCCCTATTCAAAGCTTGAGAAACAATTCAAGTGAACAAGCCACTTAGTATAATTAGTGATGAACAAGGAATTTGATTCACTTTAATACAAAATGATAGGATAAATCTTTTCAGGGAGATTTGAAATAGTCAATGAGTACTTTAGAACAAAATTCTTTTCAATAAATGAGTTTTTATAACCAGAATAAATGAGAATACTATAACAAATATCAGATACAAAAGATTAAATATAAAATTTTAAAGATTTCTTGACACCATTATTCATAGTTCACAATTGTGCTCTTGAAGAAATTAAGTGAGAAACATTGAACACATCATGATTACCACTAAGGCTTTTCCCTGCTTTCTATGTAAGTCTCTTGATGAACCAGGTCCATTCTGAGGCCTCTTAAAGAATTTTTCAATTGAGTTATTTCCACCAAAATAAATTTCAAAATCCTTATTTAATCCTCCTCTCCTTTTAAGAACCAATTAATTTATTTTACTTATTGAATAGAGAAGCATGTGGCTTATTCTTTGATTGTTTAAAATTTTTTAATTTCTTATTCTTTTTATAAGTCTTCTTGAAAGATGAGTTTTTAGGAGTTCTGAAGGGATTTGAGCCTTGAAATTGAGGCTTCTTTTCTTTATTACCACCATTTTCCTTCTGCCTCTAATTTTACCTAGTGTACAACTCCAGAGTAAATTTCATGAGTTCTTGTAAGCTATCAAATATTTAAGGTTTAGAAGTCAATTATTCAAATAGGTTTTATTCCAATCCTCTTCTATAAACAAAAATATAAGCTCTTTCCCCTCAATCCCAAATTCTTGAAATTTGGCTTTTAAAATCAGAAATTTACAAGTACTAATCACAACTTTCCTTAATCCTAATATTTTTAAACTCTTTTTCAGATTTCTTTAATTAATTTGGGTCACAAAACAGATTTAATAACTGTTTTTAAAACAATTTCCATTTATTAAGGAGTTATGAAAGGTCTTGATAGGAGATATTTTAGATGTAAGGTTTAATCCACTTTCTATTTCTACCAGTTAGAAAAGAGTTTTAATAAAGAACCTTCTTCCTTAAAGAGAAGAATTTTTTTAAATTATTGTGGAAAATTAATTTACAATATTTAATAAATCCTCTCAATTTATGAGCTTTAGTACTATCAAAAGAATAAGGCTCTTTAATGGACAAAGTTTTGAATTCTGGGGATTTGGAACTGTCCCTTGGGGAACCTGCTTGAGTGAGTTGTCTCATGAATTTAGTCATTTGCTACATCATCTTGAGGAGACTTGGTTCTTCTTGAAAGACAGGAGGTTTATTTTAAAGGGTTATATTTGTAGTTTCAGGAGCTTCAGGAGCATCTCCCAAGGAATCTTCCACTTCAATCTCATCATACTCTTCCTCTTCCATAGACTCCTCCCACTCTTAATCTTCAGCTTCCCCTAGTCTACTTCTAGGCCCTTGAGAGATGCCAGGGTAGCCACTCAATAATCCGGATAATGATCTTGATCTTTTATACTTCATACCTCCTCTTCTTGAGGGTTATTCTCCTTCCATTGGTGGTCCTCTGTCCAAATTTTTACTCAGTTGATTAACTGATGGTGTGAGAGGAACCCTTGCTGTAGTAGTTAAAAAAGGTTGATTTCTTTTAGATCTTGTATTATTGGTTGTAGGACTATCCTTAAGAGGAATTATTTAAATACTAAGAAAGAAAAACTTAATAATAATTTAGAATAAAATAAATAATTCTTGATAAGATAAAATAAAATTTGAAATCTTTTTTGAGAGATTTAAGTGAAATAAATTTAAAGAATTCTTTAAAAATTAAAATTAAAGAATAAAAATCTTATTAATAAATCAATTAAATTAAATTAAATTTGATTAAAAAAAAAATTTTAATTATTTCTTTAAGAATATATTAAATCATTTTATATACTCAAGAATTAATTATATATTTTGAGGAATTGAAATTCAAATCAATTAATTAAATTAAATATTTAAAATAAATAAATTATCTTAATAAATTAAAATCAATTAAAATAAATAAAATCAAAAATCATAAAAAAAAAAAAAAAAAAAATTTAATCAATTTTAATTATAAATTTAAATTAATTAAAACTTAATAAAAAAAAAAAAATATTAAAATTTTAGTAAAAAATCAAAAAAAAAAAAAAAAAAAAAAAATCAAATTTTTTTTTTAGGATTTTAATTAATAATTAAAAATGAATTTAAATTTTAAGAAAAAATTTTTTTTTTTTCAAAAAAAAAAAAAAAAAAAAATTAAAAAAGGAATTTAATTTTTTTTTTTTTTTTTTTTTTTTTTTTTTTTTTTTTTTTTTTTTTTTAGATTTAAGAAATTATTTTAATTTAAAATTTATTTTAAAATTATTAAATTAAAAAAAAAATATAATATAAAAGATCATTAAAAAAAAAAAAAAGATTTATAATTAATTAATTATTGAATTATAATATAAAAAATTATTAAAAAAAAAAAAAAAAAAAAAAAAAAAAAAAAAAAAAAAGTAAATAATAAATTATAATTTAATTAATATAATTTTATAGGTTCTTTTCTAATTTAATAGATCCTTAAAACTTAGTAAATTGAGATTTACTTTTCATTGGACTCAGAATTGATAAGAGGGAACATATTAATAATTTAATTAATCTGAGATTTTTTAATAAGAAATTAATAATAAAATCAGAAACAATAATAAAGATTAATTAATAAAATATTTAAACACAAAAAATTCCAATTACATTTTTTCAACCTTTCAAAAAGAACAAGATGGGTTAATAAGAGTATAGCCATCACAACTCTAATGAACAGGTTAGGAAAGATTCAAAGACTTAATTAATACTTATAAATAAAATATTCCAAGAAAATAATAATAACTTATTTATTAAATAATAAATCCAATATATTAATTAACTGGGGAAAAGTCCTCATAGGGAGGAAGAAAGGCTGGTATATGTGAGATTCCACAAGCCCTGATCCAAAGAGTGAATTTTCTTGAAAAGAATTTTTGATTGAATTGATTTGGATAATATATCCCCTGTATTTATGTACAGGGTTTGTACAAGAGGTGTGGTGAAGTTGGGTTATCATACAGTTTCAGGCTTGTGAATCCAAAAAACTTTATTTGATGAATCTATCCTGTACAAGTGTTGACAGGCTGTATTGGTGAATCCAATTGTATGAGTGTTTCAAATGAAGATTTCTAAAAATGAATACTCATAAACAGCAAGAATTTTCTGGTTTGGTGAATTTTAGTGAGTATAATGTTGAAATTCCCTTTACCCCTGATGATGGTTGTGACATTAAATTAATTTTGAAAAATGAGGCACAGTGAGGCATGGGAAAATTTCAAAATTCTAAATTCTTGAGTTAAACAATCAATTCAGAATCAATTTCTAATCTCTAGAAACATATCTAAAAATCAATGAAAAGAATCTTCCTTATTATGAAATCTTCTAAGAAATTAATTTTTTAATCTATAAAATGGTTAATTAGATGAATTCAAATTATGGAATAAACTTAACTTTCTAAAGATTCCTTTGGAAGAAGTATTAAATCAAATTTTAAAATTTCAAGACAAAATAAATAATTTAAAGTCACATATTTAATTAGTTTCTGCTTATGATAGCTTTCATATAGATGAGACCAAAATTATTTATGAATAAGTCCTTGTAATAATATTTTTTTGTATTTTTAATTATACTTAATCTTTATTTATTCTCTATCAATTAGAGTTTTAACTTATAAGGGACTAGGAAAATCATACTCTCATGGATCTAAAATGAACAAAATACATATTAATTTTTTTTTAATTTTCAATTAACTGGCTAGTAAATAATTTTCACTATTATGAATTTTAATATCTTAAAAACCAAAATTCTTGACCTTTTTATATGGTTTCTAAGTATTAATTTAATACAAAAGTTTGAATGATCACCCAATTTTTTTTTCAAAATTGGATATTTAAATTAAATAATGAAATCTTTAAAAATAATTTTAATATCAAATTTTTGAAGGGAATTAAGATTTAATCAAGATAATTATTAAATTTCAAACTAAAATTTTTCTCACTTAAATCTAATTAATTATTTAATTATTATTTTAACTTAAAAAAAAAAAAAACCCCCAAAAATATTTTTTTAAAAAAGTTTGATTTTAATTAAAAATTTTATAATAATTTCCAAAAAAAAAAAAAAAAAAAAAAAAAAAAAAAAAAAAAAAAAAAAAAAATTTATTATTATTATTATTATTATTTTAATTATAAAACCTATGAAAAATAAAAATAAATAAATAAATAAATAAATTATTATTTATTATTATTTTTATCAAAAGTTTTTTTTTTTTTAAAAGTGTTTTTTTTTTTTTAAAAAAATAAAAAAATAAAAAAAAATAAAAATAAAAAAATAAAAAAATAAAATTAAATTCAAAATTATAATAATTTATATATATATATATATATATATATATATATATAATAAAAAAAAAAAATTTTTTTTTTTTTTACAAGAAAAGATATTTTTTTATCAAAAAAAAAATAAAAATAAATAATAATTAATTAATTAATTAAGGGTGTTGGTAAACACATGTAAGCTTTTAGTAAAAACATGTAAGCCCTTATGTGTTTTTTACTAAAAATGTTAAGGCCAAAAATGACAATAACAATGTCATTTATGGAATTTTTAAGGTTATAAATGCCATTTATGGAATTGGTAAGGCTATAAATGACATTAATAATTTTATAAATGGCATTAATGGCCTTAAAAATGTCATTCATGTAATTGTTAATGTCATTTATAACCTTAAAATTTCCATAAATGGCATTGTTAATGTCATTTATAGCCTTAACAATGCCATAAATGGCATTAATGGCCTTCAAAATACCATAAATGGTATTAACAATTCCATTGATGGAATTAATAATGCCCTTTATTGCATTTATAATGCCATTAATGGCCTTAAAAATGCCATAAATAGGCATATTTCATTTAAAAACCACCCCTTATGTCTTTTTAACATATAATTACGTGTTTTTACTAAAAGCTTACATGTGTTTACCAACACCCTTAATTAATTAATTAAAAATTTAGTTTTATAATTAATTTAAAAAAAAAAAAAAAAAATTGATAAAATAAAATATATATATATATATATATATATATATATATATATTTTTAAATAAATAAATAAAAAAAAAAAATTAAGAAATCTCTTTTTTTTTAAGAAAAAAAAAAAAAAAAAAAAATTTATATATATATATATATATATAAATAAAAATTAATAAATTTCATTTCATTTCATATTTAATATTAATATCTTAAATTATTATTTTTTTTTTGATTAATTTAAATATCTTTTAAATAATTAATACTTTTAAATTATTATTATTATTATTATTATTATTATTATTATTATTATTTTGTTTTAAATTAATTTAACTAAAAGGATTAAATTAAATTATAATTATTTAATATAAATTGAATTAAAAAAGTGGTTAAAGTATTAAAAAAAAAAAAAAAAAAAAAAAAAATCCAATTTTTATTCTTAATCTTCTTCTTAACTTTTCAAAAATTTTTTTTTTTTTTATTTCTTTTATTTTTATATATATTCCTTTCAAAAATCTTCATTTTTTTTTTTTTTTTTTTTTTTATTAAAAACTTATTCTGCTTTCAATTTTTTTTTCTTATTAAATTATTATTATTATTATTATTTATTAATCCTTCCCTTATGATATAAACCACTTTTTCTTTTTTATTTCTTTTTAATTATTCCACTCCTCTTAACCCTTTCTTTTTTTTTTCTTATCAAATTTTTTCAACTCTTTATTTTTTACTTTTTTCTTTGTCTCTAATCAAAAAAAAAATCTCTTTTATTATTATTATTATTATTTATATGATAGACAAATAATATTATCAAAAGAAAAATTTAAATTTATATATTTTTATTTTTATATTTTTTGTTTGAAAATGACCAGCTGGAAGATTTAGGCGGAAAGTGTTGTAATTATATAAAATGATTTATGGCTAGTAGTGAATTATGACTGTAAAATCCTCAACGATTAATTTGATTATAGGCACAACGATGAGCGATTTATGAATTATTAGTGAATTTAATAATGTTATGAGAATTTTGCAAAACAAGTTTTCAACCAAAGGGCCTCATTGACTTGGCGGGATAAAAAATATGATCAATCAGCCTAAACAGTTTTTGGGTGAAATTTTTGGCGTTTAAGTTTTTTTGATTACTAGTTTTTTTTTTAAAAAAATATCAAGTATTATAATATACTACAACTATTTATATATATATATATATATGTATAGAAAAAAAGGTAAAGAAAAGGTTGAATGATGAATGGAAAAACGAAACTAATCAACAATTAAGATCATCCAAAATTTAATAACCAAACAAAAAAATTGATGATAAGTCGTTAGAATTTCCGTCCCGTAAGGTTTGAATTAAAAGCAAGAACCACAAAAAAAAAAGAAACAGAAACAGAAAAAAACATAGTATGATGCAAGGAAAAAGAAATTAAGAGTGTATGTATATTATAAGCATGATTTTTTAAAAGAAATAAGGATATGATACAAAATTGGAATCAAAAGCTTTTGATTATTAAACAAAATGACACTTTTATTTTTGAGCACAGGAAAAAAAATCGTCCAAAGGTTCCTATTTTTAAAAAAAAATAAAAACAAAACAAGTCTTGATGATGTGATAGAATTTGTTAATTTGCTTATTTATATATTTAACTTTTCTTGCAAAAGGAAAAATTAAAAAGAGAACGATTGAGTTGATGATATTGATTATTAAAGAATGCCACTATCCCGTAGTGCATTTTGCAGTATCTAAAGTTTGAAAAGAAGATTAGTACAAGATTGGTGAGATGAATGAGATCAAGTAAACTGACTGTTTCTTTAACAGCAGCAAAGACTAATCGAATGTTAGAAGTGTCGGTAGCTTGAGTAAGACTAAAAGTAAAAGAAGAGTTTATATAAAAGTTTCAAAAGACTAGATTAAGAGAAGAAGTTGATGATGATGATGATGATGATGACCTACTGTGGATAGATACTTAAACGAGCACGATTTAATTGAGTGAACCTCCATAAGATGTATTTAGCAGCTTTATTTACATCATTTCCACCGGTATATTCAGGAAAGTAACGATCTAGGGGGATTTTAGGTAATTTTGTTTTGAAGATATCAATTTTATTTAAGAATAAGATGATTGAAGTACGTAAGAACCATCTTGAGTTGATGACTGATTCAAAGAGGACTAAAGATTCAGCCATTCGATTCTAAAAATGAAGGATAGAAAGATTGAAGATTAAGGAAAGTATTGAATGATGAAATGAAGATGAATAAACAATTTACTTGACCGCTTTCTTCTAAGAGTACTTGATCATATTCACTTAGAGCGACGCAAAAGATGATTGAAGTGACAGCTTCAAAGCAATGAATCCATTTTTTACGTTCTGAGCGTTGACCGCCTACATCAAACATACTAAGAAATGAAGAGAAAGAAGATTAATCTAGAGTAAGATGATTGAAAGAGATGAGATGATGATTAAAGAAGACTAAACTGAATGCTTAATTGACCGGATTTGAATTTAGTTTCAGAGATTCCAGTAGTTTTAGTTCTGGCCATCAAGACGTCGACTTCGTTTGGAATATAATCTAATTGACCGATTCTTTGAACTTGATCAAAAAAGCTAAGAAAAGAAAAGAAAAAAAATAAAAAATAAAGATGAGAAGATGAAGATGAATGAAAGAGTTTAAAATGATGACATACTATCCGGCTGAATCCATCAAGTAAAATTCACTTGAGCGATCCAAGACGGCAGGGATGATAGGATCATGCCATAAAGATTCGATAGATCGAACGATATCAGGATTTAGACGACCATCGTGTTCATGTAAGTCCAATTGATAATCTAAAATTTTATCAGCATAAAGACGATTGACGGATTCTACGGGGTTTAACCTAAATTTTTTGATAGCTACTACTATAGCTTGAGCTGAATCAATGACGTTTTTATAAATGGTGAGTTTGAATAATAATAATTCATCTCTTGTGTAGCCATTTTGATGAATGATTTTCATTTGTTTAACGATAGTTGATTTTCCTGATTCACCTGATCCTAAAAATGAATGAAAATAAGATTGAATTAAGAATTCAACAAGATTAAAATGATTTGATTTAATTTAATTTAATTAATTAAAATTGAATGAAAGAAAAGATACCTACCTAATAATAAGATTTTACATTCCCTTTTAAATTTTTTAGCGTCTTCTTCTAATTGCCTATCGATAGCATAAGATCTGTAGGAGTTGAAGTGATTGATCCAGATTTGAGCCCAGTGATAGAATGAAGATCAGAATGAAGGAGATGAATTAAGTATACCTTTCTCTGTCTGAAGTAGTTGCGCCCTCCAAATATGAGTGAGAGTTTGAAGTTGATAGACAGCCGCCCATGAGAGAGTGATAGAAATTTTTCAAGTGATTAAAATTTTAATTTTATTAAATTTTTCAGAATTTTAATTTTTGAGGAATTAATTTTTGATAAATTAATTTTTGACTTGAAGTTTTGAGTTGAGTTGAGTTGAAGGAAGAAGCTAATTTTGATATTAGCCTAGTTTGAGACTCTAATAAAGGGCTGGCTGGCTTGCTGATGATACTAAAACTTGCTAATTTGGAATGGTTGGAGTCAACTTTAACTTGAATTTAACTAAAAAATTCTCAAATTAAAGTGATAAATTTTTAAATTCTTGAAAAATTTTAAATTTTGTTGAATTTTGTTGAATTTTAATTTTTAAATTTTGTTAAATTGGAGTTGGAAGCTTTTTAAAATTTAAACCAATCTACAATTTTGGATTGATTCCGACGACAAAAAGCTCAACTTGGCCAAATTCAACTAAAACTATAACAACAAAAATAATTAATCCTAGTCATAGTCGCAGTCATAGTAACTCTCAATTTAATTCAATTTAATTCAATTTAATTTAATCTTGTTGAAATTTTTAGCTAATCGACTCATTCAGTCTGATTTTCAATTGAAATTAAAATTGAAATTAAAATTAAAATATTTTGATCTCATAAAACAAAAAATTTCATTAATTTAAAAATGAGTTGTTTGGTCTCAATTTAAAAATTAAGTTTTTTAATCAATTTATAAATTATAATTAAATATAATATTTTTTTTAGTTTAGTGATTTAATATATTATTTTAAATGATTGATATATTGGATAAATATAAGGGATTTATGTTTAAATATTTATGAAGATGATAATCCAAATCCATTGGAAAATTTATATCAAATAGTCAATTAAAAAAGATCTATTAAATATTTTTGAAAAGAAAAAAACAATTGAATTATTTTTAAATGTAAATATAATATTTTATAATAATTATTATGATAATAATAATTTAATTATTTAAAAAAATTTTAATATTTTAGACTTTAAATTTTATTTAAATGAAAAAAAAATTAAAATATTTAAAAAATTTTAACTATATTTTATCCTTTTAATTTTAATTTAAATGGAGATATACTTTTTTATTTGATTTAGATTGATATAATATTAAAGAGTCTTTTACTTAAATTAAATAATTTTATAAGTATTAAAAAATTATAATTCAAAAAATTCAATTTATTATGGTTTCTTAAGGAATATTTAAATTTTTAATAAAATATTGAAAAAAAAAAAAAAAAATTCCAAATTATCTTTATTCATTAAGAATTATTTATTTTTTTTTAAAAAAAAAGTAAATTTTAATTTTACACTCTGAGAATCTTAAACCATTTTTCAAAATGGTTAGAAATTTCTGAGATTTTCTTATAATAATTTTTTTTTTTTTAAAAAAAAGAAATTAAATGAAAAATAACATAAGTTTATTAATTAATAAAATTATTATCTTAATTTTTTTTTATTGAAAATTTTAACTTGAGTTAAAATAAAATTTAAAAAAATTATTTTAATTATTTATTTGAATAATATTAAATCTAATCAAGATTTTTTTTAAAAAATTAAGTAGTTAAAAAAAAATTCACATTTTTTATTTCATTTTAATATTAAATTATTTAAGAAAAAAAAAAAAAAATAATAATTTTTTTTTTTTTTTTTTTTAATAAATAAAATTTTAATTAACTTTAATTTTTTTTTTTTTTTTTTTTTTTCAAATTAAAAAGAAAAAATTATTTTCTTAAAATTAAATTAAGTTTTAAATTAATTTTTTTTTTAAAATAAAAAAATTTAGAAAATTTAATTTAATAAATAATTCTCAATAAATAGAGATAAAAAAAAATAGATTTAGAACCTAAGAAAAAATTTAATTCATTTTATTATTTAATATTAAAAATTCTAATTTTTTTTTCTTATCTAATTTTGAATAAATTGATTAATTTAACTATAAGATTTTTTAAGAAATTAATTTTTTTTTGTTTTATTGAATAAATTAAATCTAATTGAAATAAATTTTGTATTTTATAAATTAGGAAATAATTTTTTTAGGAAGATAATTAATTTATATATATTTCAATTAAGGTAAATAAATATTTCTTTTATTATCTATTTTATAATTTAATTTCTAAGGTAATTATAATATCTTTTTAGAATTTAGTAATAATTCTTTTTTTTTTTTTTTTTTTTTTTTTTGGATAATCCCCATTATTTTCTATATATATATATATTTTTTTTTTTTTTTTGGATAATCCCCATTATTTTTTTTATATATATTTTTTTTATTTTTTTATTTTTTAATCCTAACCATTAAATTAAAATAATTAAGATATAATTTTTTTTTTTTTAATAATAATAATCTTATATGTTTTTTTAACCCAAAAACTTATTTTTTTTTTTACCAATTTATGATAAAAAACAAATAATTGACCTAAATTCTCTTTAAAAAAAAAAAAAAAAAATTCCTCAGGATCAATTTTTTCTTAATTTTTTTTTTTTTTTTTTTTTGTAATATTTTTTTTTTCCCAATTTTGAAATATTAAAATAATAATATGAACAAAAATTTTTTTTTTTTTTTCAAAATTTTTTTTTTTTTTCAAAATTTGTTTTTTTTTTTTTTTTTCAAAAATTCATTTAAAATCTTCCTACTTATGAATTTCCTTAAATTTTTTTTTTTTTTTTAAAAAAATTAAGGGTTCAAATCTATAACTTCTTACTTATGAATTTTATTTGATTTTTTTTTTTTTTCAAAAAAAAAATTGAAGACTTAAATCTAGAAAAATAAAGAATTAGAAGACCATGATTTTTTGTGAATTGTTTTGGTGGGACAAAAATTGTTGGGAAATTAAGTGTATTTTCTCAGATTTTTTTTTTCCTTGTTTGTAATATGACTATTTTCAAATACAAAAGTTTCACATGTTTTATAAAAAAAAGGAGACTGAGGTTGGATTTAAATAATAAATATGACTGAGGAGGGGGATAATTGACATAAATTGTATATACAAAAATCATTCAATCTGAATCAACCTCCAAAAATAGTTGGTCTTTTCTGAGGGGGGGGGGGGGGGAGGAAGATTGGACAAATATAACATTCTGTGTTTCTTAAATTTATCAGCCCACCTCAGGGCTTGTGTTTGGGCATTAATCTCCCAATTCACAGTAATGGGGGGGGACTGGATAAACTTTAGAAATGATTATATCCAAGGAAACAAAATGAGAACAGCTATCCAAGAAGCAGATAAAAATGGGGAGATTATCATTTGGAGGACAGAAATAAGGGAAAAAAGAAAAATATTGGACTGTGGAATAAAAGAAAACTGATCTTTTATACTTATTTTCAATTGGATCCCCCATGTCAGGCATAAACATCCACTTGCTTTTTGGAGCCTGGCCAACATCTTCATATCATTGTATTCTGTCCAAATAAGAGGATACTGAGGCAATTAAAGTGTTCATGGCTTCATAAAGGGCTTGAGCTTGGTGAATTTCTTCAGCCAAGTCACCTCTGACATCAGCCCATTGATCTTGAGTCTTGTAGATGAAGTGGGATACTGTTCTGTAGCCACAATTTTCATCACCCTGGACATTGATGGCCTTGAAGGTGTATTTCAATATAAACTTGGGAAAGTCTTCTGAGCCAGTTATCTGATAAAATAAGTTCAAAAAAATGAATAAATATCAAAATAAACAACAGAAAATTACATTGAAAAGAATCAGAAAATCACAAACAGCTTGGAGAATTCATCACTTGTGTGATAATTGCTTTGACAATTCTCACAGGTCAAGTCAATTACATCATATATCTTCAAACTGATGGCAGGCTTTTGTGATTTTCTTTGTGAGGTTTTGATTCCAATTTCCAATCATCTGGACCTTCTAAGGGTGACTTCTAATTTATTTAATTCAGTTTCTGAGGGTAGTGAATCTGATGAACTTATTGATTTTGAGAATGAGTCCTCAGAATCTTCAGAATCTTTAGATGAGTCCACTTCCATAATTTGAGAGGGGAAATTTGACTGTGATCTTGATATTGTTGTACTGGTAACTTTTGATGAGGGTCTTCCTCTTTTCTTGAATTGACTTTAAATAATTTCAAATCTTGAAGGTTTTCTTTTTGTTTTTATTATTGGCTCATTGAGCTCTTCCATGGATATTCTTAAATTCTAGTGTGTCTTAATAATATTAATCATCCTCTTGAATCTTAGGAATTTGATCAAATGGGACTTTTTTCCAGTCAAAACATCTTGAAAATGTTGAAAAATTGAAGTGATTTCTTTCATTAGTCTTTGAAAAAAGGTCTTTCCCAATATCTTCAACTATTTTTTTTGGCTTCATTCTTTCTTTCTTTCTAAACACTTTGATCATCACCTTAAAAACTAGTCTGAGAAAAATATGACCAAGAAAATTAGTTAATAAGGAAAAAAAGTAATAATTTGAAGTTAAAAAACCTTAACAGGCAAATTCAAATTCCACTGAGGATGGAAGTCTGATATTTCAAGCCTTTGGAACTTGGAAAATGCCTTTTGGGTCTTATGCTTGCAAGGAATGCCTTTATAATTGTTGTATTTTTTGGTACATTTTTCATTGGGAGGAAATTTGTTTTTGAAATTTTCAAAAGGCAATCTGAAGAGAATAATTAGAAACCTTGCCATTGATGGAACAGATGTGTGGTGGAAAATTCTTGACATGGAAAATCATTTCTTTGGAGATTCTTTTGATAATTTCAATAAATTGTTTTCTGAATGTCATGTGGAGAGCCCTGACTACCTCCAGGAGAGTACCAGTGGACTTTTGGAGCCAAAGTTTAACCATGGCATGGGCACCTTAAACTCTGGAGTTGGAGCCCACACCCAGGTGCCAATGGTGGTTGGTCCAGGCTGGCACATAATACTCCTTTAGAGGAAGCCACGTCTTTTCCAAATATTGCAAGACTTCAGCATTTTTAACTTGCTTTTGAAGCTTCTTCCAGTTGTCTTTGCAAGACTTTTCAGTGTATTAATACATAACCTGAGAAATGAATCACAAAGTCATTAATAAAAACAATAATAAGAAATAAAGTGAACTAAAGTGAAAGATAAAAGTATCTTAATTAATTCCAAAGGACCATAAAATTTTCAAAATCATTTCCATGACCAATTTTCTTCATGCAATGAGAAGATAAATCTTTATTGATGTTCCAAATGCATAACATGACTTTGGAGTCTGGGAAGAGCTTCTTAATAGAGTTTTTCAAGGCCAGATCCCTGTCAATAACAATAACTGGAGGGGGGACAAGATTGGTGTTGTTGAGGACCTTTTCTATGTATTGATTTAATTCCCAAGTATATGAGGGTTCAATTTCATTATTCATCAAACAAAAAGCCCCAGAAAAGGTCTTATTGGTTGAGCTTAACCCAAAAATATGAAAAAGGGGAATTTTGTACTTCTTGGTTTTATAAGTACAATCCATAAGAATGACATGAGGAAAGCCATGAAGGAGTTTTATGGCAAGGGGGTGAGTGAAAAACAAAGAGGTAATGTGTCCCTCAGAATCCCTTGCAGAGGACAAAACAAAATTTTCTTCTTTGAGGATGTCAATAAGAGCATCAATGGGCCTTCTGCCTTTCAGTTTGTCTTTCTTGATTTTACTGACTTTGTTGTAAGTGTCTTGAAGGATTACAGGCCTGCCAGACTCCCCCTGGCTGAATAATTAGGCCTGAATTTGCCTTGGAATGAGAAGTGATTCAGACATTTGAGCATTTTGGGATGTTTCTTGCTCATTGAATTTCCTGAAAGCAGGATTTTCCATGATATTTTCAGTGAAATCATGGCTATGTTCAGGATTTTTGACTTTAAGAGTCCAAGTGGTACTATTGGAATATTTTCTGGCATAAATTCTAAAAGGACAGTCAAGATTTCTTGAGGTGAATGTTCTGGAGGGGCTTTTGTTGGGATTTAGGGTCCCAGGCCTGTCACAACCTATTTCAATTTGGTTGTGGGTCATATTGGACCTCAAGGTGGACACAGCATAACCCTGAGCCCTGGCAACATTATGCACATGTTGCCAAAGAAGCTCAAGGGTCTGAAATTTACCTTCAGTGGGGGGGGGTTGCAGCATTTTTGAGTGAAAAAGATGTATAAATTTGAAAAAAAGGGGAATTTGGGGATTTGGAATGAGGTAAGAACATTTTTAAATGTGAAAAAGAAGTGAAAAAAGGTGTGAAAAATGAAAAGAAGTGGTTAAGAGTGAAAAAAAGTGGTTTAAATGTGGGATTAATGGATGAGGGAAGGTAAAGAATTGAAAATTGAGAGGCTTGAAAGCAGGTTGTTGTGGTGGAAAATGCAGTCTTTAGGGGAAAAAAAGAAAAAAAAAAGTGTGAAAAGCTTTTCAAAATGGCTTTGTTAATGCTTTTTTTCCAAAAAAAAAATTGGTTTGGGGTGGGGATAATGTGGATTATTTGAGTGTTTGGCCTTTTTTTTTTGGGGGGGGGGGGAGGGGTTGGGCAAAAAAATCTGAAACAATTGGGAGTTAGAGAGGTTTTGTGGGGAAAAAACCTTTTTTGGGCATGTTTTGGCCCAATACAGGTGTGGTTGTGTTTCATTTTTAATTAAAAATGGGCCTAGGGCACCCCTTACATGTTTTTACCAATTTTTTTAATAAAATTTAATTTAATCTTAAGCTTATTTAAGTTTATTTTTTTTTCTATTAAGAAAAAGATAAATATATATTTTTAAGAATATTTTTCAAATTTATTAAAAAAAAAAAAAAAATTATAAATTCTTAATTAATTAGAATATTTAAATTATTAAATTTAATTATATAATAAATTATATTAAAAAAAAAACAACAACAACATATTATTTTAATAATTTTATTAAAAAAGAAAAATATTTATTATTTTAATGAAATATTTTATCAAAAAAAAATAAATTGATATATTAATTTAAAAGAGTTAAATAATATTAATAAAAATTATATCATGTAAAAATAAATATTTATTTAATAAAAATAATATTGAAAAAAAAAAACCTATTATTTTTTTTATAAAATAATAATAATAATAATAATAATAATACTTAAAAACAAATTAAATTATATTTAAATAAACAAAAAAAATATTTCTTTTTTAATAAAAATTTATTAAAAATTTAATTTTTTTTTTTAATAATTTTAAAGATATAAAAAAATAATAATTTTTTTTTACTACAAAAAAAAATTAAATTAAAGAAAATAATAATTAAAAAAAAAAAACTTTAAAATAAAGAAAATTAAATAAATAAATAAATAATTTTTCATTTTTATTTTTATTTTCAATAATATTAAAAATATATTATTTTTTTATTTGAAAGAATTAATTATATATTGAAGTATTATAAAATTGAATTATTAAATTATTATTAAAATTAATCTTAATATTCTTGATCTTAAATCTTTAATTTTTTTTTAAAAATATTCAAGAATAGTTTTAAAATGAATTTTATTGATATAATAGTATAAAATTATAATATTAAATTGATTATATGATAATTATTTAACAAAGATAATAAATAGATAAAAAGCTTATTTTTAATTTTAAATTATCTCACAAAATAATTAAAAGTATTCAACTCAAAAAAAAAAAGGTTGAAAAATCATTTTCCTAATTTAAATTATTTCTTTTTTTAAATCAATTTTTTTTTGTCAAAAAATTTCATTTTGAAATTAAATAAAAATCTTTAAGTTTTTTTTTTTTTTATATAATTTTTTTTTTAAGATTTAAGTAAGGTTTTAAATTAAATTTATAAAAAAATGAATTAAAAATAAAAAATTTCAATTTAATTTAATAAGCAAAATTTTTTTTTTTTGAATTCAATTTTTTTATTTAAATATTTTTTTAAATAAGCTCCAAAATTTTTATAGAGATTAATTAAGGATTTTATTTTTAATAATTTTTTGAAGTTTTACCTAATTTCCTATATTTTAAATAAAAACTGTATATTAAAAGTTGGCTTAAATAAGTTAATTATATGTATATTAGTCCAAAAAGGTTATTTATTAATTCTTTTTGGTCTTATAAATGGTAAATAATAAATAATTCAAATTTTTAAAGTAGTAAAAGGTTCTAATTATATTCTTTACATGTCAAAATAATAGATTATATGCCATTGTTTTATAATTTAATTGGACTTAGAATTAGTAAAAAATATCCAAAAAGTTATTTATAAACTAATTGAGACCAGATAAAAAAAATTATTTAAGCTCTAGGACATTATATTCATCAGATTAATCAGAAATTGGGGTTTCCTGACTCTCTTGTATTTCTTTTGTCCCTTAAGCTATTTTAAAATCAAATATAGTAATTCAAAGTAAATTACTGATATCCAATATGGTTGTAAAAAGACTTTATGTATCAATAAAGTATTTTTAACCTCTAAAAACATTTAAAAAATTAAATTAATTGTATATTTCATATTTTCTTTGTTGAAATACCATTATTTTTGGAATAAAAAAAGGCAAAAAGAGAAAATACAAAATTTTTTGATTTAGTATTAATAATTAATTTCTGCATTATTTTAAATATTAAAACTTAATAGAGTTAATTTAATTTTATTAATATTATTACTTTCATTTAAGTAAAATGTTTGTGTAGAATCAAAATATGAATTTAAATTAATAAATTTAATTAATGAAAAAAAACTTTATTTATATTTTTTCTTTATTAAGAAAAATTACTTTTGAATAGTGAAAATGAATTATGAGGCTTTAATTTCAATTTTTGAATATTTTTGTATTTAAAAAATAAATAAAGGCTTACACTAATAATTAAATAATTAATTTTTTTTTTTGAGTCTAAGATATAAGGATTTTTTTTAAAAAAAAATTTTTAAGGAGGATTAAAAATTTATGAATTAAAATTAAATAATTGATTATCAAGATATTATAATTATTAAAAAACTTTTAAAAATTTTATTAAAAATTAATAAATAAAAAAATAAAACAAAAATTTATTCAATTTCAATATAATTTAATAAAATTTTTCTAATCAAATTAAAAAAAAAAAAAATAAAGAGAAAAAATAAGAATAATTAATTAGTATATTAAATTTATTAATTTAATTAATTAATTTAGAAAAAAAATATAATTTATGAGTTTTAAAAAAAAATAAAAATAAAAAAACAAAATTAAGAAATAATTTTAATGAAGTTGAAATGAAAAATGTTGAAAAGGTGAGAGGGAGAGTCAAAATTAATTTTGGAATTTCTTTTGAATAATTAGGATTAATAAAATAAAATAAATTGTAATATATTTCTGAAAGAATTTAAATCAGCTCTAAAATGAAGTATCTGACTCCTAGCTTTATGGATGAGTAGGAGGTTGGAGTAGTAGGATTAATGACTATGATGGTGATAAGGATGATGATAATGTATTTGGAGAATTTTGATCTTTTTATTTATTTTTTCCCTGAAATAAAATGAAAAAAAATGATGAAAAAGAATGAGAAGATTATCAATATGAGAAGAGAGTTTAACAAGAAAGTCATTAACTCAATTTAAGTGCAAAAAACATTTTAACACCTCAAAAAAATAAAAAATGAAAACAGTAATGAGGTTGTAAAACAAAAATAATTTTAGTTTACTGAAATTTTGATTAATTGGTTTCTATGAGAAAAGTGGCTTAACCTGACATCAGGTGTTGCATTTAGAATTTGACAAGGGAAAGAAATTAGATTTAGGTTGAAGATAGGGCAGACACTAAATTTAGAAATTTTGATCCTTGAGGTATATTTTACATACCCAAATAGGACACAACTAACTTCAAAAAGAAATTATGAACTATGCATAACCCATAAGTCATGCATATATTCAAAATTCATCATTTTTTATTTCAGAAAAGATGAAAAACATTTTTGTGAGTAAGTAAATCCATGGATTTAAGGCCAAAATTGGATTCTAAACAAAAATTCACCTAGGGTAGCTCCATAGAGTGAATAAGCTTCAATTAACTGTAAGAGGTGGTAATATGGAAAATACTTCAATACCACATAAAAGAATTGTGTGATTTTTGTTTTTCTCAATTTCATGCCCAAATAATTGTAATGTGAGAAATCCCATGTCACATGTACACTAATATTAGCTTTATGCATGCTTGTGGCACTTGAAAATACAGTATTCTTACATACAGTTTTGGTACACCCATAGTGGATATCAGTCTTAAAGCCTGAACTTCTATTTTTGACGTGAAAATAGCTAAGGGGGACAAAAGACATCAAAGAGAACCAGGGTACCCAGATTCTGAGGCCTCTGAGGCATGGATATCTCTAAAGCTTGGATCCATGGATGATCATGGCACAATTAGTATACTAAAACCTTTTGGGAACCTAGTTACCAAGTTAAAATCTCATCAAATCATAAGAAAATTGCAAATAAGCTGCTATTTTGATGTGACAGGTAGGTAAAGAGAAGCTTAGACTCCTGTAACCATGTCAATTCTTAATAATTTTCCATGGATAAACCCCTTTTTGGACTAGTATTTATTGATTTACCTCATAGCAACCTGCTATATAGTGTTATTTGCAACTCTACATAGAAATGAGGTAAAAACTTCAAAAATTCATTAAAAATACAATTATTAATTAATCTCTCTGAAACTTTCAGGACCAATGGAGAACTGTATTATCTATGGTAAAAACAAAATGAATTATAGTTTTACTAGTAAAAATTAAAAGTTTTACTTACAGTCCATTTTTGATTATTCTACATGAAACACTGAATCTTCAAAAATTCACAGTAATTACAACCTTTGATGAAATTTCCAATAACATTGATAACTTTGAGAAATCAATGATTATTTTGAAATAAAAGAAGATTTACAGATGTTACTCCTTTTATTCTTAACCATATTGGGGTTGGTAGTAGTGTAAAAGCATCAATTAAGTAATTATGATAATCCTACATGACAACAGATGATGAAATCAATAATCCAAAAGGGTTTATTGTTTTCTCACTCACTGGTTTTTCAGCTTTCTCCATGGAACACCTCTGTGAGCTGTTGTTTACTTAAAAGAGGCCTCCTCTTGCTGTTTTTTCCAAGAATGATCTTATTATCCATTTATATCATTGTTACCAACAAGTAAGTATTAGTTAAACTATTTTTAAGTGTTTTAATTATTTCAGAATCAATAAGAAAGACGTGAAATCATAGAATCCAACTATATATTTTTGTAATACTGCTATAAATAATTTTGATCCCTTAAATCCACAATTCTACATCAAATTTCTCCACTTATATCTTTCTAAGGTTCATCGGAGTATTAGTGAGTGAATTATTATTAATTCTTAAAAGTTTTTCTCTAGTAATAGTTTTCTTCAAGAATCATACTTATAATTATTCTTGTAAAAGATAATTATATATTAAAATAATCTTATTATTAAATAATTCTTGTAATTTATTCTTGTAGACAATTACTGCTTACTGTTATAATCACTAGTAGTGTATAACAAGTAAAATAAATGATTAATTAATTGTGGTTATAATAATTTTTTATTATTATATTTCATAAGAAAAGTCATAGTGCTGCTGATTAATAGTAATATTATCAACAGTTTAATAGACAAATCTTACAGAAATAAAAGTTTTTGTAAAAAACTCAAACCACATATGAAAGTCACAAACTTTCAATTGAATTAAATTGATATCAGTGTTTGGTAAGGATCTTCCAAAATCAATAATTCAAAAATACATTTTAAAAATTATCATTTTCATTATGAATTAATCTTTATTTTATATTTTACTTCAAATGATTTATTAAAAATGAAAAAAAATTGAACACTTTTTTCTTGGATTTTTAATATATATATTTAAATTTCACTAACAATTTTTTTTCAATATGATATATTAAAATGAATAGATAAGAAATATTTAAATTTAAATCCTTATCTTTTCGCATTAATCCCAAATAAATGATAAATTTTTTGAAGGAATTGAAATTTTCTCAAATATTTAGATAATTTAGAAGAAAAAATTACCATTAATTTTGTTTCTAAAATTAGAATTTTTACTATAAAAGATAGCATATACCTTTTTTTCCTCTTTTTGCAGTAACATGATTTGTTTGAAATTTAAAAAATCCCTCAGGTTTAAATAAAATCTTTTATTAGAAGAGAAAGGGTTTCAAAGTAGGATATATAATCAATAAATTCTACCCATTTTTAATTCAAAGAACTAATTTGGAGGATTATTAATCACTTATAGCTGGAATATATAAGACTTAAAGGAAGAATATTTTGTTTTAATTTTCAACCTGAGGATTCTTCTCTATTATAAAATTTAAAGGAAAAATTAAGAGTAATTCTTATATTCAGAGACAGAAATATGTCTTCATAATAGAATAGTTACTTCTCAGCTGAATATGAAATATATCCCTTTTCCATATTTTGAAATCTCAAGATTTTCCTCCCTGAAACCAATCCTTATATCCCTTTATGTACTCCTGTTGGAAGATAATTAATTATTAATTCACCATATCTATTTGGTACACTCTGTTAATATTATAAAGATAAAAGATATTACTTAAATTTTGATTATTTTGTGAGCTTTAATTTTAATAAAATTAGGAGGAAGTTAATACCTAATACTTCCATAGTGAGTATAAAGGATATGTGTTATGTAAAAGCTTTGAAGAAAGGTAATCTGAATAAATTGGTATATTTTAAATTTATTGAAATTTATTGAAATTGATTATATTTTAATTTCAAAGCTATCTGTTGAGATAACTTACTATTTAATTCCTTTTTTAGTAATTTTTACTCCATTTTTAGTTTTCAGATTTCTTGATTGGACCTGTAATCATTGGAAACTATAAAGATTTATTCACATGATGAAATACTCAATATAATACCAGTATTTTATCTTTGGAAATTTTCATTTCTACAGGATAATTATGGGAGGTTATCAATGCTACACAATAAAAAAAACTCATTTTTAAAAAATAAAATTCAGAAAATGATTAGATCATTCCTCAATATTGATAATTTCTAAGATTTATGTGGGAAATTTGTATAAAATCTAATTCATAACTCTTGAATATTTATTAAAATTAATTAACAAGAAGCTTTTTTAAAGAGAAAATCAACCACTTTTTCATTGTTAATTGGTCTCTTCTTTTTTCTTAAAAGAATTGGAATTAAGAAGCACTTTTGTCAAATTCCTTTGCAGACCTCATGGGTTTTGTAATATTTTTGACTCAATTATATGAGTAATATGTGCGTAAAGCTCAAAAAAATTAGGAACCTGGTCCCAATGTTATTAAAGTAAACAGAATATTTAAGTCCTGAGATGAAACACCTAAGAGTATATTGAAGCAATCTAAATCTTATTAGTCCTAGAAATTCTTTTTCATTTCCAAATGAAATATTTATTATTTTGAATTTGGGACAAGAAATGATAAAGAAAAAAACTAATTAAAATTAATTAAACATATAAAATAAAATAATAAATTAATCTTGAAAAATTAATCTCAAAAAGTCTTTGAGAGAGGAGTTGTAGTGGTTTTTATTTATTATCATATTATATTTTTTCAAATATTATAGTTAGCTTTTTTTGTAATTATTGGAAGAAAATAAGTAGAAAGATATATCATAATTATTTTTGAAAAAGATTATTTTTGTAGTTTTTGAATTCCATTATCTATTGTTTTAAGTATGATTCTTTACACATTCATATTTATATTCCTTGATGTATTTTGTTAAAATTGTTTTGAGATATCTTTCTACTTTAAATTACTTCATTTTTTTTAATTTAATCCATTTTTTAGTAGATATAACATTAAAAGGCCCTGTAGGGCCCACTACTGTAAAATTTTCAACAATAATTGAAAATTTTACAGCTACAGTATGTACAGTACTATATAACGAAATAAATTTAATTGAGTTTTTTGATGTATAAATCTGATAAATCCCTTTCATATAAAAAAATATTTAAAAGAGAGCTTTGATAAATTTGGAAAAAAATTATTCAGTATATAGAACATGGAAGAGTATAAACAGTCAAAACAGAACAGGCCAAAAAACATGTGTCTGTTCAAAAAATATACATTCATCTTCATTCAGATCAATGAATCAAAATATCAATAATTATAAATCAACTGTAAAATAAATGAAAAATTAAAATAATACTGAAATTTAAAAGATAAAATTCAATAAAGAAGAAAAAATATGAATTTTCTTTAATTCTGCTTTTTGAGGACTTTTTTTAAAAGTAAATTTAAAAATCTTTTCTTTAATTGATAATAATTTTGCTTTATAAAACCCAAAAAAAACTGAGATCATTGAGTGTTTTGAGGGAAGTTTTTCATTTGAAATAGAATTTTTTTGTGATTAATATTCAAAAGAAAAAAAAGTAGATAATTTAATTATATTCTGATGATAAATTTTTAGAAAAAAAACAATTAAGAGTTTCTTCATCTTCAAAGCTATAATTGACTTAGTGATGCCTTAAAAACATAAAAGGAAGTGTATAAAGCAACAATAAAGTTTCAAAAGTGAATTTTTATAGTGTATGAAATTTAAATGAAAATTAAAGGATGATTGGGACACATATTTAAGTTATCTCAAGCTCTTAAGGAATTAGATATAATCTCCTTTATGTGCATCTTATTCAATTTACAAAGAGATAATATAAAACTTGAGAATTCTGACATACTAAACTGGCTTTGAATAACCTGGAAAATTTACAAATACCTTAATTATAGGTTCAACCTAGCTCACTAAAGGCTGGGTAACAGCTAATTTCCAAACAGAAAACCAGCTGTAAGAGGTAGAAAATTTTCTCATGGTGAGTGAGAGAAAGTTTAATTAAGGTAATTTTTTTTTGAAAAAGAGCAGTTTCAGTTTCAATGAAAAAAGAAATATCAAATAAAAATTTTAATTAATTTTTGAAAAAGAAGCTAAATGAAGATTTAGTTAAATTTATAAAAAGTAAAATTGAATTAGAAATAAAAAATTAAAATTTGATTTAAAACTGGAGTGAAACTTTTCAAAAAATCAGAATTAAATTCCTCCTATTTTTTATAAAAAAATCAAGTTGATATTGAAAAAGACATGTAATTAGAAATGGGATATAATAAAATATCAACAAAAGAGGTACTATTGCAATAAAGATCCATAAAAGTTTCTGTAAGATGATAAACAAGTCTGGAATCACTAGAAAATTCAAAAAAGTCAATAAATGAGTCAATAAGTTAGCTGGATGAAAGAATGGCTCAAAAAGCTAGAAAACCACTTGAACCAGGGTATTTTATACTATTTCAAAATGAAAGAACTGGAGTCACAATGGGGATTCTCCTTAATGAATAACTAGAATGAACTTTATAGAGTTATCAAGAAAATCAATAAGGTACCATATGAGCTTTAAGAATTAAATGAAAAAAAAATGAAAATGAATTTTTCAGCAAGTCACATAAAAAGGAAATTTAGTTCAATAAAATTCAGAATCAGGAGATAAAAGAGGTGAAGAAAGTGGGAATAAAAATAAAATATTGGTTAAATATCATAATTAAGAATAATTTAAATATAATTAATTCTGGAAAGCTTTCTAATTTAATTCTTTGTGAAGAATTCAAAGAATAGGGGTATGTGGTATTCCATACCATCAGTACCAGAATCAAGCTTACAGATAAGATAGAGTAAAAATAATAAAATTGATATAAAATAAAATATTTATATATAGTTAATAACAATAATCCAAAAATGGGAATCAAATTTACAAAATGTACAGAAAAGTGTCAAGCTCAATAAAATAAAAAAATAATTACTTTTAATTCAATGAAAATAAGCCAAAAAAAAGAGATTAAAAGCCAAAAATTTACTCGCAAAACAGATTTGAAATAGAGAATCAGCTCTAATTATATTTTTAGCTTAATCAGTAGGACCAATATTTCTCAAGATATTTGAAAAAAACATAAAATAAGGTAGCCCTATATATACAGTGAAAATTTTAGAATCAGACAGAAAAATCTGGCCATATTAATTGAAAAGAAGGAATCTTTCACCTCTGGATTGGAAATGTGAATAGATCAATATATATTAGAGAAAAACCAAAATGAATTTTTGTTAAAGAGGATTTTTCTAGAATATTCCAGAAATCTTGGAAATATTGTGGAAATTTCAGGAAAAATGAGAATATGTTTAAAATCTTCAACAAAATTGAAGACTTTTTCAGAAGCTTTCAAAATAATCAAAAGTTACTTGGAAGAAATTAATAATTTTTTTTAAATAAAAAACAAATCTTAAAGCTTCATACATATATTGAAAACAAACTCATTATAATTCAAAACAGAAATATATGCAGAAAATAGAAGTAAAATGAGAAAAATAAACAAAAAAGACAGCTATACTAATAAACTAAGCCTATAATAACTTTATTTTTAGTTTAAGTCAGAAACTGCCTAAGACATAACTGTGAAAACTCATAGTAAAAACTTTCCACCCTATTTGTGCATTCTAAAACTGGACTCAAAACCCATAAATATGTCAATTTACGTAACCTATTTCCTTTTTTGTTCCAATCAATGGAAACAAATACTTTTTTTGGTATTCAAATTTTTTCCATAAGATTCCCTCTTGAATAATCCACAATATGTCTTCTGAAACCATTTTCAAATCTTATTTACCCATTCAGTAATCTGATTTGGAAATTATTCCCCCTTCCACTATTCAGCTAAATTTCATTTTGTGTGCTGAGTTACTGAAAAAAACTTCATTTTAAATCTTATTGTAATTATAAATTAATTACTTTGAGAGCTATAATAAAAAAGAAAACTCTGAAATCTCAAAAGAAAAAGACTTTCAGAATTATCTAGCAATGGGTGGAAGTCTTAAACCAGATAAAGAAGATTGAATAGATCAAGAAGGAATTAATATAAAAGATATGAGTCTCCTGGAAAAAATCAATCATTAATTTTAGAACCAGGAAAAAAAAATTCAATCTAAAATGATGAATTTCAAATAATTGAGTGAACCACAAAGGCGCTTGAACAAAATAGACAAAAAAGAAAAAAAAGACTCAAATCAGCCAGGTCAAAGACACCAGATTAATACAAGTGAAAGTTATATTAAAAGAAGAAATAATTAAAGGAAATAAAACCCAAATTTAAAGGAAAATAATAATCACCTGAGGACCAAAAAGTCAAAGGAAAAAGATGAAATTTAAAAATAATTGGAAAATTGAAATTATAAAATATTAAAATTCTCATGGAAATAATAAAATAAAGATGAAAAATTACTTTTAAGAATTTTATAGGAAGATTTTACTCAAACAACCATGGACTTTAGAATTGATTAAATATGAAAAAATCTCTATATTAAAAGTAAATTTTGATATAAAACAACCAAAAAAAAACCTGTAAGCCTCATGAATAATTTCATTATTGATAAGAATATGGAATAGTGGACTTTAAAATCACATCTTTATAGAATCAATATCACTGGTGATTTCTTTTCAAACCAATGGAAGGGGTTTTTTCTCCAAGAAGGAATTTTCTCAAAGAGATTTCTGCGATTAAGTTAGAGGTGTTTGGAGACATTCAAATCTTAAAGAAATATTTCCCAGTTTATATCTTATGGTGAGATGGCTTAATATGCTTCTAATACTATGGAATTAGAAACACATGGATTGAGTATTTTGTTAAAGGACGATGAAGCCAAGGATACTTACAATACGGATGAAACAAGTATCTTTTACTATCTTCCATCATATAAGGGCCTGGTTGCTTAATCAAAATATGAATCAATGGAAGCAAAGATAAATTGCCAATTTCATTCACTGGCAATCAAAGTTATTTGAGAAGATTTCTCCACTGTTTATTTGGTTTTTTTAATTCCCAAAGTGTTTTAGCAAATAATATTACCATAATCTGGGTTATCAATATCATTGTAAATAAAGAAACACCTTATAGGACCAGAAGCTGAAATTGACCAAGGAATCAATGATCTTACTATTATACAGCTTTAAGGGGAATTCTGTCCAAGAAAAGCTTGTTAGTATCAAAATTAAAATTTTCCAGAAAAATTCAATGGCTCAAATCCAGCCAATAGATTATAAAATTATTGGCAAATTCAAAGAATCCTAACATCACTAATTCCTATTTTATTTTATTGAAAATTTTCATTATTAGAGCTCTATTTTTGAAAAAATACAAAATCAATCAGCTTCAATCAATAAAAATACTGAGGTTTTCTTGGGATTCAAGAAAATAAAAAAGGATTTCCAATTTATGGAGAAATACAAAAAAATTCTTTCACAGTGAAATTACTCAACTAATGGAATTTCTTTAAATAAGAACCCAATTAATCAACATAAAAAAGATCAAGCGAAACTCCCAAAGTATAAAAGAGATATTAAACTGTAAAACTTACTTACTCCTGAATATGAGGGAAAATTTTACAATCGGATTTCAGAAGAAATATCTCAATTGCGCTTTGATTAGGTAAATGGAAATCCAAAGGCACTGCAGTACAAGATAGCAATGCAAAAAAAATTATTGAAGGGGATATTGATGTAAGTCCAAGTGAAAATAGATGCAGAAAGCAACTTAAACCCTTATTAAATTTCTATCTCGTGAAAATTCAGCAAAAGCTGATTAACTTCATTACTGAAGTAAAATTATGCAAGCGCACTTTACTCTGCTTTTATCAAGAATTCCAAGTAGAATTTCAATTACATAGTTATTTGATCCCTCTAACCTCCAAATTACTAAAAATGATGCTATAATATTTTTAACAAACATTTATGTTTATTCTATCATTGTAATCGAAGTCATAGTACAGAAATATATAAGATCATACTTTTAAAAAATGAAGTTTCTATTGTTATTGCTTTTTTGTGTATGATAATTGCCAAACAAAGTGAGGAATGCATGTAAGCCATATACATGGTTTAGAGAAGGTGAAGAATTGTAAGCCATATTCTTTTCTAACCTGTAGCTTTTGGGGTACACCAACAGGTATGGGTTAGGAAGTCTCTATATGTGTAAAAAATCAAGTAAAAATTATGATTTAATTATGCAGTTATTAAATCTAGAACCTCAATTTTCACAGATAAAACCTTTAAACATTAACATACAACACAAAGACACGAATAGAATTAAATCATAGCTCAAAAAATTTTTTATGTAGAATAATATCAATTAGAATGGTGAAAAATAACATATTTTATCCACATTATCACATAATCAACCACTTGAGTATATGCCAAGCTTAAATCTCAGAATTTACACAAAATACTTTGAGCTAATTTTCTAAAAAATCACATACATCATACATTATAAACATACTAAAAAATACATAATTAAACAAATTATTAACCTTATTTAATCATCAATAAGAATATAAAACCACTTAAAATTAATAAAATAAATACAGATATATTCATATTTAATGCAAGTTTGGTAATATTTACACTTCAGTTCAATTTAAACATATCACACATAGATATGTAGGGAAATCATAATATAATTCAGAAGAAAAAAGATGGCTCAGTGATAATAAAGAACAGAAAAGCTTAAAATTATATATAAAAAACAATGAACTGTCAATATAAAATAATACCACCCTGAAGAAAAAACACTAGAAATATTTACCCAAATTTATGTATTCAAAATGAAGTTATTAATCAAAAAAAGAAAAATTAACAAAAAAATACTTTCCCCACCTTTTTCCAAATTCAAAGTAAGTTCACTCAATGGAAAATTCTATATTTTATCCACTTTATATATTAAAAACAAACACAGAACCAGCTAAATTATCTCAATGATATAATATAGCTAAAAGGTAGTTCACTATCCAGAAGCTGTATTTTATCCAAATTATCTATAAAAGGAACCTTTAAATATCCAAGGTAGCTCAATTAAATGATTTCATCTTAACAAAATCTTACTTCTAGAAAAATTCTCTCAGAAAAATGTGAAAAAGTTACCAAAAACCCATCCCTTTTGTCAGAATTTGGATAATTTAAAGTATATACCCAAAATCATAATCAGACATCATGGATAACCTATATTGGTAAGAACCCTGGTGGAAATATAATTTCCATAAATTTAAACATAATAGTACTCACTAGCCAAAATTTCTTACCACTGAATTCTCTAAGTTCCTTATTTTTTAAAAGCTCTATGAGGTCCTGAAGAGTATAAACTGAGGTTGTCTATCTCATTTTTCCAAGAATCATTAAAAAATATTCCACAATCCAGAACCACAGCTATCCCTGAGAAAGAGGGGTATTCATAAGAATGATATTATATTAGTTATGAAAAGATTAGTATCCTTTCTCAGTAGCTTAGCTTCATTGCAGTAGTATCAAAGAGCTATTGATTCATTTATATTGTTATCAGATTAATTAGTATTACCATAAGTAAAAGTATTGAATTACTTGAAAATAACCAAGGAAATCCATTCAGTCTCGTTAAATCTCTTTTCTTCTAGTATGAATCTCTTCATGACCTTTTTTTAACCAATATTTCGGGAAAATTTTAAGCTTTAACATATTTCAAAAGGGTATATCTTATGGAAAGAGAATTGTCAGTGTTATTTTATTTGAAGTTATATTGTGAAAAAATATAGTTTTTACTATATAATTACTGATGAATCCTATTTAAAGACTACTTATGAGTATTCTCCATTTTTTGAAGCGATAGATCTTATTTTATCTTGCGCTTATCTTTGGGCTTACTATAAAGTATCATTTTTAGGGGAATTCCAGGATTCTGGCACCCAATATTACTTGAAAAGTATGAAATTTGAAACATAATTACAAATATTTTCCCCCTAAAGGTACTGCATCATTTCATCTCACATCAGTCTTTCAGAATTCCCATTTAATTCCCAATTTAAAATCTGTATCTTACAAGAAAGGTATTGAAATTACTATTATCTACACATTGGGCTGATTTAATTTATATTCTGGAGAAATTAATTGTGAAACTTCATATTCTGAATTAGTTTTCTTCATAAAAATTAATCTTTTGATCAGAATCTCATGCCAAAAGATTTTGTTCAATAAACATTTTCCCACCCATTTTGAAAATTATTAAATCTATTTTTCATTTAAAATTTTAATTATAATTTCCTACAAAGATAATACACAGTCATTCAGAACAATAAGTGTAGGTCCAATAGGTATTCATGATCTAGCTGAAAATGGATTAAATCATTTCATTTTATTCCAATTCAAAGGTTTAACCTTTTTTTTCTCGTACAATCCATTGCAATATTGAATATAATAGATCTGATAGAAGATATTCATCTTTTGCATGAAAATATCCAGAGTTTTTGAATATTTTCATACATTTATATACATTTGGGTCATGAAGAAAGCCAACAAATCCATAGTGAATTGAAATATAATTTTAATTTATTTCACCTGATGATTGAATTTACATCAAAGAACTAAATTTAATTTCAATAAGATAAAAGAACAACAAATTCTAATATAAAAAACATTAATTTTTTTCTATTAAAAATAAGCTTCTGGTACAAGGGTATAAGAATTCCGTAAATGAAATTCACACAGCCAGGGAATCCCTCCTCTGGAATAACCTCTGACATTTCCCTTCATTTTTGAAAATTTGGTTCTGTGATATACTCCTATGCATAAATATTTAAGTCTTTATTATCCATTGTGTGTATGGTAAAATTTCTTCATGGCTAACTCAAAACAGCATACCTAGTTTTACCAATGCTTTTGTGTTCCAATTTAACTCTAATGGGGATAATTCCACTTCCAGTTTAATGGTTGGATCTCTATTTTTTATATCATAAAATGCTTTGAAAGACTTCATCATCTTTGATTAGTAATTCAATTTGAAAATATTCATGGTAATTATGAACAATCTGTTTGAATTTATGACTGGATAAGTGGACTGCAATTTTTGAGGTGTATATATAAGAAGCATAATAGTACATCTCAAACTATTAATTCTTCCATAATAATTGATATTTTAAAAGTTTTATAGACTTAAAAGGCCCCCTGAACTGTTTCAAGATCTAAAGTGCTGAAAAGAATTGAATTAATTTCAAATTATTCAGTTGCCTGTGTGTTTTATACATTGCTATACTACGGAAAAACCTACCAATTCAGCTTTAAAGCATTGCATATGGGAAATACTCACATCTAATCTATCTCCCATAAGAAGTTTCAGCCTGCTAAAAAAACTTGATAAATTATTGTAATAATTTGATTATTTTAATTTTTGAAGGAATTTTTTTAATTCCAATTTAGCAAAATTTCCTCCATTGTTTGAGACTTACTCAGTTATTGTTAATGGCCTAAGATACCGCGGGTAATTAGGTGGTGTAATAGTGATCTATGCATTTCTATATTGGAATCAGAATTGGGTTTAATTTCAATTATACACTGAAATAAAGTTAATTCTTAAAGTAATGGTCTTCTTGATGATGATTAGTCCTCAAGGAAGCTGATAACTTAGATGAGAAAATTTAATTGAATATAGAAAGAGTTAAAGATATAATAACAATCTGATAAATTAAATAACCTTTAGGATCAGCTCAGATGACAAAAAATCAAATTGAGTTGTGAGAAACTCAAATGAGTCAAATTTGATGTGATTTTATGGAGGTGGCCTTGCCAGTGGATGCCACCATAATCGTCAAAGATGATAAGTAGTGCTCTTGTGAATCTTTTCGTCCAATATTTAAATTTATCATGGCAACTCATTACAGAAAAATTAATCTGTTTACGGTGGAGAATGACTGTCAACCATCGACTTGAATTCAAGGATTGGGCTTATGGTAGCCGTCATCCAAGATTTCAAACTATTGATCTCTATCTGCCATCAAGTCGATCATTCAAGCCATCTCAACTTTTGGTCTACGTTCATGGTGGTGCATGGAGATCAGGTAAGAATTGAATATGTTTCCATCTTGTTCCAATTTCCAACGCCCTCAATTTTCTGACTAAAGCTGGAATGTTTCAGGTGATAAGGCTGATTCTTTTTCGATGGGTCTCATTGACAACCTTTCCAAAAAGTTTTCGTCATGGGCAATTTGCTCGGTCAACTATCGTCTATCATTAAGAATGGATGATGTGATTATAAGACATCCAACTCATAATGAAGATACTATAAAGGCCATTGAAAGTCTTAAAGGGATTCCAGTTCTAAGTCAAATCACTTCAACTTATCTTATTGGTCATTCAGTAGGAGCTTTCATCTGTCTATCAATTTCTGGAATTTTACAATCTCCGACGATCAAAGATCTACAACTTTCGAACCCCCAAAAGATTAAGGGACTAATACTAATAGATGGGATTTATGATCTCATCGACCTTTTAGAAGAATATCCAACCTACCGCGATTTTGTTGAAGCTGCATTTGGAGAAGAAAACGTTCAATCAAAAAACTTTTTACATTCAATTTCACCCTTATCTTGGTTTATCACTTCAGATGTTCATCATCATATTAAAATCTTAATATTACACTCAAGACAAGATAATTTATTAACAATTCGTCAATCTCAATTAGCTTTTAAGCATCTTGAAGATCAACTTGGCTCAAAACAAAATATGAAATTAGAAGTTGATTTTGAAAGCTTGTCTGATGATCACGATGATTTACTTTTGTCTCCTAAATTATCGGACCGAATTCATTCATTCACTTTCGATTCAAAGGCTGATTAATATAATTACTTTTCCTACATTTTAAAAAGTGTAGTCAAAGTATTTTAGAAGTTGTATTATACTCTGGAAATCAAAAAGTTTTCAGTTCCGCTTTTAACGCATGTCCAGTATATTTGTTTCAAGATCAGCTTGACTTTGTTTTGTTGAACGTTTGAAAGCTTTTCGGAATTAAATTTGACAAATAATTAAAGACTTCTAATTACTTATGAAGCTTTACCAAATTAGATTTATCAGCTTATCAACTAGCCAATTTCTTACCTTATGAACTAAATTTTTTGGGTCAAGAGCTTCTCAAGTGGATTTTCATAGATTCAATTAAAATATAAATAAAGAAGTCTTTGAAGAGATTATTCAATTGTAATTTCATTGAAACAAAAACTTAATACTTAAATTGGGAATCTTTCCATATATGCACTTAAAACTTTGAAGGATCGGAAGATTAACCTTTTCATGAAACTTTTTTTTCTTTAATAATCCAATAAACTTCAGTTGATTAAATATTTTTTTCTTTCATTTCAATAAAAGAACTATGTATTTATAATAATATGAGATGATGAATTCACATTAAGTTATAAATGTATTTATTGATAGGTTCAATGTCCATGAACTTTTCTTATAGAAAAAAAAACATATCATTTAACCTTGTTGAAAAAAACTTGGTAAATATTAATTTTAAGTTTTTTTTGCTTGTAGTATTATTAGAAATTAAGAGTTATGGAAATGTTATAATTCTTGAATATATATTGAGTGCTCTTATATATATACTTTTAAAATTAAATTAAAATTTTGCAAAAACTGTTAATAATAAAAAAATAAAACACAAACATCTTCATTAATTTTTTTTGTTTTGTTTTTTTATCAAAATCAAAAAATGAATAAATCAAGATAATTGAAATAAATTTTTTTTTATCAATTATTTATTTGTTTATTTTTAGCTTAAGAATAAAAATGATTAATTTCTTGCTTTATTTCAAATATTAATATATAAATATATTAATCTGTATCAGGTTGCAAGCTCTTCATTAAGGTTAAATCAATTTCTAGAGAAATATACTTTTTGTTATGTTCCTATTTAAAGAACATAATCCACTGATACATAAGCTATGATGGCCTTTTTCTCCTTAAAATTAAAGATACAAGTTTCCAATGTGAGCTGAAATTAGCTTCTGATGAAGCGCAGTTCTGACTGAAGGACTGATTATGTTATGCAAAATTGAGGAGTGAAAATGTCAGCTTATGACTTCAGATAGATCACAAGCATGACATCCATCAACCATAAATAATTTTGAAGAAATTCAAGAATTTTACTAAGATAATACAGAACATAAAGCTTTTATTATCCCTGAGGAATATTTTAAATTCCCAAAGAACTCACAAATTTTATCACCAGAAGTTATTTTTAATAAAAATCAAAAATAATGAAGTTAAAATTTATTTAAAGATAAATAAATATGAATAAAATTTTAACTATTAAATAAGCATACTGACTTGATTGCACAATTGGATTCTCCATCCAATTTTACCTAGGGTCATACCAAAAGGTATTTTGCCATGAACTCAACATTTTGGCCTAAAAAGGCCAAAATAGTATTTGAATGTAAACTTAAGCATGTGAAAGAATTTTTATTTTAATTAATCTTAATTAAAGTTAAATTAAAACAAAGTTACACTACATGTAGCTTTACTTGCAAAAAAAGGTGTTAAAATTGAGATGTAGTCTGTAGTTTTAAAGTTAGCCTTTGATTTACCATACAGGTGGTAAATCTTGTGGGCCCTTTCTCCACACTAATCCAAAAATACCATATTATGGCTTTAAATAAATAAAAAGGGTATAATAACATGAAAATGGTGAGGAAAGGGGATTATGGAAAAAGGTACCAGGGTACCCAACTTTTTTGGATCTGCATAGAATGGATTTTGGATTTGTTCAGTCTTAATTGATGTTCTGGAGCCAAATTAAGTTTAATATAGGTTTTTAACTTTGATTTGAAGCTAAAAAGCTAGTAAAAAATTTGAAATTGAAATTTTATTTGAATTTAAATTAAGATTTAAACTTTAAAATTCTATTAAAGTGAGAATTTTGAGTATAGGTTCAAATTTTCACTATAAGTAAAGAATTTTTAAGGTTTATAATTTCTTGTTAAATAAGAATTAACCTCCCCAATTATTTTAATTAAAGAATATTTAATTAAAGTTAAGCTGAACTCTTTTCTTGATCTAATAGAATAGAATTAATTTATCAGGGAATTTTTTTTATTTTCTTCTGAAAATTCATAAATTTTCAAAAATATATAATTCCAATTTAGAAAAATATTTGAGTCAAGAATGGGGAAGCTTGGGATTAAACTATAAAAGTCTTACTTATTGTGAAAATAAGAAAAAAAAATTAAATAGAACTAACTTTTGAGAAATAGTGTTATAGCTCTAAAAAAAATCAGCTCATATATCTAATATAAGCTTAAATGAGGTATAATGATTCATAATAAACATCATTAATTCAGCTATTTAATCATAAAAAATTTTTTCTTGGCTTCTTCAACCTTGAAATTAGTAATCAAGATTTGCTATAAAATAAAATGTGTTTCCATTAAATTTATTAAAAGTATTCTAGACATGTTAATCAATATTTTATTCTTTTTCACATTTTAGTACTTCATTTGTTATGAAAAAGACCTTCCAAACACATAAAAATCCCCAGAATCCAATCCAGCGCTTATATAATATAATAATTAAGTAAAAATCTATAATAATAAATTGTAATTGATTGATATTATTTTAAACAAAATGACAATATCTTGTAGATTTTTATCTTTAAAATGAAAATAATTATAGGGATTTGGTAAAAAAATGTAAGGCTTTATGTGTTTTTGCCATAAATTAGTAAAAATACATAAGAAATTTCATGGACCCCTTTTTGATGCTATAAATCTCACTGTGAATGCCATTTATGGGATTTTCAATGCCAATAATTCCATTAATGTCAGTTATTACTTTGTTGATTACATAAATGTCATTTCTGGAATTTTTGATGCCATAAATGATATTTCTGGAATTTTTGATTCCATAGTTGATATTTCTGGAATTTTTGATGTCATAAATGATATTTCTAGAATTTTTGATGCCATTAATTACATTTCTGACATTGTTAATACCCTTTATTTCATTGATGGTGTTGTTGATACCATTCATGTCATTTATGGAATTGTTAATGCCATTTATGGAATTTTTGCTGCCATTCATGTAATTTATGGAATTTTTGATTCCATTAATGTCATTTATGGCATTCTTAATTTACTTACAAACATGAACAAAAAAATATCAAAAAAACACTTTTTGGCCCTACAATTGCCCCACCCAAAAATTTTCCCAAAAATATGGACTTCTGGTTTTTGATTTTAAAGATTGAACCCTTCATTTTTGTAAAAAAAAATAAGGAAATAAATAAGTTGGAATTTTTTTAATAAATTTTTGACAAAGAATTGGCCAATTCAAAGAAATTTGGAAAATGGAGGATCTTAACATCCCACAATGGAAGAAATATGGCCAAAAAAAATGAAAAATTCCACAAAAATCTTTCTGAGGATTCTCTTTCAAAAAAGATTTTACTTATGTGTTTTTACCAAAAAATTATTGGTTTTGGAAATAAATTGGGAAAAACATATAAGGGTTTATGTACTTTTACCAGAACCCTATCTATATTATTAAGTTTTGTTTCTTTTCAATCCAAATCCACTCTTATTTTTACTTATGAAGGTTTCTAATATAAAAAATCTTTTATTAATATTTTTTTGTAATAATTTTACCTTAATAATACCTATTTTTTCTTTATTGAGAAATTCTTATTATATTATTTTATATATTTCTTTACATATTTCTATAATATAGCTTTTATGAATTCTAAATGACAATCTCAGTTTAAAGTAACTTTCAGTAGAATATTTACACTATCTTTATTGATCTCTTGGTAATAATAAGTAATTATAATTTATAATAACAAATATTGGTATTACTATTAGGGTTTTGGTAAACACAAGTAAGGTTTTAGTAAAAACACCTAATATCTTACATGTTTTTACTGAAGCCTTACATGTTCTTACAAACAACCTAGTATTGTTATTGAACTTATATATATTAATTTCCTTTTATAAATAAATACTAGGTAGTTGAGAACACCTGGTTCTGTTGTGTGATCCTGTGAGTTATATATGACATACCTATAAGGCCACAAATAACTTTATATACAGTTTATTCAGTCTTGAAAAACCTTTTCAATTGAATTTCAAATAAAAAATAACAAAAAATAACTATAATTTTTTTTGGATGAAAAAATTTATAATTATTATGTTATTTTTGGATTCTACACCAAAAATAACCTAGGGTACACCCATAGGGTGTTATACCCAAAAATGATTATTTCTTATGTTATTAGAAGATTTAAGAATCTCACATTACAATTGCAACTTTTTCTAACATTTTTTAAAATTGTTAAATTTAAGCTTAAATTTAAAGTTGTATAAGGTTTATGCAAACATACCAAAATTTTAGTTAAAACTGAGGTGTTGTGTATATTTACTGAATTGGCTAAGGATTTTCCATACAGGATGTAAATCCTGTGTGGGATCAATTTAAAAGGGTTTAAGGCCATAGTATGGCTTTAAATAAATAAAAGGGCAAAATCCATGCAAAAAGGTGGGACAAAGGAAAAAGACCAAACAGAGCTGGGGTACCCAACTTTTTTGATCTTCAAAGATTAAATACAGGTTTTCCACCTGTATTAGAGGATTTTCAACCTTATTCAAACCTTAAGATTAGACTTTGATCCAACCTTAAGGTTTGAACTGGTTTTATCCCAATTTGGACAGGTATTTCAAGCTGCCAAAGGGTAAATCCCAATATGCAAACTTGAAATTAAGGTTTTAAGAACTGTCAAAGCTTAAATAAGCTTAAAACTTTAAAGTTACAATCATTAAAACCCTATCAAAAGTTAAGGTTTGGTGTGTACTGATATTTTATGTGAAAAAATAGTAATAACTTCAAAAATTCATTAAAAATCCAATTCTTAATGGATTTGCCTGAAATTTTCAAAAAGCTTCCAAATTCATGTTATCTGTGTATAATTTAAACTCCAAGTATTCTTTATAAACAGGTTTTATTTTTAATTAGCCTGGAAATTTACTTTTTTAATTATACTTAAAGAAAATTAAGATTTCTTTAAAAATTAATTAAAAATTGAGTTTAGGAGATTTTTGCTTGAAAATCTATTTTTAAGCTCTTTATTTGATGAATATTAATCTAATTAAGCTTATCTTATATTAAAACTTAAAATAATTAACCCAAATGAGGATTGAAGTTACTTGGAGTTAAGATTAACACTGGTAAACTTAAAATTTGAATTAAAATAAGTTACCTTAAGTTAAGAACCTTATTTGTAAGCACGGTTTTTCATTTTCAACCTTAGCACGCCCTCTATAACCATTATGAATCATGAGAGCTGCTCTGCAGACATAAAAAAAGTCCATTCATCAATGTTTTTTTCCATCATTCATTATCAATCCAATTATATCAGACATTTAAACAGGTAAAGTTCAATTACATATAAAATCTTATTATTAAAGTAATTATTAAGTTATTTTATTCCTTATTAAATTTGAATTAAATAATCGAAATCATAGAATTCAGATTATTTCCATAATCACCAATAATATATTTTATTTTATAAAATTATCATTTTAAATATCTTTTAAAATCCACAAATTCCTCTTAAAAAACTCTTTAAATCATATTTTCATTATAAAAAGTTGTTTCATCTTTAAAATATTGATTTTTTGGTGTGTTTCTAACTTATAATAATGATTTCATATAATAGCTGTTGTATTTAACTTGTTTTATTCAATATATATTATAGGTAAGTTTTTCTCTGAAGTTCTATTTTTTTTATATAGAATTTTTTTATAAGAATCATTTTTGCACAGTGTGTGTGATAATTCTTTTATAAATAATATTTATATTCTTTCTAAGTGGCGAAATATCAATATTTTCCACATGTAATTGTCTCATTAAGAGCTTTACACTTCTTATTGCTATGATTGTCAGTGACTATAACAATAATAGAATAATTATAATTTATTTTAATTACTAATAATTTTTTTTATTATTAAATTATTTAATAATAATTAAACTTTTTTTAATATGATTATTTTCAATAATTATATATATTTGTGGTTATAATATTTTATTGCATTATATTTTTCTACTTAGGACAGTCATAGTACCCTTGATATCGTTACTATTATCAAGAGTTTCATAGAAAACCCTTACATTTTTCCCAGGCACATAAATTCTCAAGCAGAAAAAATGCATTGGGCTTTCAATTTCAAAAAAATAAACAAATTTTTATTTCACTTTGATAGAGTTGCAGGTTAATGAAAATAAGCTATAAGAAAATATAATTACCTTAAAAAAATAAACAAGTTCAATTGAAAACTTCTAATTGAATTTAAATGAAGTAAGTATAACTAAAACAAACCAAATCTTATGTTCAGAAACAGATGAGAAAGGCTTGGAGTGAGTTTTATTTTTCTGATATACTATAAATAAAGATTAATTTAAATAAAATTTAATAAAATCTTATATAGTTTTTAAAACAAATCCAAATATTTATCAAGAAAAGTTTTGTTATTTTACTGAAGAAATAAATAACATATGGCTTTTACAATTTTCAATTTGGAATAAATTTTGGTATCAGATAAAACAATATTATATCTTATTCACCAGATATATGACAGAAAACACCTGAATATTTGGAATAAAAAAGGTAGTTTGAATTTATGAACCACAGAATCCTTGCTAAAGTGAGAGAAGGTTGGTCAAAATTTGAGCTGAAACTAATATTTATTCTAGAATATTTTCTTTTTATAGAATTATTTTCTGTGAGAAGTTTAGTTTTCATTTTACTGATAAAGATTAGTCTTAAAATTTACTGATTTATTATGTTTTTGGATTAATTAATTATTTTAAAATCAAGGGACCTTCTCAGTAAAAATATTTTAATCTCAAAATTTTAATAAATAGGGTCAAAAAAATTCCAATTTGATAAAAATCCCAGTTTTTGTTGAGAAATTTCAAAAATTATATTAAGCTTAGATAGTTGATATTCCTGAGCCTTTCTTCTTATATATTCTTTATGTGTTTTTAGGCTTTATTGAGAAATGTTTTATAATCCAATTTAATTTCTATAATAGTTAATAATACTCAATTATTTCTTGAATTTTATATTCTTTATGTATTTATCATAGATCTTGTTCCTCGGAAATTTATATTCTTAAGATTAAAGAAGCTCAGGCTTTCATAATTGACTTTTATTTGATTATTTTAAATAACATTATCTTTCTATTTTTTTCTTCTTTTATTGATTAATTGAATTTTTCTTATCAGAAAAATTTAATGAATATTTATTTCCAAATACCATTGGAATATATTCAGACTAGCTTATTGGACAAATTCTTCTGCAAAATATTTCATAAATATTAACCAATTATTAACCAAATTATAATATCATATTAGATTTAGTATTCTTGTCTATTTTATTTTCATAAATAAATAAATACCAAGCTCCAGAAATACATTCATGTGCACTAAAATATCAAGATAAGAAACATTTAATTCAAACATAATAAAGGCTGAAGTAATTATAATTACTAATAATAATTTCCTGAAATATCAAGAGAATTGAATTTAATGATTAAGATGTTACAAAAATATACTCATTTTTTTAAAATGATAATACATCTTGGTTAGGGTTTGTGAAGCTTAAATACTTCCATGTTATTGGCTCAAAGAATGTATCATATTATTGAAAATATTTTTTTATAAGAATACATAAAATGCAACATTTCACCAAATACTTTTTTTTCATATATATTTAAATAAAGCTCTCATACTCATCAAGAAAGCCATATATAATAATATTTTAGTAATTTTTTTGGTAAAAATTGAAATGTGGAAGAAACTTTAAACACATTTTTATAGTTTCAAAATGCAAGAGATTTTTTGAATAAACTTCGGCCATAGAATTCAATGGAAAAGCACCCAAAAGCTACTTCAGTAACACTTGGTGTACTTTTTTTAGTAACAGAGACTAGGACACTTCCCGCCACCTGGTCCTTTTGCCCAGGTGCATAGATTCTAATAGGGGGTAAGAAAGATGGAATAATATGACTCTAAAAGGATTATTTCAGAATTAATACAATTAAGCTTGCAAAATAAAAACTTTGGATAGTAATTATTAATATAACTGTAATACTATATATTTATTGTTTCCATAAGTACCTGTACAAAAATTCATGAATAAGCTCAAGCTATATACATAGAATGTTCGTTCCAAATTTCAGTGAATATGAATTTTGAAAAATTCTATGATTTGATAATAGTCAAATTTATATTCAATTAAAGATTCATTTTATTTTTTTATCTTTATTAGGATATCTGCATAGTTTATCTTTTCACCATGAAATTTAATTCCATAAATAATGAAAAAAATATTAATAAAAACATTTCATAGTTCACTTTTGAAAGTATAAGTATGGTTTCATGAAGGTGAATTAATAATCTATCAAAAAGGATATAAAATCTTACTTCTCATAAGAGCACATTTTCTCAATTGATAAGCTTGAAAGCATGTTTAAAGATAATTTTTATTGTCTTGAGCTCAAGAATAAATATCATTAAAAAGTATGAAATGAGAAAATTAAAATATTATGTACTTTCAATTAAGATTAGTAATTAATCCATAGAATATTTTTTAATTTTTTCTGGGTGAAGACTAAATAGACTTTTGAATTCTGATTTCCCTCAAAAAAAATAATCTGGTTAAATTTACTCCACAGTTATTCATATTTTTAATAAAAAAGAATATTTCCATTGTAAAATGAAAAAAATTATAATGGTACTCATAATTCAAGTCTTTCAGAGGTTGAATAAAAAATTTAGATAAATCAAAGATTAATTTAGTTTTTTTCAAGAAAAAGAATAGAACGGTACGAGTTATTTAACTTCAATTACTGATTTTGAAAGAAATTAAGTTAATTGATATATTTCCTAAAAGAATATGAAAAACTGAAGGTTTTTGTATTAACATGAGTAATCAGACAACACATATTTTAATAAAACATTATGTACCTGAAGGTGAACAACAAAAATAATACACAAAGTAATGGATGATTGCTAACGACGAAGCTAATTAATAAGAGACTGAGAAAGAATTAATATAATAATTAAGTCAATTGAAGTTCTATTATATTGTGAGGTCTGATGGCATACCTTTGATCTCACAATTACTATGATAGTTTATTATAGGCTATAAGATAGACTATTCTTAACACACAAACGCTTCTAGCAAAAACAAAAGAACAAAGTAAATAAGAGGAATTTAATCTTCTAATAAGTGAACAATAGTAAGCAAGACATACCACTTCTGCTTGCAGAGTTATGATTACTAGTAAATAAATGAGAGTGAACAACTTGTAGTCGTAGCACTCTTAGGAGTAGAAATGAGATAATATGAGTATCGGTAAGAATCCAGGATTTCTTATCATGAAACAAGTTGTGACTACTGTGTTCTTAAGTAGTTTTCTCAGCTGGAAGAGCACAGAAACACGAGATCGTTAGTGAGTACTTTCTTATATGTCTATACATACTCCTTGGAAATTCTTAATTTAGACCCTTGGAGAAACGCTCTGATATTTTCACATTTCCTTGTTTTAATAAATAAAGTTCTGATGATATTTCTGATTATACTTCAGAAATTGACATATCACATCACTGAATAAAATTAATCTCCCCTTTAGCTGTGATGTAAAAATATAGAGAAGAAACCTAGAAACAACCATCTGTTTATTTTTCTGAGTTTTTAAATAGAAAAAAGGTTCAGGAAATTCAAAAACATGTAGACTTTTTGCTTTAAACTTTTAAATTTGGCCTAATTCATGTTTTAAAAACATATAAAAATTGATTTTTTTTAAAAAAAAAATCTATGATAAAAGCCATCAAAGTTTTCATCTCTACCTTTATTTTGCAATTTTCAAAATTAAATACTCCAATTCCTTCAATTTCATAAAATTTTCTTTGAAGGTAAATCCAGTATCAAAAACTTGCTAAGATAAGAATTAGTTAAATATTTTTCCTCCTAATAAAAAAAAATGGCATTTTCTTGAGTTTATTTTTATATTTTCAAAAATCTAATTTTCCTTTAGAAAATGAAAAAGTATTCAAATTTTTATTGAGCTCAATTTTTCAACTAAGAAAAAGAATAAGAAATTCTTTTGATTATTTGTCTTATAAATCTCAGTGAAGGATTTATCACTCAAATTCAATATGAATGGTGATTTTGGGAAAAGCCATACACTTGAAATTCAGAAATATTGAAAAGCAAAGGAAGATTTCCTATTTCTTGTTTTGCAATAAATGTGTTTCTTATAATATGATTTAAAAGCTGAAAAAATTATTTTTCTCTTTTTCAATAAATAAAAATACCTCTTTAGGTTACTAAATAGTAGGAAACTCCCACATTCATTTTTACAAATTATTTGAAATTATTTTTCTAGAATTCATGTAAATATTTTTTTTACTTGATTATATTTAAGGATTGAAAGTCAAAAAAAGTGGTATTTTGTTTCAAAAAGATTTTCATGATGATCTGTGGGTAGACAGTAAGGTGCTTTACAGTGTATTTTACTGTAAGAACTCAAAATAAATCTTTGAATCTCTGTACGACTTTAAAATACTTACAGACCTGTACAGTTGGAATATATATATTTATAGCTGAAAACCTTATGCATTTATAGTTTGACGCTGCATATACAGTTTTTTGCTTTTTTTAGATAGTAGTAGATTAATCATAGTCTCATTGCTATAAAATTATTATTATTACAATAGTATTCATGAATATTATTCCAGTTGTTTTCATTCAAATATAAAGACATACATGGTACAATAATTAAATCAAACACTAATTTAGTTATTTGTTTTGTATTCCAATCTTACAGCTTCAAAAAGTGGATTTCCCTTTAAAAATTTACAATCATGATCCAGATTGGACAAGAATTGGGCAAGCTATAAAACTTTTTTAGTTTTGAATTCTTATTCACTGAGAAAAGTTTTCATTCAAATATAAAGACATACATGGTACAATAATTAAATTAAACACTGATTTAGACATTGGTTTCGTATTCCAATCTTACAGCTTCAAAAAGTGGAGTCCCCTTTAAAAATTTACAATCATGATCCAGATTTTACAAGAATTTGGAAAGCTATAGCAATTTTTAGTTTTGAATTCTTATTCACTGAGAAAAAGAACAATTTTGAACTCTCATCCAAATATCTTATTTGCAATAAAAAGCCAATAAAAGGAGTATGATTTTTTAAGCTCTCATGTAGATGCTTAAAGAGAAGAAAAACATTTCCTCGCAGCACTTCTACATCCTTAGATGTTAATTTTTTACCTTTGCATTGAAGAAACCCCTTCAGAAATTGAAGGAGCTCTTATACAGATCAACTAGAAAATGAATCAGTTTCGAATAAATGAAATAATTTTTCATTTATAGCCACTCAAAAGCCCAGTATCTCTAAAAACATGTGAGATATTTTTGTTGGAAGGTTGAAACCTTAAAATACAGGCTTAACCAAGTTACAAACCTCCTTAATTCTGTAATACTTAATACAAGGAATAGAATGAGAAATACAAAATTGAAGAGCCTATTAAGACTATGAATTATGTCTGATTAAAATTTTCATATCTTCAAAACTGACCAAAATACCTGATCTAGAAGTTATATTTCCTTCAATACACAGTTTCTTAAATGATTGGAAGCTTCCAGCCCCTTTAGCCTTCATAGAATGAAAGAAGGGGAGGAATATAAAATCCAGAATTTGATATTACATGAAATTCCATAATTCAATCTCATTTTGTAAATTTTATCTGATAATATGACTGAGATATCCTGGTTAAACTATTTCCATGCCATAATGTAATTTAGATAATTTGTACCAATTTATACTCACCTTATTACTGGATTGGAGCTCCATATGGATCAAAAATATCCAACACAACAGTTGATAACCTCACATACCTGCCATATATTTATTCTAACACCTCATAAATGACCCAAGGCTGTTTATGTGGTCTCTGACAGAGTTTTCAGCCCCGTATCAGTCACAAATGATGTGCTTATTGCCCCATCAACACATAAAAGGACAAAAAGGGGCTTTAAAGGTTTCAGAGCCATGATTTTATTCTCATTAGTGAAAAAGCTCACCCTGTGAAAGTTTAAATAACAGTTTCCTGCATAAATTCATAAACATGAGCTATGTGATATCAAGTCAAACTACTTTGGTTTATTTTAGTTAAACCATGTTTTACTGATTCAATGGTTTATGTGATATGAAAAATCATGGTTGTATTCGATGTTTTATTTAATAAAATACATTGATTGTTCATTTGATATAAGCCAGTAATGGTTCATTTAATATAAACCAGTCACGGTTCATTCAATAGAATCCAGTCATTTCTTATTTATAATAAACCATTAATGGTTTATTTAGTAATGGTTCATTGAATATAAAGCAGTAATGGTTTTTTTAATATAAACCATTCATCGTTTACTTAATATGAACAATTTATGGCTTACCTAATATAAACCTTAAGTTCCTGTATTATTACATCACCATGAACTATTTGATATCAATTCATAATAACATTTTTCATCATAGATAAAACAGCCTTTGAAAACTGGGGTGATTTGATTGAACATTATATGGAATCAATTCCTCACAATGGGTAAGTAATTCCTCATTATGGGTAATCAATTCAGAATCATCTTTAACCAATTCCTAATGATGGGTACTCTATTACTAATCATGGGTAATCAACTTTTCATTATTGGTACTTGATCCCACATCATGGATAATCCATTCCTCATCATGAGGAGCCATTACTGGCTTATATTAAATCAACCATCAATTATTTTTATTGAATAAACCATGATTTTTTTCATATTATATAAACTATAACTGGTTTATGTTGAATAAATTATTACTGGTTTATAAGTATTTTTACTTGATATCACATAGGTCATGTTTATGAATTTATCTAGGCAGTAAACAGAGGAGCTCTTCTAGTACCCATAAGGGCTTAAAGGAGGCTTTTTACCCACAAAACATTCTCCAAATACTATTTTTGATTCATTTACATGTGGTAGATCTTTTTCAAGAAGAAGTAAGCTTAGAACTGTGGCTATAGCTATAAGCTGAATTACTGTATTACATATTATAATAAGCCAATTAATAAACATTTTACTCCTTAATTCTATCTTTATTCAACCTTCCTATCTAAAATTTGTAGAAAAATTCTAATGATTATCTTAAGCATTTTTACAGAATCAAACTGATAGCTTTAGTATGATTATTACTATTATATAAATTTATCCTGACAGGAAAGGCTTTGGTACAATATGAAAAGGACACTATACCTATCATTATATCCTGTAATTTCATCATTTTTTTTAATCAAGGTAAAAATTCAGGTTTTACCTTGTAAAATGTGATATACCATTCAAAAAATTATTTTCATCTATTATCATATTACAGAAATCCAAGCTGATATATTTTGAAATGAACTAGCTATAAAAGATGAAAACAACTATTAAAAACATGGCTCAAGATGTTTGAATTTCCTCCTTTATAATTGAATGGATACATTATCGGCTTGAAAAAACGTTGAATAATTATAAGCTGACTTATCAACATCAAATTTCTTGTATGTAACAGCCCCTATCACTAAATCAGCACCTATTATGAAGTTAAAATCAACTATATTGAATTAATCCAGATTTTCAATAATCAAAATTTCCTTAAAAGCTTTATCCTATTGTAATACTCAATAAAATTTTAAAATTTAAATACAATTTATCCCAATTATTCTTTGAAAATTTCAAAATTTTATTAATTTAAATTGTTGGAAAAAAATGGAAATACCACAAAATAATTTTACTACAGTTTTATATTAATAAATTTATTATGATATAGCTTGCACATTGAATTGAGAAAAAAAGTTCCTTATCAAAAAAACACAAGAATATCTATCTTAAAATGTTCTAAACTTATGGTTTAAAGATTTCCATGAAAAATAAAAAACAATAGAGATTTTGAGATACTTATGTTTTGAAGAATTTCAATTCAAAAAACTAAAGAAATAGGCTAATCATTTAAAAAGAATTATCACAATAGGGGTCATCAGAGCCAAGAAATCCAATATCCAGACTCCTGTTTTTTTCAAAAAATCCCACATTTTAACTTTGTGTTTATTCAAGCTGAATATATTGAGAGGTGTGGTAGTATGAGCAACCAAAAAACATTTTTTTCATACCAAATCATGTGTTTCAGCACCTATAATTCCAGGTCAAATTATGAAAATACCATTTTTCTCTCACCCAGATCTTACAAAGATCATTTATTTTTGTATAAAAGTCTTGAAAGATGTTTTTATAAAAGTCTATATAGAAATTTACTTCTTCCAATTTAGTTTAACTACATATTTTTATATTTACAATAATACTAGCATTAATTAGCTTATTATTATTTTAAACATTGAAGATAATGATTATTATATAAAGAGAAGAATAAATATATCATAATGAAAGAAAATCTAAATTTATGAATATTTAATATTTCTATATAATAGCTTCTATGACCAAAAAAACTAGTAGGTAATAATAAATATGTGATACCAAAATATCAAGAAAAAATTATTATTACCAATAATTTTGTGCAAATCAAATATTATAGTAAAACTGTCTTATTTATATATTCTAAAAATAAGACAAATCATATCATTCAAGAAAATTACCTACTATTAACAAAAATACTCATAATTTTGAATGGTTTTATTTCTTGAATAAATTCAATGAAGATGAAATAATAATGAAAATATCATAGAAGCTTTTCTTATATAATAATTCAAATTTTTGACTCATAAATAAGATTTTAGAGACAGAAAATTGTTTCAATATATTGTAAATGATACACATATGAAGATTATGATTTTTTAAATTATGATAATTTTTTATTGAAAAATTTCACTATAGATTATTAGATAAATATTTCAATTAATTTTCAATGTATTAATGTGATAATACAGCTTAAGCTTTGCTCAACTTTACCCATCAAAGACCATAACCTCTCCAAATCCATGGCTAATTCAGTCTACCCTCATAGTTTGTGCTTACTATTTTGAAACCAATGAGCTGTCTAAATCAGTAATGAATGCATTTATTGTTCGAAAAAATTAATTTAACTGCTTATTCCCATATTGTAAGGTGTGGATATGAAACTTTGATTAAAAATCAAGTACTTTTCCTGTCCTCAAAAGTTGTATAAGGTAAAAATAAATTAAAAATAGTATGAAATATTATTTTTAAGAGAAAACACGCCAATTTTATTGTTTATAACTTTATTAGTATAAAACAATAATATTATAAAAATTTATTGTTTTACCAACAATAAAAATTTATCCAAAAAATACTCTACAAGAGATATTTTAAGGCTACAAAAGAAATTTCTTCAAGAGCAATTTCAATTGGAATTAATTGAGCAAAGAACTGCAAGCAATTAATTAAAGAACAAAGTCTTTAAAAAGAATATTAAAGAGAAAACACGCCCAAAAGTGACCAGAGTGAATTTGGAAACAAAGTGACAAAGTTTACAGTGATGAAAGATGCTTTAATTCACTTTTGGGGTGGTTCAGGGGTAAAAATGATTATAAGAGTTACAAACAATGATTATAATGATTTTTTCACGTGGTTAAAAGGATTAAAATGATTTAAAAGTGGTGGTTGGAATCTTTGATTGATTGGTTTAACAGTTTTAAACTAATTAATAAAAGGAAAAGATTCTAACATGAAGAGAAAAGTGGGGCAAAGAAGACATTCTTTTATAGCCATCAATTCTCTTACTCCAAAAGTAAAATTTACTCTTGTCAGTCGTGAAAAACAGTCTGACAACAGAAAAGCCAATTATGGCATCATTGAACCCTGGTTTAGGCCAAAAAGGGCTGGTTTAAGCCATTTTTAGCCATTCTTAGCCATTTTAGACCCTTAAATCAGCCATTACTATAGCAATACCAGGCCTAGAGCCTTCAAAACACGTCAGAATGTGTGTCAGAGGCGTAGAAACCAGTTAAAACTGTTTTTATTATGATTGTTTTATCTTAAGGGTAGTTTTACCCTCTTGGCAACAGCTAAAACTACCCCAGTTGGTATCAAAACCTCATCATCAATTGAGTCCACAGACCCTGTAACTCAATTCCAGGCCAAAAGTGATGAACTTTTGCGTGAATTTTGACATCCCACGCCTGTCAGCAAGGATTTTGGGGGTCTAGCTCCCCCTTAGAGCTGGAGTTCCTTTTCCCCCCCAAATTTAATCTTTCCAATTTATTTTTCCTTTAATTCCTCATCATGTATTATACTTATAATTTACATATGTAATTCAATTCAATTGTACAGTACAATACAGTAATAATTGACACCTCATATGTAAATCAAAGTTCACTTATGTAATACACGCGCACATTTTGACATTTCAATTGAATTCAATTGAAAATACTTCAATTCCTCATAACTTCTAAACTAAACACAACACCTCAATTTTAACACAAAAATTGATGGTTAACACCACATGTGGTGTGAATTAAATTAAAGTTTTGAGGATTTTCAACTTTTGTATTGAAAATACTAAAAACTTAATTTAAGCTTATTTAGAGTTGAGTTACAAGAATTTCACTCAGAGGTGACCCCACCTGATTTTTTATGAGGAATCCAATGGTGAAATAAATTTTATATGTTTATTTATTGGATAAAAAGTTATAATAAATTTTATTTAACTTTTTTCCAAATTTATTTATTTTTTCACAATTTTGTTAAAATTTCATTTTTACTTAATTTTTTCAAGTATAAATGTAATTTTATATTTACAAAATTTAATGTATTTTTATTTTTAAATTATAATTAATTTTTTTATTTTTAATATAATTTTATATTTATATTTTGATTTTTATTTTAATAATATAAATAAATTTATTTTATTTATATTAATATGTTATTTTTTATATTTGTGGTCTTTTGGGTATATGAAATTACCTCTAAGGCTCACATTCCCTCCCCCTAAAAAAAAGAATATTACTTTGTAATATTGGTGTTTCTAGTGTGTCTGAATCTCCTTAGGAGTTTGGTAGCTTCTGGTATATCTTTTTCTTCTAACCATTCATCTTCACAAGTTGGGTCACTGTACCTAACAAGGTATTCCCTTACTTTCTTGGTTCTTAATTTCCTTTCTTTAAGAACTTTGGTTATTTTCTTAGTACCAGATGTCTCAATAGGAGGTATAACTTGGGGAACCTTATTCCTCAAGGGAAATTTCTCAGCATCACTAGATTTATATGGTTTTATCAAGCTCACTGGAAATGTAGGGTGCTTATTGCTAAGTTCTTCAGATAACTCTACTTCAACAGCATTTTCTCCATGTAGGGCCTTAATAACAAAAGGTCCTGCAAAGGAGTCTTTCAACTTTTTACATCCTTTGATGTTATTGAAGTTAGTGGTGGATACAAGAACTAGGTCCCCCACTTTGAAATCTGGAGTTGCATGAGATTTATCCCATTTGTCTTTAGCATATGCAAAAGAGTCTTCCATGCACCTTACTGCATGCTTTCTAGCTTTGTCTAGCATTCCTTTGAAGCTAGCAGCTGTGGGATGTATTTCAATTAGGTCTTTCCTCAAGGAGTCTTGGGGTAACTTGGGGTTCCATCCTTTTTCTAGAACAGCAGGAGTCTGATTGGTACTAGCATGGATTGATGTTTTATATGCTAATTCCAGTGCTGGTAACAGAGTACACCAATCATGGGTAAATCCATCACAATCTTTAAATTCAAGGCCATATGCACAAAATCTTCTCACCATGTCCTCTAAGGTTTGGATCATTCTTTCAGCCAGGCCATCAGTTTGTGGGTGGTAGGCTGTAGAGAAAGACAGTTTAGTGCCAAATAATTGGTGAAGATTTGTCCATAGTGCTGAAGTGAATTTGGGATCTCTATCACTGATGATATTTGTAAATATCCCAGTCCATGACACTACTCTATTCCATATCAGAAGAGCTGTATCCATGGCTGTATCATCTTTGTGACATGGTAAAAAGATTGGAGTTTTACTGAATCTGTCCACAATTACTAGGCAAGCATTATAGCTCCTGTCACCTCCTGGTGGTAGGCCAGTTACCCAATCCATATGGACAATTTCCCAAGGTCTGTTTGGTTCTTGGATTTTCATCATATTTCCAAGTCTTTTGCCAGTGGATTTATTTGCCTTTTGGCATCTGTCACAGGTTTTGCAATATTCTGCAACATCTTTTTGCCACATTGGCCACCATATGCAGGTCTTTACTTTCTCTCTTGTTCTGTCCTCAGAAAGATGTCCTGAAAAGGGACTATCATGGCATTCTTTCAGTACAAGATTGATTAATGACCTGTCTACAACTGTCATGACACATGTGTGCTTGGTTCTGTGGTAAATTATACCATCCAGTAGGTGAAATCTTCCTTCATTATAAGATTTTCTCCATACTTCATCCAAGGCATGTATTAGAGAGTTGTCTTTACAGTATTTGTTAAGTAATTGGCATAAGATGCTACAATTCTTATCTTGAGTGTAACTATTTCTGACTTCTTCAAAGAAGGTGGTGTTTAAATCTGTAACACTTATTCCTTCTATTGGAATTTGTGGTGAAGCTTCTTCTGGAACACAAGCAGGATTATCAATGTTATTTGGTAATGGCCATCTGCTTAGTCCATCTGCATTCTTATGAATATTCCCATCCTTATGAACAATAGTCATATTGCCTCTGTATTCTTGTATGGCTATTTGCCATCTGAGCATGTGTCTGTTAGGTGTTTTCATGTTCAAAAGTGATTTCACAGCTGTACAATCTGTTATTACTTCAAAAACACATCCCTCTAAGAAATAGTTCAATTTCTCCAAGGCCCAGACAAGGCATAGACATTCCATTTGACTTGCTCCATATCTGGCTTCAGTTGGTTTGATTTGCCTGGATATGAAACATATTGGTCCTTCTACAGGTTTGTCATTTATGATCTGAACTTGGTGAAGTGCAGCACCTAGTCCATCCCCTGATGCATCAATATACAGTTTGAAAGGCAATTTAAAGTCTGGCATCAGTAAGAGTGGAGCAGTGGTCAATGCTTCTCTTAGAGACTCAAAAGCTTTGACTCTGTCAACAGTCATCTCAAATACTGTGTCTTTGTCACACAACTTATAAAGTGGTCTTGCTATGGATGCAAAGTCTTTAATGTGTTGCCTGTAATATCCTGCAAAACCTAAGAATGACTGAATTTCCTTCTTATTCTGAGGCATGGGTTTTAACAATACTGCTGCAACTTTGTTTTTATCAATTCCAAGGGACAAACCAGATACAACATGTCCTAGTGCCTTAAGTTCTTTAAATCCAAAATGACATTTCTTCAAGGAGATTTTCATGTTTACTGATTGGATTTTTGTCAAAACTCTTGATAATCTGTACATGTGCTCCTCCCAAGTCTTTGAACAGATAATAATGTCATCAATGTAAATGATTAACCATCCCTCTGAGAGTTCTTCAGGGAAGATTTCATTCATCATTCTTTGGAAGTGTGAAGGTGCATTTTTGATACCAAAGGGCATCCTTAAGTATTCATACACTCCACAATGAACAATAATTCTCAAGTATTTTCTTGCTCTTGGTGTTACCACATTTTGATGGAATCCTTTAAGGGCATCCATAGTGGTTATATACACTGCTTGAGATATTTGAGTAAGGGCAATTTGGATTTTTGGTATTGGGTATCTGTCTGGAACAGTGTAAGTGTTCAGAGCTCTAAAGTCCCCAACCATTCTGGATTTTCCATTATGCCACGCCACTATGACTGGTGTAGTTATTTCTACTTCCTCATTGTGGCCTACTTTTCTTATTACACCAAGGTCTAGAAGTTCTTTGATATGAATTTCTAGAGCTTCTCTTGATTTTGGACTTGCTGGATAAGCAGGTCTTCTTAAGAGTGGTGGATAAGGTCTCTCAATGTTAAGAATGATGTCAACTTCATGACCAATAATTGCTCCCAGAGGTTCTTTGTCTGTAGCAAATGCTCCTCTGTGGTCATACAAAAGGGAAGAAAGTTCATTTTCTTGTTTATCAGTCAGATGAAGGCTTATCTCAGCCTCATTTAACTGTTCAGACTTGAATTTTTCTAACTCTAAGTTGACTGATGATACTTTGTTTACTGTAATTTGTCTTTTAAATGGTAAAAAGGCAAATTTCTGGCGCTTATTGTCCCCAATTGTAAAGTATCTGTCTTTGTTATTATGTAGATCTATCCCATACATGATCAAATAGTCATTTCCCAATATAAAATGGGTACTAGAGCAATTTTCCATAACAACAAATTCAACTGTGATCCTTAAATTCCCATTTATGTGTGGGAATATGACATTGGTCTCAAAGATTCCCAATGCTTTCATTGGGTTACTTGCACTGTTGAATTTTATACCATCAATTGGTAACAATTGGTCTTCAAAATTTGGCACACAAGTCTTAAGAAAGGATTTTCCAACACAAGAGCAGAAGGCTCCCGGGTCAAGCAAAAGTTTGGTGGGCTTGTTGTCAATCACCACTTCTGTTATACAGGAGTTACCAGCTGTATAACCTTTTCCTCTGTTTGGTTTTGTCTTCATAAGTTGTGCATCTTGAACTTTTGATAAATCAACTTGACCATTGCTCAATTGTGGTAAGTGGGAATAAGATTCCATGATGTCAAAAGTGGCATTGATATTTTCTATATCTTTTGAAGATTCAGAAAATATGGATGACTTATCATCTGAATTGTCTTCAATTATGTCTTCTTTTTCAACATCTGGTTCCTTTTCAATGTCAATTTCATTGATTTTCCCCCTTTTTGGACATGTATTGGCTAAATGGGTGGTGCTTTGGCAAATATGGCATTTTCTGACTGTATCTGCAGATTTATATTTAATATTACTAGAATTTTCTTTGGGGTTTTTGTCCACAGAATCTTTCCAAGGTGTATTAAACCTTGTTTTAAGATTCACCCTACTAGAACCAATTTTGGTTCTGGTGGTTACTTCTTCTAGTATATTGATAATATCCTCTGCTGAAGATTGTTCAGTAGTCCTGCTTTTGACAGCATGCTCTAAGTCACCCCCACATTGTCTCAGAATTTTTCTATGGATCATAAATTCTGACATGTCAGGATATAATGCTGTTAATCTGTCCTTCTGTTGGCAAAACCATGGTAAAGCTTTGTCTTTATCAGCATTAAATTTGGCAGATTCAAAGGCTGTTTCAACTTTAAACCTCCAAGCATCATTTGCCCATTTGTTGATGATTTGGGTTTTCCACCAAGTCCAACTCTGGTGTCCATGTGCTTGTCTTATTTTGATGTACCATCTGTGAGCTGATCTGGTAAACAAGGTGTTAAACCTGGCTGTTACCAATCTGTCTGGTAATTCAAAATCCTCTTTGATCATGTCAATACCTCTAATGAATTCCATATGGTCATACTCTCCTTCACCACTGAAGTGGGGCCATTCTTTAAGTTTTGGAACTTCTTTCAAGAGTGCTTGGCCCATTGATGGTTCCAAGTTATGAAAAGAAGTGGATAATTCATTTTTTAATTGTGAATTATCAGGATCCAATACTTGTGGATTTGGAATTCTTGTGCCCTCATTTTGATTTAGAGGTGTAGACATTCTTGGTAAGGTGTTCAGTATTTGTTCAATGTCATTCATTTTACTGTTGCTACACCTTTGGGAATTTCTGTATTCATGTTGGAAGCTTTGTATTAAATTTATTACTTCAATTTTATACATGTCTTCCTTATGTGTCAGTTCTTGCCATAACTCTGTCTGTCTTGTATTATCAGCAGTGACTTGATTCAATTTCATTGATAATTTTGATACTTCTTCTTGTGAAGCATCAAAACACTTTTTCAAGGCAATGGTATATGTCTTTACTTCAGTAAATGAATTTGAAATGTCATCAAGGACTTTCTTGTTATCTGTCTTGATAATATTTATGGCTTGTTTAATTCTTGTTTCAATTATGTCATCAATATTGAATTTAGAATATTTATCTGTTAATTCTTTAATAATGGCAGATTGTTCATTTATTTTATTAGAAGAATTATCATTATTGGAATTTTTAATTGTTCTCAAAACTTTTTCAAAACACATAAGTGTTTCATTAATTTGGCACAGACTCAGGTTGTTTGTTTTAATGTTGTTACAAATGGTTTCATTTTTATCAGAAAGATGTTTTTTCACGTCATTTATAGCATTATACAACTCTGGGATGGAATCAAATATGTCAGAAATCATTTCTGGAACCTTAATCTGGCTTCCTCCTTCTTCTGTAATTCCATCATGGTTCTGGCCATCTGAAATACATTTTCCATGGCATCCTGCTGAATCTTTGGGATTCTGTAGCCCTGGCTGTAAGGTTTTGGGGCTGGTGCCTTCCCTTTGCCCTTGTTTGGAGTTTGTGGCTGCTTTTTCACGTTGGAATTGCTGCTGCTGGCCACTGGGGCTGTTTTTGGCACTGGTTTGGGTGGTGGAGGGTTGTTTTTCCTCCATTCTAGTGTCAAAAGCATCATGTTTTTCTTCTCCATCAATGGATGCCATCCATTGAGCAATTTGCAAGTGTTGGGATGGCCCAAGAATTTTCTTACTGTCAGGTAAGAATTCATGCAATTCTTCCACAGGTCTGCAAGGATCTGGTACTCTTTGAATTGAAGTGCATTGTTGTATGCACTGTGGCTGGCTTTGTATATGTCCACAGAGGCTTGTTGTGGCGGTGTCAGCTCTTTTTGAAGGTAAAATGGTATTATCAGCTTCAGAATGACCCATTTTAGTTGTTTGGAAGTTATCAACTGACCCTTTTCCTTCTGTACCTGGTTGGCTTCTGCCATAATCACGTCTATTACCTTTTTGGGAGCTGCTTGAGGGGTTGTAGCTGGCTCCTGATCTGGTTGAAGGCATAATTATGGTTAAAAAGGCTTAAAATAGTATTTTTACGTCAAAAAACTTACTATTTGCCAAATTTTTAGCTTTCTGAAGGGTATTACTTATGTCTAAGTTAATTAATTCAGAAGATATTGGTTCAGGCTGGTTATTTTGAGTCACAATAACAGTGCTATTATGATCAGAATTGACAGTACTGGCAGGGATAATGCTGGTTACTGTTGAGGCTGTTTCAATGTTTTCTTGTCTTACCACGTTGTCAGACACTAAAATTAATGAAAAAGCCAATTAATTAAGTAAAAAAAAGGATATTTCAAAAAAAGAAATAAAAATTTAAGCCTCACTTATAATATGAAAAAAATTATTTTTTATGGATTTTTTGAATTATAAGTATTTTTTATATGTTTTTAAATTTTTCAATATAAGAAAAAAAAGATTTAAAAAGAGTAAAAAAATATGTCACAGGTAAAATATCACGGCTGGGCCCCCAAATGTAAGGTGTGGATATGAAACTTTGATTAAAAATCAAGTACTTTTCCTGTCCTCAAAATTTGTATAAGGTAAAAATCAATTAAAAATAGTATGAAATATTATTTTTAAGAGAAAACACGCCAATTTTATTGTTTATAACTTTATTAGTATAAAACAATAATATTATAAAACTTATTGTTTTACCAACAATAAAAATTTATCCAAAAAATACTCTACAAGAGATATTTTACGGCTACAAAAGAAATTTCTTCAAGAGCAATTTCAATTGGAATTAATTGAGCAAAGAACTGCAAGCAATTAATTAAAGAACAAAGTCTTTAAAAAGAATATTAAAGAGAAAACACGCCCAAAAGTGACCAGAGTGAATTTGGAAACAAAGTGACAAAGTTTACAGTGATGAAAGATGCTTTAATTCACTTTTGGGGTGGTTCAGGGGTAAAAATGATTATAAGAGTTACAAACAATGATTATAATGATTTTTTCACGTGGTTAAAAGGATTAAAATGATTTAAAAGTGGTGGTTGGAATCTTTGATTGATTGGTTTAACAGTTTTAAACTAATTAATAAAAGGAAAAGATTCTAACATGAAGAGAAAAGTGGGGCAAAGAAGACATTCTTTTATAGCCATCAATTCTCTTACTCCAAAAGTAAAATTTACTCTTGTCAGTCGTGAAAAACAGTCTGACAACAGAAAAGCCAATTATGGCATCATTGAACCCTGGTTTAGGCCAAAAAGGGCTGGTTTAAGCCATTTTTAGCCATTCTTAGCCATTTTAGACCCTTAAATCAGCCATTACTATAGCAATACCAGGCCTAGAGCCTTCAAAACACGTCAGAATGTGTGTCAGAGGCGTAGAAACCAGTTAAAACTGTTTTTATTATGATTGTTTTATCTTAAGGGTAGTTTTACCCTCTTGGCAACAGCTAAAACTACCCCAGTTGGTATCAAAACCTCATCATCAATTGAGTCCACAGACCCTGTAACTCAATTCCAGGCCAAAAGTGATGAACTTTTGCGTGAATTTTGACATCCCACGCCTGTCAGCAAGGATTTTGGGGGTCTAGCTCCCCCTTAGAGCTGGAGTTCCTTTTCCCCCCCAAATTTAATCTTTCCAATTTATTTTTCCTTTAATTCCTCATCATGTATTATACTTATAATTTACATATGTAATTCAATTCAATTGTACAGTACAATACAGTAATAATTGACACCTCATATGTAAATCAAAGTTCACTTATGTAATACACGCGCACATTTTGACATTTCAATTGAATTCAATTGAAAATACTTCAATTCCTCATAACTTCTAAACTAAACACAACACCTCAATTTTAACACAAAAATTGATGGTTAACACCACATGTGGTGTGAATTAAATTAAAGTTTTTAGGATTTTCAACTTTTGTATTGAAAATACTAAAAACTTAATTTAAGCTTATTTAGAGTTGAGTTACAAGAATTTCACTCAGAGGTGACCCCACCTGATTTTTTATGAGGAATCCAATGGTGAAATAAATTTTATATGTTTATTTATTGGATAAAAAGTTATAATAAATTTTATTTAACTTTTTTCCAAATTTATTTATTTTTTCACAATTTTGTTAAAATTTCATTTTTACTTAATTTTTTCAAGTATAAATGTAATTTTATATTTACAAAATTTAATGTATTTTTATTTTTAAATTATAATTAATTTTTTTATTTTTAATATAATTTTATATTTATATTTTGATTTTTATTTTAATAATATAAATAAATTTATTTTATTTATATTAATATGTTATTTTTTATATTTGTGGTCTTTTGGGTATATGAAATTACCTCTAAGGCTCACACATATTTTACATCCCTTACTATACAATATGTACATATCTTCCCCCAAAATTGAAAAAATGAATATTATTACTTCTATATTTAGGATTGAAAGTCCGTGAGCGCTTTGGAGATCCTATTACATTTAGCAAATTCATAGCTCCTGAGCTTTCTCACTCACGAGAAAATATGCTTGAGGTTTTTTTAACTTGAAAGATTTCAAAATATCATGAAGAGATTAGAGAAGAAAATTGAAAAAAAAGAAAGATTAAATTTAAAAAGTCACATCAAACATAGCCACAGTGGAGAATTAAGAATGAGTGTATAATCAAGGAGGCTTTATTAAATAGAATATGGGGATTTAGCCATTTATCAACCGAAACAAAAAATAAATGATACAAACAATATTAAACAGCTGATATTTCAGGAAATTTAGAGATATATTGAGAATGGATAACATGCACATTTACTTTTCCAAATATAAAAGCAAATACCCTTAGTAAAGGTTATCAAAAACAAAAATGATAGACAAGAATGCAATTAATCAGCCCCGTATTGTTATCTTAGAACAAAAAATTTAAATTATGAATTGGATTTGTAAAAATGTAAAAACCAAACCTATCACAGCAAAGAACTTATAATCCATATATCCCTTCCTTGGTCTCAAAAAACCAGGTATTTCTGCATTTCTCAAGGAAAAAGGCAAATAGTTGTAAAAACAGCTATATGGACAAGTCCATTATTCCAAAATTTTCAGGAAAAGAAAAGTAGCTATTATTATATGACCACCAGACTTTAATAAAGAAATTTAAGGATCCAAAATTCTTAATTTTAAAATATTAAAAGAGCTTTCACTGAGTGTGAAAATATCAAAATAAGTAAACATTCAAATTGATTGATTGTCTGGGTAGGATGTTCTCAGGAGTAGAAAGAGAGGCTTGTATATCTGAGAATCCACCATATTAAGGAATTATTTTTTCAGACTTGATAATTTTTGAATTACACATTTTGTGTATATAAAAATGGCCCCATTTCACATCCCAATATCACTCCAATTTTCCCTAAGGTTTCCCAATTCCTTTGAAATCCCAAAATTTTAAAATGAGATGCAAATTAAACAGGTGGCTCTTCTTTTGAATATAGAATAAGTATTGAAAGATAAATCTTATTTAATTTTGAAAAATATCTTTTCAAGATACTCCTAGTTTTTTGGTATATTTACTTGAATCTTTCTGAATCAATACTACCAAGATAATTTATCCTATAGGTATATGGTGGCCTTTGTTCTTGGGGATTAGTTATTTTGAGGTGCTGTTGTGAGCCCAAAAAAGGAGAGAGAGAATAATTTCCTCATATTATTATGAGATTTCGAAGATTTCCTAAGTAACAGAGTTGGTTTGTAAATTATGAATTTGAAAATAATTAATTGGTAATTGGGGGATTGAATGCATTATTTGGTGCTAAATATGGGGATTTTGGGTATTTGGAGATACCATGACCTTTAAGGAGTTTAATTTGCTCAAAAATAAACTCAAAATTTTCAATTTGTGACTTTCTAACTTTGAGAATCCTATTATAAATAAATATTTTGTAAAAAAGTTGTTTTTGTTTGAAATATTGTTTTATTATCATTTTTTCTTTTTTTAAAAAAATTGAATTATTCAAAATCAATCCATTATTTTTTTAAGTACATATTTAAAAATATAGAAAAGAATTAAGTTTCTATCTATTTCATTTCCAAGAAAAACCAAATCCAAATTGAATTATTCTAAAAATTCATATTTTTAAAATACTTTTTTAATCATATATGAATTATTACTTTTTAATTCTTTTTAAGAAATTTTTTTCTTTAATACAATTTTTATTAGCAATTTTCAAATTTCCAAACTTTATGGTAATATTTATTTTATGTTTCTTTTTTTTTCTTAAGAATTTTATAATAGTAAAAAAATAAAATAAGCCGATAGCAAAGAAAAAAAGCCTTAAACTTAATTTTTAAAAAATTTAATCTTTAAAATTGGAATATTTTGATGATTTCAAAAAGAATAAAAATGAATTTTTCTTTCAAGAAAAAAATCAATAAAAAAATCAATTTTAAAATCTAAGGAGAAAATAAAGGAAAACTATTACTTTGAAATAGGTTTATATATGTTTTGAGGGGTATTGGTAAATCCACATAAGAATTTACCAAAGAGGGTCAAAATCAAGTAGGTTCAGGTGAATTCATGTAAGAAAGGCTATTATCACAGAAAATTACCACATATTCGTTCAATAGAATCCTTTCCCAAAAGAAATCTCAGTTTAATTACTATTTGAGTCACTTTGAAAGTGCACTTAATTTTTTCATGATTTCTTTTTGTGCCCAAATTAAAAAGAATTGACAAATTTGGCTAATTGAATTAGTTCAAGAAGAAAGATATCAAAATTTGTGCCAATAATGGATTCAGAATATTATTTCTTAGCAATAACGTTTTTGAGTCAAAAGGAACCGGAATATCTATAATTTTACAATTTCATACCTTTTGTTTTTTGGCTCCTAAAGAAATGGTATTTTTCTTTGTATCAGGCTCAAATTAAGCTTTTTCAAATATGTTTTGGAATACATTTTTGTAAATGAAATTTACCAAAATTATTTTTTTAACTTTCTTTCCTTCATTCTCATTGCAATTGGCCTTAGAAATATTTTTAGGTAGAAAAAGAACATTTTTGGAATAAAAATCAGATCTTTGGGGGTCCAATATTAATACAGGGGATATAAAGTGATATAAAGCAGACAAATAGAAATTTAATATTTTGAAATTGAATAAAATATCCAGTTAATTAATCTTATTAATATTGATTCATTTATTTTAGTATCAAGATACAAAAAATTCAGAAAATTAATCTACATTAAATGAAAAAAGTCAAAGAAGGCTAAGTAATTTGAGAAAAGATGTTTTTTCTCTTGTTTTTTTTTGTTTTGAAGGGGGAGGTGTGAGGGAAAAAATTTCAAACAGCTTAATTTCTGCTAATTTTCCCTATTTTCTATTATAATTGGGTAGAGAAGCTTTCTGACACAAATTTACCAAATTTGTAAGTGGATTTCCCAGTCTCCCTTTTTTTCCTTTTTTTGAACTAACACTAATTTAATATTAATATACACTTAAATTAATTATAATAAGAACCTTATTTTCTTTGGAAAAACTAAATTCATTAAGTTTCATTATTATGATAATGATAATAATGTTAAAATAACATAAAACCTAAAGAAAGATTTAATTTTGTAAGATGTGTCTATGAAATTGTTTATAATATTACTATTAATCAACAATACTATGACTTTTCTTATGAAATATAATAATAGAATTATTATAGCCACAATTTAATTAATTAATTAATTATTTCTCTTACTTGTTATACACTACTAGTGAATATAACAGTAAGCAGTAATTGTCTACAAGAATCAATTACAAGAAGTATTTAAATAATGAAATAATTTCAATATATAACAGTATGACAACAATATCTACTTTATTTCTATTATTTCACTTCTTCCTATATTTATTGTGAAATAATAAAACACTTAAGAAAAGTTTAACTAATACTTACTTGTTGGTAACAATGATATAACTGGATAATAAGATGATTTGGAAAAAACAGCAAGAGGAGGCCTCTTTTAAGTCAAATACAGCTCAAAGAAGCATTCCATGGAGAAAAATGAAAAATCAGTGAGTGAGAAAACAATAACATTTTTTGTATTATTGATTGCATCATTTGTTGTCACATAAGATTATCATAATTACTTAATGAATTATTTTACGTGACTACCAACCAATTTATGGTTAAGAATAAAAGGAGTAACAAATGTAAATTCTCTTTTATTTAAAAATAAACATTAATTTCTCAAAGTTATCATCATTATTGGAAATTTCATCACAGGTTGTATTTTCTGTGAATTTTTAAAGATTCAGTATTTCATGTGGAATCATCAAAGATGGACTGTAAGTAAAACTTTTGATTTTATTTATGAAACAATAATTATTTTTGATCTCTTTATGAGTCATACCATTCTCCATTAGTCCTAGAATTTTAAGAAAGATTCATTGAGAATTGTATTTTTAATGAATTTTTGAAGTTTTTAGCTCATTTCTATGTAGAATTACAAATATCACAGTATGTCAGCTTGTTATGAGGTAAATCAATGGATACTAGTCCAAAAAGGGTTTTAATTACTCTATGAAGGTTTATTCATGGAAAATCAATAATAATTGAAACAGCTACAGGAGTCTAAGTTGCTCTTTACCTTTCTGTCAGATCAAAATAGCAGCTTATTTGCAATTTTCTTATGATTTGATGAGATTTTAACTTGATACCTAGGTTCCCAAAAGGCTTTAGTATACTAATTGGGCCATTATCAGCCATGGATCCAAGCTTTGGAGCTATCCATGCCTCAGAGGCCTCAGAAGTTGGGTACCCTGGCTCTCTTTGATGTCTTTTCTCCCCCTTAGCTATTTTTACGTCAAAAATAGAAATTCAGGCTTCAAGACTGATATCCACTATGGGTGTATCAAAACTGTATGTAAGAATACCATGATATTAAATGCCACAAAAATGCATAACACTATTCTTAGTGTATATGTAACCTGGGATTTCTCACTGTAAGGTGTGGATATGAAACTTTGATTAAAAATCAAGTACTTTTCCTGTCCTCAAAATTTGTATAAGGAAAAAATCCAGTTAAAAATAGTATGAAATATTATTTTTAAGAGAAAACACGCCAAATTTATTGTTTATAACTTTATTAGTATAAAACAATAATATTATAAAAATTTATTGTTTTACCAACAATAAAAATTTATCCAAAAAATACTCTACAAGAGATATTTTAAGGCTACAAAAGAAATTTCTTCAAGAGCAATTTCAATTGGAATTAATTGAGAAAAGAACTGCAAGCAATTAATTAAAGAACAAGGTCTTTAAAAAGAATATTAAAGAGAAAACGCGCCCAAAAGTGACCAGAGTGAATTTGGAAACAAAGTGACAAAGTTAACAGTGATGAAAGATGCTTTAATTCACTTTTGGGGTGGTTCAGGGGTAAAAATGATTATAAGAGTTACAAACAATGATTATAATGATTTTTTCACGTGGTTAAATGGATTAAAATGATTTAAAAATGGTGGTTGGAATCTTTGATTGATTGGTTTAACAGTGTTTAAACTAATTAATAAAAGGAAAAGATTCTAACATGAAAAGAAAAGTGGGGCAAAGAAGACATTCTTTTATAGCCATCAATTCTCTTACTCCAAAAGTAAATTTTACTCTTGTCAGTCGTGAAAAACAGTCTGACAACAGAAAAGCCAATTATGGCATCATTGAACCCTGGTTTAGACCAAAAAAGGGCTGGTTTAAGCCATTTTTAGCCATTTTTAGCCATTTTAGACCCTGATATCAGCCATTACTATAGCAATACCAGGCCTAGAGCCTTCAAAACACGTCAGAATGTGTGTCAGAGGCGTAGAAACCAGTTAAAGCTGTTTTTATTATGATCGTTTTATCTTAAGGGTAGTTTTACCCTCTTGGCAACAGCTAAAACTACCCCAGTTGGTATCAAAACCTCATCATCAATTGAGTCCACAGACCCTGTAACTCAATTCCAGGCCAAAAGTGATGAAATTTTGCATGAATTTTGACATCCCACGCCTGTCAGCAAGGATTTTGGGGGTCTAGCTCCCCCTTAGAGCTGGAGTTCCTTTTCCCCCCCAAATTTAATCTTTCCAATTTATTATTCCTTTAATTCCTCATCATGTATTATACTTATAATTTACATATGTAATTCAATTCAATTGTACAGTACAATACAGTAATAATTGACACCTCATATGTAAATCAAAGTTCACTTATGTAATACATGCGCACATTTTGACATTTCAATTGAATTCAATTGAAAATACTTCAATTCCTCATAACTTCTAAACTAAACACAACACCTCAATTTTAACACAAAAATTGATGGTTAACACCACATGTGGTGTGAATTAAATTAAGGTTTTGAGGATTTTCAACTTTTGTATTGAAAATACTAAAAACTTAATTTAAGCTTATTTAGAGTTGAGTTACAAGAATTTCACTCAGAGGTGACCCCACCTGATTTTTTATGAGGAATCCAATGGTGAGATAATTTTTATGTATTTATTTATTGGATAAAAAGTTATAATAATTTTTATTTAACTTTTTTCCAAATTTATTTATTTTTTCACAATTTTGTTAAAATTTCATTTTTACCTAATTTTTTCAAGTATAAATGTAATTTTATACTTATAAAATTTAATGTATTTTTATTTTTAAATTGTAATTAATTTTTTATTTTTAATATAATTTTATATTTATATTTGGATTTTTATTTTAATAATATAAATAAATTTATTTTATTTATATTAATATGTTATTTTTTATATTTGTGGTCTTTTGGGTATATGAAATTATCTCTAAGGCTCACACTCACATTCCCATTATTTTGGCATGAAATTGAGAAGAACAAAAATTTTCACAATTCTTTTATGTGGTATTGAAGTATTTTCCATATTACCACCTCATGGAGTTAATTTATGCTTATTCACTCTATGGAGCTACCCTAGATAAATTTTTCTGTAGAATCCAAATGTGGCCTTGAATCTATGGATTTAGCTACTCACAAAAAAGTTATTCATTTTTTCTGAAATCAAAAATGATGAATTTTGAATATATGCATGACTTATGGGTTATGCATAGTTCAGAATTTATTTTTGAAGATAATTGTGGCCTATTTTGGTATGTAAAATATACCCCAAGGCTCACAAATTTCTTTTCTACTCTTTTGTTTTGATTGATTTTTTCTGTAAAAAATAAAAGAGAAAAACACTGAAAAATTAAAAGATAAATTAAAAATAAAAATCAGAAAAACAAAAAAACAAAAAAAGATCCCATTAAGTAACCATATACTTCATGATCACTTCAAAGTATATTTTGTTAAGGAAATTGAATTTTTTTTTGATTTAGATCTGCAATTTTATGATTAATAGCTATGAAATAAATTAAATTGAATTTTTTTTATTTAATATAAAGAAACATTTTACTTAATTGAAATATTTTTTTAAAAAAACATTTGATTAAAATTTGTAAGATGTTTCTATGAAGCTGTTGATAATATTACTATTAATCAACAGTACTATTACCCTTCTTATGAAATATAATAAATAAATTCATTATAACCACAATTAAATAATTAATTACTTAAATATTTCTTTTACTTGTTATAAACTACTAGTTATTATAGCAGTAAGAAGTAATTTTCTACAAGAATCAATTAAAAGAAGTATTTAATAATAAAACTTCTTTAATATATATAGTTATCTTTTGAAATAATAACAATAATGATAATTCTTGAAGAAAACTATTACTAGAGAAAAAGTTTAAGAATTAATAAAAACCACTCACTGGTACTCCAATAAAATATTGAAAAGAATTGGTAGAAATATTTGACAGATAAATTGTGGATTCAAAGGATAAAAATTCCTTTATAGCAATAATACAACCATATAATAGCTAAATACTATTGTAAGTAGCATATCTCTATGATTACACATCTTCATGATTGATTTGGAAAGAGTTAAAACACTTAAGAAAATATCTTAACTAATACTTACTTGTTGATACTAAATATAAAATTGGATAATAGGATTATTTGGAAAAAACAGCAAGAGTGTGAGCCTTTCAGATATGACCACATATCCAAAAAGGTCACAAGAAAAACTCTATAATAATTATACACATAATAATTATCTTGAAACTAGTGAAAATACCATAAATAGGTACAAAATCTGAAGTAACTCAGAATCTAATGAGTAAAAATGTGAAAGAAATGACACCATTAGATTTGGCATGGTGAAATACACATATGTCATTTTTATGGCATATCTGAAAACTCAATAATTACTGAAGAATAAGTAATAATACACTAAAAAAGACACAAAATCTTATTTAACTCAGAAACAGATGAAACAGCATGTGAAATGAATTGTACCATTGAATTCCCCATGAAGAAATACACAAAAATTTTTTTTTTTGAAAATTCTCTCAAGTCAATACTCAAGGAATTAAGCTGAATATATGCACTTTTTTGGTCAATGCATATATTCATGGTTTTTAGCTAATATCTCTTGAAATATACATGATATAGAGTTAAACCAAAAATGAAGTCACCACATAATTACTGTAAAAACACAGATATGAACTTTATTTGACATGTTATAAACAATGTTATAACTTGTAAGGGTTTATTGAGCAAAATCACTGGAGCTGTTGACCACTTTGTTGTGAAAGTGGTCCAAACTTAAAAAAAGTAGATATTAAGATTCTAATAGTTCATATGTGAAGAATTATGTAATTTTCATCATAATATTCAAGGTATAACCCTTAAAATTAAGGTTTGAAGTTTAAAATATTGAATTTCAACAGAAAAGATGAGTTACAAAAAAAATCATCAAAATAGAGTTTTGATGATGTAATAAAATGCTCTTGGCAGTTTAATGAGTACATTCCAAGCTATTATAGTTCACTCTCAGAATATCTTTAGCGTGTATAGCTTACAAGTTATTAATGATCAAATTTTAAGCTTAAAATTGATCATTAATGATCACTCACTGTAATCTTATTTTAACTTTAACCATTATAAAAGTGGTAAAACTGATGAATAATATCAGATTATGATTAATACTAATTAAATTAACAAAGTTTAGGCTTCTTCCAAGCCTATGACATCATTAAACTTAGAGTTATAGTGATAACTCTAAATAATGGCATAATAATGAGATAAGATAGTTTTATCATAACCTAATCATCATTAAGCCTCAAAATACTGATCATTTCCAGTGGATACCATCAGTAAACCTCTACTAGAAGCCTACTGGACTCTAGAAGGGAGGTATATACTATAAATAGAGCTTTTTTTAGTCCATTTTCCCCTCAGACACATCAAAACAATAAAACAATTGAATCACAAGGTAAAATCTTTATTCTTTATATATGAATCTTTCATATTATCAAAGACCAAAGTTAATCTTCTTTATAATCATCATTTTTGACATTATTACTTCAATTTTTCACTTTTTTTGTTATAATTCTCTTAAAAATCTCATTTCCACATAAAATCAAGAGAATTTGTAATTTCTTTTATTTTTATTTGTAAGTAAAACTTAAATAAGTTGTATTTACATTGTTTGGCGTAAATTCTTCCAAAATTATTATTTTAAGAATCAAAAGTAGGTCATTTTCTCTCTATTATTATCATTAATAATTCTTCAATTGATATAAATAGTATTTATATTAATATATAACTTTAATATTAGTGATATTTTAGTTATTAATTCCTTTTCATTAATAAAAGCCAATTCTTTTACACCTTTATTATTTTTTTGTAGCAATAATAAAGTGCTCTTGTAGATATCAATTATCAAATATTAATATATTTATTTATTATATTATTTTTTCATAATATAAATTATATTATTATATTGATTTAATAATGTAATTATTTTTACGCCATAATTATGATAATTATTCATTATTATAGTTATTTTTATCTTATTTGTTTTATTTATAAGGACATTCAGAGTACAATAAGTAAAATATTAGTAATTTTTACTTATTGTTTCATAGTCAAACCTTACAAAGAGGATGTGAGCCTTGAGGTATATTTTACATAACCAAATAGCCCACAATTTTCTAAAAAGAAATTCTGAATTATGCATAACTCATAAGTCATGCATATATCCAAAATTCATCATTTTTGATTTCAGAAAAGATGAATAACTTTTTATTGAGTAAGTAAATCCATGAATTTAAGGCCAGATTTGGATTCTACACAAAAATTCACCTAGGGTAGCTCTATAGAGTGAATAAGCTCAAATTAACTCTTTGAGGTGGTAAAATGGAAAATACTTCAATACCACATCATCAATACCACATAAAAGATCCGTGAAAATTTTTGTTTTTCTTAATTTCACACCAAAATAATGGGAATGTGAGAAATCCCATGTTACATATACACTAAGAATAGTGTTATGCATGTTTTGAGCACTTAATATCATGGTATTCTTACATGGACTTTTGGTACACCCATAGTGGATATCACTTTAAGCTTAAATTTCTATTTTGATGTGAAAAATAAGTAAGGGGGACAAAAGACATCAAAGAGAGCCAGGGTACCCAGCTTCTGAGGCCTCAGAGACGTGGACAGCTCCAAAGCTTGGATCCATGGCTGATCTTGGCCTAATTGGTAAACTAAAACCTTTTGGGAACTTGGTTACCATGTTACAACTACTGTAAATCTTAAGAAAATAGCAAATAACCTGCTATTTTGACATGCCAAGGAGGTAAAAAGCTACTTAGACTCCTGTAACCATGTCAATTCTTAATTATTTTCCATGGATAAACCCCAAAAGAGTAATTAAAACCCTTTTTGGACTTTTATCCATTGATTTACCTCATAGCAACCAGTTAAACACTGATATTTGCAATTCTACATAGAAATGAGGTAAAAACTTCAAAAATTCATTAAAAATACGATTCTTAATGAATCTTTCTGAAACTTTCAGGACCAATGGAGAACTGTATTATCTATGGTACAACCAAAAAGAATTACAGTTTTACTAGTAAAATTAAAAGTTTTACGTACAGTCCATTTTTGACTATTCTACATGAAACACTGAATCTTCAAAAATTTACAGTAATTACAACCCCTGATGAGATTGGCAATTACATTGATAACTTTGAGAAATCAATGATTATGTTGGAATAAAAGAAAATTTACAGATGTTACTCCTTTTATTCTTAACCATATTGGGGTTGGTAGTCATGTAAAAGCATCAATTAAGTAATTATGATAATCTTACGTGACAACAGATGATGCAATCAATAATCCAAAAGGGTTTATTGTTTTCTCACTCACTGGTTTTTCATTTTTCTCCATGGCATGCCTCTGTGAGCTGTTGTTGACTCAAAAGAGGCCTCTTCTTGCTGTTTTTTTCACATCATCATCTTATTATCATTTAAATCATTATTACCAACAAGTAAGTATTAGTTATAGCTATTCTTAAGTGTTTTAAATCTTTCAGAATCAATCAGAAAGACGTGAAATCATAGAAGCCAACTATATATTGTTGTAATACTGTTATAAATTCATTTTGATCCTTAAAATCCACAATTCTACATCAAATCTCTCTATCTTATCTTTCAATAAGTTCTTTGGAATATTGGTGAGTGATTTATTTTCAATTCTTAAAGTTTTTCTCTAAAATTAGTTTTCTTCAAGAATTACCATTATAATCATTCTTTCAAAAGATAATTATATATTAAAATAATTTTATTATTAAAATCTTCTTGTAATTGATTCTTGTAGACAATTACTTGCTCACTGTTCAAATCACTAGTAGTGTTTAACACGTGAAAGAAATAATTCTTTAATTATTTAATTGTGGTTATAATAACATTTTGTTATTATATTTCATAAGAACAGTCATAGTACTGCTGATTAATAGTAATATTATCATCAGTTTCATAGACAAATCTTACAGAGGAGGCCTCTTTTAAGTCAATAACAGATCACAGAGGTGTTCAATAGAGAAAACTGAAGAAATAGTGAGTGAGAAAACAATTATCCTTTTTGGATTATTTATTGCATCATCTTTTGTCACCCAATATTATCATAATTACTTAATTAAGGCTTCTACATTACTACTAACACATTTATGATTAATAATTAAAGGAGTAAAAACTGTAAATATTATTTTATTTTAAAATATAAATTAATTTTGCAAATTTAGAAATTTTATTGAAAATTTCATCACAGGTTTTATTTTTTGTGAATTTTTGAAGATTCAGTGTTTCATGTGGAATCATCAAAATGGAATGTAATTAAAACTTTACATTTTACTTATGAAATCATAATTATTATTTTTACTTTATTTATCACACCATTCTCCTTTTTCCCTCAAATTTCGAGAAATATTCTTGAATAATTTCTTTTTAATGAATTTTTGAAGTTTTTACCTTACTTCTACAGAGAATTGCAAATAGCACAGTATAGCTGGTTACCATGAGGTAAATTAATGTATACTACTCCAAAAAGGGTTTTTATTACTCTTTTAAGTTCTATCCATGGAAAGAAACTAATAATTGGCATGGTTAAAGGATTTATAGTTGCTCTTTAACTCCTTGCTACATCAAAATGACATCTTATTTGTGATTTTCTTATGATTTAATGAGATTTTGACTTGGTAACCAAGCTTCCAAAAAGGTTTTAGTATACTAATTGGGCCCTAATTAGCCATGGATCCAAGATTTAGATGTATCAATGCCTCAGAGGCCTTGGAAGCTGGCTACCCTGGCTCTCTTTGATTTCTTTTGTGCCCCTTAGCTATTTTCACATCAAAAATAGTAATTCAGGCTTAAAAACTGATATCCACTATGGGTGTACCAAAAGTGTATTTAATAATACTGTGATTCTAAGCTCCATGAAAATTCATAACACTAATCTTAGTGTACAGTTCCCTTCCAGATGAATGCAAATATTTTTATTTTTTATTTTTTTTCAGTGCTGTGCAGCCAGATGTCTCACACATACAATACATCTTTAGTTGGCAACTCATGAATCGACTCAAAGTAAAACATAATTCTTCTGTATTTTTATGACACATTGCTATAGCTAACAGACACCACGTAGATAAATTTTTATTTATTTATTGATAAAAAAAATTTTCTTTTAATTTTTGATTTTTTTTTATGAATGAAAAGGAATAAATTTATTGACTTGATCAATCAAAAATAAGAAATATTTGATCACAAACCAATTCATAGAACATATTACTAAGAGCCAAATAAGAGAGAGAACTTACCAAGTGACAATGGTGGTCCTAGTATGAAGTAGGACCACCATTCATAGAAATCATCATTCTCATTTGGTGGGGCATGTACAACATTAAGTTTTCAAACAACCCACAAGGGATTTCATCCCTTGTCAACTTAATTTCCACTTGCAATTTGGCCATTGTTTGTGGCTGATAGAGTTTGGCAATCAAACTCTTCATTTTCCTCAACACATTTTAAATTGGATTAATATTGGGAGAATGTGCTGGCCATATCATCTTGTTGATTTATTGCCATTGTTGCCATTGATTTCTGAGGTTGGCAGTGTGGATTGGTGTGTTATCTTCCATGATTACAAGGCAGTGTTTTCCCATGATCCACAGGGAAATTTCCATGTGCACAATGAAAGGAAGAAGTGCTGGCCAATGAACTTGTCAGATGATTTTGGCTTATGTCATTCTCCCTTTGATAAAAACCAATGTCAATTTCTTGGCTGAACATAATTCCCCCCATATCATTATCAATTGTTGGCCCAAGCAATGGTTGATGGCTTGGTTCTCCAAGAGCCATTTCTCTTGGGGGGGTTTCCACACACAAACTCAATCAACTTTCTTTCCAAGTTCAAATGGTGATTATTCAGTCCAGAGGAATTTGGCCCAATTTTCAATTGTCCAGTGGCAATTGCTCTGAGAAAAAGCCAAATGATCCTGGAAATCTTGTGGCTGCAGGTAGGACCTCTTTTGTGCAATCCTAGATGCCTTTCTGAGTTTCTGGATTTCCTGCTGAATGGGTTGGGTGGAAACTTGATTGGTAATAAGGTTTGTGACCTGTACTACATTAAGGCATCAACATCAGGTGATAATTTGGTTAAGTTAGCAGCTATCCCTTTCATTTAATTTAGTGGGTTGGCCACTTTTTTTGAGTCCAAACCATCCCAATTCTATGGTATTTGGCAACTGTATCATATACAGTTGTGCAAGGTTTTCCAACAGGGTCAGCAATGAGCTGATAGGATAAGCCGTCACAACACATTCCAACAATCTGGTCATGGAACTCATCTTCAAGGTAAGGCATCTCCCATAAGCTGAAAAGAAAATTAGTAATGGAAATTAAGGTTAAAAAGATACTTGTTTTGTTTGGTCGAGGTGTTTGATTGTTGGTGAGAGTTGAGGAAGTTCTGAGAAATATGCTCAGGCTTTTAATAGGCATCACAATGATGGTCATTTCAATAAATGGCCAAGTCAAATTGTGATTAATAAGAGTAAAAAAGCAAATAAGTTAGAGACAAGACAAATAAAAAGAAAAAGGACAATTCAAGAGTGCGAATTGTGATTAATAGGAGTGATGCATTGTTGCACATGCTGCACAAAGCAGGGAAATCCAAAAAGTGCCCTGCCTGCATTTGCATACTTTGGGCAGGGCACTGTATATGTAACATGGGACTTCTCACAGTCCTATTATTTTGGTGTTAAATTGAGAAAAACAAAAATTGTCACAATTCTTTTATGTTTTATTGAAGTATTTTCCATATTACCACCTCATAGAGTTAATTTAAGCTTATTCACTCTTTGGAGTTACTCTAGGTGAATTTTTTGTGTAGAATCCAAATGTTGCCTTGAATCAATGGATTTACTTACTCAAAAAAAGGTTATTCATCTTTTCGTAAATCAAAAATGATGGATTTTGGATATATGCATGACTTATGGCTTATGCATAGTTCAGAATTTATTTTAATATTAATTGTGGCGTATTTGGGTATATAAAATATACCTCAAGGCTGACAAAAGTATTCAATTCAAAAAAGAAAAAATAATTAACAATTGAAAAAAATATAATTCAATAACTTTTTTTTAATAATTATAGAAAATTAGTAAAAAATTAATTACATTCAAAAAATCAAAAAAAAACTTAAAAAGTGAAATAAAGATTTAACTTAAAAAAAAGAATAATATTACAAAAATTAAAAAAAAAAATATAAAAAAATATAAAAAAAAATTAAAAGAAAAATTAAAAAAAAATTAAAAAAATTAAAAAAAAATTGAAAAAAAAATTGTAAAAAAAAATGAAAAAAAAATTGAAAAAAAAAAATTGAAAAAAAAATTGAAAAAAAAAATTGAAAAAAAAAATTGAAAAAAAAAATTGAAAAAAAAGATTGAAAAAAAATTGAAAAAAAAAATTGAAAAACAAATTGAAAAAAAAATTGAAAAAAGAAATAAAAAAATCAAAAAAACTCAAAAAAAATAAAATCAAAAATAAATAAATAAAATTAAATTAAAAAAATAAAAAAGAATTAAATACAAGTCCTCAATCTCTCTAAAAATCAATTGAATATTTAAATAATTTCAAATATTTTTCAAATTTCCTTGAAAAAATTACTTTCATCAGGGCATTTTTGGTGTAACTTGCTGGCCAGTCACACATTATGACCAGGAGAGAGCTTTGGCATACTTTGTTTGTTATTAATATGTGACTTTCTTTTTACCCTGATAGCACTTGAATATTCCTTTTTCATTCTTATTAGGTGAAAATACAGTGTTTTAATTTCTCTCAAGAGAAGGACTTGATTATAATAATAAAAGCATCCAACATTAAAAATTGCCAAAAATCCAAATTTCACTTACCTTTATTCTAGAGGCTTAGACTTTCCACAAGTAGGCTTTCACTTCATTTAATTTACAGAATGGTCAGGGATTTTCAATGAGAATAATTTACAAGAGTATCTGACATAAATGAAGAAATTATCCATTAGATAATAAATGTTGATCCCATTTGTGTTCTTAAAATATACTTAAGTTATTATTTATATTTTTTCCAGGAAACTGAAAAAAAAGAAATTCCCAACCTCTTGAGAGAACCAAATTGAATCTATAGAAGAGAAGAGTACTTATTAATATCACTGAAAGTAAATTAAGTGATATGTTCAAGGAATGGCAGAGAATCACATAGTTTTGAATGTCACAAATATCTTGAATCAAGAAATAATTAAATAGATGCTATCAATTTAATACTCTTCTGATTTTTGGTGAATTGTATAAATAAAAGAAGTTATAAGTTAGGAGTTTTCTGATCCAAAATATAATGTTCTCCATGCATGTGAATTAATGTCTTTATGAAAGAGTGATAAATAGTATTTTTTTCATTTAGGTGTGATCCAAAGAAATTAAAAGTTAGTTTTTCTATGAGAACTACAAATTTTATTGTTGAATAATCCCATCATAATTTTCAAATTTTATAAAGTCAGTGATAGTCTAGGATTCCATATGGATTTTCATATTTTTTTGAGCTCAAAAAAGGGTTTCTGAAGTTAATTTTTGAATAAGAAAGGTCTTTTACTTTGGGTAATGATGAGAATCATTTTTCAAAATTATTTTTTCTTTTCTACAAAAATCAGAGTTTTCTGAAAGAACACTTTACTTAGTAGAAAAATCTTGTTTTCTTAAGTTGAATTCCATGGGTTTTTTTGCAAAAAGATTGGTTTCTTGTTTCAAAGTTGGAGTTTTAAATCAAATGATTCAGTTTGAATAAAATTACAGGTTTTGAGATAAATTAGGTCTTTTGAAAAAAATGACTCTTTGAAAAAGTCTTTTGGGAGGTCACAGTTTTTTTTGAAAAAAATCATAGATTTTCTGAAAAATGTAGTTCTATTCAAAAAGAAATAACATATTTGAATAGAAATACATTTTCTTGTTGAAAAAATAGTTCTTTTGGAATTATTGGTTTTTTTGAAAAAAGTTTCTTTGAAAAGAAGTCTATATTTTTGAGGAAAAAACAGCATTTTCAAAATAAAAAGTTACTTGGGAAAGCTTTCCTAGAAAAATCAATTTTGCTTCTGAAATTACAAAAAAGAGTTTTTATGTTAAAAATTTAGCTGGTTTCTTTGACAAAAAAAGAGTAACATTGAAAAAATTGTTCTTTTTCCACAAAACTACCTTCTTTCAAAAAATTCATTTATGAAAAAATTAGTTAAACTTTGTTTTTGCAAAACTATTTGAAAATAGTTATTTTAAAAGACCCTTGGAAGAATAGTAGAAGGTAGTAAAAAAACACTTTTTTGAAAATACTAGTAAACAAAAAGTTAATTGGAAAAAACTAATCAAAAAAGCAGCTTTTCTAAAAAAATAATATAATGGTTTTTTGAAAAAAACAAGTGCCAGAAAAAGATTTTTTGCAAAAAACTAGTACAAAAATATTTTAGTTTTTTGAAAAAAAACTAGTAAAAAAATAGTTTATTTGAAAAAAACTAGTACAAAAATAGTTTATTTGAAAAAAACTACTACAAAATTCCTTTTTAAAGAAAACTAATACAAAATTGTGGATGAAATGGCAACATACAATCATTCCTCTCTTAGCTGGTAAGCCTTGCATCTGCACTACTTTCTCACTTTGCCATGGGTTCAAATCACCCATGTGGCAGGCAATGAGGCATTCCTTGCTAAGATCCATGGGGGGCTCTCCTATTGTAGAGAGAAACCACCCATTATGCCTCAGTGTTTTGCTTGACTGGTGCCACCAGGGCCAACCTGCAATATCCTAACTGCAGAGGCTGGTTTTTACAACCCCCTGGTGTTTTACACCTGGTTTTGGGGGGTTGTTTGCGCTAGCTGATGCAAACAATCCCCTGGCCTTTTACTGCTTGTTTTGGGGGGTGTTTGCAGAAGCTGATGCAAACAATCCCCTTCCTTTTTTCAGCCAGTTTTGGGGGGTTGTTTTCACTAGCTAATGCAAGCAACCCCCATACTTTTGCCACTGTTTTGAGGGGGTTTTTTGAGCTAGATGATGCAAAGAACCTCATGGCATTTTACATCTGGCTTTGGGGGGTTGTTGGAAACAGCACCCCTCTAATTTCTATTTGGTTTTAGGGGTTTTTCACAAAACCTTTTTGTAACCAAATCCACAGTCTTGGAGGTGGTGTCATAAGGCCTTTCACACTAGTGGGATCAAACCACCCTTAGCCATTTGAAGCTGGTTCTGGGGGGCTGTTTACAATACCATATATTAATGACCTCTGTATTTTAGAGCTACCTTGTGGGGGCTGTCTGCACAAGGTGATATAAACCAACCCCCAACCTTTTTAGTATAGGAACACATTATTTTGATTATCTATCCCTGCAATCCAATGGGAACAAGCTGAGTGATTCCATGTATTTGAGCATAATTGTGAAATAATTTTAATCATCTTTGGAGGGAGGTTCATCATGAGAGGAAATGAAAGAAACTGATGGAGAACCTCAGCTGTCATTTGATATTTTTTGGAATATTAACTATGCAAAAACACTCTCATTTTCCAATTTTGTAATGGTTAATGGCTTGAAATTTATTATTAGTAGTACTATTTAGTGAGTGGTGCAAAAGAAATTATAATTAAAGATGTACTTTAAAGCAGATAATATAGTTCATGTGCACACCACTGTATAGCATCTGAGTAACCTGTCACTTTTTCCTGCCTAAAGACAACTCTTAGTTCACATATTCCTTTTGAAAAAAGTGGGGTTCAATATAAACCTTACAGGAGGGAATAAACTTCATGATTTCATTTTTTCCAGTAATTAGAATGCAAAACTTCAAGTTCTAGTGGCATACCTCATATATAATCTAAACTTTGGCAAAGAATGAAAATAATGTTATAATGATGGAGTAGCCAAAATACTTGTGAAGATGGATTTCTAATAAAAAATAATTCCCAAATTTCTCATATTTGAGCTTAAATTTACATTTTTTGGTTGAACATCTTTGGATTACTACTAAATTTCTGATATTATTCAAAAATAATTGAATTTTGAGGTAGATTATGTAAAATTTAAACCAAAAACCAAAAACACTTTTATAAAAACAAAATCAACCAAAAGATATTACTGCAGACACAAATGTTTGTATATTGAAAATACTACTGTAGAAAAAATGCTTTTACCAAACATATCTTCTGAATTTTTTGGAATTTCAATACAATGAAGAAGCTTCTCTTTACCTGAAAGATGAAATTTAAGCATATTTTTTTAATTATGATAATTTCTGCATGTGAAAGGTGTATCTTATCAAATACTCTTTAAAACCTCCAAGGATTTCCATTTCTTATCTTTCAGACAACTATTAATTCTTGTCCACAGAGCTTCTTTCAGAAATTGTTGGTGGTGTGTTTCATTTCAGAGGGAAGTGTATAACAAGTTAAAATGATTAAAATGTTTGAATTTGGAATATATGGGTATGTCTGAGCCTTCTTGATATTAGTTCCCAAAACCATTTCATAATTTCTGATATGTGGATATTGATCAATTTTTATTCTGTGCTCTCAATGGAACATTTAGGGCTCATATCAAGACATGATGACCTTTTTTTCTGCAATAAATTGTGCTCTTAAACAATAGATATTAATGCTTAATTGATAAAATTCCCATTTCATTCATCCCTTAATTGAGAGATATTCTTCCCATATCACATAGCTCACAGAGAATTACTGAGTAATTGATAGCCTAATTTGGAAGACTATTAAGTGATGAAATAGCTCATTAAAATGAATATGCATATTCAAAGGGGAAGTGAAACTTTCTTTCTTTTTGACTCTATAAACACAAATTATACAATATTTATTGATCTCTAAAACATTTTAAAGGGGGGGAAATTCTGAATAATAGGTGCTTGAGAAGAAAAGGCTGCTGCTCAAAATACTGAAATAACCCACTTCTTCTCCATGTAATTTTCTTTGCAAATATGATTGTTAAATTATGAAAGGTTCTTTTAATCATATATTGAGCTAATCCAGTTTTGAAAGAAAAATCTAATACTGAAGTTCATGAAGGTAATATTTGGGCTTTTCTTAGGTCATCTTATAATTATATCTTGTTGATATTAATTTCATACTAATAGCCATTTTCAAGTCAGAGACAGGACACATTAAATGACTGGCTAACAAGTCACATAAAAATTGCCCTGGTGTTTTTTTTGGGCGTTGGTAAACACACATAAGCTTTTAGTAAAACCATGTAAGCCCTTACGTGATTTTACCAATTTATGGCCAAAACATGTAAGTGACCCCATTTTTCAAAAAAAATTCCTCAGGATCAGTTTTGAGGTTTTTTTTTGATTTTTTTTTGCCATATTTTTCCTGACATGGGATTTCAATATCCACAAACTTTTTCATATTTTTTTTTGCCAAATTTCTCAAATTTGGCCAATTTGATAAAATGGCATATTTTTTAAAAAAATTCATTTCAAATCTTTCCACTTATGAATTTCCTTCATTTTTTTTTTGAATTGAAGGGGACAATCTTGAAAATAAAGAACCAGAAGCCCATAATTTGGGAATTTTTGTTGGTGGAACAAGTCAAGGCACAAAAAGAGTTTCTTTCAGATGTTTTTTTCCCATCTTTGTAATATGACCATTTTCAAAAAATTGATATAAAAACTTCCCACTTATGAATTTCCTTCATTTTCTTTTTAAAATGAAGGGTTCAATCTGGACAATAAAGAACCAGAAGCCTATGAATTGGGGGGATTTTTTTGGTGGGACAACAAGTGAAGGGGCTATGAGTGTTTTTTTTCTTGTTTTTAATATGACTATTTTTAAGTAAAAAAGTGCCACATGTTTGATAAAAAAGGGGACTGAGGTGGGATTTAAGCAAAAAATAGGACTGAGGAGGGGGTTAATTCACATAAATTGTATATACAAAAATCAATCAATCTGAATCAACCTCCAAAATAGTTTGTCTTTTCTGAGGGGGGGAAGATTGGACAAATATAACATCCTGTGTTTCTTAAATTTATCAGCCCACCCCAGGGCTTGTGCTTGCGCATGAAATTCCCAATTCACAGTAATGGGGGGGACTGGATAAACTTCAGAAATGATTATATTCAAAGGAACAAAATGAGAACAGCTATCCAAGAAGCAGATAAAAATGGGGGGATTATCATTTGGAGGACAGAAATAAGGGAAAAAAGAAAAAGATTGGACTGTGGAATAAAAGAAAACTGGTCTTTTATACTTATTTTCAATTGGATCCCCCATGTCAGGCATAAACATCCACTTGCTTTTTGGAGCCTGTCCAACATCTTCATATCATTGTATTCTGTCCAAATAAGAGGATACTGAGGGAATTAAGGTGTTCATGGCTTCATAAAGGGGTTGAGTTTGTGGAATTTCTTCAGCCAAGTAGCCTCTGACATCAGCCCATTGATATTGAGTCTTGTAAATGTAGTGGGATACTGTTCTGTAGCCAAAGTTTCCATCACCCTGGACATTGATGGCCTTGAAGGTGTATTTCAATATAAACTTGGGCAAGTCTTCTGAGCCAGGTATCCAATAAAATAAGGTCAAAAGATGAATTAATATCAAAATGAACAAGAGAAAGATACATTAAAAATGATCAGAAACTCACAAAACACTTGGAGCATTCATCACTTGTGTGATAATTGCTTTGACAATGCTCACAGGTCAATTCAATTGCATCATATATCTTCAAGCTGATGGCAGGCTTGTGTAATTTTCTTTGTGAGGTTTTGATTCCAATTTCCAATCTTCTGGACCTTCTAATGGTTACTTCTGATTTATTTAATTCAGTTGCTGATGGTAGTGAATCTGATGAACTGATAGATTTAGATAATGAGTCCTCAGAATCTTCAGAATCTCCACCCTGATTCAGGTAGAGGGAACCGCTTATAAGGTGAATTGATTGTCGTCCAGTGATGCGCATTTATGTGCACATTGATCTTTGGCGCTTGGGTGAATTGTTGGAGTTGAGTCTAGGAGTGTCGATCATCTTAGTTAGTATTGAGATGATTTTCAACATTTATAATTTTATCACTTTCTCTAGGTATTAGTGAACCACATCAACATCTTGGTCATTAATTTATACAGTCTCTCTATGAAGTTAAAAACTCTTGATTCCATTTCAAATCTTGAATCTTTATAGTCATCCATTTGATGTGTAAATATATTTTTGAAATCTTGGGGCCCTTATGATGATGCACTTCTGGGTTTGTTCCTCTAAATTTCATTGGTAGAAGACTTTCTCAAGGTTGGCATAATAAGAACACTGTCTGAGGCTAATTTAATTACCTTTATTTTGATCTCCCTTTTTGATAATTCCTTGCTTATATTGAAGCCATGATGATATCCAAGTCTGACTTACTCTGAATTTGTGGTTAGTCTCAGCTTACATTTGGCCAGGATTTTTTTGATGACCTTTTTTGACCTGTTTTTAAAAACAAAAACTATAAAACATTTATGATGAGTTACTTTAAGTTTTATTTTCATTTTTCTACTTTAATTGGGTAAACTGTTGTTTTTTTTTTTTTTTGATTTTTTGCTTTTCAAAAGTTTGGTATTTTGATTCTAAAATTAGTGATTTAGAAACCATATTTTAATTCCAAAAAAAAAAAAAAAAAAAAAAAAAAGATTTAATTTAAAGGATTTTACACAAATTATAAATCTTGAGGTTTATAAGTTTATCTATAGATCCTAGGTTTTATTCTTCAAAACTCTTTGAAGGTAGCTTATACCCAGCTCCATTCCAAATCATCCTCAAAAGAGGTTCTTGTTTCTGAATTCAAGTTTAAAAATGGTATTGAGTGACTTATTATTGATCAAAAGCCACATTCCTTCACTTTTATTGGCCAACAAAATAATAAGGGGTTCAAAAATAAATCAATAATATCTGTTTTTTTTCTGGCACCATGAGGAATTCTATTTAGTATATAAATTTGTAAAAGAAAATAAACAATTGATTTTTTTTTTTTGGGTTATTGAATTGATTAACCTAAAGAAAATGGAAATAAAATAATTAGAAATTAAGAAAAAAAAATATATAAAAAATAAAAAATAACATATTTTCTTTTTTATATTTTTTTCAATATTATTATTATTATTTTTCTTCTTTTTAACTAATTAATCAATTAAAAAATAAATAAATAATGAAATAAAATAAAACTTGTTTTATTATTTCAAATTAAAAATTAAAAAAAATTGATAATAACTATATAAAAACAATTGGAGATGGAGACAAAAAAAAATCAAAACAAAAAATAAAGAAAAACATGACTTTTTTTTTTAAAAAAAAAAGAAAGTCACAAAACTGTAAATAATCAATTGGGAGGTGATCATATATATGGGTTAGGACAAGTTCTGCTGTCTAGCATTTTTCCTTTTATTTTTGTTCAGAATGTGTGGCGACATTGAAGTAAAATACTCAAATGAGAAATTTCAAAAAAAGAATCCTGCAAGTGATGTGCTCAAGATCCACCTGAAAACATGCTGAACTAGGCAAAAACGACAAATTTCCCAATAAACAAAATCATTGTCCTGTTTTGACTTCTATGCCTAGCTAAAAATGGTGTATGCCAGCGTTAATAGGAATTTATTTGCACAATATCTTTGGGGGTTAATATGCCAATCTTCTAAATCCAGAGCAGCCATGTTATCTTTTTAAATTAAATAAAAGCATAAAACCGCTAGTTGACTTGGTTCAATTATTAATATTACTTCAAATCATTCACAATTCACAAAAAAAAGCAATTAAATACGCTGCACAATTAAAATCACTTAAAAGATATGACAAAAGCCCAAGTTTGAAAAGGAGAAAAGAAATTCATCAAAAGAAATGATCATAATTTTTTGAAAAAAGCTTCTTGTAAATAAATAAAAAAACAAAATAATGGAATTTCACAAAATTAAACATCAAAAAGGTTCTTATGGCACCAAGAAAATCGTTTGAAAAAAGCTTTTTTTCAAGCAGGAAAACTGTGAGGTTTTCAGTGTCTTTAAAAAAACAAGTTCATTTCTCCAACGTAGATTTTGTTCAAGAGAAAAAAAAGGCAAGGCTGGAAAAAAAGAAAAACGAAGCTTTCGGCATAATTTTCAGGATTCTTGCTCGTGCTTTCAATTCTCTTGACTTTGGGATCCACTAAGGTCAAGATGATAAAAACCGCTGGTTGAGAGTAAGACGCATGGGATAAGTATATAATATTTTTAAACTTTTTTTTTTGAAAATGGTGCTCAAAGTAGTTAAATAAAACAAATATTTTTCCCCAAATTAATTTTAACATTCTACCCGATAAAGTTATCCGAGTTGATCTATCGATTACTAAGAAAACCCTTTTTCTTTGTCTTTTCAGGTGTCAATGGCCTGCCACTTTCCAATCTTCGTTTTTTGTCTTCCAAATCAAGCCTAAGACCCGAAATCAGTACCGATTTTCAATGCCCGGCCTAGATCTTTTTTTACTTACTTTTGTTTCTCGAGTGCCTCTTTCATGTCTCGATGCCTATGATATAATTCCTCTTCTGATTGCTTTAATTTGGCCTCTTTTTCGGCAACTTTTTGTTGAAAGACCATCTTCATCTCAGCTTCCATTTTTGCCAATTTAGCTTCATGTAATGCTCTTTCTTCAGCCATCTTGGCAGCGGGGCTTAAAAGATCAAATTGAAGGTTAATTTAAGCATGATTTCAAACAAGACGGTTGAATGATGAGAAGAATTTTTTGGATAGTAAAACACTAACTTGACTTCTTTGAATACTGAATGGTCCTGAGTGACACCGATTGAAATTAACTTTTCAGTTCTATAATTTTCATATAAAACGTTTAAGGTGCGCTCTTTTAATTCTTCCATATGAGTTCTGATGAGCATTTGTCTTAGTTTGACGAAATCACAATGTTCTTCGTTATCGACGTTGATTGTTCCCCAAGGATACTGACGACCTCTAACCTGTTTTCCGTCTGGGGTTTGAACTTCTGAGTCTGATCCGACAATTGCAAAAGGAATTTTTTTCTAGATTGACCAAAATGAATTTCTAGCTCAACAAATGTCTAAGAGAGCTAATACCAAGACTAAAACTAACCATAATTTCTGCATTTTCAGCTATGGTTTCTTCATCATCTTTGTCATAATGTCGAGCTTCATAAATTCTAATATTATGAAAGGCGATATCGGCCAAGATCTAAAGATGAAGAAAAAAAGAGTTATTGGATGAAAAAAAAAAAGATTGAAAATAGAGATTGATTATACCCTTTGTTTGAAGGTCACGATTTCATCATCTGTCATGGTATCGGCTTTGGCAATAACCGGGACCAAATTAACCTTGGTATGTAAGTTTTTCATGAATTCGACGTCTAAGAGTTTGAGACTGATTTGAAAAGATGATGATGGATTAGTTTGATGAAGAAAGCATGATGTTTAATGAAAACAACTTTTACGAGTGACCGGTTGGTTCTATGAAATAAATGCAAGCATGAACACGATTATCGGTTAGTTTATTACGATTGACACGATTTTCTTGTTCAAGGAAGGCATCGAATCTAGTCTCGATGTTTTCAAGGATAGGTTTCCAAGCTTCTGAGTTGTTTACAAAGTCGCCATATCCAGGAGTATCGACGACGGTTAACCTCAATCGAACCCCAGCTTCTTCAATATCTAAAATGGGATAAAGAAAAAAAAAGAAAAAGTTGAAAGTGATTGAGAAAGATGGGAGTTAATGATGAATATAGATGATTATTCTGACCGGCAGAGATGCTCTGAATGGCGATCGTTCGAGGTTTTTCGGCGTGAGGGCCAGGGTAGTCCTTGGAAGGGTAAAGGGTGGTATTGAAGAGTGTATTGACTAGAGTCTTTGAATATGAAATTGAATGGAAGAATAGATTAAAAGATGTAAGATGAGATGATTGATTAAGAGGAAGATTTCTAACCGATTTTCCTAATCCACTTTCGCCTACGACCATTATAGTGAAATGAAAACCTTTTCTCACTGATTTTCTATGAACCTGATTGGGTAAGTTTGCGACTAGTATTGATTATTATGAATAAATCCATAAAAAATTGATTAATTTCCGAGATAGATTTAAGTTTAGATTTCAATATGTGTAACTGAATGACTGACATCCGACATAACCCATTAGCTTCTTACGGACAACATTTGATAACGGTGGATCTAGAGGTGGAGTTGAAACTTTTTATGATCGGTAAGATTTTGATGAACGAAAGCAAGAGTTAGTTAGCTTTGATGATGTTATAATTTTATTTTGAAGATCAAGACGTAGGATACCTGAGAAATCGTCTTGATCGTTTAGCATTCTTGAAGAAGAAGAAGATGAAGAAGATAAGCGTTGGATTGGAAATCAATTTAATTTAACTTTTGAGGAGCAAAAACTTTTTAATTTTCAAACGCTATGCCCGAATTGGGTTTGGCGAGGGGGCCTTCGATCGAAGTTTGAAACCCCTACTTGAAGTTTGATTAACCTGAAAATTTAAAAAAATTAAGATTTAATTTAATTTATTATTCCTTATCAAAATTTTAATAATAAAATTTGTAAAAAAAATATAAAATCAAATCAAAATATAATGAAAAATGAGTTATAGATATATATATTTTTGAAAATTAAAAAAAATCAAAATATTTGGGTTTTGAAACTTGATAGAAATAAATTCAAATATATATATAAAAACTACTTTTAATTAATAAAATACCAATAATAATATTCATTTCTTCATTTTTAATTGAATTAATAAATTCCAAACTGGATTAAAATTACTTTCTTTTTTTTTTGTGATTTTTTATTTTTATTTCAAAAAAATTAATTCATTTGGATTTGAATAAAAATGGAAAATATAATAGTGATTTAAATAATTAAATGAAGTCTAATTTTTACTATTTTATAATAAGAAAATCATAATTCTTGATATTAAAAGTTCTTTTTTTTTGATTCATTTAGATCTTTAATAAACCTTCAACCAATGATATTGAGTATTTATGAATAAAAAATCACTATAAAGCCATAATCTATAGCAAAAAATTAGATTTGTTGAAATATCAATCTATATAAATAATAAGTGGTGTGAAATATAAGAAATCACAATTTACAAATCGTGGTTTTTTTCCTCAAAGCCTTCATTTAGTTCCTGAGATTTCAGAAATCCCAACCCACTAGATGCATTGTAGCTTAAGGAGAAAAAACTTGAATTTCCATACCTCAAATCCTAGCCTTATGTATACACATCCATCCAAAAAACTCATAAAGTGAATTGTATTTTGCATTAACAATTCTCTATGGCATGATTAAATTTAGGTATATCTTCCAGAATTTTAGGAAGATCATTTTATCACTTTTAAGTATATCACACTCATCTTGTCTCCATATTGATGCCAAAGATTTTAACAAGAATACTATTACTTTATTAATTTAATTCTTTGAATTATTGAATTGAAACTGAAACTCAATCATATTCCAGCCTAGAAAATCACATTTTAATATTACAATTTCTCAACACACAAAGATATCTTAGGCACCAGAAAATTAACCCCTTGTCACAACCATGGAAATTCACCCTCTTGGACCTCAATATGGCATATCCATGCCATATCCAATATATGGAAATTTGGCCATATCCATAATCATTGGCCCAATTGGCCATTGTCATATCTTATGGCCTTAATGGTCATTTTATCATCTGGGGCCAACCTGGCCCCTTCACCATCATCAAGCCATTCTAGGCTGACACTTTGCTTTTGGCATCTTGGGTATTTTCCATAAAACAGGGATAATACAGCCCAAAATCCTGTATTTGGCTCTTTAAGCTTTAAATACAGTTTGCGCACCTTTTGCACATTTTGCGCATTTAGCTGTATGTAGCCATTTGGGCCATATTTCTCATGTATTATGTGAAATATGCCCAAAAGGCCATATCAGGCCTTTTGGGGCTTAATTGCCTGTTTTGTGCATTTTGCACACTTTTGCGCATTTTTTGCGCACTTTGTGCAAATACAGTTTTTAAGCTGTATTAGCTGTATTTGGCCAAATACCCCAAAAACCACTTTGTCACTTCTGAAGCTTCCAAAACCCAAATTTCATTCATATCCTCCTGGCATCATTCCAAAATACCTTTGACCCATCTCAACCTTCAATAACCAAAAGTGCCATATATGGTATTATACACCATTATGCATCTTTTTTCAGCAAAAATCCAATGGCAGCAATTTCAAATGGTTATTTCAACTTTTCAACAGGTCATCAAGGCACACCTTCCAGAGGATTCATCAAGGCTCAAGGGCAAGTGTCATAATCTCAAATACCAATGATGCCATCAAGCAATCAATGGTTATTCTCACTCACAGTATTCCTCCAAGGGAATACTGGCTGTTCATTCTCAAGGGATATTCAAGAGGAAGTTCCAAAATCAGCCATCAAGTGTCAATTCTCCACCAATCCACCTTGGCAACCCAATTCATTCAGTACAGTCTTAATTCATCAAGACCTGTATTTTCCATTCATACATCATGGGAAAATCATTCAACACAGTTCATTTCCCAATCTGGCAAGGTATAAACTCCATCAGACAATCAATACAGTTTCCAGTATTCAATAAAGGACCACTGCTAGCCTGAAGGAGTCAATCTCTCAACTTTTCACATATACCAGCCTCCTTTGACCCTGGGGGTTTTTTCCCCAGTTAATTAATATATTTTGATTTTATTTTATCTTTCTTTATCTTATCATTTTTGTTAAGTGAATACTGATATTATTATCAAGTCAGTCATTTAGCACCTTTTCTCTTTTCTTTCTTTGCCTGTCAATGGATATTTGGTGGTCATATCCTTACTAATTCCATTGTTCATTTTGGCAGGTTGAAACAGTGATTAAGGACTTACTTGGTTGACTCTTTGGCCATTTGGCTTTTCTTTCCTCATATTGCATCTCATCTTTGTACCTGCATATTTCTTAGAGGAATTCAATTCTTTATTTTAATTTCTTTATTCTTTTGTAGTCTTCCAAGTGAGTTCCCTGATTGCTGAGTGCCAGGCCACTCTTGTTTTTTCTGTCCAATAGCCCCTGTGACACCCCTTGGCCTATATATATACCTTATGAGATTTGGTCAACTTATCCAGTGAAAAATTCAAAAATCTATGGCATACTAAACATGAATCATTCAATTGGTTGTTATTGATGATTTAAAATCATGAATTTTTTGAAAATTCATCAAGATAAAAGCAGCGGGATCCAGCTATTAAACTTTCTGTAGCATTGTCCCAAATAGGATCCAATGGAAATGGGGCATCATTGGGTAAGCTTGGGATTAAATTTGTGTTAGTGATGGGGAAACTTTACTTTATACTCAGAGGATCATCAAGCTTTTTGTGAAGCTTGAAAATGATTATATAGCTTGGTTGACTTCTCAAAATCAAAGAGATACTTCTGAAGTTATTCAAGAAGAGGGATTCACTCAATGCATTGGATTAATTGATGGTAGTCTCATACATTTGTCTCAAAGGCCTCCAAAAGATGGGGAGGCATACTTTGACCAAAAGAAAAGGTATTTTAAAAAAATTATTTACACCAATTGATTCAAAAAATCTAGGTATTTCATTTTGATTCAGTTAGTTTTTGATGTAACTAACTTCTTTATGGGACTTCATGTTGGATTTCCAGGATCACTCCATCACTAAAGTGTATACCAACACATATGTATTTCAAAGAATTCCCAGGACTTTTATTTCAAATAATCAGTACCTACTTTCAGATTCAGAATATGAAATATCACAATGAATAATACCAGAATATAAATTTTAATCTTTCCATTCTGAATACCATCAAAATTTCAATTTATTTTTGGCTAGGTCACAAGTACATATTGAAAATTCTATTGGAGTTTTAAGAGGAAGGTGGTTGTATTTTAGGGATATTTGAAATCGAATTTTAAATAAAGAATAGGTTCAATACTTTACTAAATGTGTGATAAATTGTAAAATAATGTATTAGCATGAATTGGAGACCAATGAATTAATTTATATGAAAATAAAAAATCCAACTTATTTACAAAATCTAATAGAAAAGAACCTGAAGTTCTAAATCCCCATTTGAAAATATGTTAGAAAAGAAAGAAATTAAATTTGAACTGATTTAACAATAAATAAAATGTTGATTAAATATAATATAAATAGTTCTTAACATCATAAAGAATACTCTGTTTATATTATTAATTAATTCTTAATAATTTTGTTTAATGAACTTTATATTAAATTTTTTTTTTTAAAAAAAGAAAAAACATTTAGCAAAGCAAAATTTGATAATTGAATGTGTAATATTAATATTATTTTATGAAATGATGATTTATATATAGAATTAGAAAATCTTAATTTATAAAAAAATTAAGCTATTTACAACTTTCTTTTAACTAATTTTCTTGAAATATTTTTGAATTTAATCATTTCTACTTAAAAAGTTTTTAAGTAATTTCATTTATTGAAAAATTTTGATTTTTTTTTTCCAATTTTGAATGATTTTTTTGTTGATATTAAAGGAAAAACCAAAAATTAGTAATTTATGAATGGTAAATTAATTCTTTTGGTATTTTTGGTGGTTTGATGAAAAAAGAAATTCTGTTTTAAAAAGGATTTTCATTTTTTTTAATATTTTGGAAAAATAAAAATCAAGATTTAGTTGTGGAAAAGATAATAAATGACCAAATGGCTTGAGAATGGTTGGTATAGGTTGGTAAATATTTTTATTTATAAAAGAAAATATACCATAAATCCAAGGGTTCAAGTCTCTCTGATCTATATGAGACTTGTTTGGAAAACCATCATAAGTGATAATAGAATTGGAGAAGGCTTTGAAATGATTTTATGAGTTTGAGTCTCATTCAAATTGACTGAATTTGGGTAATTGAGAATAACTCATTATTTTTTAATTCTTTTTTAGTTCAATGTTAGAGAAATATTGTATTTTTGATTTAATAATTCAATCATAGCCTTGAATTTTGAGTTAACATTTATTATCTTGATCAATAGACTTTTTTTGTTAGGATAGGAATCCTTGAATAAACTCCAGAATTAAAATCCTTACAGAATCTGATTCCTTTTATAATACTACCAAGAATATCCTAATTGGTTTTGATGGGTTGAGAATTTTGGGAAAGATTATTTAAGATTATTATTAGATTTTAAATCTGAGAAAAAATTGGTGAGGATTATTGAAAGAATGAATTTTGATAAATAATAATTGGTAAGTATCAATTCTTATTCTTATCAATAAGTACATCTGGACAATTAAGAGTCTTCTCAGGAGGAAGATTAAGCCAGGTTTCATTTTAATCCTTTCTTATATCTAGTGTGATTAATGAATAATTATTATTATCAACTTGAAGATATTCTGTATTTTTATTAAGGTATTGTATTGTTCTTCTTTGTTGTTTAGATTTGGAGTGATAAATCTGATTAAAATCTTGGAATTCAATATTATGAATAGGTTGAGTCCCAACAATAATTTTATCGTAATAATAAAAAGATTAATCATGAGTGAAAACATTTACAGAATTATTCTCATGAAATTCTTGAGTTCCAAAAATCAAATCATTTGAAAATTATAGATAGTTGGAGGAGGAAGAAGGGTTTGTTTTGCTTTTCAAAGTGTATTGAGGGAGGGGTGCATTGATTGAACATTATTTAAATTTGATATATTAAAAAACAGCTCAAATGATAGTTTCCACAACTTCAAAACAATGAAATAAAATAAATAAATATAGGGTCAGTATTATTTCAAAGATGAAAAACAATGAAAGTGAATGTTGGATTGGGGGGTAAAATTCACTATTTCTGGTCAAAGGAGGTTGTTAAAAGTTTTTTGAATTTTTTTGGAGGATGGCGGAATGTGGTTTGAAGTTTGTTGAAATTTTGTTGGAGGATGGTGGAAGATGGTTGGGGGATTGGGTGGCTGGAAGGTCTCTAATGGACTAGAAATCAATTTATAATTGATTGGAGGTTGGCTTTAGGTGGTGGGGGGATTGGATGACTGGAGGGCCTTCAATCAATTAGTAATTAATTTGAGGATCAAGACTCAATTTAATGGAGGGTGGTGGAAGGTGGCTGGATAGCCACCAATTGATTGATAATTGATTAGTGGTGGGGGCAGGGGGTTGGGAGGGTGGGGAGGTTGTGGTAAAATAATTATAGATAGAAAATTAATTATAAATTAAATAGAAAGTTAGAATTGGTTAAGAAAATAGATTTTATAATTTCCTTGAATCAATTGAAGGTTTGTTTCAGGTGGTTTGGGTATGGGAGGACTTGAAGCTCTCCAATTGAGCAGAAATAAATTTATAATCAATTGGAGGTGGTGGGTAGTTTGATGATTGAAGTGATGAATCAATGTAAAAGATATATATATATAAACAACAAAATATCAGTTTATATTGAATAGAAAGATAGATGTGGTAAAAAAACATCTATTAATTAAAACTAGGAAAAAGATCCAAAATTATTAGTATAAGTGCATGAGCTATTTTGTTTTTAGTATTTAACTATATTGATTATTTTAATATTAGTTTAGAATTGAACTTAAAAAAGAGAATTAATTGAATGAATTTAGGTTATGATGAATTATGATTTTGTAAAAAAAAAGTTTTAAAAAAATCAAGTTATTTTTTGTTCAGTGATGAATTTTTTAAAAAAATGAATTAGTTTTTTTTAAAAAATATTTATAAAATTAAAAAAACCAAAAGAAAAAATATAGTTGTAGTTTGGTTTTAGCCAGGGAGCTTGATTATAATTAAAGGGAAAAAATAAATTTCAAATGGGTGTATTCTCAAAAGAGGAAGAAATAATTTTAAGCAAAAGAGTAGTCAATTTCCCATTTCTATTTTTTCAAAAAGGAAAAGAAATACATGATTTGAAGTTGATAAAAACAATAAGATAAAAAACCATTTGTGTCATCAAACCTAAACTGATTTAATAATTTGTTTTCAAGAAAGAGCTAATTTTGAATGGTTATATTTTTTAAAAAATAAGAAAAATCAACAATTGAAACAGCATAAAAATAAGGGATTTGGTTTGAAAAGACACAAAAACCCCAAACCACAAAATTCATTTTTTCAAAATCCAAGAGATTTATTTCCCCAAATTATGGAAGACTGATTGAATTTGAATTTTTTTCCTTGTTCCTGAAATGAAGATTATTTTATTGTAACATTGAAAAAAGACAGCATACACCCACAATTGCGCAAATGCACATATTTAATGCTTTGAGACATCTTTAAATATCATAAAACTGCTGAATTTCTTTTATATCTATTTCAAGTTTGAGCTAAGTACATGCTATGGTCATTCAAAATTGACCATTATAAAAAAAATAACCCAAAAACCAACATTATTGTAAGGTGTGGATATGAAACTTTGATTAAAAATCAAGTACTTTTCCTGTCCTCAAAATTTGTATAGAGTAATAATCAATTAAAAATAGTAAGAAATATTATTTTTAAGAGAAAACACGCCAATTTTATTGTTTATAACTTTATTAGTATAAAACAATAATATTATAAAGATTTATTGTTTTACCAACAATAAAAATTTATCCAAAAATACTCTACAAGAGATATTTAAGGCTACACGAGAAATTTCTTCAAGAGCAATTTCAATTGGAATTAATTGAGCAATTAACTTCAAGAAATTAATTAAAGAACAAAGTCTTTAAAAAGAATATGAAAGGTAAAAAACTCCCAAAAGTGACCAGAGTGAATTTGGAAACAAAGTGACAAAGTTTACAGTGATGAAAGATGCTTTAATTCACTTTTGGGGTGGTTCAGGGGTAAAAAATGATTATAAGAGTTACAAACAATGATTATAATAATTTTCTCACGTGGTTCAAAGGTTTAAAATGATTTTAGAAAGGTGGTTGGAATCTTTTATTGATTGGTTTAACAATGTTTAAACTAATTATAAAAGGAAAAGATTCTAACATGAAGAGAAAAGTGGGGCAAAGAAGACATTCTTTTATAGCCATAAATTTTCTTACTCCAAAAGAAAAATTTACTCTTTTCAGTCGTGAAAAACAGTCTGACAACAGAAAAGCCAATTATGGCATCATTGAACCCTGGTTTAGACCAAAAAAGGGCTGGTTTAAGCCATTTTTAGCCATTTTAGACCCTTAAATCAGCCATTAATATAGCAATACCTGGTCTAGAGCCTTCCAAACACGTCAGAATGTGTGTAAGAGACGTATAAGCCATTTAAAACTGTTTTCACTATGATTGTTTTATCTTAAGGGTAGTTTTACCCTCTTGGCAACAGCTAAAACTACCCCAGTTGGTATCAAAACCTCATCATCAATTGAGTCCACAGACCCTGTAACTCAATTCCAGGCCAAAAGTGATGAACTTTTGCGTGAATTTTGAAACCACACGCCTGTCAGAAAGGATTTTGGGGGTCTAGCTCCCCCTTAGAGCTGGAGTTCCTTTCCCCCCCAAATTCAATCTTTCCAATTTATTTTTCCTTTAATTCCTCATCATGTATTATACTTATAATTTACACATGTAATTCAATTGAGTTGTACAGTTCAATACAGTAATAATTGATACCTCATATGTAAATAAAAGTTCACTTATGTAATACACGTGCACATTTTGACATTTCAATTGAATTCAATTGAAAATAATTTAATTCCTCATAACTTCTAAAATATACACAACACCTCAATTTTAACACAAATTTTGTTGATTAAAGCTACATGTGATGTGAATTAAATTAAAGTCTTGGGGATTTTCAATTTTCATACAGAAAATACTAAAAACTTAATTTAAGCTTATTTAGAGTTGAGTTACAAAATTTCCACTCAGAGGTGACCCCACCTGATTTTTTATGAGGAATCCAATGGTGAAATAATTTTTATATGTTTATTTATTGGATAAAAAGTTATAATAATTTTTATTTAACTTTTTTCCAAATTTATTTATTTTTTTACAATTTTGTTAAAAATTCATTTTTACTTAATTTTTTCAAGTATAAATGTAATTTTATAATTTCAAAATTTAATGTAATTTTATTTTTAAATTGTAATTAAATTTGTAATTGTGAATATAATTTTATATTTAAATTTTGATTTTCATTTTAATAATATAAATAAATTTATTTTATTTATATTTATATGTTAATTTTGTATCTGTGGTCTTTTGGGTATATGAAATTACCTCTAAGGCTCACAATTATTATGAGCTGGATAGCTAAAATAACATAAGAAATGAATCACAAACATACCTTATCTTCAGTTTTTAATTCAATTTAAAATTCTTTCCAAATTAGATATAGAATTTGAAGCTCAATGCTGCAATGGCCAAATCTTTGTTTTTTTGTTTTTCATAAAATTCAAGGTCACTTTTCCACTTTTCCTTTTCAAAATTATGTTTTTGGTCCTGTTTTTCCTTGTTGGTTTAAAGCTTGGATTTTAATTGGGCCTCCTCAAATTTCCTAGTATTACAGTTTTTCTCTCACCCCAAAGCAAATAATTTTTCTGTTTCTTTAATTTGTTTTCTTAAGAAAAATAATTCATTATTAATTTTTGAAGAAATTTTTATTTTTTCCTCTATTGAAAAAATAATCATCAATTAAATTATTATTTTTTCTTTAAATCAAGAAAAAAACACTCAGTTAAAAAAAATTGAAAACTCATTTTTTTTGATTTTTTTAAAATCTATTTTTTTCAAAAAAAAAAATTATTCAATAAAACATTTCAAATTAAATTTCTTTCATAATTTTTGAAACCATAATCTAATCCAATAAAATAAATTTGTATCTAAATATTTTTTTTAAGAAAAAAAACACCTCAAATTCTTCACCATTTTTTATATAATGTTGATTACCAAAAGAAAAACACTTACTCATGCACTCATACTAATATTTTTTCTTCTAGGTACTATAATTAAAGGTTTTTTTTCACTCCATAAAACTCTCGCTTTAATTTAAACTAATTTTTTGTATTGAATTTCTTTATTAATTATTATAGGTATTCATTTTCATTTGATTTTAAATCTTAACTTCTTAAATAAATCCTCCATTAGCCTGCCAACCCTCTCCAATCAATTAGAGAGAAATGTTTGAATAAATTTCCAATTTATTGGAGAGCCCCCACATATCTTCAACCCCCAATAAATTTCAATCAATTCAAAGTTAACTTTAAAATCAATTTCTAATTGATTCTTCCCCTTTTAAATTTAATGGAAATGAATTGGCGCCCCAACTGCACTATTTATTTTTAACTAATATTTCTTACTCATTCCAATAATACTGATAGTTTTTATATACTGATACCTTCTTTGTTTTGTTATTTAGTGTTGAAAATCATTATTTGGGCTGTAATTGATTTAATGTTATCTCATTTTCAAGAAATGGGTCGCATCCTGTTTGAAATTAAAAAAAAACAACCATAATTTCTCCTCCAACTCTTTAGGATTCTCAAATTATTTGATTTTTTGGACTCCACAAACTTCTCAAAGTAATTATAAATATGTTTCAACTCATGATATCTCTTGTATTTTATATTATAAGATGATTTTTTGGGACTTTAACTTTTCATCATATTGATGAGGTCAACAGGCACATGACGCAATCATGACATCAACAATATAGCCTTGGAACACGTAAGATGCTGTGGATCTCTGTGGACCAACCAGCTTAAAAGCCCACCTTCAAGATCTCACGAACTAGATCCTCATTTTCTATTTTCTATTTTCTATTTATTTGTCTCTCAATCATCTCAGTCTCATAGGTTCCAACAATTCCACTAACCAGGTTCTTAAAAGTAGAATAAAGTAGTGAAAACAGAACAGAATGGGCGAAAGCTATATCAAGTGGAGGTAAATGAATTCACAAAACTAATCACTATTGATGTAACTAATAGCATTCTATTATAGGCTTGATATAACTTTTCACTCCATATTTCTGTCAAACTTTGACTAATTTTTCAATAATTTTAATAGCCATATTAGTCAGGTACTTATATTATTATCACTATCTTCTGTTAATTAGAAAGACAATTAAATTGAACTTTACTTACTTAGGTCTACTGCTACTAGATTTGTTAAATAATATATTGTTTTGAAAAGTTGAAAAAATCATTAGATCATAACTCCTCTCACATAAACACATGTTAGCAACCAAGTTATCACCTGAAAATTATTAACAGAACTAGAGTGAGAGTAACATCTAGCTTAACAGGCTTTATTTAAAAATGAAAAATCTACGTGATAAAACCATGTTTGAAATATTCACTCCAAGTTATTTGAGCTCAGACAAGGCAGGTACTTGTAAACAAAAGATACAGATTTTGGACAGGTAAAACTGGTCTTATTGGAAAAAGCAACTCAGGCATATCTTCGTATAATGTGTATATCAATCTATCTTTGAAACCAAATTGACTGAAGAAAACAAAACCACTTTCAATTATGAGAAGAAGAATGCATTCAACATGTAACTACTCTATGAGTGCACATCACCAGAGTTCAGATTGATAATTGCACAAAACAATTGCTTCATAGAGTGCCTTGTGGCCAGAACTCCATAGTTTCAATGTGAAATCAACTTAAAAACTTACTCAACCTAGCATATCACCCCAATCTCTCACTATTACAGCATGTCTTTCAGTTCAACAACATTTACTCCGAATTCCTAACATGCACTACTGAAAACACCTATTGAATAGGCCTTCCCAATGGCTCAGCAGCCACCATATTATTAAAAAGTGTCTTACTTGATCCTAATCTAGTCAGCCTTATCCAAAACCTATATTATGTCAAACCGTTTTCCCTTAAAAAAATCAGCTCTCAACTTCTTATTGAGGAAAGCAGGCAATACAGCACAAAAAATGAAATGCTGTTCTCTAACTCCATACACCAAGGATACAGCAAAAAACACAAGAATAAGTTCAAGAAAAATCCACCTTCTCCTTAAGCATCAACTAACACTCAAACCCTCATCTCAGCTACTCCAACAAAGGACGCTCAAGACTACTACCTAGAGAAAAAGTTTCAGCAATTTTTCAATAAGTGAATTACAAAATATCACAATAAAAAGAACACACTGAACCAACTAGCTGAAAAATCATCTTCTGGATCAGAAGATGAGAAAAATGTAGATGGTGAAGGAGGATTATTTATTGAAGAAGAAGAGACACCAACTTTGTTGAGCCTGACGGTAAGCTCCGTAAATGATAATTGGACTCGTATTCATGACTCTGGTGTGTCAAGATCAACAGTTAGAAATCTAAACATGCTATTCAATAGCCAACCTACCTTGATTAACATGAAAATGTTATCTGGTACTGCCAAGATCACAAATGTTGGAAAGCTAAACTTCAATGGATTTATTATCCACCCAGTCTACTACTCTCCAAACGGAAAATCAAATCTCATCTCTAAGTTACAACTTGAAGACAATAGGCTCATATTTTTCAGAAAAAAGAAAATGATAATTGACAAGGCCGGGTACAGAGTGGTACAAAGATTCAACAGAAAAGGAAACCTATATGTAGCTGATCTCAATCCTCCTAATCCCATCATCAACAACATTTTGTCCAAATCAATCCCCAACTGGCATCTCGTTCTCACTCATCCATCTTATCTCTATCCAAAAAAAATTCTCAATATCAACAACTTAAAATAAAAAAATAAGCTACCAAAAAAACTATGAGATTGGTCTGCAATGCAAGCTCAAAAGATTGTGCCGCTCTAATCAGCTACCCTCTGATAATTCTCCATTTGAAAAAATGAATGCAGATATTATAGAAATCACCTCAGTTGCTAAAAACACCGTCAGATATGTCCTGGTTATAATCAATGACTATTCAAGATTCAAAAGGATTTATCTTCTAAACTGGAAGTCACAATATGAAGAAAAACGTTTCTCCTTCTTCTCTGAGCTAAAAAAAAATTGGCCACTATCCATCATACTTCCACAGAAACAGGGGAAAAGAGTTCTCACCATCGAGTTTTCTTGAAACATGAAAACGACTAGGTATCACTATTGAATGAGGCCCAGCAGACTCCCCTAAAACAAATAGGATAGCCGAAAGATTCAATCAAACCCTGCTAATTAAAGTAAGGTGAATGATGGCCCAATTGTCTCTACCTCCAAGCTACTGGGATGAAGCAGAAATATACTCTTCAACTATCATCAAAATTCTACCATCTTCCTCACTCAACTGGCTGTCCCCCAACCAAGTGCTGAAAATATAAGGAAAGGTAATTGATCCTATTGGTTCCATACACAAACTAATTCCTTTTGGGCTAAAAGTATTTTTTCATTGACCTGTCTATCAAAAGTCTATGCCCCCCATCAAAGCCACATCTGTTACTGGGATTTGAAAACTACTCAGACGGGGCTAGGTTCCTAAATCTTGAAACCAAGTGCATGTGATTAGCCATGATTATGTGAGTACCAGTCCCAAGTTTGAGTGTGGCTCAAATAGGTCGAAAAAGAAAACCCTTGATATACTCCTCAAACCCCAGCCAAGGTCATTTCTGTCAACACTAGACTGTCTTGTGATACTCCATTACCACCCATACCAGTCCCTACATATCCTCAAATATGTGTGAGACCCTCCCATCCTTCCACCTCAGCAATTAACAATTCATGTACCTCTACCTCCAAAGCTAAAAAAGGATATACATATGTACCTCACTATTATGTTGCTCCACATAATGTCACAAGTGAAATAAGCCAGGATAACATAATTTGAACCAAAAGAAACCACAAATTTAGAAATCACACTATGTCAACATCAAGCCTCTCCGCCAATTATGAGATCAAAATTAACCTTACTGAAGAAGTAAAGGTCCAGGATATTGAGAGAAATCCGCCTGAAGAAAAACATTGGCACAAGGAAATGTGTGAGCCTGTGAGGTATGTTTAACATACCCATAAGGCCACAAATGATTTTATAAACAATTAAATTTGTCTTAAACAGACTTTTTAGTTGAATTTAAAATAAAAAATAATAAAAAATAAGTATAACTTTTTTTTGGATAAACAAAGTTATAATTATTATGTCATTTTTGGATTCTACACCAAAAATAACCTAGGGTACACCCATAGGGTGTTATACCCAAAAACACTTATTTCTTGTGTTATTAGAAGATTTAAGAATCTCACAGTACTAATGTAACTTTTTAACATTTTTTTAAAATTGTTAAATTTAAGCTTAATTAAGCTTAAATTTAAAGTTACATAAGGTTTATGCAACTTTACCAAAATTTTAGTTAAAATTGAGGTGTGGTGTATATTTACTGAATTGGCTAAGGATTTGCCATACAGAATGTAAATCCTGCGTGAGCTCAATTTAAAAGGGTTTAAGGCCATAGTATGGCTTTAAATAAATAAAAGGGCAAAATCCACGCAAAAAGGTGGGACAAAGGAAAAAGACCAAATAGAGCTGGGGTACCCAACTTTTTGGATCTGCCAGGATTCAATTAAGGTTGTCCACCTGTATTGGAGGATTTTCAACCTTATTTAAACTTTAAGATTAGACTTTGATCCAACCTTAAGGTTTAAACTGGTTTTATCCTAAATTGGACAGGAATTTCAAGCTGCCAAGAGGGTAAATCCCAATAAGCAGGCTTGGAATCAAGGTTTTAAGAACTGTCAAAGCTTAATCAAGCTTAAAAAGCTTAAATAAGCTTAAAACTTTAAGGTTTCAATCATCAAAACCTTATCAAAACTTAAGGTTTTGTGTGTATTGCTATTTTACGTGGAAAAATAGTAATAACTTCAAAAATTCATTAAAAATCCAAATCTTAATGGATTTGCTTGAAAATTTCACACAGCTTAGAATTTAATATTATCAATATATAAATTAAATTTTAAGTATCTTTTATTAATAGGTTTCCTGGGTAATTAGCCTGGAAAATTACTTTTTTAATTAAGCTTAAAGAAAATTATGATTTCTTTAAAAATTAATTAAAAATTCAGTTTAAGAGATTTCTGCTTGAAACTCTGATTTTATGTTGTTCATGTGATGAACTTTAATATAAATAAACTTATTTTATATTAAAACTTAAAATAATTAAACTAAATGAGGATTAAAGTTACTTGGAGTTAAGAATAACACTGATAACTTTAAATTGGAAGTAAAAATAAGTTGCCTTAAGTTAAGAACTTAATTTTTAAGCATGGTTTTTCAGTTTTGACCTGAGCACGCCCTCTACATCCATTATGAATCATGAGAGCTGCTCTGTAGACATAAAAAGAGTCTTTTCATCACTGTTTTTGTCCATCATTAATAATCAATCCAATCATATTAGAAATTTAAACAGGTAAAGTTTTATTAAATATAAAATCTTATTATTAAAAGTAATTCTTAAGTTATTTTTATTCTTTATTTATTAAATTAAAGAATTGAAGTCATAGAATTCAGATTATTGTTGTAATCATCTATAATAAATTTTATTATATAAAATTATCATCTTAAATATCTTTTAAAATCCACAAATTCCTCTCAAAAACTCTTTAATCATAAATTTTAGTATAAAAAGTTGTTTTATCTTTGATTTTATTGATTTTTGGCGTGTTTTTAACTTATAATCATTATTTAATATAATAACTGTTGTTTTATAACTTGTTGTATTAAATAAATCTTATAAGTAAGTTTTCTCTAAAAGTTCTATATATTTTTTTATCTAGTAATAGTTTTTTTTATATAGAATTTTATTCTATAAAGAATTATTTCTGCACAGTGTGTGATTAATTCTTTTTATAAATAATATTTATATTATTTATAAGTGGTTAATATTCTTATTTTCCACGTGTAATTGTCTCATTAAGAGCTTTACACTTCTTATTGTTATAACTGTCAGTGACTATAACAATAATAGAATAATTATAATTTATTATAATTATTATATTTTTTTTTATTATTATATTATTATAATAATAATTAAATTTATTTTTTTTATATAATTATTTTTAATAATTATATTTAAATTTGTGGTTATAATATTTCATTATATTATATTTTTCTACTGAGGACAGTCATAGTACTCTTGATATTGTTACTATTATCAAGAGTTTCATAGACAAACCTTACATTTGGGGGCCTGGCCGGGAATTTTAAACCAACTTTTGGGACATAAATCATATTCTAGACCTTATTTTACTGTTTTTTGACGTAAAATTGCCATATTTGTCTTAATATTGGCTTTTTTGGGACTTATCCCTTATAAATAATCTTTATAATATTAATAAAGTTATTTTTTTCTTAAGAATATTGTTTGAAACAATATACTATTGAGTGACTTGGAATAAATTTCTTTTGTCTAACTAGTGGCTTTTTCACATCACAGACTTGAAATTTATTCTTTGAGTTATTCTAGTATAAAGTGAATAATAATATAATTTTGATTAATTAACTTGTTAATTGCATAATTATTATTTCTTTAAAGAAAATAATAAATCAAATAAAAATTCTTTAAAAATAAAAATCTTTACTAAAAATATTTTTTTCTTTTATCTTAGACATTTTTCTTTATTTTTGACGTAATTTGCCATAAATTACATAAAAACAACTTTATTCAATAAGTTGAGTTTATAAGTTATTTTTATTATTTGATAAAATAACTTATATTTTTAAATTTTCTCTAGTGTCTTCCATCAGAGAAAGTTCTTCAGACTCTGAAGCCTCAGAGTCCAGTATTGAAATTCAAACCAGCCCAGCACCAAGGGGTTTAATAACCAAAGAGCCCTTTAAAGGTCCTGCAGGTGAATTCAATCCACTTTTACTCTAATTTTTATTAAAATTGACGTGAAATGACTCCTACTAGAAGTGGAAGCAACTACTCCATCCAATCAAATGGATCTGGACCAGGACATTCCAGCCATAAATCCAAAAGGCAAGAATGTCCTCCCAGAGGAGAGGCACAAATGGAGGATGCCAGAACTTCCACCAGTTCCCAAAGGTTAGCCAGCACCTTTGAACCTCTTATTGAGAGTCCAGAAGCTGACATAACTGCTATTGCTGTTAGACCTGAACCATTTCCAACAGGCAACTGTGGAAATTTATCAATCCCAATGGAAAAACTGGTTCCTGGCGTCAAAACAACAAGAGTGGGAACTCCTTCCAAGTCTTTGGATAGGCACCATGAACTCTTATCTTCAAGTGAAGAAGTTCATGGGGCCAGAAAAGACAGAAGATCTTCTATTGGGTTGGACACCAATGTCTGTCAAAGGACAAGTCCAACAGATAAAAGCTTGGTTGAAAAACCAAAGCATGTTATCAGAAGACCAGAAGAAGAAGTTGGCCCAGGGCAAGGACAACAGCCAAGTGGAAGCTCCTCAAGCATCCACCAGCAAAAATCCGCCTCAACAAGTGCCAAACAAGCCCAAGCAAGCCCCAAAGACCAACCAGAAGGGCAAGCAAAAGGCAAAGGGAAAGGCAAAGCCCAAGTGGAACAAGCCCTACCCTCAGAATTACAGAATTCCAAAGAAGGAAAAGACAGCCATGGACAATGTGTTCAATATGGCAAGAACTTTGATGGAATTCAAAAACAAGGAGGAGGAAAGATTGAACCAATCCTTTCCAAAGAAATAGACCCTGTAAAGCTTGTAACTTACTTTGAATCTTGTAATAAAGAAATTATGGCAAAATTTAAAGCATTTGATCATGTCCAACAAAAGCTGGGCAATGAGATAGTACAAGTTAAAGACCAACAAAAGACCATTATTGGCCTTGAAAATGTTAATAAGGCAAATATTTTGTCTTTGACGCAAATTTGTGAAAGACTTGAGCATAAAGTTACCTTACTCAATCAACCAGATGAGAATTCAATTTCTTTTATAACTGGACAGTTAAGAGAATTGAAAATACAAGTTCAAAACTTGGAAAATTCAACTGGCCACAATGCAGCTCTTTTTCAAGAACAATTGGAAAAAAGTGATAAAGCAAGACTTGAATTGAAAGAAGATATTCAATCAAGTATTAATAATATATCACTAAAAAATGAATTGCCAAGGCAATCCACACCATTTCTTGACAGAAATGATCTTAACTTGAATAATGATTTACATCATACAATTTCAAGTAATGATGTGGAAACTGCTTGCAATTACAAAGACATTCCAAGATTAGAGGAATGGCCAACCTTCAGTGGTGAAGGAGAATATAATCATATGGAATTTATGAAAACAATTGATATGTTCAAAGAAGACTTTAACATACCAGATGAATACATAAGTGCCAGATTACACTCATTATTTACCAAATCAGCTAAGAAATGGTATTATAAGATGAGACAAGACCATGGAAAACATTCCTGGCCTTGGTGGAAAGAACAAGTTATTTCCAAATGGGCAAATGATTCCTGGAGATTTAGAATGGAAAATTCTTTTGAGGAAGCCATTTTTAATATTGAGAGGGACAGGCCCATGACTTGGTTTCTTAAACAGAAGGACAGATTAACTGCCCTTCATCCTGATATGTCTGAACCAATGGTACATAAAAGGATATTAAGAAAGTGTGGTGGTGACCTTGAGCATGCTATAAGAAGCAGATGTATTGAGCCTTGCTCTACAGAAGATTATATCAATGCTATGGAGGATATCACTACTAGAACAAAAATTGGAAGAAATTGGTATAAACCCCCAATAGACAACAAGACTAGTGGGAAACCAATTTCAAAACCAAATAAACCACATGACAGACCTCCTTTGAAATGTCATAAATGTGGAAGCACATCTCATTTAGCAAACACTTGTCCAAAAAAGACAAGAGTCAATGAGATAAGTGTAGAAAAAGCGGAAGACACAAAAGAAACTGAGGTAGCTTTACATGAAAGTGATTCTGAACCTTCAGAAGAAGAAGAAACATCAGAAGAACTTAGTATAGAGAATATTAATGTTTCTTTTGAGGTCACTGAGGTACATACTCACTTACCACAGTACAGTGATGAATGTATGGATCTCATACATGTGCAAGATGCCAGAATGCAAAAAACCAAACCTGCCAGAGGTAAAGGTTATACAGCTGGGTCATCTTGTATCACTAATATTGTGATAAATAACACAGAAGCCAAGATACATCTTGACTCAGGTGCTTTTTGCACTTGTGTTGGGAAAGATTATCTTGACAAAATTTATACCAATTGGCAAGACAAGCTGATGCCAATTGAAGGTGTAAAATTCAGCAGTGCTAGCCAGAATATGCATCCTTTGGGTATATTTGAAGCTACAATAATATTTCCTCACCCTGCAGGAAGTATGAGATTGAAAGCTGAATTTGTTGTTATGAATAATTGTACTTCACAACACTTTATACTTGGGAATGATTATCTCAATATCTATGGTATTGATATTAATAATTATAAGGACAGATATTTCACTATAGGGGAAAATAAAAGGCAAAAATTTGCTTTTTCTCCAGAAAGAGAAGAAATTACTGTCATTCAACAAGTAAAAAATGTTAATAAAGAAAAATTTGTGTCAGATCAATTAAGTGAAGCACAAATTAGTCCTGAATTAACACCAGAAATGAAGGAAGAACTTATTGAAATTTTATTTCAATTTCAAAAAGCCTTTGCTTCTGATGATGAACCACTTGGGGCTATAAAAGGCCATGAAGTGGATATCATGCTTAACGTGGAGAGACCTTATCCCCCACTATTAAGAAGACCAGCTTACCCAGCTAGCCCTAGGGCTAGAGAAGCATTAGAAAGTCATATTCATGAACTAATGAAACTGGGAGTTCTTAGAAAAGTTGGACACAATGAGGAAGTAGAAGTCACAACTCCAGTAATCATTACTTGGCATAATGATAAGTCAAGGATGGTTGGGGATTTTAGGGCATTGAACACCTATACTATTCCAGACAGGTATCCAATCCCTAGAATCCATGAGACTTTGACTCAATTATCCAAAGCAAAGTTTATTACTTCCATGGATGCTCTTAAAGGCTTCCATCAGAATGTTTTAACACCTCATGCAAGGAAATTATTGAGAATAATAGCTCATTGTGGTATTTATGAATATTTGAGGATGCCTTTTGGTATTAAAAATGCACCCTCTCATTATCAAAGAATGATGAATACCATATTCCCACATGAATTATCAGAGGGATGGTTAATCATTTATATTGATGACATTATCATTTGTTCAGAAACCTGGCAATCACATTTAGAGAGACTTTCATTAGTACTTAGGAAAATTCTACAAGTGAACATGAAAATTTCTCTTAAAAAATGTAATTTTGGGTTTCATGAGTTGAAAGCTCTGGGACATGTAGTATCAGGACTAAGCCTTGGTGTTGACAAAAACAAAGTGGCTGCAGTTTTACTGAAACAAATGCCCCAGAACAAAAAAGAGATGATGTCTTTCTTAGGATTTGCCAGTTATTACAGGCAACACCTTAAAGATTTTGCAATCCATGCCAGATCATTATACAGAATTTGTGATCAACAGACTGTTTTTGAAATGACACAGGAGAGAATTCAAGCATATGATAAAATCAAGCATGCCTTGACCAATGCACCATTATTATTGATGCCAGACTGGAAACTTCCTTTTAAGCTGTATATTGATGCATGTGGTGATGGTTTAGGAGCTGCTCTTCATCAAGTTCAAATTGTCAATGACAAACCTTATGAAGGTCCAGTTTGTTTTATTTCAAGACAAATTAAACCTACTGAGGCAAGATATGGAGCTAGCCAAATGGAGTGCCTTTGCCTTGTTTGGGCTCTGGAAAAACTTCATTATTATCTTGATGGTAGTGTGTTTGAAGTAATTACTGATTGTAATGCAGTAAAATCACTTCTTAACATGAAGACTCCAAACAGACACATGTTAAGATGGCAGATTGCTATACAGGAGTATAGAGGCAACATGACCATAGTACATAAAGCTGGAAATATTCATAAGAATGCTGATGGCTTAAGTAGATGGGCATTACCCAATACACCTGATAATCCTGCCTATGTTCCTACAAGTGCAGAACCTCAAATCCCAATTGAAGGAATCAATATCACAGATGTTGGAACAGAATTCTTTGAAGAGGTTAGAGAAAGCTACAGGCAAGATAAGAATTGTCATATTCTTACTGCTCTACTTGACAAAGATTGTAAAGATGTAGCCTTGGCTAATTCTCTGGATGATATTTGGAAAACATCTTATGATAATGGAAGATTTCATTTGTTTGATGGTATACTATATCATAGATCTAAACACACATGTGTCATGGTCCTATGTAGTAGAATGTTGATTAACACAATACTACTAGAATGCCATGATAACATTTATTCTGGACATCTGTCTGAAGACAGAACAATGGAAAGAATTAAGACATGTGCCTGGTGGCCATCTTGGAGAAAAGATGTCATTGAGTACTGTCATAGTTGTGATAGATGCCAGAAAGCCAATAAAGCTACTGGGAAAAGGTTTGGTTTAATGATCCATATTCAAGAACCAAGTACCCCATGGGAAGTGGTTCACATGGATTGGGTAACTGCTTTACCACCTGGAGGTGATAAAAGTTACAATGCATGTCTTGTTATTGTGGACAGATATAGCAAAACACCAATCTTTTTACCATGCCATAAAGATGACACAGCTATGGATACAGCTCTTCTAATTTGGAACAGAGTCATATCCCATACTGGTCTCTTTAAAAATATCATTAGTGATAGAGACCCAAAATTCACATCAGCCTTATGGACTAATCTACATAAGCTTTTGGGTACAAAATTATCATTTTCAACGGCCTACCATCCACAAACAGATGGACTGGCAGAAAGAATGATTCAAACCCTTGAGGACATGATCAGAAGATTTTGTGCTTATGGCCTGGAGTTTAAAGATTCTGATGGCTTTACCCATGATTGGTGTACTCTTATACCAGCATTGGAATTAGCCTACAAGACCTCCATCCATGCTTCAACAGGCAAGACTCCTGCAATGTTGGAAAAAGGATGGAACCCCAAACTTCCAGTTGATACTTTGAAAAAAGATTTGGTTGACATTCATCCAACTGCTTCAAGCTTTAAGCTGCTGCTTGATAAAGTGAGACATCATGCAAATCAAAGCATGAATGATGCCTTTGAATATGCTAAGCAGAAATGGGATAAAAGTCATAAGACACCAGAATTCAAAGTAGGGGACTTAATACTAGTTTCAACCTTGAACTTTAATAATATTAAAGGTCCAAAGAAATTGAAAGATTCCTTTGCAGGACCATTTATTATTAAAGCCCTCCATGGGACAAATGCAGTACAAGTAGAACTGTCAGGAGAGTTAGGAAACAAACACCCAACTTTCCCTGTCAGTCTTGTAAAGCATTACACATCAAGTGATAAGGAATTATTTCCTTTGAGAAATGAAACACCCTTAGAAGTACCCCCACTTGAACCAAGTGAGGAAAAGAAAGTACTGAAAGTCTTAAAAGAAAGAAGACTTAGGGGTAAAAATGAAAGAGAATACTTAGTCAGGTACAGAAATCCACAACATGAAGATGAGTGGGTTGAAGAAAGTAAGATACCTGATTCCCAAAAGTTTCTCAGAAGATTCAGACATGAGAGAAGACCAATTCCTCAATAAAAGTTTGAATTGTGTGCTTTACATACTTGAACAGTATAAGTAGAGAGGTTGGACAGTGGATTATACCCCCCCAAATAACTTGGGGGTACACTAAAGGAAAATTGTGGTACAATTTTTTTTGGTGGTAGGGAATGTGAGCCTGTGAGGTATGTTTAACATACCCATAAGGCCACAAATGATTTTATAAACAATTAAATTTGTCTTAAACAGACTTTTTAGTTGAATTTAAAATAAAAAATAATAAAAAATAAGTATAACTTTTTTTTGGATAAACAAAGTTATAATTATTATGTCATTTTTGGATTCTACACCAAAAATAACCTAGGGTACACCCATAGGGTGTTATACCCAAAAACACTTATTTCTTGTGTTATTAGAAGATTTAAGAATCTCACAGTACTAATGTAACTTTTTAACATTTTTTTAAAATTGTTAAATTTAAGCTTAATTAAGCTTAAATTTAAAGTTACATAAGGTTTATGCAACTTTACCAAAATTTTAGTTAAAATTGAGGTGTGGTGTATATTTACTGAATTGGCTAAGGATTTGCCATACAGAATGTAAATCCTGCGTGAGCTCAATTTAAAAGGGTTTAAGGCCATAGTATGGCTTTAAATAAATAAAAGGGCAAAATCCACGCAAAAAGGTGGGACAAAGGAAAAAGACCAAATAGAGCTGGGGTACCCAACTTTTTGGATCTGCAAGGATTCAATTAAGGTTGTCCACCTGTATTGGAGGATTTTCAACCTTATTTAAACTTTAAGATTAGACTTTGATCCAACCTTAAGGTTTAAACTGGTTTTATCCTAAATTGGACAGGAATTTCAAGCTGCCAAGAGGGTAAATCCCAATAAGCAGGCTTGGAATCAAGGTTTTAAGAACTGTCAAAGCTTAATCAAGCTTAAAAAGCTTAAATAAGCTTAAAACTTTAAGGTTTCAATCATCAAAACCTTATCAAAACTTAAGGTTTTGTGTGTATTGCTATTTTACGTGGAAAAATAGTAATAACTTCAAAAATTCATTAAAAATCCAAATCTTAATGGATTTGCTTGAAAATTTCACACAGCTTAGAATTTAATATTATCAATATATAAATTAAATTTTAAGTATCTTTTATTAATAGGTTTCCTGGGTAATTAGCCTGGAAAATTACTTTTTTAATTAAGCTTAAAGAAAATTATGATTTCTTTAAAAATTAATTAAAAATTCAGTTTAAGAGATTTCTGCTTGAAACTCTGATTTTATGTTGTTCATGTGATGAACTTTAATATAAATAAACTTATTTTATATTAAAACTTAAAATAATTAAACTAAATGAGGATTAAAGTTACTTGGAGTTAAGAATAACACTGATAACTTTAAATTGGAAGTAAAAATAAGTTGCCTTAAGTTAAGAACTTAATTTTTAAGCATGGTTTTTCAGTTTTGACCTGAGCACGCCCTCTACATCCATTATGAATCATGAGAGCTGCTCTGTAGACATAAAAAGAGTCTTTTCATCACTGTTTTTGTCCATCATTAATAATCAATCCAATCATATTAGAAATTTAAACAGGTAAAGTTTTATTAAATATAAAATCTTATTATTAAAAGTAATTCTTAAGTTATTTTTATTCTTTATTTATTAAATTAAAGAATTGAAGTCATAGAATTCAGATTATTGTTGTAATCATCTATAATAAATTTTATTATATAAAATTATCATCTTAAATATCTTTTAAAATCCACAAATTCCTCTCAAAAACTCTTTAATCATAAATTTTAGTATAAAAAGTTGTTTTATCTTTGATTTTATTGATTTTTGGCGTGTTTTTAACTTATAATCATTATTTAATATAATAACTGTTGTTTTATAACTTGTTGTATTAAATAAATCTTATAAGTAAGTTTTCTCTAAAAGTTCTATATATTTTTTTATCTAGTAATAGTTTTTTTTATATAGAATTTTATTCTATAAAGAATTATTTCTGCACAGTGTGTGATTAATTCTTTTTATAAATAATATTTATATTATTTATAAGTGGTTAATATTCTTATTTTCCACGTGTAATTGTCTCATTAAGAGCTTTACACTTCTTATTGTTATAACTGTCAGTGACTATAACAATAATAGAATAATTATAATTTATTATAATTATTATATTTTTTTTTATTATTATATTATTATAATAATAATTAAATTTATTTTTTTTATATAATTATTTTTAATAATTATATTTAAATTTGTGGTTATAATATTTCATTATATTATATTTTTCTACTGAGGACAGTCATAGTACTCTTGATATTGTTACTATTATCAAGAGTTTCATAGACAAACCTTACAAAATGAAAGCAGAATATTACTCCCCAGTAGCTAAAAATACTGGCACCTTGGTTCCAAACCCAAGGAAAGAAAAAATTATAGGTGGTATGTGGTGACTCACAAAAAATGAAAATGAATTTGGCAACACATTTGGATATAAGGCTAGTTTGGTATGTTTTGGCAATCATCAAGATCGCATGGTAAATTACTATGACACCTATTCTGCTGTTGGAAGAAATTAATTGTTCAAAATACTTCTATTGCTCAATGTCAACAAAAACCATCACTTATTCCAATTAAACATGGAAACTGCATTTCTATGTGAAAATATTGATACTAAATTTTATGTTTCTCAAGTGGCAAACTTTGAAGTTTCAGGAAAGGAACACTGGGTCTGGAGACTAAAAAAATCCTTATACTGCACAAAACAGGCCCCAAGAAAATGGAAAAAACATCTTTTCAAAACACTACAGAAGATTTGGATAACATCAAGTGACTGTGATGGATATTTCTTCTGGTACAAAACAAATTCAACATTAATGCACATACACATCAACAATGGATTTATCATGAGTGAATCAAGAGATGAGATACTAAGGATACTAGATAAACTAAAGGAACATTACACTCTAAAGGTAAAAGAAAAACCAAGTAAACATTTAGAATACAACTTTGTATGGAATAATTCTGGGTAAGTACTTCTCCACCAATCCCACTTCTGTAAAAAAATCCTTGATTAATTCAACATTTCCAATTCCAACTCCATAAAAACACCTGCACCTATGAAATTGCACCATCAGCTGTAACTAAACACCAACAATTTTGAAGCAAACCTCATTCAAAATGCTGTTGTAATGTTGAACTACTTGGAATTACACGCCATACCAAACATAACCTTCACCATAAATGTACTATCTCAGTTTGCATCAAATCCAAAAACCATCCACTGGGGACTTGTTAAAAATCCTTTACAATATTTAAAAGGGAGTTTCAGACTTGGAATTGTATTCTATAAACATTAAGGAAATAATGACTGTGAATTGGTGGGATGGGAAGATGCGGACTACGAGACTGTTCAACTTATGAAGAGATCTATCTCAGGAATGATCATCACTTTCTATTAGAATCCAATTACCTGGTCAGCAAAGAAGAAACCACTAGTCACTCAACTAACCACTGAGGGCAAGCTCATCGCTATAAATAATGCAGCCAAGAAATTGAGATGGGCAAACAACCTGATGATATCTATGAGACTAATGATTCATGCGCACACCATCTGAAATGACAACTCCGGAGAAATCATAAACAGAAAATAAGCACAGCTAAATCCAAGCTCAAAGGACATTGAAATCAGATTTAAATAGGTATAAGAAATTGTAAAAACAAGCTATTAATAATGAGGCAAGTTGGAACTAATGAAATTATTGCCAATGTACTAACAAAACTGCTAGGAAAAACAAAATTCATACAAAACAAGAAAATGATGAATATGGCCACCTATGACAAGGTTAAGGAGGGGTGACCTAATAATGATTTCAACAATATATCCCTGGCACACGTAAGATTATGTGGATCACTGCGGAACGGCCGGCTTAAAAACTCACATTCAAGATCTCAAGAACTAGATCCTCATTTTCTCTCTATTTGTCTCTAAATCGTCTCAGTATCATCAGTTCCAACCCATCCACAATTCAGTTCATTAAAAGTGGAATAAAGTAGTAGAAACAGAACAGAATTGGTGAAAGCTATATCAAGTGGAAGTGAATAAATTCACAAAACTAATCGCTATTGATGTAACTAATAACATTCTATTATAGGCTTGATATAACTTGTCAATCAAGATTTCTGTCAAAGTTTTACTACTTTATCAATAATTTTAATAGCCATATGAGTCAGGTACTTATATTATTATCACTATCTTCTGTTAATTAGAAAGACAATCAACTTACAATGTACTTACTTATGTCTACTAATACTCGTTCTGTTAAATAATATATTGTTTCAAAAAGGTGAAATGATCATTAGATCATAACTCCTCTTGCATAACCGCAATTGAATCCCAATATGTTGCTAAGATTAATCAATCCAAAAATAGACAACAAAGAAAAAAATTAAAATACCTTAATAAAGTATTATCAATCAATAAAACTTGGTAACAAAGAGGATGAAAATTCAACTTGGCTTGAAATGCTTCCTTAGAAGACTCTTAACCCACCATATGCTTCTATTGATAAGCCGCGGAGACCATGCTCTCCATTAATGATTTATCAGATTTATTTATTCAATAATAACACGAAAATCTTGTCTAATGCTGAAAAGATCATAATAATCTTGAATAATCTTGAAGAAGAAATGAGGATATGTCATCTGGAATTATGAAAGGCATTGGATTTTTCAGATTTATGATTCTGTTAAATCTGCTGAAGTTTGTGCAATAAAACCTGGATTAACTCAAAAATAAATTTATGAAGAAAATCAAGATTAATTAAGACTGAAAGATTTTAATTAACCTATTAGCTCACAAATACAATACTTTTCCAACATGGCACTTCCAAAGAAATAAAATTATAATTAATTATTCTAAATTACCTAGCTTAAGTAAACTGGAATGAAGCTCAAACTCCTCACATGAATTCCAAACCTTCTTCAACTTTATTTTGACTTATGATGGTTTTAACAACAATTCACATATGGATAAGCAGGAAATGAACCCTTGGAATTATTTTATTTTTCTTTCATGAATAAAAAAACCTTCAAAACTATACCAATTGTTTTCAAGCCATCTGATCATGGATTATCTTTTCCTTAACTCAATTTTGATTTTGATTTTTCCAAAAAAAATAAGGCATAATTGAATTCCTTTAGATAAAAAAACCTGTCTTTATCAAACCACAAAACACCCAAAATGATTAACTGACAATCCAAAAATTAGTCATTTTGATTTCTCCTTTTATATCAAAGAAAATTACTCAACATTTGACACCAAAAGAGATTTATTTCAAAGCTTTTGTGCAGAAGAAAAAAAGAAAATGTGCAAGATTAGAAGATAGTTAGTAAGAAAAAAATTTCAAATAGTTCTTTTTGATTAAGATAAAATATTTCAAATGAATTATATTAATAATTATCCTATGAAACAAAAGAAAACTTTAAAATTCAAAAACTAAATTACTTCTTCCTAAATATTAATTTTTCTAAAAAAAATTAATATAAATTTCAATCAGAAACATGACTAATATGAAATCAATATTTCACACTTAAGATTTTTGATTATTAATATTCTTACTATTTTAATCAAAATTTATGTTATATTAAATCAAAATTTTTTCTATTGTTAAACCATTTCAAATTTAGTGGCTTGATTTTATCATTAATGTTCAAGTGGGGATTTAAATATTCAGTCTTCAATAAATTTTGTAGATCAGGTGAGTCATTATATTAATCTAAATATATCCATTAGTCTCTAATATTTTGTAATAAATTTATTAAAATAAGACAAGCTACCACCAATTCAAAAAAATATTGAATCTCTTCTTTATTATGCATTTGATTGAAAATCTCCCTCAAATATGACCACATTACATTTGAAATACCAATAGTATGTTTAATATCAACTTTTGATCTATCCCAACATATATTGAAATTTTGATGATCATAAGAATGGGAATATTCAGCTTTATATACTGGTATGATACACTATGAGCTTGCATATTCTGGATATTCAAAGAGGTACTCATTTTTGAAATACAATTACAGGGGATTCTCTGATATTTGCATGTGTTCATATAAATTGGAGTAATGGTGAGCCTTAAAATCCAACATTAAATGCAATGAAGCACTTATTAATACCACAAAATAACTAAATACTTTGAATCAGCTTGTGAAAATTAATTTCTAATAAAATATTTGTAATAACTTTAATTTTGGCCAATATAATCCCCCCCAACTTGAGGAAGCCATTGATACAAACTTATCGGACTAAAATTAATTAATCCAATGAAGCTGAGGAATCTCTACTGTATTTTGAGAAGTTGACAAGGATATATAATGAATTTTCAAGCTTAACCAAAACTTCATGATCTTCTGAGTATAAAGTATAATTTAACCACACTTAACACAAAATAGCATACCAAGATTACAAAATGATTCCCCATTTCCATTGGATCCTAAAAAGGAAAATTCTACTGCTAGTTGGCTGACTGGATCCTGATGCTTATATCTTGATTAATTTTGAATAATTGCATTATCTTGAATCATCAATAGCAACCAATAGAGCTATTCAGGTGTAGTAAAGAATGACTGTTTGAATTCTTCAGTGGATAAGCTTTGTGAGCATTTGTACTATGACAAAATATTAAAAAGGTCACAAAAAAACTTGAAAATACTTATTTTAATAATAAGAATTTGAATTATCATCTTAAAAGGTGTAAAAATCCCATAAAAAGGCATAAAAACTTCATTATCTCAGAAACTAATCAATAAGAATGTGAAATAAATTACAAAATTAGATTCTCCATGAAGACTACACATAAAAAATGTTTATTTCATATCTCAAAAGTCAATAATTACTGAGATAGCTTGAATATATGTGTGAGCCTTGAGGTATATTTTACATACCCAAATAGGCCACAATTATCTTAAAAAGAAATTTTGAATTATGCAAAACTCATAAGTCATGCATATATCCAAAATTCATCATTTTCAATTTCAGGAAAGATGAATAACTTTTTATTGAGTAAGTAAATCCATGGATTTAAGACCAGATTTGGATTCTACACAAAAAATTCACCTAGGGTAGACCCATAGAGTGAATAAGCTCAATTTAAGTATTTGAGGTGGTAAAATGGAAAATACTTCAATACCACATCATCAATACCACATAAAAGATCCGTGAAAATTTTTGTTTTTCTTAATTTCACACCAAAATAATGGGAAAGTGAGAAATCCCATGTTACATATACACTAAGAATAGTGTTATGCATGTTTTGAGCACTTAATATCATAGTATTCTTACATGGACTTTTGGTACACCCATAGTGGATATCTCACCTTAGCTTAAATTTCTATTTTGACGTAAAAATTAGGCAAGGGGGACAAAAGACATCAAAGAGAGCCAGGGTACCCAACTTCTGAGGCCTCAGAGGCGTGGATAGCTCCAGAGCATGGATCCATGGCTCATCTTGGCCCAATTGGTAAACTAAAACTCTTTGGGAACTTGGTTACCAAGTTACACCTACTGTAATCACAAGAAAATAGCAAATAACCTGCTATTTTGACATGCCAAGGAGGTAATGAGCTACTTAGACTCCTGTAGCCACGTCAATTCTTGATGACTTTCCATGACTAGACCCTAAAAGAGTAATTAAAACCCTTTTGGGACTCATATTAATTGATTTACCTCATAGCAACCAGCAAAATACTGCTATTTGCAATTCTACGTAGAAATGAGGTAAAAACTTCAAAAATTCATTAAAAATACAATTCTTAATTAATCTTTCTGAAACTTTCAGGACCAATGAAGAACTGTATTATCTATGGTAAAACCAAAAAGAATTACAGTTTCATTAGTAAAATTAAAAGCTTTACTTACAGTCCATTTTTGACCATTCTATGTGAAACACTGAATCTTCAAAAATTCACAGTAATTAAATTCCGTGATGAAATTGGCAATAACATTGATAACTTTGAGAAATCAATGATCATTTTAGAATAAAAGAAGATTTACTGTTGTTACTCCTTTTATTCTTAACCATATTGGGGTTGGTAGTCACGTAAAAGCATCAATTAAGTAATTATGATAATCTTACGTGACAACAGATGATGCAATCATTAATCCAGAAAAGTTTTATTGTTTTCTCACTCACTGGTTTTCAGTTTGCTCCATGGCACGCCTCTGTGAGCTGTTATTGACTTAAAAGAAGCCTCTTCTTGCTGTTTTTCCCGTATCATCATCATCTTATCAATTTATAAAATCATTATTACCAACAAGTAAGTATTAGTTAAAGCTATTCTTAAGTGTTTTAAATCTTTCCAAATCATCCAGAAAGACGTGAAATCCTAGAATCCAACTATATATTGTTGTAATACTGTTATAAATCCTTTTGATCCCTTAAATCCACAATTCCACGTCAAATTTCTCTCCTTTTATCTATCAATAAGCTCTTTGGAGTATTAGTGAGTCATTTATCTTTAATTCTTAAAGTTTTTCTCTAGTAATAGTTTTCTTCAAGAATTATCCTTATAATTATTCTTGTAAAAGATAATTATATATTAAAATAATTTCATTATTTTAATAAAGAAGTTTTTATTATTAAATTCTTCTTGTAATTGATTCTTGTAGACAATTACTGCTCACAGTTATAATCACTAGTAGTGTATAACACGTGAAAGAAATAATTTTATAATTATTTAATTGTGGTTATAATAATTTTTTATTATTATATTTCATAAGAACAGACATAGTACTGTTGATTAATAGTAATATTATCATCAGTTTCATAGTCACATCTTACATTTGGGGGCCTGGCCGTGATTTTATCCATAGACTTGGCTTTAATCACATTCTAGACTTCATTATTGTGTTCCAAAAAACCACCATACCTACCACATCCTACATTTGGGGGCCTGGCCGTGTTTTTTGAACCTTGTACCCTTAATTAATATATTTTTAAGCTCTAAAATATATTAATTTAATAATTTTTCTTTCATTTTAAAGCTAAAATAATTCTTATTTTTGAAATTGTTTTGGAAATCTTTTCATTGAGGAATTTGGTTTAATTTTATACTGTTTTTACACGTGGCTTTTTCACATCCAAAAACTTATAAAATTATTCTTTGAGTTACTCTGAATTAATTTTCATTCAAAATCTTAAATTTTAATTTTTTTCTTTAAAAAGAATAATTCTTCTAATATTAAAAAATATAAAACTTATAAAAAATCTTTAAAAAAATATATTAAAAAGTATAAAAAATAATTTTTTCTCTTTTATAAATTTTTTCTAGTGTCTTTAATCAAATACTGTGCAGCTGGCAACAGACTCAGTAAAAGATATATCACTAGTCCAGAATCTGAAGAAAGTATTGAGGTGCAAATTGCTAAAAGAGGCACCTTATTTAATTCTGAAAAGAATAAAATACCACCAAAAGGTGTGTTTTTATCTTTATTTTTACTCTTTATCCTGAAATTGACGTAAAAATGGTGCATACCAGAAATGGAAGCAACTATTCAGTCCAACCAGATGTATGTGGACAAGGAAGAGGCAAGACCAAATCCAGAAGTGCCAAATCTTCCACAAGAAAGACACATCTGGAGGATGCCAGAGTTGCCCCCCATTCCCCAAGGTCTGTACCAACAGATTTTGACACAAATTCTGAGCCTGAACTAATTTATGATAATATTTCCAGGGCTGAACCATTTTCAAGTGGCAGCAATAGAAATATATCAGAGCCAGTACAAAAATTGGTTCAGAGCAGCCAAAGAAGAGGAGTGGGAAATCTGCCCAAGCCTTTGGCAGGGGGCCATGAACTCCTACTTACACATCAAGAGCTTTCTGGGTCAGGAGAAGACCATAGAACTCTTAGGAGGATGGAGCCCCCTGTCTTGCAAAGACAAGGTCAAAAAGATAAATAATTGGTTGAAGAACCAGAGTCTTTTATCCATAGACCAGAAGAAAGAGTTGGAAATGACTCCAACTTTGGAGACAGAGGCACCAGTGGCATCTACCAGCTCCAGAAGCATCCAAAGACAAGCCCAAAGGACCTCAAAAGGAACAGAGAGGTTCCAAGAACCCTCAAGGCAAGGGCAAAGGCAAAGCCAATTGGCACAGACCTTACCCACAAGGGTACAGGATCCCCAAATTGGAGCCTTCAGCCGTGGACAGTGTCTTCAATATGGCCAGAACTCTTATGGAATTCACAGCCAAGGAGCAGGAAAGGATGAACAGGACTTTTCCACACAAATAACTGATGTACATAGAAGTATTAATGTAGAAATTGGCAAACTTGAGTCAAAGTTAAAGCAAATTACATCAGACATAAATAGTTTAAAGACAAATGACAAGAAACATTTTGAATGGCATCAATTGACAACTGTCACCCTTGAGTCAATTGGCAATGCTTGTGAAAGAATTGAGAACCAATGTCAAACTCAGAATAATGACACAGAAGATCTTTCCATTCTTAAAGTAAATGATAGACTTAAAACTCTTGAAGACCATGTCTTACAAATAGTTAAGAACACCAATCAATTTGCTATACATTTAGCAAAAAGTGACAGTGAAAGGCAGAAGTTGAAGAATGAGATAATTGCAAGTGTGGAACAAATTCATAAGAATCATGAACCACATATGCCAAGACATTCTACACCTTTAACTGAAGAAAAACTCTCTATTAAAGAAAGTCTTACACCATTCTTAGGAGAAAATGCCTACTCTGCAAGGGATATTCCCAAAATAGAAGAATGGCCAACATTCTCTGGTGAAGGAGAATACAACCATATTGAATTCATCAGGACTATTGATATGTTGCAAGAAGACTTTAATATACCTGATGAAATCATAGTGGGAAAATTACACTGTTTGTTTACCAAAACTGCAAAGAAATGGTATTACAAAGTGAGGATTGATCATGGTAAACATGACTGGTCTTGGTGGAAATCTGAAGTGATTACCAAATGGGCTAACAATTCTTGGAGGTTTAAAATGGAAAATGCTTTTGAAAGTGCCATTTTTAACTCAGAAAAAGACAAACCACTTACTTGGTTCTTCAAACAAAAATACAGACTATCTGCTTTACACCCAGATATGTCTGACACTATGATTAATATGAAAATATTAAGAAAGTGTGGAGGAGAACTGGAACATGCTATCAAAAGAAGATGTGTGGAACCTTGTTCAACAGAGGACTACATTAATGCTATGGAAGATATCATTACCAGAACAAGAATTGGTAAGACTTGGATTAAAAACCCAATAGAGTCCAAAATAGTCTCAAAGATTCCTAGAGAGGAAAGAAGACCAGAAAGACCTGTCTTGAAGTGTCATAAATGTGGAAGTACTTCACATTTAGCCAACACTTGTCCTAAGAAGACAAAAATCAATGAAGCTCAAGTCATTGAAGAAATTCAGTGTACTGAAGAGAAAGAGGAGTCTGATCAAGATTCTGCAGTCTCTGAAGATACACCAGTGGAGGACTATCCCATTGAAAACATTTCAGCTTTTTTTGAGGTCACAGAAGTCCATACCCACTTGCCACAGTACAGTGAGGATTGCTGCAACCTGACCAATATCCAAGATGCCAGAATGTGTAAAACAAAACCTGCTAGAGGAAAGGGTTATACTGCTGGGGCATCCTGTATCACATCAGTTCTGATGAGTGATATTGAAGCCAAAGTAAATTTGGATACAGGGGCATTTTGCACTTGTGTGGGCAAAGATTATCTCCAAATTATACTTCCTGAATGGAAAAACCATCTATTACCAATAGAAGGTGTACAATTCAGTAGTGCCAGTAACAATATGTACCCCTTGGGCATATTGGACACTAATATTGTATTCCCACATCCAGCAGGAAGTGTAAGAATGAAAACTGAGATTGTAGTAATGGATAATTGCACATCTCAGCACATCATTCTTGGAAATGATTACTTAAATATTTATGGTATTGATATAAATAACCATAAGGACAGATATTTCACAATTGGAGATAACAAGAGACAAAAATTTGCTTTCTCCAATATGCCAAAACAGTTATCTGTAGTATCTTCTGTCAAGGATACTTACAAAGATGAATTTGTGATTAATCAACTTGTTGAAGCACAAATTAATCAATCATTGTCACCAAAGATGAGGAATGAGCTTATTAATGTGTTATACACATATAAAAATGCATTTGCCTCTGATAATAAACCATTAGGCGCTATAAGAGGACATGAAGTTGATATTACTTTTAATATTGACAGACCATATCCCCCAGTACTTAGAAGACCAGCTTATCAAGCCAGTCCCAGAGCTAGAGAAGCCTTGGAAAAACATATCCAAGAGTTGATCCAACTTGGTGTGCTAAGGAAAGTAGGCCATAATGAGGAAGTTGAAGTGACAACACCTGTTATTATTGCATGGCATAATGATAAGTCAAGAATGGTTGGAGACTTCAGAGCATTGAATACCTACACAGTTCCAGATAGGTATCCAATACCTAGAATTCAAGAAACCTTGACTCAATTGTCTAAAGCCAAGTATATAACATCAATGGATGCATTGAAAGGCTTCCATCAAAATGTCTTGACGCCCAAAGCTAAGAAATTACTTAGAATTATCACTCACTGTGGTATTTTTGAGTATCTTAGAATGCCATTTGGCATTAAAAATGCTCCATCCCATTATCAAAGGATGATGAACACCATCTTTCCTACAGAATTGTCTGAAGGATGGCTTATCATTTATATTGATGATATTATCATATGTTCTGATTCATGGTCTTTGCACCTTGAAAGACTTGCAAGAGTACTTCATAAAGTTGCAGAAGTGAACATGAAAATTTCACTTAAGAAATGCAATTTTGGTTTTGAAGAACTCAAAGCTTTAGGACATATTGTTTCTGGTTTAAGCTTGGGTATTGACAAAAACAAAGTAGCAGCAGTGTTACTTAAACCAATACCCCAGAATAAAAAAGAAATGATGTCTTTTCTTGGGTTTGCCAGTTACTATAGGCAACACCTGAAAGACTTTGCAATTCTAGCCAAGTCACTTTATAGAATCTGTGATCAACAGACTGTATTTGAGATGACACAAGAGAGAATTAAAGCTTATGAGAAGATAAGGAAAGCCCTTACAGAAGCACCTTTACTCCTCATGCCTGACTGGAATATTCCTTTTAAGTTGTACATTGATGCATGTGGAGATGGATTAGGGGCAGCCCTACATCAAGTCCAAATTATTGATGACAAACCTACAGAAGGACCAGTTTGTTATATCTCAAGACAAATCAAACCAACAGAAGCCAGATATGGTGCAAGCCAAATGGAGTGCTTATGTTTGGTATGGGCACTTGAGAAACTACACTATTATCTTGATGGCAGTGTTTTTGAAGTGATAACTGACTTTAATGCCGTAAAATCACTTCTTAACATGAAAACTCCCAACAGACATATGTTGAGATGGCAAATAGCCATTCAAGAATATATAGGAAACATGACTATAGTTCATAAAGCAGGAAACATTCACAAGAATGCTGATGGACTTAGTAGATGGGCTTTAGCCAACACTCCTGATAACCCAGCTTATGTACCTTTGGAAGCTGAACCACAGATTCCAATTGAAGGAATTAACATAACTGATATTGGGACTGAATTCTTTGAAGAAGTCAGAGAATCTTATAAACAAGACAAGAATTGCCATATCTTGACTTCTTTATTAGATAAAGACTGCAAAGATACATCTTTAGTTAATGCACTTGATGAAGTTTGGAAAAATTCCTATTCTGAAGCAAGATTTCACTTGTTTGATGGGATTATTTACCATAGAACAAAACATTCTTGTGTGATGACACTATGTAGTAGATTACTTATCAATACCATTCTTCATGAATGTCATGATAGTATCTACTCTGGACACCTGTCAGAAGACAGAACACTTGAAAAAGTGAAGAACTGTGCATGGTGGCCATCTTGGAGGAAAGAAACCATTGAATATTGCCATACCTGTGATAGATGCCAGAAAGCAAACAGGAGCACAGGCAAGAAATTTGGATTAATGATCCATATTCAAGAACCAAAATCCCCTTGGGAAGTTGTTCACATGGATTGGGTCACAGCACTTCCTCCAAGTGGTGACAAAAGTTATAATGCTTGTTTAGTCATTGTAGACAGATATAGCAAAACTCCCATATTCTTACCATGTCATAAAGATGACACTTCTATGGATACAGCTCTTCTTTTATGGAGTAGAGTTATTTCTCATACAGGGTTATTTAAGAATATCATAAGTGACAGAGATCCCAAGTTCACATCTGCACTTTGGACCAATCTTCATAGATTGTTTGGGACTAAGTTATCATTCTCTACAGCATATCACCCTCAAAAAGATGGGCTAGCAGAGAGGATGATTCAAACTTTAGAAGACATGATCAGGAGATTCTGTGCTTATGGATTAGAATTCAAAGACTCAGATGGCTTTACCCATGAGTGGTGCACTCTGATACCTGCACTAGAATTGGCATACAAGACATCAGTCCATTCTTCCACAGGACAAACCCCTGCTATGTTAGAAAAAGGATGGAATCCAAGACTCCCAGCAAACACACTGCGGAAAGACTTGATTGACATTCATCCTACAGCTTCCAGCTTCAAGATAATGCTTGATAAAGTAAAACACCACACAAAACAAAGTATGGATGATGCTTTTGATTATGCAAAACAGAAGTGGGACAAGAGTCATAAAGTACCAGACTTCAAAGTAGGGGACTTAGTTCTAGTTTCAACCTTGAATTTTAATAATATCAAAGGCCCAAAGAAACTTAAAGATTCTTATGTAGGACCTTTTGTCATTATTGCTTTACATGGAACCAATGCAGTTCAAGTGGAATTGAATAGTGAATTAGAAAATAAACACCCCACATTTCCAGTCAGCTTGATAAAGCCTTATCAACCAGCTGATAAAGCCTTATCAACCAGCTGATAAAGAATTGTTTCCTTTAAGAAACCCAACTCCTTTAACTGTACCACCTGTGGAACAGAATGAAGACAAAAAGATAAAGAAAGTCATTAAAGAAAGGAGACTTAGGGGTAAAAATCAAAGAGAATATCTTGTCAGATATAGAAATCCAGTACATGAAGATGAATGGATGGCAGAATCAGAAATACCTGACTCAGATAAACTCTTAAGAAGATTTAGACATGAAAGAAGGCCACAAGCCTGAATATGTCTATAAATGTGCTTTAAATTACTTGATCTGAGTAATGTGAAGAGGTTGGACAGTGGACATTAACCCCCCTTGGGGCCTTATTCTTTTATCACTAATAAAATTGTAGTACAATTTTATTTTTTGGTGGGAGGGAATGTGAGCCTTGAGGTATATTTTACATACCCAAATAGGCCACAATTCTCTTAAAAAAAAATTTTGAATTATGCAAAACTCATAAGTCATGCATATATCCAAAATTCATCATTTTCAATTTCAGAAAAGATGAATAACTTTTTATTGAGTAAGTAAATCCATGGATTTAAGACCAGATTTGGATTCTACACAAAAATTCACCTAGGGTAGACCCATAGAGTGAATAAGCTCAATTTAAGTATTTGAGGTGGTAAAATGGAAAATACTTCAATACCACATCATCAATACCACATAAAAGATCCGTGAAAATCTTTGTTTTTCTTAATTTCACGCCAAAATAATGGGAAAGTGAGAAATCCCATGTTACATATACACTAAGAATAGTGTTATGCATGTTTTGAGCACTTAATATCATAGTATTCTTACATGGACTTTTGGTACACCCATAGTGGATATCTCACTTTAAGCTTAAATTACTATTTTGACGTAAAAATTAGGCAAGGGGGACAAAAGACATCAAAGAGAGCCAGGGTACCCAACTTCTGAGGCCTCAGAGGCGTGGATAGCTCCAGAGCATGGATCCATGGATCATCTTGGCCCAATTGGTAAACTAAAACTCTTTGGGAACTTGGTTACCAAGTTACACCTACTGTAATCACAAGAAAATAGCAAATAACCTGCTATTTTGACGTGCCAAGGAGGTAATGAGCTACTTAGACTCCTGTAACCACGTCAATTCTTGATGACTTTCCATGACTAGACCCTAAAAGAGTAATTAAAACCCTTTTGGGACTCATATTCATTGATTTACCTCATAGAAACCAGCAAAATACTGCTATTTGCAATTCTACGTAGAAATGAGGTAAAAACTTCAAAAATTCATTAAAAATACAATTCTTAATGAATCTTTCTGAAACTTTCAGGACCAATGAAGAACTGTATTATCCATGGTAAAACCAAAAATAATTACAGTTTCATTAGTAAAATTAAAAGTTTTACTTACAGTCCATTTTTGACCATTCTACGTGAAACACTGAATCTTCAAAAATTCACAGTAATTAAATTCCGTGATGAAATTGGCAATAAAATTGATAGCTTTGAGAAATCAATGATTATTTTAGAAGAAAAGAAGACTTACTGTTGTTACTCCTTTTATTCTTAACCATATTGGGGTTGGTAGTCACGTAAAAGCATCAATTAAGTAATTATGATAATCTTACATGACAACAGATGATGCAATCATTAATCCAAAAAAGGTTTATTGTTTTCTCACTCACTGGTTTTCAGTTTGCTCCATGGCACGCCTCTGTGAGCTGTTATTGACTTAAAAGAAGCCTCTTCTTGCTGTTTTTCCCGTATCATCATCATCTTATCAATTTATAAAATCATTATTACCAACAAGTAAGTATTAGTTAAAGCTATTCTTAAGTGTTTTAAATCTTTCCAAATCATCCAGAAAGACGTGAAATCCTAGAATCCAACTATATATTGTTGTAATACTGTTATAAATCCTTTTGATCCCTTAAATCCACAATTCCATGTCAAATTTCTCTACTTTTATCTATCAATAAGCTCTTTGGAGTATTAGTGAGTCATTTATCTTTAATTCTTAAAGTTTTTCTCTAGTAATAGTTTTCTTCAAGAATTATCCTTATAATTATTCTTGTAAAAGATAATTATATATTAAAATAATTTCATTATTTTAATAAAGAAGTTTTTATTATTAAATTCTTCTTGTAATTGATTCTTGTAGACAATTACTGCTCACAGTTATAATCACTAGTAGTGTATAACACGTGAAAGAAATAATTTTATAATTATTTAATTGTGGTTATAATAATTTTTTATTATTATATTTCATAAGAACAGACATAGTACTGTTGATTAATAGTAATATTATCATCAGTTTCATAGTCACATCTTACAATATGCACTTTTATGATCAGCACATATATGCATGGTTTTTAGCTTATATATCTCTTGAAATATGCATGATAAAGAGTTGTAACAAAAAGTAAAGCTACCACATAATAGCCGTAATAATACAGATATAAACTTCATTTGGGAAGCCATAAACAATGTTATAGCTCACAAGGGTCTATTGATTAAAATAGTTATAGCTATTAAACACTTTGTTGTGAAAGTGGTCCAAACTTAAAAGAAAGTATATATTCATATATGCATAGCTCCTAAGTGAAGAATTATTTAATTTCAATCATTATATTCAAGGTATAACCCCTTGAAAACATGGTTTGAAACTTATTATAGTAAGCTTCAACAGAAAAGATGAGCTACAAGAAAAATCATCAAAAATAGAGTTTTCATGATGTAATGAAATTTTCTTTTCATATTAGTAAGGACATTCCAATCTATCATAATTCAGTCTCTGAATGGCCTTAGCATGTATAAATCAAAAGTTATTAATGATCAAAGTTTAAGCTTAAAAATGATCATTTATGATCACTCAATGTAATCTTATTTAAATTTTAACAGTTATATAAATGATAAAACTGGTTAATTTGTGAAACTTTGATTGAAAATAAAGTACTTTTCCTGTGCTCAAAATTTGATTAAAAATAGTGTGAAATAGTATTTTTAAGAGAAAACATGCCAAATTTATTGTTTTTAACTTTATAAGTATAAAACAATTATATTATAAATATTTATTGCTTTACCAAAAATAAAAATTTATCCAAAAATACTTTACAAGAGATATTTAAGGCTACAAAATAAATTTCTTCAAGAGCAATTTCAATTGGAATTAATTGAGCAAAGGAATTCAGGAAATTAATATAAGAACAGAGTCTTTGAAAATATTACTAAAGAGAAAACACACCCAAAAGTGACCAGAGTGAATTTGGAAACAAAGTGACAAAGTTAACAGTGATGAAAGATGCTTTAATTCACTTATGGGGTGGTTCAAGGGGTAAAAATGATTATAAGAGTTACAAAAAAAGTGATTATAATGGTTTTTCACGTGGTTAAAATGCTTAAAATTATTTGAAAAGGGTGGTTGGAATCTTTTATTGATTGGTTTAACAGTGTTTAAACTAATTATAAAAGGAAAAGATTTTAACATGAACAGAGAAGTGGGGCAAAGAAGACATTCATTTATAGCCATCAATTTTCCTACTAAAAAAGGAAAATTTACTCCTTTCAGTTTTGGAAAACACTCTGACAACAGAAAAGACAATTATGGCATCATTGAACCCTGGTTTAGACCAAAAAAGGGCTGGTTTTAGCCATTTTAGACCCTTAAATCAGCCATTACTATAGTAATACCTGGTCTAGAGCCTTCAAAAAACATCAGAATGTTTTTAAGAGACATAGAAACCAGTTAAAACTTCTTTTAATAAGATTTTTCTAACTTAAGGGTAGCTTTAACCTCTTGGAAGCAGTTAAAACTGCCCTGGTTAGTATCAAAACCTCATCATCTATTGAGACACAGACCCTGTGACTCAATTCCAGGCCAAATGTGATGAACTTTTGTGTGTATTTTGAAATCTCATGCCTTTCAGCAAGGATTTTGGGGGTCTGGCTTCCCCTTAGAGCTAGAATTCCTTTGCCCCCCAAATTAATCTTTCCAATTTATTTTTCCTTTAATTCCTCATCATGTATTATACTTGTAACTTACATATGTAATTAAATTGAGTTTTACAATACAATTACTGTAATAGTTGACACCTCATATGTAAATTAAAGTTCACTTATGTAATACCTGTGCACATTTTGACATTTCAATTGAAAATACTTCAATTCCTCATAACTTCTAAGCTACACACAACACCTCAATCTTAACACAAGGATTGATGTTTGACACCACATGTGATGGGAATCAAATTAAGGTTTTGAGGATTGTTGAATTTTGTACAAAAAATACTAAAAACTTAATTTAAGCTTATTTAGAATTGAGTTACAGAAATCTTACCCAGAGGTTACCCCACCTTGATTTTGATGAAGAGTCCAATGGTAATAAAATTTTCATATGTTTATTTGTAGGATAAAAAGCTATGATAATTTTTATTTAAATTTTTCCAAAAATATTTTAATTTTGATATTTTTGTTGAAAATTCATTTTCACTTAATTTTTTCAAGTAAAAATGGTTTTCACAAATTGAAAATTAGATGTAATTTTATTTTTGAATTATAATTGAATTTTCATTTATATATATAAATCGATTTTCATAATATAAAGAAACTTATTTTATTTATATTTATATCTTATTTTATTATTTGTGGTCTTTTGGGTATATAAAAATACCTCCAAGGCTCACATTCCCTCCCCCTAAAAAAATAATATTACTTTTTAATATTGATATTTCTAGTGTGTCTGAGCCTTATGAGAAGCTTGGTAGCTTCAGGTATGTCTTTTTCTGCTAACCATTCATTTTCACAGGTTGGGTCACTGTACCTAACAAGGTATTCCCTTACTTTATCTGTTCTCAACTTTCTTTCTTTGAGAGCTTTGGTAATTTTCTTAATACCAGATGATTTAATAGGAGGTATAACTTGGGGAACTTTATTCCTAAAAGGAAATTTTTCAGCATCACTAGATTTATATGGTTTTATCAAGCTCACTGGAAATGTAGGATTGTTGTTGCTAATTTCCTCAGAATTTTATCCATGGAGGGCCTTAATAACAAAAGGTCCTTCAAAGGAGTCCTTCAGCTTTTTACATCCTTTGATGTTATTGAAGTTAGTGGTGGATACAAGTACTAAATCCCCTACTTCAAAATCTGCAGTGGCATGTGATTTTTCCCATTTTTCTTTAGCATATGCAAATGGGTCTTCCATGAACCTTACTGCATGCTTTCTAGCTTTTTCTAGCATTCCTTTGAAGCTAGCAGCTGTAGGATGTATCTCAACCAAATCTTTACTCAGGGAATCCCAAGGTAATTTGGGATTAAATCCTTTTTCTATAATAGCAGGAGTTTGATTGGTACTGGCATGAATGGATGTCTTATGTGCCTATTCTAGTGCTGGTAAAAGAGTACACCAATCATGAGTGAATCCATCACAATCCTTAAATTCAAGGCCATATGCACAAAATCTTCTTACCATGTCTTCCAAGGTTTGGATAATTCTTTCAGCCAGACCATCAGTCTGTGGGTGGTAGGCTGTAGAGAAGGATAACTTTGTCCCAAACACTTGGTGAAGATTTGTCCATAGTTATGAGGTGAATTTGGGATCTCTGTCACTAATGATGTTTGTGAATATGCCAGTCCATGATACTACTCTATTCCATATCAGAAGAGCTGTATCCATGGCTTGATCATATGTGTGACAAGGTATAAATATTGGAGTCTAACTAAATATGTCAACAATCACTAGGCAAGAATTCTAACTTCTATCACCCCTTGGTGGTAGGCCAGTTACCCAATCCATATGGACAATTTACCAAGGTCTTCTGGGTTCTTGGATCTTTATCATGTTTCCAAGCTCTTTGCCAGTGGATTTATTTGCCTTTTGACATCTGTCACAGGTTTTGCAATACTCTGCAACATCTTTCTGCCACATTGGCCACCATATAAAGGTCTTTATCTTTTCTCTTGTTCTGTCTTCAGACAGATGTCCTTATAAGGGGCTGTCATGGCATTCTTTCAGTGCAAGATTGATTAAGGACCTGTCCACAACTATCATTACACATATATGCTTAGTTCTGTGGTAAATTATACCATCCAGTAAGTGGAATCTTCCTTCATCATATGATTTTTTCCATATTTGATCTAAGGCATGTATCAAAGAGTTGTCTTTACAGTCTTTAGCAAGTAATTGGCAGAAAATGCTACAATTCTTATCCAAGTATAATTGTTTCTAACTTCTTCAAAGAAAGTGGTGTTCATATATGTAACACTGATTCCTTATATTGGGATCTGTGGGGAAGCTTCTTCTGGAAAATAAGCAGGATTATAAATATTATTTGGTAATGGCCATCTGCTCAGTCCATCTGCATTTTTATGAATTTTCCCATCTTTTTGAACAATGGTCATATTGCCCCTATACTCTTTTATGGCTATTTGCCATCTGAGAATATGTCTGTTAGGTGTCTTCATGTTTAAAAGTGACTTAACAGTGGTACAATCTGTTATTACTTCAAAAACACATCCTTCCAGGAAGTAATTTAGCTTTTCAAAGGCCCAGAAAAGGCATAAACACTCCATATCTGGCTTCAGCTGGTTTGATCTGCCTGGATGTGAAGCATATGGGTCCTTCCACAGGTTTATCATTGATAATCTGGACTTGATGAAGTGCAGCACCAAGCCAATCTCCTGATGAATCAATATAAAGCTTAAAAGGAAACTTAAGGTCTGGCATAAGTAAGAGTGGAGCAGTGGTTAAGGCTTGTCTTAAAGATTCAAAGGCCTTGACTCTGTCAACAGTCATTTCAAACACTGTGTCCTTGTCACAAAATTTATACAGAGTTGTTGCTATAGATGCAAAATCTTTAATATGCTGTCTGTAATGACCTGCAAACCCCAAAAATGACTGAATTTTTTTTTGTTCTGAGGAATGGGTTTAAGTAGTACTGCTGCAACTTTGTTTTTGTCAATTCAAAGGGATAAACCAGATACTACATTTCCCAGTGGTTTGAGTTCTTTGAATCCAAAATGACATTTATTCAAAGAAATTTTCATGTTTACAGATTGGATTTTGGTCAAAACTCTGAATAATCTGTATATATGTTCTTCCCAAGTCTTGTAACAGACAATAATTTCATCAATGTAAATCATTAACCATCCTTCTGAAAGCTCTTCAGGGAAGATTTCATTCACCATTCTTTGGAAGTGTGAAGGTGTAATCTTGATACCAAAAGGCATCCTCAAATATTCATATACTCCACAATGAACAATGATTCTCAAGTATTTTATTGCCCTTGGTGTCACAAAATTCTGATGAAATCCTTTAAGGACATCCATAGTGCTTATATACACTGCTTGAAATATCTGGGTAAGGGCAATTTGGATATTTAGTATGGGGTACCTTTCTGTAACAGTGTAAGTGTTCAAAGCTCTGAAGTCCCCAACCATTCTAGATTTTCCATTATGCCATGCCACTATGACTGGTGTAGTTATTTCTACTTTCTCATTATGGCCAACCTTCCTTGCTACACCAAGATCTAGAAGTTCTTCAATATGAATTTCCATAGCTTCTCTTGATTTTGGACTTTCTGGATATGAAGGTCTTCTTAAGATTCATGGATAAGGTCTTTCAATATTAAGGATGATGTCAGCTTCATGACCAATAATTTCCCTCAAATTGCAAATTCTTCTTTGTGGCCATATAAGAGGGCAGAAAATTCACTTTCCTGTTTATCAGTCAGATTAAGGCTTATTTCAGCTTCATTTAACTGTTCATATTTGATTTTCTCCAACTCTAAGTTGACTGGTGATACTTTGCTTAATGTAATTTTTCTTTTAAATGGTAAAAAGGCAAATTTTTGACATTTATTGTCTCCAATAGTAAAGTATCTGTCCTTGTTCTTATGTAGGTCTATGCCATACATGATGAAACAGTCATTTCCCCATATAAAATGAGTACTAGAGAAATTTTCCATAACAACAAATTCAACAGTGATTCTTAGATTTCCATTTATGTGTGGAAATATGACATTAGTTTCAAATATGCCTAATGCTTTCATTGGAATACTTGCACTATTGAATTTCATGCCATCAATTGGCAATAATTTATCTTCAAAGTTTGGTACACAAGTCTTAAGAGAATATTTTCCAACACAAGAGCAGAAGGCTCCTGGGTCAATTAAAAGTTTAAAGGGGTTGTTTTCAATTACCAATTCTGTTATACAGTAGTTACCAGCTGTATAACCCTTTCCCCTCTTTGGTTTGGTCTTCATAAGTTGTGAATCTTTACTTTTTGACAAATCAAGTTTACCATTGTTTAATTGTGGGAAGTTGGAATAAGATTTGATAATGTCAAAAGTGGCATTGATATTTTCTATATCTTCTGAATATTCAGAAAATATTGATGATTTATCATCTGTATTTTCTACATCATCATCTTTTTCAACATCAGGTTCTTTTTCAATGTCAATTTCATTGATTTTTCCCTTCCTGGGACATGCATTAGCTAAATGTGTGGTGCTTTGGAAAATATGGAAATTTCTGATTATATATGCAGATTTATACTTCATATTATTAGAATTTTGTTTGGGATTTTTGTACACAGAATATTTCCAAGGTGTATTAAACCTTGTTTTGAGATTCACCCTACTAGAACCAATTCTGGTTCTGGTAGGTAGTTCTTCTAATATATTCATAATATCTTCTGCTGCAGATTATTCAGTAGTCCTGTTTTTGAAAGCATTCTCTAAGTCAGCTCCACATTGTCTTAAACTTTTTCTGTGAATCATAAATTCTGACATGTCAGGATATAATACTTTTGATCTGTCTTTTTGTTGGCAAAACAATGGTAAATCTTTGTCTTTATCAGCATTAAGTTTGGCAGATTCAAGAGCTGTTTCAACTTTAAATCTCCAAGAATCAATGGCCCATTTTTTGATAATTTGGGATTTCCACCAAGTCCAACTTTGGTGTCCATGTGCTGGTCTTAATTTGATATACCATCTGTGGGCTGATCTGGTAAGCAAGGTGTTAAATCTTGCTGTTACCAATCTGTCTGGTAATGCAAAATCTTCTTTAATCATTTCAATACCTCTGATGAATTCAATAAGTTCATGTTCTCCTTCACCACTGAAATGAGGCAATTATTTAAGTTTTGGTACTTCTTTCAAGAGTTCTTGGCCCATTGATGGTTCCAAGTTATGAAAAGAAGTGGAAAGCTTATTTGTAATTGTGAATTTTCAACTTCCAATACTTGTGGATTTGGAATTCTTGTGCCCTCATTCTGAGTTAAATGTGTAGGCATTCTTGGTAAGGTGTGCAGTAATTGTTCAATATCATTCATCTTACTGCTGCTACACCTTTGCAAATTTCTGAGCTCATTTTGGAAGCTCTGTATTAAATTTATTACTTCAATCTTATACATATCTTCTTTACGTGTTAATTTTTGCCATAATTCTATCTGTCTAGTATTATCAGAAGTGACTTGATTCAATTTCATTGTTAATTTTGATACTTCCTGTTGTGAGGTGTCAAAACACTTTTTCAAGGCAATTGTATATGTCTTTACTTCAGTAAATGAATTTTCAATATCATCAAGGACTTTCTTATTATCTTCTTTGATAATATTTATGTCTTTTTTTATTCTTGTTTCAATTATGTCATCAATATTGAATTTAGAATATTTTTCTTTTAACTCTTTAATAATGGCAGATTGTTCATTTAACTTATTTCCAAATGAATTGTCATTATTGGAAGTTTTAATTGTTCTCAAAACTTTTTCAAAACACATAAGTGTCTCATTTATTTGGCTCAGACTTGAGCTGTTTGTCTTAAGATTGTTACAAATCCATGAATTTTTATCAGAAATATGACTTTTCATGTCGTTTATGGCTTCATACAACTCTGGGATAGCATCAAAAATTTCAGAAATCATTTCTGATATTTTAATCTGGCTTCCTCCTTTTTCTGTAATTCCATCATTGTTCTGGTCATCTGAAATACATTTTCCATGGCATCCTGCTTGATCTTTGGGATTCTGTAACCCTGGCTGTAAGGTTTTGTGGCTGGTGCCTTGACTTTGCCCTTGTTCTGAGCTTGTGGCTGCTTTTTCATGTTGGAAGTTCTGCTGCTGGCTACTGGGACTGTTTTTGGCACTTTCTTGGGTGTTGGAGGGTTGTTTTTCCTCCATTCTGCTGTTAAAAGCATCATGTTTTTCTTTTCCATCAATGGATTCCATCCATTGAGTAACTTGCAAGTGTTGGGATGGCCCAGGAATTTTCTCACAGTCAGGTAAGAATTCATGCAGTTTTTCCACAGATCTGCAAGGATCTGGTACTCTTTTTTGCTGCAATGCATTGTTGGAGGCCTTCTGGTTGGCTTTGTATATATCCACTGAGGCTTCTTGTGGTGGTCCCAGCTCTGTTTGGAGGTAAATCAGTATTATCAGCTTCAGAATAAACTGATTTATTACTTTGGGAGTCATCAACTGACCCTTTTCCTTCTGTAACTGATTGGATTCTGTCATAATCACATCTATCACCTTTCTGGGAGCTGCTTGAGGGGTTATAGGTTGTTCCTGATCTGGTTGTAGGCCTATTTATGATTAAAAAAGCTTAAAAATAATAATTTTACATTAGAACTTACTATTGGGAAAATTCTTTTCTTTCTGAAGAGTATTACTTATATCAAAGTTAAGTAATTCAGAGGAAATTGGCTCTGGTTGGTTATTCTGAGTTATAATAATTTTACTATTATGGTCAGAATTAACAATACTTTCAGGAATAATGCTGGTTACTGTTGAAGCTGTTTCAATATTTTCTTGTCTTACCATGTTTTCAGACACTAAAATTTAATGAAAAGACAATTTATTAAGTAAAAAATATTTTTTCAAAAGAGAAATGAAAAATAAAGCCTCACTTAAAATATGAAAAAAAATTACTTTTCATGGTGTTTTTAAATTATAAGTATTTTTTATATGTTTTTGAATTTTTCAATATAAGAAAAAAATATTTAAAAAGAGTAAAAATCATTTTACAGTTACAATATCATGGCTGGGCCCCCAAATGTAAGGTTTGGATATCAAACTTTGATTGAAAATCAAGTACTTTTCCTGTACTCAAAATTAGTATGAGGTGAAAATTTGATTAAAAATAGTCTGAAATAGTATTTTTTAGAGAAAACATGCCATATTTTGTGTTTTTAACTTTATAAGTATAAAACAATTATATTATCAAGATTTATTGTTTTACCAACAATAAAAGTTTATCCAAAAAGACTCTACAAGAGATATTTAAGGCGACAAAAGAAATTTCCTCAAGAGCAATTTCAATTGGAACTAATTGAGAAAAAAGACTGCAGAAAATTAAGATAATAACAGAGTCCTTAAGAATATTATTAAAGAGAAACACACCCAAAAGTGACCAGAGTGAATTTGGAAACAAAGTGACAAAGCTAACAGTGATGAAAGATGCTTTAATTCACTTATGGGGTGGTTCAAGGGGTAACAATGATTATAAGAGTTACAAAAAAGTGATTATAATGGTTTTTCACAGGGTTAAAAGGCTTAAAATTCTTTGAAAAGGGTGGTTGAAATCTTTTATTGATTGTTTTAACAGTGTTTAAACTAATTATAAAAGGAAAAGATTCTAACATGAACAGAAAAGTGGGGCAAAGAAGACATTCATTTATAGCCATCAATTTTCCTACTCCAAAAGGAAATTTTACTCTTCTCAGTCGTGGAAAACACTATGACAACAGAAAAGACAATTATGGCATCATTGAACCCTGGTTTAGACCAAAAAAGGGCTGGTTTTAGCCATTTTAGACCCTTAAATCAGCCATTACTATAGTGATACCTGGTCTAGAGCCTTCAAAACACGTCAGAATGTGTGCAAGAGATGTAGAAACCAGTCAAAACTTTTTTCACCAAGATTTTTTTAATTTAAGGGTAGTTTTACCCTCTTGGCAACAGTCAAAACTGCCCAGGTTGGTATCCAAACCTCAACATCAATTGAGTCACAGACCCTGTGACTCAATTCCAGGCCAAAAGTGATGAGCTTTTGCGTGGATTCTGACATCTCGCGTGTGTCAGCAAGGATTTTGACATCTCATGCGTGTCAGCAAGGATTTTGGGGGTCTGGCTCCCCTCTAGAGCTAGAGTTCCTTTCCCCCCCCCCCCAAATTAATCTTTCCAATTTATTGTTCCTTTAATTCCTCATCATGTATTATAATTGTAGTTTAAATATGTAATTCAATAGAGTTTTACAATACAATTACTGTAATAATTAACACCTCATATGTAAATTAAAGTTCACTTATGTAATACATGTGCACATTTTGACATTTCAATTGAAAATACTTCAATTCGTCATAAATTCTAAACTACACACAACACCTCAATTTTAACACAAAAATTGATGGTTAACACCACATGTGATGTGAATTGAATCAAGCTCTTGAGTATTTTCAACTTTTGTACAGAAAATACTAAAAACTTAATTTAAGCTTATTTAGAGTTGAGTTACAGAAATTTTACCCAGAGGTGACCCCACCTTAATTTTTATGAGGATTCCAATGGTGAAACAAGTTTCATATGTTTATTTTTAGGATAAAAATTTATGATAATTTTTATTCAACTTTTTGTGAAAAATATATTAATTTTGTTATTTTTGTTGAAAATTCATTTTTACTTAATTTTTTCAAGTAAAAATGTGTTTTCACAAATTGAAAATTCAATTTAATTTTATTTTTGAATTATAATTAAGATTTTATTTTTACATATAAACTTATATTTATATTTGATTTTTATTTTGATAATATAAATAAATTTATTTTATTTATACTTATATCTTATTTTATTATTTGTGGTTGTTTGGGTATATTAAGATACCTCTAAGTCTCAGAAGTATATTATGATTAATAATAATAAGATACACAAAGTTTAGTCTTCTTACAAGTCTATAACTTCAGAAAACTTTGAGTTATAGTGATAACTCTAAATAATGGTGTAATAATGAGATAAGATGGTTTAATAATGATGTAATCATCACTAAACCTTAAAATACTGAGCAATTCCAGTGTGTATAATCAGTAAACATCTAATTAAATCCTTCTTGACTCCAGGAGAGAGGATTTTACCATATATAGAGCTCTTTTTACCCTTATTCCCCCCTGAAATGCATCAAAAAAATTAAAATATTAAATTTAAAGGTAAAATTTCATCTGATTAAACCAATATTGAATTTTTTTTGTTAATTTCTCTCTAAAAGCTCCAATTCCATGTAAAATTAAGAATATTTGTAATTTCTTTCATTTTTATTTTTAAATAAAATTTAAATAAGTTGTATTTACATTATTTGGTATAAAATTATTCAACTTTATTATATTAAATTCCAAAAGTAGGTTATATTTTCTTTTTACTATTATCTTTAATAATTATTATATTAATTTTAATATTGGTAATATTATATTTATAAATTATTTTTTATTAATAAATAACAATTTCTTAAACATTTATCATTTTTTTGTAAAAATATTAATGTATTCATTTTTATTGAATTATTTCATTTATTTAAATAATATAAATATTTTCAAACCCTAATTATAATATTTACTCATTATTATAGCTATTATTAATCTTATTAATTACCTTGATAAAGACATTAAGAGTAAAATAAGTGAAATAAAAATCTTAAAATCTGACCAAATCTTCTGAGGGGATCATCTTTCAAGGCTTAAGATACCTTTGTGTTTTGAGATGTTGTAATAGTGAAATATGATTTTCTAGATAGGAGTTGTAATAAGATTGAATTTCAAGTAAATAATTAAAATAATTAAATTCACAAAGTAATTATATTTAACATTCAAAGATAATTTGATTTTTTAATACTTAGAGTTTTTTTATTTGTAATCAAAAGATACAAAATAGGGGTTGTCAAAGTTGCCAAATCCCACACTCCAAATCCTGAGTTTTTTTTTGCCAAATCCTGCATTAACTTTTTGGGATTTGGGAAATCCCACACCTCAAGAGGTGAGGTGTTTTGAGGTACAAAAACCCAGGTTTTTTGGTACCAAATCCCTGGTTTAGATACTAAAATCCCACCTTTAGCTTCACTTAAAGGGACATTTTTACCACACACAACTCAGTAAGGGAATGTCAAATTGCATAAAACTCCCCTTCTCTTGCATAAAATTTTGAATATACTGGTCATTTATGAAGTTATTTGATTTCAAATTGCATTTTATATACATCTTTTCTTCATTTACCATTCCAAAGGCATTGCAAAGGCTACCTTTACTTCAGACCTCAAACTCACTGCAGTTCATTGATCATCTCAACTCCAATAGTGATTCTAATATCCAGGAATATATAATCTTATTATATATGATAACATCACAAATATAAATCAATCCTTGTAGAAGATATCCATCACATTACATGTATACAATGAATGATTTACAAACATTATCATCTGAAAAGTTTCAACAGCTATGTAGGATCACACATGAATCATTTGAAGAATTGGTTGCACAAATTCAAGATGATAAAACATTTCAAAGCTCATCACAAAACAAACAACACAATTCTGCCATCCAAACAGCTGTGGGACTATCAAGTCTAGGATCAAATGGCAATGGGGCGGCTTTGGGAAAAATTGGAATGTTATTTGGAATTATCCATGGGGCTATTGTGTTGTACACTCAAAGAGTGATCCAGATATTAATTAAGCTTAAGTGCAAAGTAATTGTGTGCCTAACAATAGAACAATTAAGATAGATTTCTCAAGTAATGCAAGCAGAAGGCTTCCCTGGGCTCATTGGGTTTATTTATGGGAGTCTCATACCATTATCACAAGGTCCCCCCAATGATAGTGAAGCCTATTTTGATTGCAAAAAGAGGTAAGAATTTGAATTTTTATTCTTTATTTAATTTTTACTGATTGTTTACAATTAAGGTATTCTATGGCAATACAACTGGTTTGCGATATAAACAAACATTTAACTGCTCTGCATGTTGGTTGTACTGGGTCACTTCATGATTTGAATGTCTATCAACATATGAAAATTTCACAAACACCTCAAGAGTTTTATGAAAAGGATCAGTACTTACTTTCTGATTCAGAATATACAAGCTCTCCTTGGATTATTCCAGCATATAAGGGAGTTGTAGCACAGGATGAAGACAGCCATTCTTTCAATTACTGTCTAGAAAAATCAAGGGTCAGAATCAAGCATGCAATTGGAATTTTGAAGGGGAAGTGGTTTTCTCTAAGGGAAATGCAAAATAAAATGAGGGATAATCATGAAATTGAATATTTTGTTAGTTGGGTTGTTTCTTGCATGATTTTACATAATATTTTAGCACAAATTGGTGATGAATGGTATGATCTATATGAGGATGATGATCCACCACATGCCGGAAATCTGTCCAATAACAGAACTGGGGAAGATGTGTTAAATATGCATGAAAAAAAATAAACCAATTACTTTGGCATGGAAAGATAGTCAATTGTGAATTTCATCAGGAGAATTTATTTATGTACTTAATTTAATGGCTTACAATGGAGTGAAGATGTTATTGGTAAAATAAAACTATTTAAAATTAACATTTTCTAGTTCTTTTTTGGTCCTGCATATTTCTTCCAAAGTACCCATTAACTTTTGAATTAATTTTGGTGGGTGTCATTTTCAAGAGTTTGTCACCTACATTAAATAATTTATGGTTTATTTGAAAATAACATCCAAAATGAGTTATTTCATCATGATTGATAATTTTTGGAGGAGTTTTTGTTGTATGAGGAACCATTGTTGATTTCTTCCAAAGAATCTCCATGATGCCAGGCTTTTTTTAAAAATAAATCTCCATTTTCAATTTGGGGAAGTGCAATCCATATCCAGAGGGGGTGAAGACAGTTGGAAGGGGATGGAAATCTTCTTTTGATACAAAAGAAAATATACCATAAGTCCAGGCATCAAGATCATTCAAATATTTGTGTGGCTTATTGAAAAATCTATCTTGAGTGACAATGAAATTGGTAAATAATTTGAATTCTTCCCTTGGATTTGTAGAAGTCCATTCAAGATGACTGAAATTTGTTAATTTGGCTTCTTCCATTAATGACTGACTTTCATTTCCAGCTAATTTATAAAAATGGGAGATTCTCAAGTAAAAAAATTTGTCATATTGATGAGGTTTAGTCCATTGATTATTATCTGTTTCAATTTGATGAGGAGTTAAACCTGGTTTTCTGGAGTAAACACCTAAAAATTCTGTAATTACTTAGAAATTATTAAAATAATAAGCAAAAAATATCACACACCTGCAGATTTTCCAGAATTTGAACCAGGACAAAACCCAATACCTTTCATAATTCCACCTAGGACTTGCTTACTGGTTTTAATTTCTTGTCAATTTTTAGATAAGGACATTAATGTCATAATGAGGTTCTTGAGAATTTGAGAGTGGCCAGAAAAATTGTCAAAAGTGGTTATTTCATAAATTATGAAAGGTAAAAAGGGCTTTTTGGTTTTATCAATTAGTATATAAGGATTGGGTAGAGTTTTGAGTGATGGAAGCTTTAACCATGAGGCATTGGCTGATTTCTTGTTAATTGAAATGGTTGAAAATTTCTTAAATTCTATGTTTGAATGGCCAAGGTGAGACATGATTTGTCTTGACTGATGGATGTGTTGTCTTTGGCTTCAGGTGAGTTTTCTTTTATGATTTGATTTGGTATTATTATCCTCATGATGTTCTATATCTGGTTTAGTCCTAACCATGACATCAAAAAAAGGAATAATAGCTTCATCATCTTTCAAATCATTCTTATGAGGTTCTGAGTCTGGTTTAGTCCTAACCATGACATCATCAGAATGATTTGAAGGGTGAGACAGAGGAGGAGGTTTTTTTTTAATTTCAAAGAAGATGGAAGGGGGCTGAAATTGAATGACATTGCACAATCAACCCTTATAAATAATCCACCCCTATATTAACAAATAAATAAAAAGATTAAACAAAAATAAGAAAAGAATCATTAGTCAGTATTGATAATCATCAAAAGAAAAAAGAAAAAAATAATCATAAATTAAATATGATTATTATTAAAAAGAAATGGGGTCAGTAATCATAATGATAAAAAAAATGAGGGTCAGTAATCATAATAATCAAAATAAAAAAAGAAAGAAAAATCAGCATGAATTCGAGGTGGTTAGGAATTAGAAAAAAATAAAAAAAACTCATCATCAATGAATTATGATGAGTATTCAAAAAAAAACATCAATAAACCATGATGATGATTAAAAAGAAAAAGAAATCCAGTATCTGAATCAAAAAATATTAATCATTGGGGAAAAAAATTAATCAGTTTTAATGGCCTCCACAGGCCATTTAAATCAAAAATCCAAAAAAACGCTCTGAATCAATTTGGAAGCAATTTGGGAGGCCTTCTAAATCAATTCTGAATTTATTTGGAGCAATTTTGATTTCCTAAAGCCTGGAACCTCCCAGGAGCCTTTTTGGGAGGTGGTGGATGAATGGGGGGGGGTGGAAGTTGAAGGTGGATGAATGGGAGGAGGAAACTGTTAAAAAAGGAAAATAAGATGGAATTACCTATAATTAAATTTTTTTTGAATAAGTTATAAAAAAAAAAGAGAGTTTTAGTGAGAGGTGCAGCCTGAGAAAAAAATTAAAATTAAAATTACTTACCTGAATTAAAAAAAATCAATTTTTTTTGGAATAATCTACAAAAAAACAAATTGAATTGAAGAGTGATGGGTGAAGAAGTGAGAGGTTGAGTCTGTTAAAAAAAGATCAAAAAATAGAGAATTTACCTGATTTCTTTAAAAAACAAAAAAAAAATTGAATAATCTTAAAAAAAATCGGTTTGAAATAAAGAGTTGGAAGAAAAAAAAAATTTTAAAAACAAAAACAAAAAAAGTGAAGCAAAATAAAAAAGGAATCAAACTAAAGAAAAAAACCTATAACAATATATAAAAATAACTCAAAAAAATTAAAAAAACAAAAAACAAAATGGGAAAACTAAACACAAAAAAAGTAAAATAAATTCAAGAAACATATAGAAAAACAAGAAAAAATAAAATAAAAAAAAAGAAATGTCAAAAACAATAAAATAAAAACAAATAAAATCTTCAAAAAAAGGAAAAAAGTGGCCATCCACTTGTATTTGGCAAAAAATCCAAAAGAAAGGTAATATGGAGGGAGGCATAAATTTCAATTGGAACAGCCTTGGACTTTGGTATTTAGCACATAAAATCTTGTTGCAAAACTTTCCCAAATTTTCAATTTTGTAATAAATTGCCATTAAATTTCACAACATAAGATCAATTGAAAATTGGTGCCCCAATTTAGCATAAACATAAGTTTTATTTAACAAATAACCACATATAAAATCATCACATGACATATACCTGATATGTTATTTTTTATTGATTAATGTCAAAATGTGTTCCAGATCATCAATTGGCCTGCTTGATGACAATGCTGCTATAGTAAGATCCATCTGGCATTGCTTTTCCTTAAGTTCACATTCCTGATTCCACTTTTATTTTTAAAATTAATGTTTCTTGGTATTTTGCTTCTCATCAAACTCCATTTGCTTTTGAAGCTTGACTTCTTCAAACTGTTGCTTTTCCATGTTGCTTGCTTTCCCTTCATTCCACCTCTCCCCTTCCCACTCCAAACAAGCATTTTCACTGGTCTCACGGGCTAAGAATCATGACTTTTGTTAGTAGGATTGATCACAGTAACCATAAATCCAAAACATACCCTTTTGCCGTGATTGAAGCAAAGTTGCATATGTTGGTGCAAACATATCCATTGGCCTTTTCCTAGAACCACTCTTGTCATTCAAGTTGGGCATAAATGCTTGATTACGCTTTTGTGTTGAATGTGTTATGGATTTACTTTTCTGGTCAAAGAAGAAATAATCAACAATGGATTTCATAAGTATCAGGCTTACAGAAACTTACTGATTCATCTTGAAGGTTTTCTGCTTGAACCAAGTCATCTTCATTATGAAGCAAAGGAGAAAGATTGAGAGGTTATTCCAAACCATTATTCTCCTTTAAAAAGTAAATGAGCTTTGATTATCACAGGTAAAAATAGGTAGAGATGATACCTTACCTTATCAAGAAAAACATCATCATCATCACCATTTGTGCTGTCTTTTTCTTGCAAATCATAGCTTTCAATGGCAGTGACATTGTGCTTTTGGCCAAAGAGCACATCCATTTCAGCATAGCAAGGACACATACTTTCAAGCTTTTCACTCATTGATATGATTCCTTTACTCTCATCTTCTTCCATTAGTCCAGCCCAGTCAAATTTTTGAATTTTTTGGCTGCCATATACTTCTTTTTGTATGTTTTCCATTGATATTGGATGCTGCTTGTGCTAAGGTTTAGGCGATTTTGTGATTTTTTGTTGACCTCAATGGCAATAAGCTGAAATCCATGCTTCTTTGATGAAGGAGATCTTCCAATAGATGTTGAACCACTAGTACCAAAACATGACTCAAAATTGAATTTGATTGAAAGCCAATTAATTATGGTTAAATAACCTGTACATATTGAGTGACCTGATTGATGAGGCAGGCCAGAGGTGATCTTCATATCTGACTTGATGTGTCTTGCTTTGGAACAAGGAATTATAATATGGATGAGTAAATATAAATGGACTGTAAGGTTTTTGGTCAGATTGTCCAAAATGGACTATAGAAGAATATGTTGTACAGTTATGAATTGTGAATACTCATTTGGGTTAGGTTTCAAACTAAAATCCCAGATGTATGGGATTTGGTAAAAATACCAGGGGACTCAGTTAAAATGCCATGTGATTTTACATATAATAAACCCGGGATTTAGTGTTGGGATTTGGGTTCCAAATCCCACATTAGGGGGTGTCAAAGTCACCAAATCCCGCCTTAAAATAACACAGGATTTGGACCCCAAATCCCAACACTAAATCCCAGGTTTTTTATTTGTAAATCCCATGGCATTTTAGCTGAGTCCCCTGGTATTTTGACCAAATCCCATGCGTCTGGGATTTCAGCTTGAAACCTAACCCAAATTAGTACTCACAATTCATACCTGCACAACATATTCTTCTACACTCCATTTTGGAAAATCTGACCGAACAGCTTACAGTCCATTTATACTTCTTCATCCATATAATAATTCCTCGATCCAAAGCAAGAAAAATCAAGACAGATATGAAGATCACCTCTAGCCTGCCTCATCCATCAGGTCACTTAATACGTACAGATTATTTAACCATAATTAATTGGCTTTCAGTCAAAGCCAATTTTGAGTCATTTTTTGGTACTAGTGGTTCAACATCTATTGGAAGACCTCCCTCATCAAAGCAGCATGGATTTCAGCTTATGGCGATTGAGGTCAACAAAAAATCATGTAATTGACTAAACCTTAGTTCAAGCAGCATCCGAGATCAATGGCAAACATATAAAAAGAAATATATGGCAGCAAAAAAATTTGAGAATTTAACTGGGGCTGGAATAACGGAAGAAGATGAGAGTAAAGGAATAAAGTCAATGAGTGAAAAGCTTGAAAGTATGTGTCCTTGCTATGCTGAAATGGATGTGCTCTTTGGCCACAAGCCCAATGTCACTCCGGTTGCAAGCTATGATTCACAAGCAAAAGACAGCTTAAATGGTGATGATGATGATGTTTTCCCGATAAGGTAAGTTATTGTCTCTTCCTTTTTTACCTGTGATAATTAAAGTTCATGTGCTTTTTAAAGGAGAATAATGGATTGGAATCACCTCTCAATCTTGTTCCTTTGGTTCATAATGAAGATGACTTGGTTCAAGCGGAAAACCTTCAAGATGAATCAGTAAGTATGTTTAAGCCTGATACTTATGAAATCCATTGTTGATTATTTCTCCTTTGAACAGCAAATTAAATCCATAACGCATTCAACACAAAAGCGTAATCAAGCATTGACACCCAACTTGAATGACAAGAGTGGCTCTAGGAAAAGGCCAATGGATATGTTTGCACCAACATATGCCAATTTGCTTGAATCACGGCAAAAGGGTATGTTTTGGACTTATGGCTACTCTTATCAATCCCACTGACTAAACTCATGATTTGTAGCCCGTGAAACCAGTGACAATTCTCGTTTGGAGTGGGACAGGGAGAGGTGGAATCAAGAGAACGCAAGCAACATGGAAAAGCAAAGGTTTGAAGAAGTCAAGTTGCAAAAGCAAATGGAGTTTGAGGAGAAGCAACATGCAAAGCAATATGAATTTGAAAAAGAAAAGTGGAATCGTGAATTGGAATTGAAGGAAAAGCAATGCCAGATGGATCTCACTATAGCGGCATTGTCATCAAGCAGGCCAATTGGGGAGCTGGAACGCATTCTGGCATTAATCAATAAAAAATAACTTATTACAAATATGTAATGTGATCAATTTATATATGGTGCTTGTTCAAGAAATCTTATGTTTATGTTTAATTATTGATCTTATGTTATGAAATCTAACTCCACTTTATTACCAAAAGGAAATTTCAATGTTTATGCATAATTGGGGCACCAACTTGCAAGTTCAATTTCATATGACATTTATTTGCAATTTCCGGAAGATTTGAAAATTTGGGCAAGTTTTGCATTGAGTATTTATATGATGTCTGTTCAAAAATCAAATTCAATGACAATTTTTTTCCTTTTTTATGAAAATGTCATTTTATGGGTTTTTTTTTAATTTTTTCATCTTTTTCTATATTTTTTTTCTAATTTAATGGTTATTTTTTAGTTTGAAGGGTTTCAAATTTTAATTGGGCAATGTCCCTTGTTTTGTTTATTTTTGATTTTTAATTCTTAATTTTTGATTTTTTTCTTTGATTTCTTTTAATATATTATTTTTTATTTTTACTTTTCACCCCTCCAATTTGAAAAAAACACCTTTTTTTTTAATTTCAAATCTTAAATTTCACTTTGTTTTTTTTTATTTTTACTTTTCACCCCTCCCTCTTAAAAAAAATTCAACAATTTTTTTTTATTTTTTAATTATCAATTAATTTTTTTCTAATTGTACTTTTCACCCTTCCCTCAAAAAAAAAACCCACTTTTTTTAAAATTCAGGTAAGTGAATTTCTCTTCTTTTTGTTTAATCACAACCCTTCTTTGCTAATTTTTTTTTAATTTTTCTGTAGGTAATTTTATTTTTGTCTTTTAAAATTTTTTTATTCTTTTTTTTGCACCTCCCAATCTCACCCTCCCATCACCATAATCATCCACAGCTCACCCACCCATCACCATCATCATCCACACCTAACCCACCCATCACCATCATCATTCATCATCCACCTCCCAAAACCCCCCACCTCACTAACCCTGGAACCTCCCAAATAGGCTCCTAGGAGGTTCCAGGGCCTGAGGCCTTCAAATTGCGCCAAATCGATTCAGAATCAATTTGGCGTCGTTTCAATTCATTATCATTCTAATGGCCCCTAGAGGCCATTAGAATGATGATTTTAATTTATTTTTTATTTTTTTTTTCAATTGGTTCATTTAAAAAAAAAAGATACTGATCTTTTTTTTTTGGTTTTTTTTTATTGCAAAAACCTTTGACTGATCATGAAATTTTTTTACTGATGTTTTTTTTTTGATTTTTTTTAATCATTTATTTTAATTCAAAAATCATTTAGTCATAATGATTTTTTTTTGTTTTTTTTTAATCATTTACTGATTATCTTTTTTTTTTGATTTTTTTTTAATTCATTTATTATATTTGAACAATCATTTACTGATACTGATATTTTTTTACTGATGATTTTTTTTCTTTTTTTTGAATTTTTGGGATAATCATCATTACTGACCCATGATTTATTTTTTATTTTATATTTTGTTTCACTTTTTTATTTATTTGTTCATATACGGGAGGATTAATTATAAGAATTTATTTTGCAATGTCATTTCATTTCCCATCCCTTCCATCATCCTTAAAATTCGAAAAAAAATCTCCTCCTCTCTCTCATTCTTCCAATCATTTTGATGATGTCATGGTTAGGACTAAACCAAATATAGCACATCATGAGGATAATAATACAAAATTAAATAATAAAAGAAAGCTCACCCAAAGCCAAACACAACACATCCATGATTCAAAAGAAATAATGTCTCACCTTGGCCATTCCAAAAAAGAATTTAAAAACTTTTCAAGAATTTTGATTGACAAGAAATCTGCCAATGCCTCATGGTTAAAACTTCCATCACTTAACACTCTCCCCCATCCTTATATCCTCATTAAAAAAACATCCAAGCCGTTTTTGCCTGTCATCATATATGAAATAACCCCATTTGATAATTCTTCTGGCCACTCTCAAATGCTGCAAAACATCATCATGACTTTAATGTCCTTATCTCAAAATCGACAAGAAATTAAAACCAATAAGCAACTCCAAGGTGGCATTATGAAAGGTATTGGGTTTCGATCTGGTTCTGATTCTGGAAAATCTGCAGGTGTGTGATATTTTTGTCATATTACCTTAATAATTACTGACTAATTACAAAATTATTAGGTGTTTACTCCAGAAAACCCAGTTTAACTTCTCATCAAATTGAAACAGATAACAATCAATGGATCAAGCTTCATCAATATGATGAATTCGTTTACTCAAGAATCTCCCATTTTTCAAAATTAGCAGCAAATGAAAATCAATCATTAATGGAAGCAGCCCAATTACCCAATTTCAGTCAACTCGAATGGACTTCTGCCAATCCCAAGGATGAATTCAAATCGTTTACCAATGTCATTGTCACCCAAGATGGATTTTTCAATAAGCCACACAAAGATTGAAACGATCTCAATGCCTGGACTTATGGTATATTTTCTTTTGTATCCAAAAAAGATTTCCATCCGCTTCCTACTGTATTCACCCCCTCTGGACATGGCTTACACTTCCATGAATTGAAAATGGAGATTGATTTTTCAAAAAAACCTGGCATCATGGAAATTCTTTGGAAGACATCAACAATGGTTCATCATACAACAAAACCACCTCCAGAAATTATCAATCATGACAAAATTACTCATTTTGGATGTTCTTTTCAAATAAACCATAAATTATTTAATGTAGGTGACAAATTCTTGAAAATGACACCCACCGAAATTAATTCAAGAGTCAATGAGTACTTTGAAAGAAATATGCAGGATCAAAAATGAACTAAAAAATCTTAATTGTAAATACTTTTATTTTATGAATAACATCTCCACTCCGTTGTATGGCAATAAATTAAGTTTATAAAAAATTGGTCCTGATGAAATTTACAATTGACTATTTTTCCATGCCAAAGTGATTGGTTTAATTTTTTCACGCATATTTAGCACATCTTCCCCAATGTCATTGTTGGCCAGATTTTCCGCTTGTGGTGGATCATCATCTTCATATAAATCAAACCACTCATCACCAATTTGAGCTAACATATTATGTAAAATTGTGCAAGACACAACCCAACTAACAAAATATTCAATTTCATGATTATCCCTCATTTGATTTCTCATTTCCCTTAGAGAAAACCACCTCCCCTTCAAAATTCCAATTGCATGCTCAATTCTGACCCTTGATTTTGCTAGACAGTAATTGAAAGAACGGTTGTCTTCATTATGTGCTACAACTCCCTTTTATGCTGGACCAACCCAAGGAGAGATTGCATATGCCGAATCTGCAAGTAAGTACTGATCCTTTTCATAAAACTCTTGAGGTGTTTGTGCTATTTTCATATGTTGATGGACATTCGAATCATGAAGTGACCCAGTACAACCAACATGCAGAGCAGTGAACTGTTTGTTGATATTGAAAACCAGTTGTGTGAGCCTTGAGGTATATTTTACATACCCAAATAGGCCACGATTATCTTAAAAAGAAATTTTGAATTATGCATAACTCATAAGTCATGCATATATCCAAAATTCATCATTTTCAATTTCAGAAAAGATGAATAACTTTTTATTGAGTAAGTAAATCCATGGATTTAAGACCAGATTTGGATTCTACACAAAAGTTCACCTAGGGTAGACCCATAGAGTGAATAAGCTCAATTTAAGTATTTGACGTGGTAAAATGGAAAATACTTCAATACCACATCATTAATACCACATAAAAGATCCGTGAAAATTTTTGTTTTTCTTGATTTTAAGCCAAAATCATGGGAAAGTGAGAAATCCCATGTTACATATACACTAAGAATAGTGTTATGCATGTTTTGAGCACTTAATATCATGGTATTCTTACATGGACTTTTGGTACACCCATAGTGGATATCTTACTTGAAGCTTAAATTACTATTTTGACGTAAAAATTAGGCAAGGGGGACAAAAGACATCAAAGAGAGCCAGGGTACCCAACTTCTGAGGCCTCAGAGGCGTGGATAGCTCCAGAGCATGGATCCATGGCTCATCTTGGCCCAATTGGTAAACTAAAACTCTTTGGGAACTTGGTTACCAAGTTACACCTACTGTAATCACAAGAAAATAACAAATAACCTGCTATTTTGACGTGCCAAGGAGGTAATGAGCTACTTAGACTCCTGTAACCACGTCAATTCTTGATGACTTTCCATGACTAGACCCTAAAAGAGTTATTAAAACCCTTTTGGGACTCATATTCATTGATTTACCTCATAGCAACCAGCAAAATACTGCTATTTGCAATTCTACGTAGAAATGAGGTAAAAACTTCAAAAATTCATTAAAAATACAATTCTTAATGAATCTTTCTGAAACCTTTAGGACCAATGAAGAACTGTATTATCTATGGTAAAACCAAAAAAAATTACAGTTTCATTAGTAAAATTAAGAGTTTTACTTACAGTCCATTTTTGACCATTCTACGTGAAACACTGAATCTTCAAAAATTCACAGTAATTAAATTCTGTGATGAAATTGGCAATAACATTGATAACTTTTAGAAATCAATGATTATCTTAGAATAAAAGAAGATTTACTGTTGTTACTCCTTTTATTCTTAACCATATTGGGGTTGGTAGTCATGTAAAAGCATCAATTAAGTAATTATGATAATCTTACGTGACAACAGATGATGCAATCATTAATCCAAAAAGGTTTATTGTTTTCTCACTCACTGGTTTTTCAGTTTGCTCCATGGCACGCCTCTGTGAGCTGTTGTTGACTTAAAAGAAGCCTCTTCTTGCTGTTTTTTCCATATCATCATCTTATCAATTTATAAAATCATTATTACCAACAAGTAAGTATTAGTTAAATCTATTCTTAAGTGTTTTAAATCTTTCCAAATCATCCAGAAAGACGTGAAATCCTATAATCCAACTATATATTGTTGTAATACTGTTATAAATCCTTTTGATCCCTTAAATCCACAATTCCACGTCAAATTTCTCTCCTTTTATCTATCAATAAGCTCTTTGGAGTATTAGTGAGTCATTTATCTTTAATTCTTAAAGTTTTTCTCTAGTAATAGTTTTCTTCAAGAATTATCTTTATAATTATTCTTGTAAAAGATAATTATATATTAAAATGATTTCATTATTTTAATAAAGAAGTTTTTATTATTAAATTCTTCTTGTAATTGATTCTTGTAGACAATTACTGCTCACAGTTATAATCACTAGTAGTGTATAACACGTGAAAGAAATAATTTTATGATTATTTAATTGTGGTTATAATAATTTTTTTATTATATTTCATAAGAACAGACATAGTACTGTTGATTAATAGTAATATTATCATCAGTTTCATAGTCACATCTTACAAGTTGTATTGACATAGAATACCTTATATGTAAACCATCAGTAAGATTGAAATAAAGAATAAAGATTCAACAGCTTACCTTTTTTTGCGATCAAAATACGCTTCACCATCCTTGGGAGGACGTTGTGATAATGGTATGAGACTCCCATCAATAAACCCAATGCACCCAGGGAAGCCTTCTGCTTGCATTACTTGAGACATCTCTCTGCGTTGTTCTATTGTTGGCCACACAATCACTTTGCGCTTCAACTTCATTAATATCTGAATGACTCTTTGAGTGTACAACACAATAGCCCCATGGCTAATTCCAAACAACATTCCAATCTTTCCCAAAGCGGCCCCATTTCCATTTGATCCTAGCCTTGATAATGCCACAGCCAATTGGATGGCAGGATTGCGTTGTTTGTTTTGTGATGAGTTTTGAAAGGTTTTATCAGCTTGAATTTGTGCAACCAATTTTTCAAATGATTCATGTGTGGTCCTACATAGCTGTCGAAACTTTTCAGATGATAATGTCTGTAAATCATTCATCGTATACATGTAATGAGATGGATATCTTCTACAAGGATTGATGTATCTTTGTGATGTTATCATATCTAATAAGATTATATCTTCCTGGATATCAGAATCACTATCAGAGTTGAGAGCATCGATGAACTGAAGTGAGTTCAAGGTCTGAAGTAAAAGTAGCCTTTGCGATGCCTTGGGCATGGTAAATAAAGAAAAGGCTGGTAGTAAATGAAATTTGAAATCAAATAACTTAATAAATGATGAGTGTATTTAGATTTTATGCAAGAGAAGGAAATTTTTATGCAATTTAACATGCCCTTACTGAGTTGTGTGTTTGAAAAATGTGCCTTTATGGGAAGCTAAAGGTGGGATTTTGGTATTTAAACACGGGATTTGGTACCAAAAAACCTGTGTTTTTGTACCTCAAAATACCTCACCTCTTGAGGTGTGGTATTTCCCAAATCCCAAAAAATTAATGCGGGATTTTGGCAAAAAAAAACTCGGGATTTTGAGTGTGGGATTTGGTAACTTTGACACCCCCTATTATTTTAAGGTGGGATTTGGTGACTTTGGCACCCCCTAATGATTTAATATAAGCTTTTTGGATAACTTAATATGATGAAATTCATGTTTTACTTATTGATTTTATTTTAAAATTAATTCTAAAAGGTTTTTTTTTCTTAGCAAATTTTAAATTTCAAATTTTTATTATTACAATTTCTTTTTTTTTTGAATTTAAGATTTATTAAGAAAAAAGTTTTTTTGAATCAATAAAATTAATTTCAAAAATTTAAAATTAAAAAGAAAAAAATATTATAATTTTTTTTCTTATTTGATTTTTTTAAAGTTATTTCTAGGAATATTTAATTAAAAATTAATCAATTTTTTTTCTCTTGATCTTTTGCTTTTTCAAAACAAACAAAAAAAATAATAATTAAATTATAATATCTTTTTAACAAAAGAAAAAAACCTCCCAAAAAAAAACTATTCATAATTATTTTTTTTTAGTTTTTTAAAAAATCTCATAATAAAATAATTTTTTTTTTTAAGGAAAAAATTTAAAATAGAAATTCACTAAATAAATAATTTATGTAAAACTAATTGAAAAATTTATTTAAAAAAAAACCATCAACTAAAATAGTCTTGAGAAATAATATGAAGAAAAAAAAACTAAACAAATAAAAATGACAAGACTGGATATTCAAAATTTAAAAAATACTTATACTTAAAAAAGATTATTTGACTAAATTTTGGGTTATTTTCAGATTGAAAATTAAAATTACTATTATATATATATCTTATTGAAATATGGCAGAAGATTAATATGTGGGATCTTTTATTGAAAATTTTAATAGTGATTTAAACTAATTATGCAAGTGGATTTGATAAATTAAAAAGAAAGGATGAATAAAAGTAAAAAAAATATTTTATTTATTTAATTTAATCTAATAATGGTAAAAAGTTATTTGTAATTTTCTAAAATTATTCTTAAATGATTCAGAGTTTCTCTTGATTCACTAAAAGGACATTTAGTCAAACAAATGCCAGTTTTTATCTAGTTTGATTGATTTTTATCTGAAAAAATGAATCTTTCATAAAATAAAAGTTAATAATTATCAGTTCTAAAAGACTCAAAAAACAAATTCTTCCAATTATTAGTTTAATTTTAGCTAGATAATTCAAACTTTGAGACATTTAAAAGTTCATTTCATAAAAAAAAACATCTTTATCACTTTTTTATGCTATAAATCTATAATCAACAGTATAAAATGAAGTTACTTCAATAGTTTATATCATAATATAAGGAAATTAATTAATTAAATTCAATTATATATATATCGATTTGTCATAAATTAAATAATTATCATGATAAAAATTCTAATATCCTTGGTAAAAAAAGTACTTTTATGACATGCTTCTTATTTTTTTTTGAAAAAAGACTTAAAAAACATCTAAAATATTCATTTATCTCTTGATTTTTTTTTGGTTTTTTATAAGATTGAGTACTTCTATAATAGAAAATATAATGAAATGAAAAATATTCATTTTCTATAATATTAAAAGAAAATAGACAATTTACAGTAGGGGACTTTTTTCTAGTGAAAAAAATAAGATAATCCTTTGAATAATTTAGGTAAATAGAGCATTAAATAACAATTTTTTAATCATAAATAAGATCAAAAATTTGTTAAATTTGAATGTAAATTAAGGGTATTAAGTAATTAAAAATTATTGTCAATCTCAAAAATAGAAATAAAATAACACTTTTTTGGTTTGGGGATCATTCATTAGTAGTAGATAAATATTTTTTTTCTGAAATCAGAGTCAAGATAATTTTTCTGAATTAATGAAGGGTACAAAAATATGAATAAATCATTTTTTTGTTTTAGAAAAGGATTCCAGAATTTTATGGCAGGTTCAAACCAGAGAAAAATGAAAATTATATAATTAATTTTGGAATTAAATATTTTAGATATATTGAGACATAATTTTGCCACAAATTATAAGAATTCCTATTTCAGGGTATGATGAATTTTCGGAGGTTCAAAGAATATGACAAAGAATTATTCTTAAATCAATAACTTGTTTCCATTTTTTTTCCAAAAACAAGGAACATTTTGAAATGATTTTTATCAAAATAAGATATGTGAAATGAAAAAATAATCATCATGAGTAATTCCCCAAAGGTTAGTTTTATTAAGTGTAATTCAAGTAAATTAGCCTTAATTGAAAAACCAACCTTTTTTTGGCCAATTTATCTTTAAATCTTAGCTTTAGAAGGTGGAAAACTAATTAAAATTTCATTGAATCATTATATTTCAGACTTTTTAAGATTTTTCATATCTGGGAATTATATATTCTCAATCATTCTTGATTTATGCTTAGTTTTACTTTTAATTGAATTCAGCTTGAAATCATAAAGAAATCTAAAGTCTTATCAAAGTAAAATAAGTTTAATTTACATTGAAAAGGCTTTTTGTCTATAGATTACCTTTAAAACATTAATGAAATGATGAAGCTTTATTTTTCAATCAAAATTTTTGTATTTAAAGAAATCCAAGTCTTAGTTTAACTTGTAGTAACTTCTCGGGCATTTTTGATCTTAAAAACCTTTCAGTTTTATTTTCATTTAAATTGAAAGCTTCTGTATTCAATCAAATTTTTTCTCAAGGGTAGAATACAAAATTTTTCCATAATTTTTTCCCTTTGAATTTGCATTCAATCAAATTTTAAGGAAGTTTCAAAAATTCTAAAGACTCTAGGCATAAAGAATTCGGACAAGTACTAAGAATATGTATGGCGTTTTTCTTTTGAAGAATTCTTTATTTTATTTACTGTAGTTGGTGTAGATTAGACATTTCAAGAGACTGATTTTATTGAGAACTTTTGAGATGTGACTCACCTTTCAATTCAGGTAAAACTCATCATCTCAAATTTCTTTTTATACTAATTTTCATCTAATGAAGCTAAAAATGAGTAATTCCAAGTTTTTAGTTCAAAATTTTCATTTTTTGAAATCATCTTGTTGGACCTTTAAAGATAGAAATTTATTATGCCTTTTTTGGCCAACTTTCTCTTAAATTATGAAGATTTCAAATTTTTTAAAACATTGAGATCAATTGAAATCATTTTAAGTACTAAAATTTTGTTTAAAATTTTAATTTTTTTAGAGATTCTTCTTAGTTTATGAGATAATTTACTAAAGTTTCCTTGTGATTGATGATCAATTGAGCTTTGAGCTGGATTTTTCTAAAGATTCATATCAAGTGTTGAAATTTTAGCTATCAAAAAATTAAATTGGAACCTAAAATGAGTCGAATTCCACTACCAAGTCATCGATTGAATAAATCAGAGCCATCCAGATATTTTGATCTTCAAGTCGATTCAATCGATCATCAATCTCATCTTCCTTCTTCCAGCAACCTTCATCCTCAAATAGCGCTAAACTTCACACAGATCCAGTCATCTCCTTCAAACACAACCATGAGCTATCAACGAAATCCTCCTCGACCAGGTCCTCCCCGCTCTGGTGGTCCTTATTCCGAAGATGGTCTCGGTACGGCTTCCCCAGCTCAGCGTACCGTTGGTTCAAATAACCCTTTAAGTGAGACCAGGCAACGTCAGAGCCGCAGGGATGAGGTCAGTCCATCTCTGGATTGCTTTCTTCGTCCATCTATGACTGAATTATTATCCTCAATATCGTTTGCTAATTCTCTTCCGCTAGGCTATTAGAAAGAAAATCGAAAACGAGCTCATGCGAAAGCGTCCTGGTCAAAAGAAATCAACCAATCAAAACACCCATGGAACTCTTCGCCCACGAAGACAAGCCGGTACTGTATCTGCTCTCAAACCACTCCCAGCACTAACTGTACCTGATAATATAACTGGTATGTCCACTTGTCTCTATTTTCTCACTTGAAAAGCTATTTGTTCATCCTAGTTTTCCTTGGTAATCACTGATTTGGCCTTATCATCTTGTCTCAGTGGCTGAGGCTTCTCAACTTTGCGCTGCTAAACGTACTGATTGCGTCCTGGTTGTCGATGAAAGCGAGCATCTTTGTGGTATCTTCACGGCTAAGGACTTGGCTTTTAGGGTTGGCTAACCTCCCTTTTTATTAAGTTTCATCTCAATTTCGAGACCCCTTATCAGCAACACTTATCATCATTCAATATATTCAATTTATATTAGGTCATTGGTGATGGTTTAGATCCTCGATCTACTATGGTATCAGCCATTATGACTAGAAATCCAATGGTCACCAGAGACACCACATCCGCCACAGAAGCACTCACAACAATGGTCACAAGAGGATTTAGGCACTTGGCAAGTCATCCATTCTAATTCTTTAACTCTTAATATTCTCTTTTGAGCTTAATTTTTTTTTGGTTGGCTTACAATGTTTATCATTTGTTTACCAGCCTGTTTGTAATGAAGAAGGAGATGTAATTGGACTACTTGACATCACTAAGGTCTTTCAAGAATCTTTAGAAAAACTTGAACGCGCTTACGGCTCTTCGCAAAAACTCTACAATGCTATAGAGGGTGTTCAATCTGAATTCGGTAGCGGTCCTTCAAATCCTGGCTTAGGGCAAGTTAACCCGTTGATGGCCTATGTTGAAGCATTGAGAGACAAAATGTCTTTTCCTGACCTGGGCTCAATACTTGATGCCCGCACAGCCGCTACTACCGTTGGCGTCAGGACAAGCGTGAAGGATGCTGCCACTTTAATGAGAGAGCATCACACAACCGCGGTTTGCGTCATGGAAAATGATGGCAGGAAGATTGCTGGAATATTTACCAGCAAGGATGTCGTATTACGCGTCATTGCCGCTGGATTGGATGCTAAAACTTGCAGCGTTGTCAGGGTAATGACTCCTCATCCTGACACTGCCCTCCCAAGTCTCAGCATTCAAGAAGCTTTGCGTAAAATGCATGGTGAAGCCTTTCAATCTCTTTGGGCCCTTTGCTTACGGGCCAATTTCAGTTTTATAAACTTTTTTTTGCCTTTTTAGATGGTCATTACCTTAATTTGCCAGTTGTTGATGAATCTGGTCAGTTACAAGGTTGCGTCGACGTTCTCAAGCTCACTTATGCTACACTCGAACAAGTCAACTCAATCAGTTCAGATGGGCAAACAGACGAGTCCAGTGGTCCCGTCTGGAATCGATTTTTTGCTTCATTTGCTCAAGCTGGATCAATCGACGAGGACAGTACCTCAGTCTTATCTGGTTCTCACGTTGGTCCTGGTGAGCCGCACCCCGCAACGCCAAATACTCGTTTGAAAACATCACAATACGGTCGAAACATTGGCCTTGAAACACCAGGCTCAGAAATAACTCCTAACGATTCAGCATCAGTACTTCAAGATGAACTTGAGTCATCATTTGCTGCTCAAAGCCTCTCAAGCAGCCAGCCTCACGCAGCAGCAAACCCACTTGATTATGAAGACGGGACCTATTTGTTCAAATTTATTGCACCCTCCGGTTCGGCTCATCGATTTCAGGCACGCTATGATAATTATGAATTTGTGCGAGAAATCATCTTGGGCAAAATTGAAATCGATCCTTTCATTAGCGAATATGATCCTACTAGCTCTTTACCCAGGCCTGATCCAAACGATTTTCAATTGGCATATTTTGATGATGACAATGATTTGGTATTAATTAGCTCGGATCAAGAGATCATAGATTCAGTAAACGTAGCAAAAAAACAACTTAAAGACCGTGTCGTGCTTCATTTGAGAGGAGGAAAAAGTTGGGGAGATGCTGAATTGACTAAAAAAAAGAATGCAAACTTGGTTACCCGAATGCAAGCCGTGACTGAGGCTGAAGAAATTAAACGGGATGAAGATGAGGAAAAGGAAGCAAGGGAATCTCCTTCAGAAGGGGCTTCAAAGACACGCAAAAAGCAATTAAAGATGAATGTGCGAGAAGGCGATGCAATAGCAGGGGTATCAAAAGAATTATTCCTACCAGCTGCAATTGGATTTTTGGGGGTTGTCATCTTAGGAGTATTCTTAGCTAGTCGTCCTTCTCGCTGAAGTCAATCTTGTGAAATTAATGAACATCTTAACAAGATTGATATTTTTTTTCGTTTCATACACGCTTTGCTTTATGAAACAACTATTTATTATGCAGTTAAGCTTCTTGAATTTTTTCTCCTAATTTAGCGTTTTTTTTTCTTTTTTTTCGCAAGGAATACACTTGATTTGAAAACAAAGTTCACGTTTTTATACCTATGAATTAATTATATTAATCAGCCTTGAGTTAAATATTGAGTTTTTTCTATTATTTGAAATTGAAAAAAACTAAAAAGGAAGCACTTTTTTCTTCCTTATTGTAAAATGTTTCTCTTGTTAAATTGATTGCTTGCCTCAATACTATTGTCCAAGCAATTTACATGACAGACAAATATGTTAGGAGAAATGATCAAGTTTGCAAAGTTAAATTTGTTTTTGATATTTTTTGCGCATCATGCGAATGATTCTAATTTCTTTTCTGAGTTGATGAAATAAGCCTATTTCTTTTCATCGTCATAAATTCTATTTGACATTTCGGTCAACTTGACTTGATATTTTAATAATCTGATTTATAGAAAAGTGATTTCATGTCATTGGAATTATTTTCCTTATGAGTTGAATTTTTATTGTTTTTTCGATAAAGTAAATATCTAGTTGGCAGAACGTTGATTAATTTTTATACTTTTTTTGTCGTATGGTTTTAACCATTTTTTTCTTTTAATATTGAAATGAAGGAAATCATCAAATTAATTTTACAGTTTTGACATGAATTAGGCTTTGAGTATTTTCTAATCTACTCAAAGGGCTTTTCCCAAGTGGTTCACTCCTAAAAGCTAGTTTTTAAATTGATCATGATGAGATGAATTTGAGGGAGGAAACCATCAATAAAGTAGATTTCGATTGCGATATCAAACTTTTGTTTGCATAGGAGTTTTAAATATGTTCATAGCTCTTATTTGGAGCTGAGTTGTGGCACAAAGGCATGATATAAAGAACATTGGTATAACATGACATTCTTATTTTAATTGATTTGCCGACAGAATTTCTTCAAAAAGCAATCTAGCATATTGGTAACTCTCAAGCTTCACACTAATCAACGTCATGTTTAAGCTAAAGCATATTGGGTTGATATTGTTAGCATTTGCTATAAATATTGAAGGTTCTTTACTTGACAAGCATGATCAAGATAAATGTTTTTTAGAAATTCCAACTATTCCAATTTTAGGTTCTGTATTCGAAAACAAAATTTATGATTACATTATAATTGGAGCTGGAACGGCTGGAATGGCTTTAGGTAAATTAGTCAAAGCAACCAAAGTTTCTAGGAAATTATTTATTACAAAATTTCATTTTCTGATTTCTTTTCTACTTTTAATAGGTGCACGCCTATCCGAAGACCCAAACATTCGAGTCGCTGTTCTAGAATCTGGTGTTGATTTTGACTTATTGCCGTTGAATAAAGTTTTTGTTAATACCCCTGGAGCTGATGTACTTGGCTGTGGCAGTAAAAAAGGTATTAAATAAATTATCTCAAGAAATAAAAGTTTTTTTTAGTTTTTCAAAAAATTAAAATCATTTTACCTTGACTTGAAAAATATAAAGATGATTATTTCCAAGATCTAGTTGATTGGGGCTTCATGACAGAACCTCAAACTGGTGCTAACAATCGGTCCATTCGTTATGCTCGTGGCAAGACAATCGGTGGAACTTCGACGAGAAACTTTATGATTTATCAACGTGCATCCAAGGGAGCCATTGATTCTTGGGCCGATTTGACTGGAGACCCTAGCTGGAATTTTGATGATCGCTGGAGTGATTACCAGAAGAGTGTCTCCTTCACTCCACCCAAGGTCAGATCCCTCCATCTCAATGGTAGACTTAGCCTTCTTCTAAGCTGAAACTGGTATGGAAGAGCAGCACGAGCTTCGCCAGGAATACCCACAGGCTCAGTACAATCCATTGGGATATACTCAGTCCAAGGGTCCCATTCAGGTTTCTTATCCTAACACTCCACAAGATTTTTCGAAATACATGCAGCTTAGTTTGAACGAAAAAGGTGTTCCGACAACGCAGGATTTCAATCTAGGAAACTTGATGGGCGTGCAATACGCCTCGACAACAATTAATCCCAGAAACGGCCACAGATCCAGTTCTCGTGATTTTTTCGAGGCAGCTCGCTCTCGTCCAAACTTGGTCGTTTATACTGGCACTACTGCCAAGCGGATCCTCTTTGACAATGCCCTTAAAATTCCTCGTGCAGTGGGCGTTAATTTTCATTACCACCTATTCAATTTAAACGTCACAGTTGAGCTTCGGGCCACGCAAGAGGTTATTGTTTCGGCTGGGGTGTTTCAGTCTCCACAGCTTCTTATGGTTTGTTAGTAGTTTTTTATTAAACAATTTCGATTCAGCAAGATTTTTGAAAAGTAATACTGGGCTTTTGCTTTTTTAAAGCTGGAATCGGACCCAGGGACCAACTTGTTGCCAACAATATTCCAGTTTTGGTTGAAAACCCAAATGTTGGACAAGGGATGGAGGATCAGTTAAGCCCCAAGCATTATCAACCAAATCTTACTCTGTTTACTAAAAATAACAAAAATACAAAATTTATCACTCTTCAGCATCTTCTTTGGACCTACTTATCCTGTCCACTCAATCTTTACCTTTACCGACCTTGCAGCTGATCCACTTCTTATCACAGCTCAGGAGTTAAACTTCACATTCAGGCAATTGGGACCACTCACCAATAATGTTGCAGATATGATTGCCTTTGAGAGAATAGATGATGATAGATTAAACCAGTTGAATGCTGACGTTTTGTCATCATATCCCACTGATTGGCCTCACATCGAATATCTAAGCTCAGCTGGTGTAAGTCTTTGACTGAAAACTTGCAAAGAAAACAATAAATACATAGAAGAAAGTCAGTTGATTTCATTTTTTTTGGGTTGATACTTCAGGTTACGGGAAATTTTTCAGGTTTAATAGCTCAAAATTCTTTCGCCAGTTTGACTGAAGGAAGGAATAAATTTGCCACTATTTTAGGAGCTTTGGTAGCACCCAGATCGAGAGGCACTGTCAAAATTATTTCAAACGATGCATCTGTTCTGCCAATCATTGATCCAGCATGGCTTACCGATCCCGTTGATCAAAGAGTGGCAGTAGAAGTTTTCAAGCGAATAAGAGAATTTTTCGCTTCAGAATCAATGCAGTTAATTTTAGATGGTGAAGAATATCTTCCCGGTACATCAGTTCAGAGTGATGATGCAATTCTAGATTGGATCCGTGATAATTTAATGACTGGTAAGTTATAAGGATTTGTATCAATCATTCAAATTTGTTTGACTCTGCTTCTTTTTGAAGTTTGGCACGCTGCTTGCACTTGTTCCATGAGAACAAAAGATAAAGGAGGTGTAATTGATTCGGAATTCAGGGTTTATGGCACTCAAAATTTAAGAGTTGTTGATGCTTCTTCTTTCCCATCCTTACCACCTGGGCATCCCCAAGCTACAATCTATATGATGGCTGAAAGAGCTACTGATTTAATCAAAAAAGCACAACAAAGTCATCGTGATTAGCTCCAAAATATATTTATGCCTAAACATTTGAGCTTCACTGGATTCCCGTCCCACCCTGTGCAAAAACACCTTGTTAGTGCTCCTCCATTCAGTATTACTTCATATAATTTTCTTAATGTTATCGGCTGTACACAAACAATTGTTCCTCTGGGGTAATAAAATTTCCTGCTTTTTCTAATTGTCATTTTTACAAGTCTTATGGCTTTGTTGTGAATCTGTATTTGCCAAAAATAAATTGATATCAATTTCTTTTTCTAAAATCAAAAATAAAATATTGTGTTTTAGTTATGTATGTAGCTTTGGTATCAAACAACAAACAAACCTGATAAAATTAAATCTTAAAACCTATTCCCTTAAATGAATAAAGTTAAATTCAATTTTATTTTTTTTATACATTTTAATAACAACGTAAGTTAATTAAAATTTAAATAAAATCATTTTAAAAAAAAACCAAAATCAAAATCATATATATGATATTTAAAATAATACAAATAACTTATCTTAAAATAGTAAATTAATTTTTTTTCAAAAAAAGAATTTAATAATCTTGAATAATTAATTAATTATTATTATTCAAAAAAAATTAATAATTTTTTTTAAAAGAAAAAATTTATTAAAAAAATGAAAATAAAAATAAAAAATGTTTTAATTGTTTTAATTTTAATTTAAATTTTTTTTATTGATAAATGAAAATTTTCATTTTTTCTATATTAATTACTTAATTAAATATAAATATAAATATCAATAGATTAGAAAAAATAAATAATTAAATAAAGTTTTTTATTTTATTTTATTTTTTTAAAAAACTAAAAACAATGTTTTTTTTTCTTCTTTTCAAATAATAATAATACAAGGTGTGAAATATACCAAATCCTGAACCCAAAAAATGTGAGATTTGAGGTTTAAATCTCACAGAAAAAAACCCCACAATTCTTGGTCATAAATGCTGCAAAATTTTAACTCAGTCCCCCAGGGATATGTCGTAATTTACCTTGAAGGGAGCTTGAGGTTTAACCCTAATTGAAACTTAATTTGTTCAAAAAAAAAAAAATTCAATTAATTCTGCTATGAAGTTTCCAACCAAATCATCAACCATTTTTATATCAACACATCATTTCTATTTATTTGAAGCTAATTTTTTACGCCCAATTTCCTGCCACTAAATAAATCAAAAGAAGTTCACCACAAAAGAGAGCTCTAGTTTCTCTCATCCCTCTGGCCACTCTACTAAAACTGACTATTTATCTATTATAAATTGGCTAACTGTTAAATAAAACTTTGATGGATGTTTTGGAAGAAGTGGCTCAAAATCTGTTAGAAGAACCCCTTCAAGCAAAAAAAATGGATTAAAACTTATGGATATGGAGGTAAATAAGAAATTCTATCACCAAATGAATCTAAGCTTCACCAGGATTTGTGACCAATGGAATACTTATAAGAAATATACAACCAAAAAAACTTTTGAGAATTTAACTGGGACAGGAATCACTAATAAAGATGAAAAGAAGGGAATTAATACTATGGCCAAAAAAATAGAGACCATGTTTCCATGTTTTGCCAATATTAATTCCCTCTTTAGTCACAAACCAAATTCTACACCACTGGAAATTTATGATGTACAAGAAGTAGGATTGAACTAAAATGAGGGGTGAAGAGGAGAAAGTGGATTCCAAATTAAGTTCTTTTAAGGATAAAAATTAATTTTAATTAGAATTATTTCTTTTTAATTTAAGGATGAAATAAATATTGAATATCCAACACTAAGAATTGACCCCATTTTGAAGGTTGATGACATTAATAATAATGATTAGGATGAAGATTTTGAATTAAGTTTTTTTTTCATGAGTGTGGAATAATTATTATGAATCTTAATTATTAAAAATAATTAAACTACCAAATATCCAAAACAGAAACTCATAAAGGAGAAAGTGTGAATCAAGTTTTAATCTGAATGAAAAAAAAGTGGTTTTTGGAAAAGAAATAAATGATAATTTTTCTTCTTAATACTCAAAAATAATGAAGAAAAGGCAAAAAAGTTATTAATCTTTGATATTTCAAATTATCATTATAAGGGATAAATGAATAAAAATTAGAATTGGAGGAAAATTTTTGAGAATATTGAGACTGAGAAAGCCATGGAGATCAAGGAAAAAGAACTTTATTTTTAATGAAAGAAAAACTTTAATAAAAGGAAATTTTAAGATTCCTAATTAAAATAAAATATTTAATTCAAAAAAGAAAAAAAAATAACCAAAAAAATAATTTTGAAAAGAAAAATTGGAAAATTGAACTTAAATTGAATTAAAAATAACAAAAAAAAAAAATTGCCATTTCAATGTTGAGCTCATCAAATTCAATATCTGATTTGAAAAGAATTTTTTAAATTTAATTAAGAACTTAAGATAAGGTATGTTTGTTATTTATTTCTTATGTTCTTTTAAATATCCAAATCATAATAATGTTGGTTTTTTAGGTTATTTTTTGATCATGGTCAATTTTGAATGACTGTAACATTTATTTAGTTGGAATTTGAAATATATATCAAAGATATTTAAAAATTTTATGATATTAATAAATGTTTCAAAGAATTAAATATTTTAATTTTCCCAATTGAGAGAGTTTATTATTTCTTTTTTTTTTCAATGTTAAAATAAAATAATCTTAATTCATTATTTATTTTAAAAACATCATTGAAAAAAAAGTTTTTTTTTTTTTTTTTTTTTTTTTTTTTTTTTTTTTTTTACAAAATCGTAAATCATAATGACATAAATTCATTCATTTTTTTTTTTTTGGAATTCAATTCTCAACTAATATTTAAATAATTAATATAGGTAAATACTAAAATATAGTAGCTCATGCAATGATACTAATCATTTTAGATCTTTTTTTGCTAGGTTCAATTAAGAAAGGTGTTTTTTACTAAATCTAACTTTCTATTTGATATATTTCTTCTAAATCAATCCATCACTTCAATAATCAACCTACCCACCACCTCCAATTGATTAAAAATTGATTTCTAATCAATTTGAGGGCTTCAAGTCATCCCATCTCCTAAACCCCTTCCACCAACCCTCAATTGATTCAAATCAATTAGCAAATATTGTTTTTAGCTACTTTCACCTTTCTATTTATAGCTATTCTACCACAACCAATCACTGAAAGAATCAAGCTACCCACACTCCCAGCCCCCTGCCCCCCACCACTAATCAATCAGTGGATATCCAGCCACCTACCACCACACTCCAATGAATTAAACATTGATTCTCAAATTAATTTATAATTGATTGGAGGCCCTCCAGCAATCCAATCACCCCACCACCTGACATCAACCTCCAATTAATTCTAAATTTATTTCTAATCAATTAGAGGCCTTCCAGACACCTAATCCCCCAACCACCTTCCACCATCCTCCAAAAAAATGCCAACAAACTGCCAACCACCTCCTTTTCCAAGAAATAGTGTATTTTAACCCCCAATCCAATATTAACTTTCTTTTTTTCATCTTTACAATGATACTGACCCTATATTTATTTATTTTCTTTCACTGTTTTGCAGTGGTGAAAACTATCATTTTAGCTGGCTGTTATTATATGAAATTTCAATAATTTTCAACAAATGCATTGCTCCCTCATTAAAACTTAAAAAGAAAAAAAAACCAAACCTCCTTCCTCATCCAAATTTTCATAATTTTCAAATGATTTGATTGTTGGGACTCAACCATTTAATGAGAATAATTTTAAAGATATTTCCACTCATGATAACTCTTTCAATTATTATGATAAGATGATTTTTGGGACTAAACCTCTTCATAATATTGAATGCCAAGATGTTACTCAGATTCATCACTCCAAATCTCAACAACAAAGAATAAAAATAAAATACCTTATAAAACTACAGAATATTTTCAAGTTGATAAAAATGATTATTCATTAATCACACTAGATAAAAAAAAGGATTAAAATGAAACCTGGATTAAGCTCTCTACTGAAAAGACTCTTAATTGGCCATATGTCCTTATTGATATGACTCAAAATCCATACTTACCAATTATTATTGATCAAATTCAATCATTAAAAAATACCTTATAATAATCTTAAATAATCTCTGCCAAAATTGTCAGCCAATAAAAATCAATGAGGATATTCTTGATGATATTATGAAAGGAATAAGATTTCTTCAGGGTTCTGATTCTGGAAAATCTGCTGGAGTTTATGAAATAAAGCCTTTCCTAACACAAAACTATATTTGTCAAGATAATTAAGATTAGCTCAACCTGAAAGGCTATGATGAACTTATTCAATCACAAATCCAATATTTTTCCAACATGGCACTACAAAGAAATAATAATAATGAATGATTCTCAATTACCCAACTTCACTCAATTTGAATGGAACTAAAACTCATCATGTGATTTCAAAACCTTATCCAATGTTATTATCACTTACAATGGTTTTAAAAACAAGGAACATATAGATAAGGAAAACTTAAAACTTTGGATTCATTCATAATTTTCTTTAATAAATGAAAATACTTACCAGCCTATACCAACTTTTTTCAAGACATCTAATAATGAATCATATTTTCCACAACTCACGTCTAATTTTGATTTTTCCAAAAAGAAGGCATAATTGAAATATTTTGGAAAAAAGAAAACTGTCTTCATCAAACAAAAAAACCCCTAAAATAATTAACTCACCATCAAGACATTCCTCATTTTAGCTTCTCCTTTCAGATCAACCAAAAATTATTGAACACTTGTCACTAAATGAGATTGATCTGAAAGTTATTGGGAAGAAACATCAAAATGCACAAAATTGCAAGAGACTCATTAAAAGAAAGTTGTAAATAGTTTAATTCCTTTAAAATAAAAATATTTCTAATTTCATATATAAATAATTATTTCATAAAAGAATATTAATATTCCTAATTAAAGGATAAAATTGTTCTGTACTAAATGTTACTTTGTAAACAATTCGTAATATAAAGTGTATTGAAAAAAATCATTAAAAAGACATTAATAGTTCACACAGAATATCATTTATTATTTTGAGAAATATTTATGTTCCATTAAATCAAAATTTTATCTATTGATATGCCAGTTGAAACTTAATGGCTTGATGTTCTCACAACTGTTCAATAAGGGATTTACACCTTCAGGTTCCATTTGATTTTGTAAATCAAATGGGTTGTTATTTTAATATAAATCAATAAATTGGTCTTAAATTGATGCTAATACAATTTTTAATATCAAAAAAGTTACCACCCATTGAACAAAATATTTAAAATATTTTTTATTTTGAATTTGATTGAAAATTTATTTCAAAGACAACAAACTTCCCTTTGAAAATTCAATAAAAAGTTCAATATGTACTCATTACCTAGAAAAACATAGATTGAAATTTTGATGGTCTTCAAAATGGAAAGATTGACCTTTATATGCTGGTTTGATCCATTATGAGATTTCATATTCTGAAACTGAAAGGAGGTGCTTATTTTTGAAGTCAGAGTATTGGGGAGGCTCTGAAATCCACATGTGTTGGTATAAATTTTAGTCATGGAGTGAGCCTGCACATCCAACATTAAGTCCAATAAAGAACTTATTGACATGAAAAACTAACTAAATAAAAATGGAATAACTAAATTGTTTTCATCAGTTGGTATAAATAAATTTATAATGAATTTTGGAAAATTCCTTTTCTTTTGGTCAAAGTATGTCTCACCATCTTGTGGAGACCTTTGAGACAAAGGTATGAGACTCCCATCAATGAATTCAATGCATCTAGGAGATCTATCTTTGCTTTTGAGAATTTGGAAAAGCTATATAATATTTTTTCAAACTTCACCAAAAAATTTAGGATCCTCTCAGTAAAAAGTACAACTTCCCCATGACTAACACAAAAAAGCATCCTAAGCTTATCCAGCAATTCCCCATTTCCATTGGATCCTAATTGAGACAATGCTACAGATAGCTGAATGGCTGGATCTTTCTGCTTGTATCTCAATGAAATTTTCAAATCTTCATGATCTTTAATCATCAAAAACAGCCAATGAAGTTATTCATGTGTAGTATGGCATATCTGCTTAAATTTTTTCCTAGATAATTAACCAAATCTCCTGAGGTATATGCATAGGCCAAGGGGTTCATTTTTTGGGGGTTAAGTTATCTTTGTGTGTTGAAATTTTGTAACAGTGGAATTTGATTTTCTGAGTTGTAATATTATTCAGATTCAATTGAAAGTTTATATTTCAAAAAATCAAAGTTAAAAATTAATGGTATTCTTCCTGAATTCTTTAGCATAAAGATGGGGACAAGATGAGGGTGATATATTGAAAGGTGGTAAACTTATCTTCCTGAAATTATGAAAGATATATCTCAATCTCATTATGAATTAGAGGATTTTTTTTACTCAATTTTTTTCATGAATATGTATACATAAAACTGGGATTTGAGGTATGGAAACTAAGGCTTTGTGACTAAATACGTGGGTTTTTTAATGTTAAAAATACCATAAATATAGGGATGTGGGACTTCTAAAATTGAAGGAATTAAATTTAGGTTTTTAGGGAAAAAAAAAATAAGATTTCTAACTTGGGACTTCTTATATCTGACACCCCCTAATAATAGTAATAAGAATTCTTTCAATTTTATTATGATTTAGATATTTTTGATTCAATATATAAATAAAAGAAATATTTAATATAATTAATTTTGATTTTAAAAATTAAAATCAAATAAAGTGAATTAAACAATTGTTTGGATTTTTTTGTGTTTTTATTTTTAGGGTGTTGGTAAAAACATGTAAGCCTTTATGTTTTTTTACCAATTTATGGCCAAAACATGTAAGTTTATGGTAAAAACACGTAAGTGACCCATTTTTTTAAAAAATTCCTCAGGCTCAGTTTTGAGCCTTTTTGTAATTTTTTCCCCATATTTTTTCTGACATGGGATATCAATATCCCCAATTTTTTTTGGATCTTTTTTGCCAAATTTCTCAAATTTGGCCAATTTGACAAAATGGCCTATTTTTTTTTAAAAAAAATACATTAAATATGTTCCCACTTATGAATTTCCATATTTTTTTTAAAAATGAAGGGTTCAATCTTGTAAATGAAAAACTAGAAGCCTGTAATTTTGGGGATTTTTTTTTGGAGGGACAAGTAAAGGCGCAAAAAGGTTTTTTTTCATGTTTGTAATATGACTATTTTTAAGTACAAAAGTGCCACATGTTTGATAAGAAATGAACTGACATGGGATTTAAGGAATAAATGCAACTTAGGAGGGGGATAAATGGCATAAATTGTATATACCAAAATCAATCAATATTAATCAAACTCCAAATTAGTTGGTTTTTTCTGAGGGAGGGAGGAAGATTGGACAAATATAACATCCTGTGTTTATTAAATTTATCTTCCCACCCCAGGGCTTGTGGTTGGGAATGAAATTTCCAACTAACAGTAATGAGGGGACTGGATAAGCTTTGGAAATGATGATATCCAATGGAACAAAATGAGAACAGCTATCCAAGAAGCAGATGAAAATACATGGATTATCATTTAAAGGAAAGAAATAAGGGGAAAAAGAGAAATATTGGGCTTTTGAATAAAAGAAAACTGGTCTTTGATACTTATTTGCAATTGGATCTCCCATATCAGGCATGGACATCCACTTTGTCTTTGGATCCTGGCCAACATCTTCATACCACTCAATTCTGTCCAAATAAGAGGTTAATGAGGGAATAAAAGTGTTCATGGCTTCATAAATGTCTTGTTTTTCTTGAATTTATTCATCCAAGTCACCTCTGAAATCACCCCATTGATCTTGAGTCTTGTAAATGTAGTGGGATACTGTTCTGTGGCCACAGCTTCCATAACCCTAGACATTGATGGCCTTGAAGGTGTATTTCAATATAAACTTGGGAAAGTGTTTTGAGCCAGGTACCTGATAAAATTTGGTAAAAAAATCAATATATATTCAAATAAACAAAAAAATACATTTAAAAGAATTGTAAACTCAAAAAGAGCTTGGAGCGTTCATCACGTGTGTGATAATTGCTTTGACAATGCTCACAGGTCAAGTAAATTGCATCATATATCTTCAAACTTGTTGCAGGCTTGTGGGACTTTCTTTGTGAGGTTTTTCTACCCATTGCCAATCTTCTGGACCTTCAAAGGGTGACTCCTGATTTTCCATATTTATTTAATTCAGTTTCTGGGGGTAGTGAATCTGATGAACTTATTTATTTTGATAATGAGGCCTCAGAATATTGAGATTAATCCACTTCCGTGATTGGAGAGGGTGCAAATGACTGTGATATTGATGTTGTTGTGCTGGTCACTTTTGATGGGGGTCTTTCTCTCCTCTTTGATTGACTTTCAATGGTTTCAAATCTTGAGGGTTCTCTTTTGTTTTTATTTTTATTCTTATTCTTGGATCCTTGAGTTCTTCCACCAATATTCTTGCATTCAAGTGGGTCTTCATAATATTTATCATCCTCTTGAATCTTGGGAATTTCATCAAATGGGAATTTACAAGTCAAAACATCTTGCAAATGTTAAAGAATTGGGGTGACTTCTGCCATTGGTCTTTGAAAAAGGTCTTCCCCAGTATCTTGAAATAATATTTTTGCATCATTCTTTCTTTCTTTCTCAAAACTTTGCTCATCACCTTGATAGCCATTCTGAGAAGAAAATGACAAATAAAATAAATTATCAAGAAAAAAAAATAGGAATTTGAAGTTAAAAACTCCTCACAGGCAAATTCAAATGCCACTGAAGATGGAAGTGTGATATCTGAAGCCTTTTGCACTTGGAAAATGCCTGTTGAGTCTTATGCTTGCAAGGAGTTCCTTGATAATTTTTGTGTTTATTGGTGCATTTTTCATTGGGAGGAAATTTGGTTTTGAAATTTTCAAAGGCCATATGAAGGGCATAATGAGACACCTTGCCATTGAGACCACAGATGTGTGGAGGAAGTTTTTGACATGGAAAATAATTTCTTTGGATGTTCTGCTGATTATTTCAATAAATTGTTTTCTGAAAGCCATGTGGAGAGCCCTAACTACCTCCAGGAGAGTACCAGTGGACTTTTGAAGCCAAAGCTTAACCATGGCATGGGAACCTTCAACTCTTGAGGTGCAGCCCAAATCCAAATGGAAATGGTGGTTGGTCCAGGATGGCACATGATACTACTTTGGAGGAAGCCAGGTGTTTTCCAAATATTGCAAGAATTTAGTATTTTTCACTTTCTTTTGAAGCTTCTTCCAGTTGTCCTTGAAAGACTTTTCAGTGGATGAATACATAACCTGGGAAATTAATCCCAATGTCATTAATAAAAAAAATGATAAGAATAAAAGTAAAAGTGACAATTATATTACTCAATTACAAAGGCCCATAAAATTTTCAAAATCAGTGCCATGACCAATTTTCTTCATTCAATGGGCAGATACATCTTTATTGATGTTCCAAATACATAAAATGACTTTTGAGTCTGGGAAGAGCTTCTTAAGAGAGTTTTTTGAGGCCAAATCCCCATCAATAACAATGACTGGAGGGGGAAAAATATGGTGTTGTTGAGGAATTTTTCTATGTATTGCTTTAATGCCTAAGTATATGAGGGTTCATTTTAATTTTTCATCAAACAAAAAGCCCCAGAAAAGGTCTTATTGGTTGAGCTGAATCCTAAAATATGAAAAAGGGGAATTTTGTACTTATTGGTTTTATAAGTACAATCAATAATAATGACATGAGGAAAGCCATGGAGAAGTTTTATGGCAAGGGGGTGAGTGAAAAACAAGGAGGTAATGTGTCCCTAAGCATCCCTTGCAGAGGACCAAACAAATGTTTCTTCTTTGAGGGTGTCAATAAGAGCATCAATGGGCCTTCTGCCTTGGTATTTTCCTTGCTTAATTTTTTTTGACTTGGGTTTAATTGTCTTGAAGGATTACAGGCCTGTCAGACTCCCCCTGGCTGCATAATTTGGCATGAATTTGCCTTTGCATGAGCAGTGACTCAGAAATTTGAGAAATTTGTGATGTTTCTTGCTCATTGAATCTACTGAAAGCAGGATGTGCCATTATATTTTCAGTGGCATCATGGCTATGTTCAGGATTTTTGACTTTAAGAGTCCAAGTCGTACTCTTGGCATATTTTCTGGAATAAAGTCTAAATGGACAGTCAATATTTCTTGAAGTGACTGTTTTGGAGGAGGTTTTGTTGGGATTTGGGGTTCCAGAACTGTCACAACCTATTTCAATTAGGTTGTGGGTCATATCGGACCTCAAGGTGGACACAGCATACCACTGAGCCCTGGCAACATTATGCACATTCTGCCAAAGAAGCTCAAGGGTATGAAATTCACCTTAAGTGGGGGGTTGAAGCATTATGGAGCAAAAATATGTATAAATTTAAAAAAAGAGGAATTTGGGGATTTGGAATGAGGAAAGAAGCTTTTGAAATGTGAAAAAGAAGTGCCAAAAGGTGTGAAAAATCAAAAGGAGTGGGCAAGACTGAAATGAAGTGGTTGAAATGTGGGATTAATAGATGAGGGAAGGTGAAAAAGTAGAATTTTAGAGGCTTGGAACCAGGTTGTTGGGGAGAAAAATGCAGTCTTTTGGGGAAAAAAAGAAAAAAAGTGTAAAAATCTTTGCAAAATAGCTTTGGTAATGCTGTTTTTCAAAAAAATATCGCTTGGGGGGGATAATGTGGATTATTTGGATTTTTGGTCCTTTTTTTTGGGGGGCGATGTGCAAAAAAAAGAAACAGTTGGGTTAGTGGGGTTTTGTGGGGAAAAACCCTTTTTTGGAAGGTTTTGGACCAATAAAGGTTTTTTGGTGTTTCATTTCCAATTGAAAATATGCCCAGGGAACCCCTTACATGTTTTTACTAGAATGCATATGTGGGTTTACCAATACCCTATTTTTATTTTTATTTTTATTTTTATTTTTATTTTTATTTTTATTTTTATTTTTATTTTTATTTTTATTTTTATTTTTATTTTTATTTTTATTTTTATTTTTATTTTTATTTTTATTTTTATTTTTATTTTTATTTTTATTTTTATTTTTATTTTTATTTTTATTTTTATTTTTATTTTTATTTTTATTTTTATTTTTATTTTTATTTTTACTTTTATTTTTATTTTTATTTTTATTTTTATTTTTATTTTTATTTTTATTTTTATTTTTATTCTTATTTTTATTTTTATTTTTATTTTTATTTTTATTTTTATTTTTACTTTTATTTTCATTTTCATTTGTATTTTTCTTTTTGTTTTGGTTTTTCTTTTACATTTATTTTTTATTTTTATTTATTTATTTTTTCTCTATTTTTTATTTATTTTCATTTTGATTTTAATTGTAATTTTTATTTTGATTTTTATTTTCATTATTGTTTTTTTGTTTTTGTATTTTCATTTATTTATTTATTTATTTTATTTATTTTATTTATTTTATTTATTTTATTTATCTTATTTCTTTTATTTCTTTTATTTCTTTTATTTCTTTTATTTCTTTTATTTCTTTTATTTCTTCTATTTCTTTTATTTCTTTTATTTCTTTTATTTCTTTTATTTATTTCATTTATTTTATTCATATTATTTATTTTATTTATTTTATTCATATTATTTATTTTATTCATATTATTTATTTTATTTATTTTATTCATATTATTTATTTTCTTTATTTTCTTTATTTTCTTTATTTTCTTTATTTTTTTTATTTTTTTTATTTTTTTTATTTTTTTTATTTTTTTTATTTTTTTTATTTTTTTTATTTTTTTTATTTTTTTTATTTTCTTTATTTTCTTTATTTTCTTTATTTTATTCATATTATTTATTTTATTCATATTATTTACTTTATTTATTTTATTTATTTTGTTCATTTTATTTATTTTATTCATATTATTTATTTTATTTATTTTATTTATTTTATTTATTTTATTTATTTTATTTATTTTTTTATTTTTTTTATTTTATTTATTTTATTTATTTTATTTATTTTATTTATTTTATTTATTTTCTTTATTTTATTTATTTTATTTATTTTATTTCTTTTATTTATTTTGTTTACTTTATTTATCTTATTTATTTCATCTATTTCATTTATTTTATCTATTTTTTATTGTATTTTCTTTTTTTTCAAAATACCAAGAAAACAAAATCCTATTACAAACTCATTCAAAGAAGCTATTACTCACTTATTTTTATACATCTTCATTTCAAAAAATATCCCAAGAAGTCCATGCATCAATTTTCAATTCATGAATTAAATTTATTAAGATATATACATACTTTGAAACTTGAGTCTGAAAATGGAAGATGATATACTTGTTTTAAATTCATTATGTGAAAAGAGATATATCAGACCAATGAGACCTAATCCTGAACCAAATATATATACTTATAATAAATTAGTAAGTATTTCAAAGTTAAAATTCAAAATTTCATGCAAAACAATCCAAAATTAATTAATATTATCAAAGATGATGCAACATTTCATATTGCATCAAAATTAGAACAGACAGATTCAACAATTTAAATATCAGTAGAACTCTCCCAATTGGGTTCAAATTTCAATGTGGCATTATTAGGAAGAATTGGTATGAGATTTGGTATAAGCCATGATAGCATTGAATCATACCAAAAAAATTATTTCATGCCTAATAAAACATCAGAAAACCTTTATCATGTGGCCAAATTTGAAAAAAAGGATCGGAAGCTCAGAAAAAATGCAAAAAAGGATTTTCTGGCTGCATTAGATTTATAAATGGAAACTTGCTAAATTTCTCACAAAGACCAGCCAAGGATGGTGAGGCATATTTCATTGGGCAACAAATTTATCTCTTAGATTTAAAGATTAAGGAAAGGCATAATGCATTTTAAGTGGGGATATTTTATTTTAATACAGCTTGTTTGTAATATAAAAAAACATTTAATTTCTTTGAATCTTGGATGTACTGAATCACTCCATTACACAAATGTTTATAAGCATATGAAGATTGAAAGATTTCCTGAAAACTACTACTCAATGGAGCAATATGTGAGCCTTGAGGTATATTTTAAATACCCAAATAGGCAACAATTATCTTCAAAATAAATTCTGAACTATGAATAACCCATAAGTCATGCATATATTTAAAATTCATCAGTTTTGACTTCAGAAAAGATGAATAACTTTTTATTGAGTAAGTAAATCCATGGGCTTAAGGCCAGATTTGGATTCTACACAAAAATTCATCTAGGGTAGCTCCATAGAGTGAATAAGCTCAGATCAACTCTTTGAGGTGGTAATATGGAAAATACTTCAATCCCACATAAAAGATCAGTGAAAATTTTTGTTTTTCTCTATTTCACGCCAAAATAATGGGAATTTGACAAATCCCATGTTACATATACACCAAGAATAGTGTTATGAATGTTTTTGGAACTTAATATAATGGTATTCTTACATGCACTTTTTTGTACACCCATAGTGGATATCTCACTTGAAGCTTAAAATTCTATTTTGACGTAAAAAATAGGCAAGGGGGACAAAAGACATCAAAGAGAGCCAGGGTACCCAACTTCTGAGGCCTCTGAGGCGTGGACAGCTCCAATGCTTGGATCCATGGCTGATCTTTGCCCAACTAGTAAACTAAAAGCTTTTGGGAACTTGGTTACCATGTTACAACTTCAGTAAATCATAATAAAATAGCAAATAACCTGCTATTTTGACATGCCAAGGAGGTAAAGAACAACTTAGATTCCTGTAAGCATGTCAATTATTAATGAATTACCATGGATAAACCCCAAAAGAGTAATTGAGACCCTTTTTGGACTAGTATCCATTGATTTACCTCATAGCAACCAGCCATATACTGCTATCTGCAATTCTACATAGAAATGAGGTAAAAACTTCAAAAATTCTTTAAAAATACAATTATTTACTAATCTTTCTGAAACTTTCAGGAACAATTGAGAACTGTATAATTCATATAGAAACAAAAAAGAATAATCCTTAATATGTAAAATTAAATGTTTTACTTACAGTCCATTTTTGATGATTCTACGTGAAACACAGAATCTTTAAAATTTTACAGAAAATACATTCTGTGATGAAATTTGCAATAAAATTCATAACTTTGAGAAATAAATGATTATTTTGGAATAAAAGAAGATTTACAGTTGCTACTTCTTTTATTCTTAACCATACATAGGTTGGTAGTCATGTAAAAGCCTCAATTAAGTAATTATGATAATCTTACATAACAACAGATGATGCAATCAATAATCCAAAAAGGTTTATTGTTTTCTCACTCATTGCTTTTTCAGTTTGCTCCATTGCACGCCTCTGTGAGCTGTCTTGGACTTAAAAGAGGCCTCCTCTTGCTGTTTTTTCCATATCATCACATTATTATATTATACCTTTATTACCAAACAAGTAAGTATTAGTTAAAACTATTTCTTAAGTGTTTTCTTATTTCAGAAATCAATCAGAAAGACGTGAAACATAGAAATCAACTATATTTTGTTGTAATACTGTTATAAATCAATCTTTATCCATTAAATACACAATTCCACGTCAAATTTCTCTACTATTATCTTCTAAAAGGCTCATTGGATTAATAGTGAGTAATTTATCTCAATTCTTAAAGTTTTTCTCTAGTAATAGTTTTCTTCAAGAAATATCTTTATAATTATTCTTGTAAAAGATAATTTCATTATTTTTATAAAAGAAGTTTTTACTATTAAATTCTTGTAATTGATTCTTGTAGACAATTACTGCTTACTGTTATAATCACTAGTAGTGTATAACACGTAAAAGAAATAATTCTTTAAGTATTTAATTGTGGTTAAAATAACTTCTTATTATTATATTTCATAAGAACAATAATAGTACTGTTGATTAATAATAATATTATCAGCAGTTTCATAGACACAGCTTACGCAATACGTCCTGAAATATTTGATATATGAAAGCTCCAAACTTATTCTTTCAGCACATATAGAAAGCTTAGCCCAACCAAAAAATATAATAGTAAATTCAAAGTTTGACTTTATGGTGTTCAAATGTTAATGGTACATAATGGTATAAGATTTTTGCAAGCCTATGACATATGTATGTCATACCCATAAGGCCACAAATAGTGTTTTATACATTTAATCCAGTCAAAAATGGATTTGTAATTCTTTTAAAATAAAATATAATTAAAATTAGTATGGCTTTATTTTGATTAAGTAAATTTATAGCTATTATGCCATTCTTAGTTTTTACTTTGAAAATGACCTAGGGTAAACCATAGAGTGTTACACCCAGAATTGGTTATTTTGGGTATTATTGGAATATTTGAGAATATTAAATAAAACTTATACAGTTCATTAAATTTTTAATTTTCTTTTAAATCATTAATTTAAACTAAAATTGAAATTTAAATAAGTTTTATGTAAGCTTACAAGAATTGTGTTGAAATTCAGGTGTTTGGTTTAGTTAATTATCTGGTCAAGGAAGTTCTATACACCATTTTAATCCTGTTTGGAATCAACTAAAATTTATTTAAATCCATAGTATGGCTTTAGGTATATGAGCTGGCTAAATCCATGCAAAAGTGGGGACAAAGGGGAAAATGGAAAAAGGTGCAAGGGTACCCAGCTTTTGGGATCTTAAAAATAAAAAATCAGGGTTTTCTCCCATATTAAAGGGTTTTAAAATTTATTTAATATTTCAGATTACACATTGTTTGAATTTTAAAGTTTGGGGGGGGGTTATCCTCCATTTGGACAGGAATTCCAAGCGGCCAAAGGATAAATACCCTAATACAGGCTTGTAATCAAGGCTTTAAAAGAATTCAGAACTTAATTAAGATAAAGCTTAGATAAATATAAAATCAAATTTAAAATAATCAGAAACTTATTAAAAGCTAACATTTTGTGTATATTGCTATTTCTATGTGGAAAAGACAAATAATTTCAAGATTCATAGAAAATAAATTTCTCAATGAATTTGCTTGAAATGTTCACACAGCTTACCATTCAATTTTGTCTGTGTATAAACTAAAAATCAATTATTATTATTGTTATTATTATTATTTGGTATTTATCCATTAAAATACCTATTTTAATTATCATTCAAGAAGCTTAAGATTTCTTTAAAAAATTAATTGAAATATTTTTTGCTTGACATTTTATTTTAAGGATATTCAGAAAGTGAAACTTAGAATAAAAGCATTATTTTCATATTAAAAATAAATAACACTAATCACAAATGAAGCTTGAAGCTACATTAAGTTACGAATGAAGCATGTAGCTTAAATTATAATTAAAAATTGAGATTTTTTGGGTTTAAGCTCAATTTTAATGAGGGTTTTTTGATTTGATTAGTACATTCCTTCTGAGAGAATGTGTAATCACAGAGGAGGTTTTTTAATTACAGTTTTGCTCCCATAAATTAATCAGTACAATCCAATTTTCTAAAGGGTAATATTTTATTAATAAAATATTCTATTATTATGAACAACTATTCTGGTTTTTTATCCTTTGTAATTTTTATAAATTAAAACTTGAGATTTTAGAGTCCGATTATATTTTTATTGTCTTTGATAATTGTTATATATTTTGAAATCCACAAATTTTCTAAAAATGTAATAATTCTTGTTTTGACTTATTTTTACTATTTGAGAGTTGTTTCTTACCTCTTTTGAATTTTTTTTATCAAATAATCACTTATAAGTAATTTTTCATCAATGATAATATTTTTAATTTAGTGTTATAGCTATTATTACCCAGTTGTGTATAATAATATATTCATAAATAGAAATTTAAATGATTTAAACCAAATATAATTTTGTCTGGCAGATATTTTATATTCTTTTCATTATAATTGTCAGTGACATGGGGAAATAATAAAATAGCGGTATTATATATATATATTTGATAGCTTTGATAGTATTATTTTTTTAAATAATTCTTTATTAAGCTTAAAGCTTTCAATATTACTAAAAATTATACTTATATTTTTAGTTATAATATTCAATTATATTATGCTTTTCTTTGAGGAAATTAATAGTAAGTTTCAAACTAAGTATTCTTATTAAGAGCTTCATGGACAAATATTACAATTGTAATTATTTCTGGGGTTACTCAAGGGGATATTTTGTTATATACTAATTATATGATTTCATGCTTAACATAGCTCAATAAAAGATTCACCATGTGGCCATATTCCAATAAAAGAGCTTAATCATCACATTTTATGAAAGAAGAATGGCTTCCTGTGTGTATTTCATTTATAAATGGTAGTTTAATAGACTTTTACTAGAGACCATCTAAAGGTTGTGAAGCATATTTTGATTCAAAAAAGCTGTTTTATTCACAACTTTAATGATCTCAGTTAAAACATATATTGGTTTATGTAGTCAAACATTGAGATAGATACTTCATGTTACTAAAGATTTTTTGTGACCTGAAAAAACAGTTTGTGGAAGGAAATTTTGGATTCACAGGATCTTTGGATGACTCAGATTTGTATTGGAATATGAAAATAGCAATATCACACCACAACTTTCAAAAAGAAACTTAATAATTGCTTTCTTATTCTGATTATTACAGCTCCACACATATTGTACCCACATATAAAGGAGCTATCTCTCATGAAAGAAATAATCAAAATTTCAACCTTTGCCTTTCAAGATCAAGATCTCAAATTTAAGATGAAATTTGGATCTTGAAGGGGAGATAGTATTCCCTTGAGAAAATTAAGAATGATGAATATGTGCAGCAGTTTGTCAATTGAGTAGTTTACTGTGCACCTTTACATATATTATTTTCACAAATTGGTGAGAAATGGGAAGATATGTTTGATGATGAAGATCCATCTGATCCACAAATATTAATCAAAATGGAAGCTTGGGGGAAATTTTGAATATTAGGAAAAGGGTTAAGCCTTTATGTAAGATCTTTACATCTTTATATGTAACTATTGATAATATTACTACCAAATAGGAGTACTAAAGCTTTTCCTATTAAAGAAAAGAAATAAATTTATTATAAGCACAAATAAGGAAATAAATTCTTTTACTTTTTATGCACTACTAGTGATCATAACAATAAGCAGTAATTTTCTACTAGAGCCAATGACAAGAAGACTTAATAATAAAGATTCTTATTAACATAATATAAGATTATTTTAATCAATAATAATCTTCTTAAATAATAATTACTATAAATCATTTGAGAAAAATGAAAAATAGAGAAAGACTTTAAGAAAAAATTAAATTTCTCACTATTACTCCAAAAATACCTTGAAAAGATTGGGTATAGTTATTTGATGGATTATTTGTGGATTTAAAGGATCAAAATTTGATTTAAAGAAATCATTCAAAAATCAATAATTAAAAATTATTTGAAAAATTAGTATTATTTTACTTTACATCCTTATGGTTGATTTGAAAGGATAAGAATGCTTAATACTGGTTTTAACTAATAATTACTGATAGTATTATTGATTAAGCTGAATGATAAGGTTATATCTGAAAAAAACAGCAATAGTAGGCTTATTTTAAGTCTAAAACATTTCACAGAGGATTTACATGGAAAAAACTGAAAATATATTTTGTGAGAAAACAGAAACCTTAATTTATTTATTGATAACATTACTTGTATTCACATAAGATCTTCATAATTACTTGATCAAGTCATTTTAGGTGACTAACAACCCATTAATGGTCAATAAATAAGATTGTTAAAACAGTAAGTATTATTTTATTTGGTAATGATTTTTTTATTAAATTTATCAATGTTATTGGAAGTTTCATCACAAGTTGTATTTTCTGTGAATATTTCAAGATTCACCGTTTCATGTGAAATCATCAAAAATGGACTATAAGTAAAACTTTTAATTTAAATTTAAAAGTAATAGTTCCTTCTGATTTTGGGGTGGATTATTCCTTTCTCAATTGGTCCTGAATTCTTCAGAAGTTTTAAACAAGAATTGTATTTTTGATTAATTTTTAAGTTTTACCTCATTTTCTATGTGGCATAAGCAAATAACACAGTGACAGCTGGTTGCCAAGAGATAGTTTCATGAAAACTGGTCCCAAAACTATTTTTAATAATCTTTTTTGCCTTATCCATGGTTAATAATTAATAAATTACATGGTTAAAACAGTCAGACTTGCACTTTACCTCCTTGTCATGTCCAAATAGTAGCTTATTTGCTATTTTCTCATGAATTGATGGGAGGAAGACTTGATAACAAGGTTAAAAAAAAGGCTTCAATAAGCCAATTGGGAAAATAGAAGCCATTTATTCAAGGCTTAAGCCTTTCAAATCTCAGAGGCCTCAGAAGTTGGGTACCCTGGCTCTCTGTGATGTGTTTTCCCCCTATTTTCATGTCAAAAATATTAATTCAGGCTTGAACACTGATATGCATTATGGGCTTACCAAAACTTTATGTAATAACACAGTAATGGTAAGTTCCAAAAAAATGAATAAAACTATTCTTAGTGTATATGTAACATGGTATTTGTCACAATGCTATTATTTGGGTGTCAAAATGCAAAAGAAAAGTTTCACACTTCCTTTATGTAGTATTGATCATGAGGGGTTGAAGTATTTTACATATAACCACCTCATAGAGTTAATTAAAGAATATTGACTCTATTGAGCTACCCTAGGTAAATTTTTGTGTGTAATTCAAATTTGAACTTAAGTCCATAGACTTACTTACTCACAAAAATATTATTCATATTTTTCCATATGAAAAATAATTAATTTTGGATATATACATGAAATATGGATCATTTATATTAAAGAAGTTATTTTAATATCAATTGTGACCTATTTGGTATTTAAGAAAGCCTCACGGCTAGCACTTTGAAGTTACAATGATTCAACTTGCAGTAGCTGTAATGATCAACTTAAGCACAAAAAAGCAAAGGAGGTTTTGGATTTTTTCTGGATATATGTGATTTAAAATATATTAGAATTTGGGGATTAATTTACTGAATTTTCTCCAAGTAAATTTTTTGAGAAAGCTATATATTTTTTAGGTTTATAATAAAAAAGAGAATATTTACAACCAATAATATACAATCAGAGGATTTGAGGGAATGTTTTTTTACTTTTAATAAGTTTTTCTCTCTTAAAATAAATGGGTGAAGATATAAAGAAAGTTATATTAATAACAACTATTTACAAATTTTTTCAGCTCAGTGTGATTATTTTTGAATTCTACTTTCTTGATCAAATGTGTTTTTGAATTTCTTCAGGTGATAATTTGAGAAATATCTTACCAAAATTAAAAAGTATCTTATCAAATTGAAATTTAAAGTAAAAATGGGTTACAGATATTTGATTAATTATTTTTTTGATGATGTTATGGTATGACTTAATACTGAGAAGGATTTTCAAAGCACTTCCATGATTCCAGGCTCTGTTGAGAAGTTCAATTCCATTTTGACTCCAGGAAAGTGAAAGGTATGTCCAGATGATTTAAATGGTAATGGAATTTGTAAACTATATTATTTTTCAATAAATTAAACTATTACATGAATCCAAGAATTAGAATTGTTTTCATCAACATTAACTTTATTATGAACTCCATTTTTAGTAATGATAAAATTTGAAAAAGTTTCAAATTAGTTATACTCATTACTTCTCTTTTGAATAAAGCTTGGACCTTTTTATCCATTTATCAAATAATATTTCCCTTTAAGGCTTATTTGGAGAGAAATTCCATTCTTGAAATAATAAATACATCACAGCTTAAGAGTTCATTCAATTAATTTTATCTTGTTCAATTTTATCCAGACTCAATCCTGACCTTCTTGAATGGTTATCTGCTTATTCTTATGAGTCCGATACCTTCCTAACACCAATTCCCTTCATCATTCCACCAATATTGTTTTTTATTACTAATATATTTTCTATTATTGGATAGTCTTTTGAGTTGGATGATAAGAGTTTTGAGGTTGAAAAATGAAGAAGAGTGATTATGAAAAGAATTAATTTGATAAATAATATTTTTCAAGTTTTTTTGAGTGTTTTCATCAATGATAATTCATAGCTGATTATGACGAATAAATGGTGGGAGTCTGAGTCAATATTGATTGTACTTTTACAGTTGCAAATTGATTACTGAGATAGATTGTTAGTTTTTTTTTGTTATATTTGGAACAAATATTTTCAGGGCATTCTCTGTTTTATTCAATAAAGCTTCTTTGTTTTATAGTAACTGAGTTGGAGGCTGATTTAAGAGATTAATTTGGAATAGAATAATATTAAATTATTTGATGATGGACTGAAATTTGTTTAGTCAGCAACATTTGAGAGATTGGAGGGATTATAGAGGGAGGAAGGAATTGAGGTTGTAACCTTTTTCGATTTTAAGGAGGATGGTAAGGATAGAGACATGATTAATTTAATTAAAAAAACAAAAAATGATATTCACCACTAAAAAAAAGTAAAAAGAAAACATTTGTTAGTATTTTTATTCAAATAAAACAAAAACATTAGTGTTTAAAAAAAATTAGATTAATTGAGAGATGAAAATAAAATATATTAGAACAAGTGTTTTCTATTAATAAAGCCTTTGAAAAATGGTCTCAATTTGATTTTGATTGACCAGAGCTTTTTTTATAAGAATAAGAGTAATTAAAAATTCTTTTGAAAATGATTGATTGTTTTTAGAAATTTTCTATAATGATATCCAGGAGAGAGAGGCTCGTTTCTGGGAGGTAAAGCTGACTCAGAAAAAAAATAGACAAATGGATGACCTTGCTGGTGGAGGAAAACGATAAGCTGTAGAAAATGAAAACATATTTCTGATGAGGGGTTGGGTGACAGGCTGAAAAGTTCTGGAAGATGGTGATCATGATAATGAGGATGATTATGGTCTTGAGCTAAAGAGTTCACCTAATAAAAAGAATGTTATCTATGAGAAATAAATGAAAAAATACCCTAATAAAAAGTGAATTTTTTTTCAGGTGACCTGAATCCAGATTGTATAATAAAAATGAGAACTAGGTTGTGAGTAGCAGGAGTAAAGAATGGATTAAAAAATAATTTACAAGAATTTTTCATTAAAAAATAAGATAATTTATTGTTTTAAATAATTAAAGTATGATTTAGGATTGAAAAATTGGAAATAAAAATTTAATTGGAAAACTTGATTGAGTTTTTTTGGTATAAGAAAAATCGAGTTAAAAAACAACAAAATTGAATTTGAATTCAATATTTAAAAAAAACAAATTCAAAACAAAAGCTCAGTTTTGTTTGTTCAACAATCACATAAGTTCAGGATTCCAAATTGGAATGAAAAAAATCAGGTTTTGTGTTTATTAAAAAAGAAATGAAATAAAAAACAATAAAAACTTTATTCTGGAAATCTTTCATATAAAAAAACCCAAGAAGGCTAGTTAGTGTTTATTTTTCCTTCAAAATCAGAAAAAAAAACAAATGGAATGGGTTTTTGTGGATAGAATAGTTCACGCACAGTTTAATTGTGAATATAAAAAGAAACACAAACAAAATTATGTTGTGATAATCTGTATGAATCTTATTGTTCAAAGAAATGAAAGAAGCTGAACAAAACATAAATTATTTTGTTTTTTCCAAAAAATGTAATAATAAGAAATAGAAAATTTCTTCTGCAAATTTTTCATATAAGAACTCAAAGAAATTCATTAAGTGTTTCATTTTAATTGCAAAAGAAGACAAAAAACAAATGGAATGGGGTTTTTCCACTAGAATCATTCATATACAGCTTAATTTTGAATGTTAAAAAACAAAAATAAATTTGTGTTGTGATTATCTGTTAAAATTTATTTTTAAAAAATATTGATTAATTTCTATTTCCAAAAAAAAGCGAACCAATTGTATTTTGAAATCGGAAAACATAAGAAAATAAATCACATTGGATATGGGTGGTAATCAGAAAGAAACATCCCATGTTTTCATATAAGAAAATCCCCAAAACAAATTTCATTTTCCAATTGAATTTTCATACCAATTTCACAGTAGAAATGAAAAAAACCTGTCTTTTAGTAGAAAATAAAGGAATAATTTATTTATTTGATTGGATTTTGTCTAGGGTACACTTGAGTCTCTCATTTTTCCCACAAAATATATATCTTTCAAAAAATCCAAAATTTGAATTCACATCAATTGCACAAACATTAGTTTTCAATAAGTGAAACCATCCTTTCAAAGAAAATTATCACTTATTAATTAACACAAAAAAGTTTTCCCTCGCCAGCAATGGACTATTTGAGATTAACATGGCTATTGTAAGGTCATTCTATTTCTGGTTTCTTTTAAGCTCTTTTTCAGTTTTCAATTTTTATTTCTCAAACTGATACTTCAATTTTTCGATCTTCTCTTGGAGATATATATGGAATTTTAATTTATTCTTGTGGAAAATTTGATCATCTTTTTTTTCTCCCTTTCAAAAAGTGATTGTATCTCCTGAAATACCTTTTTACTGTTCCATTTTCTTGATTAAACTCCTTTTTTTATCAGTACATTTCTCTATATCCCATTTCAAATGTCTAATTTCATTTAATTAACATTCTTTAGAAGAAGGTGATCAGAAATTTGTGTTAAACAAAGAACAAAACGTTTTCTACCATTTTCCCATTTTTTTAATAAGTGTTTTTATGAATGTTAAAATAAACTCAAAAACTCCTTCTGTAAACCACTATTATCATTGAGGTTGAGATTGGAAAGCCTCTTATGACTTTAAATTTGGTCATTATTAAAACTTTTGGGATACCACATCTTAAATAAATACATGAATAATAAGAAATGAGTGATATAGAACAAAAAACTCACATTCTGATAATTCGTATTTAAAATTTCCACTATATAATGAAGATCATTTAAGCTGTCATTTTCTTTCAAGTAGAATTGAATTCTGAATGAAAATTGGGGTAAACAAATGAAAAAACTTGACTTGATGCATAATTTTAGCTAGTATAAAGGTTTGAATATATTTTTCAATAAAAATTATTCAATGATTAATCTTCTTTAAAACAAAAAGTGGCTTTGGGGGTAATGTTTTGTTTATTACCAAAAAATTAATCCATCTCATTAGAAAATGGTAACATTATTTATAACTTTTTCACCATTGTCTTGACACCTCTTTTATCCTCATCCATGGTTATTCCAGCTTCAGTATCATTTACAAATTTCTTGGTAAATGGGTATTTCTTCTCATAAGCTCCTCTGAATTCCAAAATGCTTGGTTCTGGGAGATTAAACCAGTTTTGTGACTTCTTTTTCAGCTCTAGATCCATTATTTGGGTCCCATTCGGTTTTCTTGAAGGAGGCCATCCAACAGTATTGATCCTACTTTTCCCAAAGAATGCATTGTCATTTAATTCGATCTTCAACCAACTAATGATTTGGATATAATTTTCCTGATTTGGCTTCCCAGAAGGATTTGACTGAGATGAGGTGGATTTGTGAGGTTGATTGTTCTGGTGACCTTTTAAATGGGAAATTTTGAAAAAATCTGTGTAAAGGAAAAATAAGGTGAGTAGAGTATAATGGATAAAGAAAAATAAATTTTGATTGAATATGATATTGTTTGATGATGTAATTGGATGTAATTTGGAGAAATGATGGTGAAAATCATACATTGAAGATTACTGAAAGGTTTGGAAGAAAAGCATATTAGGGTTTAATTGCAAATACCCATGTTTTTTAATACTATAGCTTATAGGACACTAATCTGTTGAATTGTGGTATCTGGTTTAGAAACACCATGTGTTTTGAAGGTAGATTTCATCAAAAATCCCAAATTATTCCAAGGTGGTATTTGGTAGGTTTAAGAACCCATAGTATTGATATTTTTTTTTAATATTTTAGCTTAATTATAGCTTATGAATAATAATAATAAACCATAATATTTCAATAATAAATCTTTTTGTTGTTTATAATTTTTAAAGTTTGGGTTGGGATTTGATATTTAGTCTTTTTTTACTTACATTAGAGTCAGATAAAGAACATATTTGTAATTTGAACCTACCATTGAGTTCTATTGTACTGTACAATTCATATCATAACTTCATTCTTTTATGAATTTTGATTAATAATGTATGTGCAGTTTGAATGAAAATCAATGATTCAATTTACTCCTGAAGAACTTATATTAACAATTTACAGGCTATTGTAAGAATAATAGAATATATACTTTAGTTATAGCTGAAAACGTTTTTTCATAGTTCTATAAAGACCATTCTGAAATTTCAGATAATTTATCTTGACTTAAATTGAAAGATGAACATTTCAAACAGTTTTTTGTATAAAACATAGAACAGTTATCACCTCTTTAATAAAAATTCAACTCAATATACCAAAAAAAGGTTTGGTTTTGTATTATTTATTCCCAATAGATCTTATAGATTGAAGATATCTTATAGTAGTAAATATAATAATTTAACATTAAAAGCAATAAATAGAAGAAAGAAAGAAATTATTTCCCTGGGATTTACTGTCAAAAGAATCTCCAAAAAATCTGAATTTGAGTCCTAATACAACCATTCACCAATTTTGTTAGTATTAGTTGAAATACGTTCCTGAACAAATAAATTGAGGTCAAATATTTATCAAATTCCTCACCAATTTCAATAATTTTCATTTATAAATGATAGAAACAGACCTGACCTTGATTATAAATCAGAGATACAAGCCTCCATTATAAGAAGATTTATTATATTATATTCAAACATATTTTTTAATTAATTCTTTGTAATTGATCATAAAATAGCTAATATTATGAGCATTATTAGTTTTTTGTTTTATAATTATGAGGGATTTTATTGCAGCCCAAAATCCTCAGCAAAAAAAAGAGAAATTCCTAAGATCATGTGTTTCTTGGGAATTAACTCTAAGGTTAAGAGATAATTGTGCTTAATGGAGTTCATGTAGCTCCCTTAATTAGAGAAAAGGGAGAAAAGTATCCCATTTTCTAAAATAACATTAAATGTTTTAGCATTTTGTCAAAATGACCAATTTTGTTTTCCTGTAAAATTTATGACAGAAGATTTAATCCTGAAATATGTTTTCATGATTAATTTACTTTAATCAAGATTGTGATGATTAAAAAGTTTTTTTATGTTATTTGGTCCTTTCTCTCTACTATAATATATTGAACACTCAATAAATATGCCAAGGAGTTCTACAAGCAATCCAGAGCTTATAAAAATTTCTTATTTTTTGCAATGGTTTGTGTTAATTTTGATCAAAGTGGTAAGGGTAGGGTCACTGATTGCTACAAGGTATCAGGTGAGCTTCACCATCCGATTGGACTGAGCTTTTATGAAAATGCAACATCAAATATTTCGATTGAGTTTCTGTTGTTGGTTATAATTATTTGAAGATGGAACAGTTACATGGTATAAATTGACATCAATTATAAAATGAAGAGGTCTTAATGGAGTGGAAAAAATTCTTAATTAAATTCAAGACATATGAAAAAGAATATGACTAAGTTTCTGATATCTTGTGGAAAAACAAAACCAAATGTTATCAATGAAAAACTTACAAATGGAAAATTGAAATTAAAAACCTTAAAAAATATGAAGATTTAATTAAATTTGAATCTTTGTTCAAAATAAATTGAAAAATACTACAAGAGAAAAGAAAATGAAACAAATTAGAGCTGAAAAATAAATGCTTTTTGTTTGGGATATTTAGCTCAGAAATATTCAATTTTATTTGCTTATGGAGAAAAAATTCTTAATCCAAATTATTTGCAGAAAAATTAGCAAAATCAAGTAATTAAGTAATTTTGAAATACTATATATCAATTTATCTTAGGAAATATGGTTAAAACAGGTACTCAGATCACAATAAGTCAGTTAAATTGGTATTCCTACCTATTATTTGATTACACCGCTGTAGTATCATTTCCCCCCGATGAAAAATGAATAATAAATGAATTCATTATTTACTAATATAGTTTTTAATTGAGAAAAATTCCTTCAGATTTATTCAATCCAATAAAAAAAATAAAACCTCAATTTCATGAAGGCATGCACAAGGAATTACATGATGATGAAGATATCTTGGGAAAAGAATCTTCTTACCTTAAGATTTTGTTTTTGGCACCCAAGCAATAGTACATCTATAGAAAGATGGTATGGAATCAGTGAAGATTTTTGCAAAACCCAAAATATCTACAAAAACAATGGGAAACACACACTTTTTATATAAATTCTGGAAACCATAAAATGGCCAGAAATACGGAACTTTTTCTGAGGAAAATCAATTGAATCTGACAGATATGATCGATTTCCAGAGTATTTAAGCTGAAAATCAAAATTTTGATAAAAGATTTGGTGACTAACAGGAAATTGGGAACTTTCAGATCATACATTAATACAGCTTAATTTCACAGATGAAAACTTTCACATTCTCACATCATCATTGTTATGGCATAATTCTCCATGCCTAAAATTATGGAATATGTCAATACATTCAACCAAGCCATGCAACTAGCTAGCTCCAAGAAGACCAGGCATGAAATACCCTGAGGAGTCAAGAAGAAAAATCCAAAATCCTTCAATTTTTACTGGCCAAACGTTAGAGGATCATCAGTTCCCCTAAGCACTGACTGCCGGGGAAAGCTCAGGGCCATACACGCAGTCAATGTAGAACGAATTCAAAACTGATAAAATCCTACCTTATATTTTTCTCAAAACACCATTTAGTGCTAAATAGTCATTTTTACCATTACCTATAAAGCTTGCCAATCACTTCACCAGAGAGTTTACCTAAAACCATTCACTTTAAGCAATAATTTTTCTACGAAGAATAAGATGATCTCACATCAAGATCTCAAGCCATGTTGCTAGATTATTGCTAACAAAATTATTTGTACAGTTCCCTATAAGATATATCTAAATGAAAACTGGCGCACACAACATTTGAAACTAAACTTCTACCATCCACTTCCCTTCCACAACTAAAATCATCTGGAACAATCACTTTTTTTGATTAATCTCTTTGTTTTCATCTCTTTTATTACATCATCATTTTTTCCCATTTCACCCATAATTAATCACAATTATAAATTTTAAAATAAGATTCTCAACAAACATAGAACTCCTATCGAGACTCAATCCTAAATCATTCTCAACATGAAAATACTATCATCCTATCCTCAGATACTTCTGTGGTGATATTTTAATGATATTTTGAAGCAATCTTCAGGCAGAAAAGGAGAGGTATGTTGTATTCAATTTTCATAAGAATATGTAAAAATAAGTATATTGTCAAGTGAGCTTTTAATGGTCTCATAATTCCTGGATAAAGCTATTTAGACATTATGTTAAAGATCTGCCTTCAGGTGGATTGAGGTCACTTAAAAACGGCTGAATGGGTGATAACCACCTGGTTCTATATGCTTCTTCAAGCACAATTGATACATGATTTTTGATAGTTTGATTTCCTCCAAAGATAAAATCTCAGAATCATCAAAAGTTTACAAAAATGAATTTTTCCAGATTTCCAATCCAAATTCCTCTGATTGTGGCTGGCCAAACGTAAGAGGGTCATAAGCTCCCCTACCCGCTTTCTTACCCCCGCAACAACACCCATTACTTACTGACTTCAAGGGAAAAATAAGGGCTGTACATGCAGTAAGTGCTGAAAACCTCTGGACAGCAACCCACTTTATTTATGGCATTGATTCCAAATACTTACTTCATCTCACATACCCCAATCATTCATAAAAGCATGGATATACCCTTTACGCACTTACATGCCTATACATATTTGTACAATTTATTTCCGAGATTAATACTATCCCCACTTCAGCCTAAATCATTCATTAAATTTTGCTCATGTAACATTCCAAGGCTGAAGGTGGTAAGTTTTTTTGGCCACTCTGCCCAAGCAATAGCTATTTAAATTCATCGAAACTGTTGAACTTGACATCATGAATTCAAGGAGTATGGATTTCCGCATAGGCGTATTGAATTTGAAGACACAATTGTTTTTCATTTCACAGCTATGGAGGTGTAACTTGGCCATGGCACTCACATATTGCTCAATACAATTTACCACTGATCATCTTCATCTAAATCTGAGGGCAATTGTTGTAATACACGCGCGGCTGTATTCGACTGCACAACCATAAGTCACACAATATGTAAATACTATATAGAGATAAAGATGATTGGAATACTACACATTATTTCTTCCATCCAATCTTACAGGTTATGGGCCTTTGAACTATCTCGTCTCTCTTATATACTATTTTTTCACACTTATATTTCTCTTTTTTATCCCTTCTTCCCAGTTTTCTTTTCTGAAATAATTTTTTTTTCTCTGGCTCTCTTTCATAAAATTCTTTCTTCTACTGTATGAGTAAGGACAGTGGGCGTTACCAGACCCGCTCACAAGGGAAGTCACAGAACAACAACTTAAAAACCATGGGAAACACGAAAGTGGTATCTGAACTGAGCAAAGACACTGACATGGCAATTGACCAAGGAATAAACATGATGAAACCAGAACACATCCTTTGTATAAATGGATCTAACTTCTAGGCTTGGGAATGGCGACTTTATTTGGTCTTTGACAACCAAATTCAAGATCCATTATACTTACAAAAAGGTAATTTCACTGATTATAGACATGAAAGGTTCTGTCATGAAATAATTTTATCATCAGTACCAGACTTGGTTCAGGAAAACATCACCACTATCCAGACATGCCATGCAATATACACATAGTTAAAGAGTCACTACTTTCTGATGAAGAGATCATCCCAATGTGTAAATTTCAAAAAATTAATGTTCATCAAAATAAGGGACAGCAAAGCCCCTTCCAGTCTTGTCATGTGAATTAATGAGGCACTCACCAAGCTCAAAAACCAGTCTGGAAGTCTTGGAAATGATCACATAATGGGGAAATTACTTAAATTAGCCATCATAAGACGGCCTGAGGTATATTGGTTGATGATGGATGAATTGGATACCAAAATATTGTGCGGTAGACCTCCTAATTTTGCATCATGTGTACTCAAATTAGAGTCTTGTTTCCAGAGACCGGAGCTACACGATCTCATGCCATGCTTCAACTCACTGACAATATGCCAGCAATTGACATCTGACCCCAACCACAATGTGTGAAGTGATCCAAATGAGTTTCTACAACTGCAATAAATGGGGAAACATGGCAAAGAACTACCCTGAAAACAAGATACAAAAACAGACGGCCACTTCTCAACACCCTCACAGAACACAAACACTCATTTTCGCAGGCCATTACCAGGCTCACTACCCAATAGTTACACCTCCAACACCCTTACCGTTTCATAGCTATCATCAAAATGTCAACACACCTCAACCTCAATTGATATGGAAAACAAACCAGCCTGACCTCTATTAACCTAGGTATCAAGAACAGCCAATTGCTTTTGTCAAAGCACAGATGGTTGAAATTGGATCATCAAATGAACCTGAAGGAGAGGTCTCTGTGGAAGATGTGGCAAACCCTTGTGATAGGAAATCTGTTGATGATACTTGGGCAAGTCATTCTCTGACAGGTGATCTGTCTGAAATATGTTGATTAAGAAAGTTAACCAATCCTATCCCCTTTTCTGCTGCTACTAACACATCCCAAAAAAGCTTGGTCACAGGGGTGGGCATCTTAATATATCCTGGTTACCACGGAAAGCATGTTATCATCAATGGCGTATTTTACTCACCTCATGCCACAGGAACTTTAATCTCACCTGGAACCCTTGTGAATGTGGGTGCCAAACTCAATCTCATTGGTCAAGATTTGTTGATCAGCACTAATTTGGATGGACCCCTATTACAGGGGGTATATGATCCAACTGGTCGAAAATGGAAACTACCTTTGTTTAGTAGACTTCTAGCTTGTGGAATTTATGACGTTTTCTTTACCCCCCTATGCCCAGAAATGCTTCCCTCTAGATAGAACATCTCTACCATCTCCTTGCCCCCTCCTATCTCTGCCATGACTGTTAATACCAAGAGTGTTTCAAAAAGAAAACAAACACCTACTAACTTTTACGATTTTAGAGATGAGCTTTTGAAGTAGCATTGTCTTTTTTGGTCACATAGGACTTTGGAAAATTTGGAAGGTAATAGGTGATGCAGCACCCAAATGCCTACATTCTACCAAAAACAAGCTGGGAAATTGTGAAAATTGCCTCCTAGCTAAGAGCTTACAACACTCTTCTCTATTACCAGACGACTTGTCAGTATCTGCACTTGATATTGTGGTGGATGATTTGATGGGTCCTTTAGACATCTTGACAGTCAATGGTGGATAATATGCCTTGAATGTTTGCAATTTGGCTTCCACATATGGCAAGTACCATATTTTAACGAATAAATCAGACTTGGAAACTCGTCTACAAGAAATAATCCTACAATGGCAAAAATCAAGTGACAAATGGGTGAAGATGTTGCAAAAGGACAATGGTGGGGAATTCAACAACCATGTCTTTGAAAAATGGCTTGTGGATGAGGGTATCCATCATGAGGTGCGCTTACCTTTTTTTCACCAAAAGGACAATGTTTCCAAATGTTACGATAGAAAAGCCTTTGACATGGGAAAAACTATCTTATTGGGATCAGGATTGTTGAGGAATCGAATCAAAAGCACGCCTCAGAGAGAAAAGCTAGTGCTTTGTATAAAATAAATCTTTTAAAAAGAAAAGCTCTTTTGTATATTACTCCTAAAATTGTAAAAAGACAAAAGAAAAGTAAAGTACTTTTCTATTGTCGCATTAGGTATTGGGACCGTGATGGAACAACGTTCCATCTACGACGACCAATCTATAAATAGACCGTTGTCTAGTAGCTTGTAAATAAATTAATTATTTTTATTATCATCTTGTATCTCTTATCTCTTATCATTATTTTTATCTCTTACTAGAAGTCCAGGTCGGCTTCGCCGACTTACAGCCCACATGCCCCTCAGAATTCAGAATTGAGAATGACATAACACAGCCAATAAATTAAGATTTCAAAATGTCTCGACACACAATGTTAATGGTGCTGTGATCAGACACAGACCCTATCCCACCAACCAATATCCCAGACACGTTTCGTGTCCTTGAGAGTGCCACATACAACTGCCCATGGGCAAATACGTGAGTTTTCAAGTACACCCCTACAATGTTGAGAGACTGCCCTTGTGATTTGTTTATTGTGATAGCAAATGCAAGTGTAATTGGGAATTGATACCTGGTGAAGGAGATTCCAAAGTCCTCATCATCGTCCCAAGTGAGCCTAATTTTAGGAATAAAGACTTGCTGCGATCTTCTTGGTCCAGTAATAATTGTGCAATTCAAGACATGTCTTTTGATTTCCCGCACTAATAAGCGTGTACCATTTACCAGACCCTTTGTGACATTCAAGTTTCTTAATAGAAGAACAGGAACGCCACGTTTGAGGGCCATCTTATGGGAGGGAAATCCTGGAGGATTGATTCCATTGAGAACCTCTTCTGGGACTGTTTGTGGTCCTTCAGACATCTGATCTATGGCTTTTGAATGCATAATTTCTCCCGGCATCTCGTCTAACAAAGCTTCGTTTATTGTCGATATATCGGCATTCAAAGGTGACACGATCCCTCTTTCTTCAAAGTAGCAGCACATCTCATCCAAATTACCCCTATACGCAACACTTTTCAAATTCTTGTACACAAAATTTTGAATTCGATCAATCACTCTACCTTCTGAAGGCATGAAAAAATGATCAACATCTTTCAAGCTGATTTCTCCAACGTCTTGTGTCTGGTTAGTCCCATTTCCTACGTTTAATATCCATTGGGCATAATCATTATTGCTTACAATGTTTTCTGAGGATGCCATTAGTCGTAAATTAATTTTCAATTCTTCTACTATTAAAGATCCCCATATCCAAGACTTTTTGAAGCTAACTGCGGCTTGATCATAGATCGAACCACCCTTTATAATGGGGAGAATTTTTTGGAAGTCGCCTGCGAAGATTACAGAAATCCCACCAAAGGGCTTGTCGATTTGCATGAGATCCCTGAGTGAACGTTCAACAGCCTCTATCGCATGCTTATGTTGAAGTGAAATTTCATCCCAAATAATGCAATCAATTGATGAAAGCATTTTTCCTTTTGCATCATTATGTAACCATCCACAGGTTGATTCTGGATGTACCTTTAGTGGAATTCCAAAAGTTGAATGAGCTATTCTCCCACCGTTTAATAGCAAGGCTGAAACACCTGAAGCTGATACTGCAATTGCCTTCACTTGCTTCTCTTGAAGTTCTTGCAATATTGTGTTCAGCAAATAGGTCTTTCCTGAACCTCCGGGGCCATCAATGAAGGTCAAAACTTGTGACTGACAGTCAAATTTTGTCATAATCTTTTGAAATATTTTTTTTTTGATTTTCTACCAATTTTTCTTTGTCGACACTCTGCACAAACAGTTGATCGCTATTGTTGTTGCTATCAAAATGCATGTTGAAAGGATAACTTGAAGCTAGACTCTCCAAGCTACTTAAACCAACATTCAAAAGGTTGCTATAGTGAGCCTTCAATTCGTCAATCAAAAAGTGAACGCACAGAGCCCTTATTTCTTCATCGCAAGGATCATCAAAACCCTGTCTGTTTAGGTACCACTTGCAATCCTCTGAGAGGATATCAATATGCTTTTCAAACAAATTGATAGGGTTAGCTGGAGGACTGTGAATTAAAATCACCACAAACATTTCACGCAATAATCGTGCAGCCATCCATGTCCCAGCTTGTTCCAAAGAGGAACTGTAGTGATCATCAGACATGAGTAATCCAAGTGCTTCCGCAGCCAGACGAAAAGAAGAATGTTCGGTCCCATTTATTGTTCGTAAGTCCTTGAAAGAGACAACTGCTCTACGGTGAAGCAGTAGCAAACGTAAGTAATAGCGTTCACCTTCAGTGATCCTTGCAAAAAACACCCTTCCAACAGCTCCATCTGGCCGTACCCGGCCAAGCCAATTCCTATTTTTATGACACCAATAAAAGTAATTTGGGACTTCATGATACAGCAGTTCTCTCACTGGTTTGCCTCGGCCAATGGCATTCAATCGATTCAACCGGAAAAAGTCAGTAAGTGTTGTCCTTTCAGCCTGACCTGATTCTACCTGATTTATTGCCCCTTCCTCTGTTTGAAAATATATTAGCTGTTTGTGCTCAAGGTGCAATGCCAAACGCTGGATTGCAGGCTGCCTACCAGACATGCTGAACTGAAAAATGTGCCAAGCCGCTAAAACACAATGTTAGACACAGAGACACAGATAACATAGGAGATATGAATGCATACCTTCCGATGGTCCGATGTACCTTCCATCGACAAAAGCTTTTGTTTCATCATTGATTTCCATATTTATTGACATCCTATCTTCACCCTTACAAATGTACTTATACAGATATTTTAAAGCCTTAATTCCAAATGGAATTTCCACATTGATATGACATTCGTACCTCAAAGACAGGTACTTGTTATATGGTACTACATCTCTGTTTGTAAACATGCTTCCATTTCGTACAAATGATGGCCCCTCTCTTTGACGATAAGCTGGATACACACCATCTCAAAAAGCTGTCTCTTCAATATAGGCTTTTGGATAACCATATTTGCATCCATACTTCCCCCAACACCGTGATGATTCCAAGCATGGTCCATGAAACATAGTTGTTGTTACAACTCTATGGAGGTCTGGCTCTATATGAGGATCTGGTATTTCTGCGCAAACGATTGTGTTGACAGAATCAATAGTTTTCGGAATACAGCCCTCATGTAATATGATGATGATGTGGGCATGGGGCAGCCCACATTTTTGGAATTCCACTGTGTAGACATAAGAGCGTACTGATCCCAGGCGTTTATTTTTTGTCAGATCATTGATTATTGTCTTTAACTTGATGTAAAAAACTCTTGCAACTATATCTGGTCTGTCAGATGCAACTTCTCCTGGCTTCAAACACCGCTGTATTTCTTTCCATTTTGCATTGGCAGTTATTGTTATAAATAATGATGGACTACCATAAGTTGTTACCAAAGCCATCGCATCCTGAAATAGCTGAACCATTGCTCGTGGGCCACCTATAAATGTGGATGGAAGAATAACCTTTTTCCCATGCACGCATCCCTCATTATCAAGAGACTCTGTCAAGCCTTGGTACATTTGAACTTTGAGCTTCTTTTGATTTGCTCTTATAAACCGCAATCGGCTTTGCTCAATGCAAAGATACAAATCAACTATAAATTCCTGAAAGAGGCGTTTTCCTTGCAGTGGCAATGATACAGTCTCTTGTCGATTGAACAATAAATATGCATACCACTCCAACTGGCTTATTACAGTTCGCCGACCTAGACATTATTGCAAGCCAATATCAGTCACATGTGAAATGATTGCATGACTTATAACATATTTAACAGAGTACAGTACATACGACATGTTTTTGTCATGCGATAGTTTGGGTGCCAGTGTTGCTCTCCATAAGGGAAGAAAACAGGATATCGTAAGGCCAAGTATCCTGAGTGACTGTCATTGATCCTGAATTTACGTCCACCAATTCGCTGAAGTAGGATATCACGATGAGGCACATTATCTTCATTCTTCTGAATTATCATGGCTATCTCGTTGATCGCTGGCTTATTGTATGTGTTCTTATTGAATTTCCTTCCTTCCAATGTTTTCAGTGCAAGTGTTTGACTTTCATTTGTTTTGAGGATACTTCCAGCTGATCGATAAGCTTTTGCATATGGATTCACGCTAGTCAAGAACTGCTGCCATTTCAACAATATTGGTTTCAATGTCTGATTTTGTGCATTACGACTCCGAAGATCAACTTCATCTGATTCATTGTCACCAACAACAAAAACTTGCGAAAATCTTGCTGTTTCTCCATCTGATGGGAATACTGGCCCAATGATGTGATGTAATTCGCCAGACACTCGGTAGCAATATACACCTCTGCCTTGAACCGTGGGATCCAGCTGAACACCAGCAGATGTAAATGTCAAGGCATTATTGTAAGTTCTTGCATGGTTACGAAATGTTCTTGAATCTAAAATTGACTTTGGGTTAGTTCATGTTGACTCAGAGATGCAAATGAAAGAACTAACATACCTGCACTTTCACTGAAAAACATTTCTTGCAAGAATGGATCCAGATTTGAGAACGTGAGCCTGTCAAATGGAAGGGAGACAGTACCAGCTTGGCAACACATTGAATAGGAAGCTGCCTCCTTGTCAAAATCAGCCACAGTTCTCTCGCGTTTCCAATGAATCGCTCCACAGGATTTGCACTTGTCAATGCATTCACCAATATCAAGGGGTATTTCCCAAAAATATTTTTTTTTAATGCTACATTCATTATTTTTTGCTGAATTTATTGCTGCAAGCCCCTCAATCAGCATGCTGAAGTTTTTTTTTTGAATAGAGTTATTTTGAGTTTAAATAGGGAACTTCTGAATCGGCTAGGACAAAATTGTTATTCAGTGAGAGGTTTACATCCAATTATTTTTTAGAGACACTTAAACAAAGATTATCATTATTATTAGATGCTTAAACAAAGGAAATTGTGCAGATTGTTCCAAATAATCACCCAAGTAGGAATGGTTAAGTAGTGGAGCACCCATTGCATTGTTTCCTCATTGTAACAAAGGAAATTACCAATTGCAGAAAAAAGTCAAAACAAAGGCCAGAATGAGGGAATACAGCTAAACTGAAAAAACAACAACTTTCAAAGATTCGCATTCGCGTATTTCAATCGCTTGCGGGCATCTTGCAATATTCAAGTATGTGGATTTTTCTTATTATAAGTATTCTGGAATGGGGTATTGGATTCCTCTATTATTTCACCCTGTTCCCCATTTGTAGAAGTATTAGATTTACCTATTTCGGCAAATTTTTCCTTTTTAATTTCAGGAATCTCATTGGATTGTTGACTTTGAGAGCCTTCGGACAAAAATATGGCTGTTGCTTCATTTGCATTGTTTTCTGCCTTCGGTGAGATTCTGTTACCATAGGAAGCTTTATCAGTATTACATATATATTACCATTGTTACTATTATATTATTAATTTATACGTGATAACTAACAGCTTTCTTTTTCGGGATCCAACATCCTTTTTGTTTGCTTGATTTGGAACAGCAGCATCTTTCAAAGCCTTATTCCCCGAAGAGACACTCACATTATTAACCTTGAGGAACCACAAAGTAGTCAATCGGTGTCTATTATTTTTTAGGCTGAAAGCCAAAAATTGTTGCTTACTAAAACAATCCAACGGCATTCTGAATCATCCCAGTCTATTAAGATTCCTGAGAGCCTAACCTCGCGCCCGACTTGGAACAATCCAAAAATGTTGGCAGAATTCCCTTTTCTCTTAATGACATATGCCACGTTGAATGCAACATATTGTCTTGTCTTTGTATTTGATTGAAAAATTAACTGCTCAAGTTAAAGACATGCACAAATTTGATAGTTGTACTCACCTCGTTGTCCCAATCAGTGTGCTTGACAGTACACATCAAGAATGGGTCATTATTGCCTTTGCTACCAGCAGGAATTTTGGAGCGTTCAATAATCATTCCAAAGCTATCAGCTACAATCTTATTAGTCATGTCGACATCAATATTCTCTATATCTCCAAGGAGAGCCGGTTGATTTGGGACATAATAACCAGTGAAAGTGCCTTCAGAGGGACTCTTCACAAGTCTTAGCTTCATGAAATATATATTTCGTGCGACCAAAGCATAAGGCCTTGATGTATTAGCAGAAACTTTTAATCTTATATCTTTTGGGTCATCATTGTTGAGCCCAGCGCAAGATATTGCAGCATCACAATTAAAATTTGCATAGAGTTGGCCTGTTGCAAGATGATTTCAAAACAAAAAAATTCAGTTCAACAGTCTTACTTCCTCTAAAATTTCGGATATGGTGGTTATTTCAAATGGATGGCTTGGCGCCTTAACTGAAGACATGGTGTCCGTGCCCAAAGAGTTACTGTTTTCTGGGGTGAGTTTGATTGAATTAAGGTTAGATAGTTAGATGAGATACGACTCAAAGAAATGTTGGGTAAGGTGTGGTAGAATCAACCTAACTAATGAAAGTCACAGTGTTATAGAAAATCTGAGGATATTGAAAAGCATCAGAGGCACAATTGGTGAAATGACTGAGCACATTGAACAACAGTGCGCATTGCTAATCACATTAGGATTAGAACAATAACATAGCAAAGCACGCTGTTGCGCAAAAAGTTCACAATATTTGATTCTTTTCAAAATCCCACACATGAATTGCAAAATGCAAAGTGATAGGTTTGGAAAAAAGCACAAATTCTGATCTCATAAAGTAAATTACGCTTTACAGCACAGGTGTTGGCTCTGATTCTTTTCAAAATCCCACACATGAATTGCAAAATTCAAAGAAAAAAACAATAGCACAGGTTCAGAAAAAAGCACAGATTCTGATCTCATAAAGTAAATTACGCTTTACAGCATAGGTGTCGGCTCAGTGACCAACGTTTGCAGAAAGAACACCATAGTATAAAGTGATGACTGTCAACATGAGTAGTCGCTCCTTGGGCTTGCGAATTTGGCCTTTTTCTGCTGTCGCATACCCTCCCAACAAAACCTACGCCAATTTATGCTCCAAAGTTTTGTAACTTTCTCCCTTTAGATTTGGTTAGATAATTAAAAAAAACACATTATCAGTACGGTGCTCTAAACAAGCTGAGAAGAATTGAATCACTTACCAGAAATGGATCGAAGCGAAATCACAAAGCGTGTCATCCTCAACAAGCGTAACTATATTGCCTGGACTTTGGCAATGAAGGCTGAATTACGTTTTATTAATTTCCTGAAGTATGTCGAAGGAACTGAACCAGATGTTTCAGGGGACAAAAAGGAGAAATCCTTTTGTCTACTCATCCGATGCCTAGACGACAATACACTATCTTTTGTTAGCAACAAGATGGGGACGGAAAAGCGTTGTGGGACTTACTTAAGGAGAAGTTTGTGGGGAGTGGCGTACAAGCTCGAGGAGCTGCTTTGGATCAATTCTTTGATCTTAAGTTTCGAACGGTGGAGCAATGGGTTGAAGACTTACGCGAATCCACTAGGAAGATCCAGTTGTCTGGTGTTTCCATCGACAACGATATTATATCAAGATTTGCAATTAGGTCATTACCATCTAAGTTTGAATCACTTATCAGGGTGTTGACACACTCTGATAGGTATCCTGACATTGAGGCGATCATTGATTGTGTTGAATCCGATCAAGCACAGTTCTCAAAGGCCTTCATCAAGAGTGAAGTGGCTCTGCCCGCAGAAAGACAACCGGTCAAAGAGAAAAGAAAGTGCCACTTCTGCAAGAAAGTTGGACACTTAGAAAAAGAAAGGAGTAAAGACATCGACTCACCACGGTAAAATAGCTGAAGAAAAAGAAAGCCATGATGAGATCATAGGTTTTGTTGCAGCAATGCAAGAACAATCAAGTCCTATCGCTCTGATGCAAGAAGACAAAGTGCATTCGATCATTGACTCTGGTGCAAACATGCATATGTTTGCAAGTCGAAAGGATTTCATACAGTACAAACCATGTGATGGCCAGGTACAAATCGGTAAACAAGGAAGTAAAGTCAGCTTAATTGGTCGAGGAAATATTTTAAAGAAATTCCATGGACAAAGAATCCTATTCAAAAATGCTTTGCACGTACCGGAAATACCATATAATTTGATTTCACTAAATGAGCTTTGGGAAAACGATGGTATATTAAAAAAGAAGAATAATCAAAAATTTTCAATTTGCAAAGGAAAGGAAGAAATTTTCAGTGGAAATATAAGAAATGGCTTACTTGAAGTGGACTTTGATGACAAAGAAATTGATGCTCAGGTTTCAGAGCATGAGAGATTGGGTCACATCGGTCGAACAGGAAATTGTGAAGCTTGCAGAATTGGAAAAACAACTAGATCATCTTTTAAGAAAAATCTAGAAAGAACAAAAGTTCCACTTGAAGAATTATCAGTAGATCTAATGGGACCAATCACTCCAACATCAATAGGAGGGTCTAATTTTGTACTAGTAGTCGTTGACACAGCTACTAGATTTTCTTGGGTCAGATTTTTGAAATCTAAAGACGAAGCTAAGGAAAAACTGGTTGAAATAATCAATAAAGCAGAAAACAGATTGGAAAAATCTGTAAAAAGGATACTCACCAATGGGGGAAAGGAATTTGTAAATAAGTTCATTTCAAACTTTTGTGTAAATAGGGGAATAGAAAACATAACGACTACCCCCTATACTCCGCAACATAATGGCATTGTTGAGCGTCTCAACCGTACTCTCCTAGATAAAGCTAGAGCTATGAGGATAGAAACAGGAGTCCCAAAAGAACTCTGGGCTGAACTTATTAACACAGCTAACTATTTAAGAGTCAGAACAATGGAAGGAGGAATCAGTCCTTGGGAAAAAAATTTCAATATAAAGCCAAACCTCAAGAGAATAAAAAGATTTGGATGTCGAGCATGGGTAGCTACAAATAGCTACAACAAGAAGTTCGACAATAGAGCTGAGAAAGGTATCCTGGTCGAATATGAGCCCGAATGGGGTGTCTACAGAGTATTCTTGGAAGAAAAACAAGTTGTCATTTGATCAAGAGATGTAAGATTTGATGAAGACAAACTGCCGCTAATAAATAAAGCTATTGATAATACTAAACAGATCGAGTATGGAAGCTTCAAGAGGATAGAACCTGAAGACAAAACAGTTATATCAGCTCTTGAAGACACACAAGAAAACCAAATCAATATCCCAGTATCGCCTTTAGAGACTACACCTCAAATAGAAGAAAGAGATTCGTCGCATCAAGAAATTGGTGAAACTAATGAGGGGGTGATAGTTACAAATAAAAGATCTAATAAGCCTGGTTGGGATTGGAAAATTCAACCAAAAGCACCTCATGACATTAGTTCCAAAATTTTGACTAATAATATTTTGACAAATCGACGAAGACATCAAGCTCAAATTGCAGAAGATATAAATAAGCTCCTAGAAGAAGATAACAACGATCAGATATCTGTTGCACTAACCGCCAAAGAAACTGAAAATAAAAGATACCCAGCTACCTACGAAGCAGCCAAGAGAAGTCCTGAAGCCGTTAAATGGAAAGAAGCAGCCTTTTCAGAACTTGACTCAATTGTCGATAGGGGAGTTTTTGAGCTCATAAGAAGGAAAAACGTGCCCAACGAAAAAAGTATAATAAATACTAGATGGGTATTTACAAAAAAATGCGATGAAAATGGACAAATAAAAAAGTATAAAGGAAGATGCGTTGCTAGAGGATTTAAACAAAAAGAAGGAACAGATTACACTGAAACATTTTCACCAACAGGAAGACTTACCACGATGAGACTCCTTCTAAGCCATGCAGCTATAACAAATCAAAAAGTAAGACAAGCCGACTTTGTGACAGCTTACCTTAACTCTAAACTACCCAAAGACAAATCAGTTTATATTGAATTACCAGATGGATTTGTAGACTGGCTAAAAGAAACAAAACTGACGACTTACATTGAAGACATCGGAATCGAATTAATCAATAATCCAAAAACATTTGTAATAAAATTAAAAAAGGCCTTGTATGGACTTAAACAAGCTGCCAGAAGCTGGTATGAAACCTTGGGAAGCTGGCTCATCAATAACGGTTTTGTCAAAAGCATGGCGGATGCATGTCTTTTCATCGGTAAAGACGTAATCTTGTTTGCTTGGGTAGATGATATTATACTAATTGGCAAAGAAGCCGATAATATACTCAAGAGACTCGAAAAAGACTTCAAAGTCAAGGATCTTGGCTTGGCAAGACATATATTAGGAATAAAAATATCACAATCTAACGATATGATAACTCTAAGCCAACAACATTACATAGAAGAATTAATAAGTCAATATGGTCTGGAGGATAGCAAATTAAGTATGACACCAATGCAGAGTAACATCAAACTTGAAACTGCAACAGACGAAGAACATGAAGAATTCAAGAAACTCAATATTAATTATAGAGCAGCTATTGGCTCTTTGAATTACTTATCACAGTGTACAAGACCCGACTTGGCTTATACTGTGGGAACACTATCACAGTTCCTTGAAAAACCAAGTCTGAGTCACTGGTCGGCATTCAAAAGAGCATTGAAGTATCTGAGAAAAACCAAAGATCTAGGACTAACCTACAATATGAATGGTAGTTCTGATATTATAGGATACTCTGATTCAAGCTGGGCTGAGGAAAACAACAGGAAATCATGTTGTGGATATGTTTTTACTTATGGTGGAGCAGCTATAAGTTGGAGAAGCAAGAGATTAAACGCTGTCAGTGTCTCGTCGACAGAATCAGAATTTCGTGCACTACTTGGAACATTTCAAGAAGGGAAATGGCTCCGTCAAGTATATAGTGATATTACAAGCACTGATCCAAAACAGATGCTCGTATATTGTGACAATCAGGGGGCAATAAACAGAGCCAAGAATGAGGTTTATCATTCTAGAACAAAACATATTGATGTAAACTATAACTTTATTATAGATTATATCAAGAACAACTTCATGCATCTCGAATACATCACTACAAATGAGATGGTTGCTGACTGCATGACTAAAGCCTTAGATCGTGTAAAACATCAATCATTCAATAACTACATGGGATTGAATGACATTGAATCCTACGTTGCAAACATTTCATTATGCGTGCTTGGATCGAGGGGGTGTGTTGAGGAATCAAATCAAAAGCACGCCTCAGAGAGAAAAGCTAGTGCTTTGTATAAAAGAAATCTTTTAAAAAGAAAAGCTCTTTTGTATATTACTCCTAACATTGTAAAAAGACGAAAGAAAAGTAAAGTACTTTTCTATCGTCGCATTAGGTATTGGGACTGTGATGGAACAACGTTCCATCTACGACGACCAATCTATAAATAGACCGTTGTCTAGTAGCTTGTAAATAAATTAATTATTTTTATTATCATCTTGTATCTCTTATCTCTTATAATTAAAAAAAACACATTAACATCTTAACAAGGATTAACAAAGTCATTTTGGGGCCATGTGTTCATGTGGGCTGCTTATAGTAACAAACTTATTGAAAATTTCCACACAAAAAGCAAGGCTCTTATTGAGATCATCTTCCAGACCAAACTCAACTTGAATCAATTAAGAACATTTGTGGAGGTCACCTTTGTATATGTACCACATGAGAAGTAACAGAAACTTGGTGAAAGAGTGATCAAAGAAAACATTTTAATGCACCTACCTGGCTTGAAGGGTTGGAATTTTTATGAAGAAAGCAACAAAAAGTTCCTCTAATCAGTGTGGGTGACATTTCCTGCATCAGAAAACATAACAAAAGACTTAGCATGCCTTTCTGAAAAGCCCAAGAAAAAGCACAATGTAGAGTTTCTACTCAATACATTGATGCCTGGACTTTTCAAGAATGAAGAATTGGTGAAAGCCCAAGATTACCTGGAAAACAAGCCAAGTACTGGAACACACCACTATTTCTGCCAAAGTCCAAAGACTTACAAACAGGCTGTCACCTGTGCAGACAAAACCAGAGGGCAGAATGAAATTAACAACAAATTAAATAACATGTGCAGGCACAACATCTTCCTGACAATGTGAAACCAATCGGTTTCAAAGCAAAATATGTTTCTAGGGGGAATTCACAGCTAAGTGGTCTTGACTTCCATTAGACATTTGCACCCAATTGTACTTTTACTTCATTACATATAATACTGACCATTGGTGCAAAATCAAGATTTCATGTGGCAGCATATCTGAATGCACCCATTTATGAATAAGTCTGGATTTGGCTGCCCAAGGTCCAAGAGATACCCACTGGGCTGGTTTGTAAACTACAGAAGGAATTATACAGGACACAGCAAGCTGTCTGCTGTTGATGGAGTCATCTTGGAAATTCACTGAGTAGGAGAGGATTCCAAGTCAGCAGCTATGATTCAAGAATGTAACCAAATAAGGCCTGTGGTATGATAATTTGGCTCCATGTTGATGATGGTATTGTGTTTTCCAAAGAAAAAGTTGACATTGATAACCTACAGCAATCATTATGTTCTGAGTTTGATGTTAAGTGGAGTAGTGGCTTGACACATATTTTAAGCATCAATTTCAAACAAACAAAAAATTGTTCTCATCTGAGTCATCCTTCACTGATCCTTTCCATCATCAATAAATACTGGAATAAGACCTTCTAACCATTGGCCCCTCTACCATTGAAGCACAACCTATTGAGTCTTTCTAACAAAGACAGAATAGTACAACAACCAGAGTTCATATCAGCTGTCTGGGAACTAAGTTATGTGACAACTGGTACATGACCTGATATAGCACAAGGCTGTCATCTTGGTTATTCCAGCCAGTTCTCCAAGACTGACAAACCCAGAAATTCCACATGGAACTATTCCGTCCCGTTTATTGCATGCGCGTGTCGTAGGACATGGAACTGACCAATCAAAAAGTATCCAGGAACCTATTCAGCCCCAACAGCAACTTGGTTGAAGTGCAAGTTGCCAAATATTTATTACTCAACCAGATTCGCTAGTTTCATTTCCCCCTCCCGACTCCTCTCATCCCTCATTTCTGAAACTGTTTAGCCTAGTTTTAGCCACATGAACTGTCAAATTTTTGTTCTCAGAGCCCTGGTGAGTTCAATCTCACCAAACAGTTTTTTGAGCTATAACTTAACGACGTAACCTTATTGACATGGAGCTCTTTGCGATCAGGTCAAATACGCTTATAAATATGTAATCAATGGCACCAAGTCAGCATATTGATCCCCTCCTCTTCATAACGGATACGCCCACCAAAAGCAACACGTCCATTCCCAATTTGGACCCCCAAATCATCTCTAGCGATTCAATCTTAGGACCTGTAGAAAGACCACACAAATTTGATGCTGGTTTGTATCAAACCATGGTCTCCAATGGATATGATATTGGGGATGAAGATTACATTGTAGCCGAGGACAATGGCCTAGGTATGGATGATGTGACACTCCCCAAACACTCCCAATATTCAGTGAAGAGGAGACGTATCTGGTCAAATGTGTATGATTATTTTGAAGTAAGTTTCCCACTTACTTCAACCCTTGCTCCATGCCTTACCTTGTATTGCTTTTCATATATAATCAATTTAGAAACTGAATGTTCATGGGGAATGGGTGGAATCAAAAGGAAACTTTTTCTTCACCTAAAAATGTTGCCATTGCAGGTGAGCATACAGAATATTTCAAATGCCCCAAACCTTGACACTGACTCTTATTTTATGTTAGTGTCAAGCTTGCAATAATAGGTTGCAACACCTAAAACCTCAACAAACATAGAGGGAAATGTTGTGGCTGATTCAATGCATGGGCTACAAAAGCCCCAGGGACCGTTGATCCCAAAATGGGTGCCAAGATTGCCGCCAAAGAACAAGAATCAATACTCAAGGAACTAATTGAAGGCCTGGTATTGATTCAGGTTTTGTTTTCAATATTTGAGTCTCCCTGATTATTCAGTTTTTTACAACAATTAGAACCAAACTTCCACCAGCCCAAGTGCTTATTGGTAGCACAGACTGAATCGCAATTGTATTTCAAACAAAAAGGTCAATTACTACAAGAGGTCAGTGACTTACCATCATACACCCCACTGTGTGGCATGATCTATGGTTAGACCACAAAATACCAGACCAAAAGTTACTTGGCCATTGTACTTCAATGGATTAATCCTGTTGATTATACCTTTTGCAAAAGCAAAGTAGCTTTTGAGGTAAGTAATTCACTACTTCTTTGCTTGTGCGTTCTTTTCATGCCACTAATTCCAGTGATAGTCACTTCATGGGCCTCATACTGGTGAGGCATTAGCATGGAGCCTGTGGGAGGCTTTGGCCAAACAGGGAATGATCAAGCGCCTGTATAGTATTACTGGGGACAATGCTAGAAATAATTTCTCCCTGATGAAGCAAATTCAATGCAATTTGACTGGTATTAGCATCTCATGGGATTGAGACCAATGCTTCCATTGATGTGCATGTCACATCCTCAATTTAGTTGCAAAGGAATTCTTGTTATACATGGGTCAGCTGACCAATGAGGATTATGATTTTTTTATGACTACCTGGCTGTCAGCAAGAGCTCAATTGAAGACAGCAACAATGAGGTAGGACTCAAAGAGGAGCAAGGTGAGAACTGAATTCAGCTGTCATATATGGACCCATATTCATCACAGCTGTCTCTCCTGCATGATCAGCTTCAATTAAAGCTGTCAAACATAACTCAGTTCAATCACTTTGAAAGCAAAGGACATGCGCATTAAACCAAGCAACCCTGGAAATGCAGGACAAGTCAGGTGACATCACTTTGATAATGGGCAGGGAAACTCCAGAGGGATCCAAGCATGATAATGTCAAACTCAGCCCTGTTAATAGGCCTCCAGGTACACAAATTAAGATTATCAATGCTGATTCTTTTCTGCCTCCTCACTGATGATCCCTGCAGGTGATAAAACCATTTTTTGCCTTTGACAAGACCTATGTACTCACATTAGGGGCTCCAGCAAACAGCGTGAAATATTTATTAAGGCACACAACAAGACTTGTGATCCTCAATTATCACTTATCAGAATCCCCACGACATGATGAAATTTCTTTTTAAAACAAATTCAGAATTCTCATCAATTAAAACTCTCAATCCAGATTTATACAAATACCCCCCAGACCAACAAATATCACTTAAGCAAAGAAGCTTGGTCCGCAATGGAATACATGGAGCCCATCCTGCAAATGTTCAATCAATTGTGCAATGTCTTTCAATAAAAAGAACCTTTAAAAAACCTCATGCTTCCATATTACCAGGTGATACTCAATTACCTCACGCATCATGCAAGCAAGATTGCCCATTCTTGGAGGCCATCCTGTGAAGCGGCACATTTGAAGTTGAAGAAATATTATGATTATTAAATGGCCAACAAAAATTCCCTCATTTCAACCCTGTTAAACCCTAAATATTGTGAGGGTATCTTCAAGCAGATGGGGGTCCCACCAAATTGAGCCAAGGAGATAATCAACCTCTTAGCATGCAAGTTTCCCACCTTGACTCAGAATAAAAAGTCTTCCCACAAGAGAGGTGAATTGCAATCATCTGCAGACAAACTCAGAAAGCCTAAGTGATTCAATATACTCAAGCACCTTAAACAGCTGCCCATTGAGATGACATATGATGTGCTTCACTCAAAGGATGATGAAGTCACATCTTATTTACAAAATACCCACCCAATGACCAAAGGGGAGCACATTGTGGACTATTGGAAGGTAAGTTTTTCCCCCTTCCAGTCATTTGGATCATTCCTGCTTTTAGTGACAGATCATCTCCAGGAATTTTCCGAATTTAGGGAAGGTGGCCCTAAGGTATTTAAGTATCCTGGCCTCTTCTGCATCAGTTGAGAGGGTTTTTTTCATATTGGTTGTCTTAAATTCCCAATGAGGGCTTCATTGGGCTCTAGGACAATAGCCCACTTGACCTGTCTGAAGGAGTGGCTCAACAATAAGTTCCCTCCAGTGTAAGATGATTTAATGATGTTTTGGCTAGCATTTCCTTTGGTTTTCATAAGTATAAAATATTATTGTATCTGAGTTATTGTACAAAAAATAATATTTCAGTAGACTGTCTTTTGTAATAAAGCTGGTACTGAAACTGAATAAATAAATATTCACTTTCAGTCTTATTCAATGAAGATTGAATTTCCTGTTATTGGGCTGCAGCCTTTTTGGGTATTACTCCTTTGGAGTCATACCCAAAACTGCTTTTGGACTGCATATCCACCCTTGATATAGTGTTTGTGGTGAACCTGCTATCACAACACTCTAGATACCCGGGTGATGAACATTGGTTATGTCTTTTTTTCTTTTCTTTAAAGTGTTATTGAATTTCTCATATAACACTAATATTCAAACTGTCAAAACATTCAAGATTACTAGGTAAATTTTCAGTAGTTACAAGTAGATAACACGGAATACTAGCTTGTCATGAAACAGATTTAACTAAAGTCTTGAGGTGGAGCTGCATTTTGTTAATGAAACACTTGTGGTTGGTGGATGCAGTTTCTGCTTTGCCTTACAATATTCCAAGATAATATAAGATCAACCTTCCGCCATGCTGACTCTATCTACTGTGGTATTCCATACCATTTTTTCACCAGGCTCAAGCTCATAGTACCCTATAACAGCAGGAAATCCAGCCTACAGGCAGACTTACACTCAAATTTTACACCAAAAGGTCAATTTTACAGCAAGAAGCTGGATTCAACTCATAAAACCATGGCACAGGCACCAAAGGGAAGTGTATGTGTTTAAATAAATTATTCAATTTCATTATGCAAATGTAAAAAATCAAGTTACATATGGTACACTAGTTACAACAAATAAGGTACCACCCTTTAAATTACACACCCCACCCAGCTTTACACCCCCTTACAGCCATAGGACTCATGCAGCAAGAAAATGACACATGCATTAGTTATACAGCCAACTTGCATTCAAAGTCACATGATACAAAGCCCAGCCCCATGGAATTCCTGCAGCTCATTGACAACACAGCCACAGGAGTACCTTATCTTATATCCAAAGTAACCCCACTTTAAACCTTAAAACAGAATCAGATTTACACCACTCATCACCTCATGCAAACCAAAGCTAGTTACAACAGGCTGCATGCAGTACACAATTTTAATTAAATCTCAACCACATGACTATGCACAGCATGTGTCAAACTCAAAAATCACATCATCCCATACATAACAGTAATTTCACCAGTGCAAGAAATTATCACCTGACTTCATTTTAAAGTTCAAAAAGAAGAAAAACAACATGACACCTGCATAAATTACACAGCCACTTCTACCAAACCTAAAATAGGACATATGCAAAGGAATTACAAGGTCATCATGTGATACTGCATCCACCAACAGAATATCATGTGACAGAAAAGAGGCTGTGCACAAGAAAAATCCTCAGCCAAAATGAAATCACCTCATGCATGCAAGGAAAATCCAAGAATATCACATCATAATCAGTCCACCAAAAGACAATCATGTGATAAATGGAGGCTGTGCAGAGAGAAAATTGTCACCAAACCTTAAATCACCTGACCCATGCAAGAAAGGTCCTCACCAAAAACAGAGTCACATGATTAAATCAAGAGGAATTAAAGTGGAAAGAGACAGCTCCCATGGAGGGCCCCCTGGGCTCCCAAAAGGTATAAATAGAGGGGCTCTCTCCCCCCAAATTTCAAAATCCCCCCATGCAAATTATATCCCCTGCACATTGCAAGCACAGGAATAATTCATCCCTCACCTGGGAGGTAGTCCAGCAAATTATAGTGAATTTACTTACCCAGTAGCTAAGCTCAGTGGAAGTATAGTGTTAAAGATTGCCCAGTAGCTAAGCTCAGTGGAATCTTAGTATTAAAATAAAATTATTATTAAAAATTACCCAGTACCCAAGATTAGGGTTACTACTCTATTGAAATATTTTATCCAGTAAATTAACACCATTTATCAAGAATTAAAAATAACTTACCCCTTTAAAAATCCAATATCAAAGAATCTTACCTCTTAAATTTGACAAATACACCTTTATCTTATTATTAACCACTCTTAAAAAAATAACAAACCTTTAAAAAATTTATTTTACTCTATTATAACTATACCTTTACAAAATTACCTTTATCAACACCAATCAAATTTTCCAGAAAGCCTTAAATAACCCATCCTACCAAGGATTTATCACCAAGAAGAAACAACTCACCTCAATTCAACTAAAAAATATTAAAATTTAACAGACAAGTATTTCATTAAAATCTCAAATTTAACCAAGTTACTGAAATTTCTTTTATTATTATTTATTGAATAGGTCTGATCTGAGACTGCTGAATTTTGTCTTCTGCAGTTGTAAAGCCACTTACTAATTTTATTTTGGTTTGTGAGCTCCAAGGAGGATTTTGTTCAGTATTTTAGGAGGGGCAGGCAATACACCCTTGCCACCCTTGGTTACAGGAGTTATTAGCAATTCAAAACTAGTTACCTGTGATTTCCCCCTCCAGGTACTGCCTCATTTTAATCCCACACAAGAGGAGTTGCCACATCTGGTGTCCCAACAGTGGCCAGATAACCTCAACTTCAATAAAGAATTAAATTAAAATCAATAAATTATAAAATTCATAACAACTCCAAGAATACTATTTTTTATAACAAAAACTGGATTCAAATAATCAAAATCAGCAAAGACCATCATCTCAAGAATCTGAATCATCAACTTACTCTGATCATTACTATTATCCACCAAAGCAAGAAACAGAATTAGGAGAGGAATCAGAAAAATATTCTAATTTTCCTATTGCAACACCAAGAACCAATAAAAGGGACTTGAAGGTTGTGGAGAAATTTTTCCTTGATCTCCTTGAAAGAAATAAAATCAATAACTCAATACCAGAATCAAAGGAAGAAATAAATCAATCAAAAATGGATAAACCTTCATCATCAAAATTACCTGGTAGTATTGAAGAAATCCAGGAAGAAAACCTTAATGAAGAAACTGTTGAAGGACAGGAAGAAATGTCTTCAACAGAGAGACTTCAGCAGAAGATGCTAGAAATGCAAGCAGAATTACTAGCACTAATCAAAAAGGAAGGCAAAAATAAATCATCAAGTTATACTCCACAAAAGAGTCCACTTGAAGAGCAAACCACCCCTCCAAGATCATTCAGGCAACATGGATCACCTTCACCTTATCCTAGACCCATGGCCACATCAACACCTTATACAGAACAAAGACAAAGTACCTTACCAAGAAGAGTCAACATTTCTTCCCAAATGCCAACTCCATTACATCAAGAAATTCCAAGAAACACTACTCCAATAGTGAAAATCAGAGCCAAGGACTATAACTTGTGGTTTGATGGAAAGGATGTTGAAAGATTCATCAAGAAAGTTGAAAATATTGCAGAAATTGAAGGAGCAAGTGGAAGAGACATTGCAAGACAAATAGCATTTTGGACAAAAGATGAAGAAATCAGTTATCATATTGAAGGAATGCCAGGATATGAAACAGCTTATTGGGATCAATTGAAAGTGGATATGAAAAGAAGATGGGGAACAGTCTCACCTGAAAGAAGATACAGATTATCCTCAATCACTGAATTATTCACAAAAACTCAACAAGAAGGTGGAATAAGAAACATGACTCAATACAGAAAATTCATTGGGGAATATGAAGCAATCATCACTTACCTCAAAAGATACCAATATATCCAAGGTGATATCAATCATAACCAGGAAATATTGGCCAGCCTTTCCACTAGTGTTCAAGAATCAATTTACAAAGAAATGATTAAAGAAAGAGCTATGGTTCAAGCCTTGGATGGAGGTTACATCATTCCAAGATTGGATATTTTGAAATTATACATTGAACAAGACTTGGAGGCCAAGGTACTTATTCAACAAAAAGAATTTTCTAAACCAAAACCTCCAGAAAAGAAAACAAGATTTGAGGATGAAAGCTGGGATGAAGTTTTAAAACAAGTAAAATAACTCACCCAAAAGATCAAAAATCCTCCACAACCAGAGCCTCAACCAAGAAATGAAGGAAAAGAATCAGTTAAAGAAGTTTTGAATCAACTCAAAACCCTTTCAGAAGCAGTTAATCCACCAAGAAGGAATTGGAACAATAATCAAGAGCAAAGATTCCCTCAAAATAATCAGCCATACAGGCAAAGGAATCCTTTACCACCATTTTCATCCAGTTACCAACCATACATACCAGCCCAAATGGCTCCAAGACCACCATTGAAGTGTGCTTACTGCAAGGAAGAAGGTCATACAGCAACTAGATGCACTCACCTTGCTGAAGATTTGGACAGAAGAATTGTCAGAACCCAAGGAGCATCTTACCTCTTCCCCAACTATCAGAGAGTACCTATGGAAGGAAATGAAAGTGCCAAAGACATAGTCAGGGCCTTTGCAAAAGAACAAGCAGAACTCAACAAGAAATTTATGGAGAAACCTGTGGTAAAACAAAAGCAAGAAGAAGAGGTTAAGCCCACTGAAAAGAAATCAGATGATAAAACAACCTCAATTGCACATGTTGAAGATTGGTAAAATTGGAAACCACCTACCATTTCCTCAGCCAATGACCCTTTTGAATCACACATTGGATTAAGACAGACAAAACAAAGAATGGAAAGACAATCCCAAAATCAAGAGCCAAAGAAGAAAACATCTATTCCAGGAACTTACATTGAAGAAGAAAAAGAGGAAGAAAGAGTAATAATTCCCACCAAATTCCAAAATTCAAATATCCCAAAACCAGACCAACCTGAGGAGGAAATTGAAAATATTGCCAATAAAAATGAAGATGAAGAAATTTCCAAAGAAGAAAAGAAGCTCAGAAAACCTCAAAAGAAACAAGTTGAAACTAAATTGGAAATTGACAAAATTATTAAAAAAATTATGCAACAAAAGATCAACCTCACCATTGAAGAAATTTTGAGGATGTCACCAAATTTTGTCCATAAATTACAGGAATTATCAGAAAAAGACAAAGAAAAAATTAAATCACTCAACTCAATGGATCTTCAAGAAAGATTATTCTCATTTGGATTCAAAGAAATACCCAAGCCCAAGATTCATTATGCTTGTCCTTTGGGATTTATGGAAATCTTTATTGGAAAGGAAGAATATCCTATCAGAGCATTAGTGGACACTGGGGCAGAACTCAACATCATACCAGAAGAAATAGCAATCAAAGCTTCACTCACAACAAGAAATCTTAACATGAACCTTAGGGGAATTGGAGGCCATACTACTTCATTGGTGGCACTTTCAGAATTTACTCCAATCATTTTGGCTTCAGGTGAAGAAACTCTAATTCACTTCTTCATTGCAAAAAGGATCTGTCCATACAGTACTTGGAAGACCTTTCTTGGCAGACAACAATATCAGACTAGAATTCTCCCATAAACAAGGAATACTAAGCTATCAAGAACCTGATGGAAGAAGATTATGCATGCCAATATGCAAACCTCAAGCACTTGGATGGCAAACTGGACCACCTAGAGGAATGGATCTATGTAATATGGCAAAATTGGTCAGAAATACACCAGGAAAGAAGTTTCAAAATGAAAAAGGTGACAATACCATGATAAATTTGACCCAGAAGACCCAAGATTTATCCATATCTCCAAAAAGTGGTAAGTTTGGTCAAGATTTACCAAATAACCAATGGCCAAACAACCTCAAAAGACAACTTGAAGACTCAACCTCTGAAGATGAATTACCCAATATAAGTTACAAGCCAATTAACAATAAAGAAGAAACCTCCCAGATTCTAGTGGATGGAAATGAGAAAATACATGGAAACCCTTTCAAACCTAAACCCAAAAAGAAGAAAGTCAGACTTAGTGAACAACATGAGCTTTCAGATGAAGAAATTATAAATGACATTGAAAAAGACCTCAAAATTATGGAAGAAAGAGACAAAAATTTAAAAGAAACATACCATATTAACTTCTTGGACAGACCATTGAACAACCAAGAAGAACCTTATGAATGGCAGCTGGAAAACCCTGAATTCATCCAGCAACCTCCCAATGAAGATGATGAAACAGAATCCATCTTAGAAAATGAATACAACTACATTTACCTGCCATACATTACCTTTGAAGATATTTATGGGGATGAAGCTCAAGAAAGTTTATGTGAAAATAAATACTTATGTCACCTTCCAGGAGCAAACTTGAACAAAATCCAATTCCTAGAACTGTTAACTGAAGAGGGAATTAAAGGTAACCTTGAAAATCAATTATGGGATGAAATATTTGAAATGGCCACACTACCAAGAGGAGGACTTTACTTCAATCAAATTTGGGCCCAGTGGTACCTTGGTTTGAATGGATCAACATACCAAACTGGAAGACTGAAATGGGTTGGAGATGGATATATATTCATTGATGAAAACTTATGGTGGTCAGAATTTCCATCAGAACAAGAAATTGGGGAAAGAAATGCCTTTTTGGAAGCCCTCAAAGATCTTATTCTGGCCAGATTACTCAACAGACACTTACCTTTCCCCCTTGGGGGAGCTCAAATTTAAATAAACCAACAAAATCAAGATTCCTTTCTCTAAAATGTATCAGTATCACCCATAAAATGTATCATTAGTTTTTTGTTTATTTCATTTTTTTTTCTCTAAAGGGCAGTGACTTCCTGCCTTAACAAAGAAGAAATTCATCAACAAATTATTCCTTAAAAATTAAAAAAAAAAAAAAAAAACCTTACAAAAATATATCAATTACCTCCACCATGGCCAATTCACCCATTTTTGGATCCTATGGGGAAGAATTAATAAAAGAAGACCAAATTATCAATGAAGAACTTCATTGGTCACCAGAATATGAAGATTTCAATAAAGAGAACCTTTGGCACTTTAAGGATACTTCATCAATAACAAGAAAACAAGAAATTGAAGAAATCAAGGAATTGCTGAAAATTTTGGAGGTTCTGACAAAACCAATGATCAAATTACTCAAGAATTAATGGAACAATTAAATTTCAAACCATCAAGGCCCATCTTGAAGACACACAACAGATTTAAAAATCAAAAAAATCAAACAAAATAGTCAGATTTAAACTCAATTAAATCATTAGGCAGTGACCTCCTGCCTTATCAAAGAGGAATATCAACTCTCATCAAATCAAATCAATAATTCCACTCACAAATAATAAAAACACAATAACTAACCATAAGATCATAAGGCAGTGACCTCCTGCCTTATCAAAGAGGAAAATCATTTTTATCAACCAAATTCACCAAATTTACTCACCAAAAGCCATAAAATCACTAGGCCGTGACCTCCTGCCTTATCAAAGAGGAATACCCAAATTCTTACCCAAAATTACCATCCAAATCCCATTAAATTTACCCTCAAGCTATTTTGATAAATAAATCTGATCAAATTCTCAAATATTATTACCTTTTGATACTTTCAAACCCACCAAATCCTACAAAATGCAATCATGGCCATCAACTGAAGAAAATACCTGGTCAATGGACACAGATATCAACTGGATAGAAGAAAAAAAAGCTTGGGCCAATTACATCAATCCACAAGAAATAGATGAAAATCCTGACTTGTTCTTGAAAATAAAACCAGAACCTTGTCCTGATATTTCCACCATAATACTTCCATATATTGAGTTTGAGGACATCTTTGAACAAGGAAAATCACTATCAGAAACTGTCATTTGTCATCCATGGAAAGAATTACCTGGATTCAATCTCACAAAGTATGAATTCTTGGATTTACTGACCTGGGATGGAGTTGATGGCAACCTTGGAAACAATTACTGGAATAAAATATTCAACATGGATGAAAACCTCAGGAAATCATTATTTTGGAGGACCTGGGAATGCCAAAACTGGTTCAACCTCCAGGATTTTGAAATCAAAAATGGAAAAATAAGCAAGACCTCAGGAGGATATACTATAAATAATACCACATGGGATTGCCACTGGGAGGAAACACTGATACCAGCAATATTCATCCTCAAAGGTGGTGTAACTAAAATCAACACAGAAGAATGGGAATACTTCTGTCAAGAATACCTTTTCAAAGCTCTTAAAAGAGAACAATGGAGGGGAGGAAGATTTATGCAGAATGAATTAGTGAATAAAATACCTGGTCAAAGGAATTAATTTAAAGAAATCTCACCTGCTAAGTCCCCAATTCTTTTCTTTATCATTAATCCTATTTCCATTGATATTATTATTATTATTTATTTCTTCATTTTTTCACTTTTTTTACCACTTTCATCCTTCCTCTTTACAATTCAATTCTTCTTTTATACTAAAAAAGGAAAGAAACACAAAATAAAATATTAAAAAATTCAAAAAAAAATATATTTATTTGTTCTCATAAAAAAATAAAAGGGAAAAGAAAAACAATCATCTTCAATTCAGTTCATATCAGTAGATGATAACTAAAGAAAAGCCTACATGATAATGAAAAAAAAATATATTTATTTATTTGTTTTCTTTCTTATTTAACTACTTATATTATCTTACTTTTTTTTGTTTTATTAACCAAAAATAAAGAAATCAATAGCTCTAAAAAGAAGGAAGACAACATTAGTATCCACTTAATTCACACTCAGTGAATTATAGCTAAAAAAAAAAATCATAAATATCAAAATAAAAAACTTACATTATCTTTAGTTTTTTGCAAACCATAAAGAAATAACTAAACAGATGATCATCCGGATATTCTCAAAAAAATAAAATCACTGATAGAAATATCACAAAGAATCAATTACAGAATATAACTTCAGCTTTTACATTAGTTCACCAATTGCTTTATTATTTTATCATCTTATCCTTTTTTATCATTTTATTATTTTATTATTTTATTCTTTTATTATTGAATTATTTTATTATTTTATTATTCTAGTATTTTTTATTTTAGTATTTTAGTGTTTCATTACTTTTATGATTATTTTATTTTATTTGAATGATATATCTTTTATTGTTAATTTATTTTATTTTATTTTTATTTTTTTTTTAAAAAAAAAAAAAAAAAAAAAAAAAAAAAAAAGAAAAAAGTCAATTAATTGCTTATCTAATTCACTTTTTTCTAGTTAATCAACTTTTTTGCTCAACCATCAACTCGATGAAGTTCTTTCTTGGGTCTTCAAGCCCCAATCAATAAATTTTTTATTTTATTTTATTTTTTATTAAAAAAAAAAAAAAAAAAAAAAAAAAACGGGGGGATTACAACCCAGCAACCTAAAACGACCAAGCTGCCTAGTAACTACAAGGGTAATGGATGAAGAGGCAATTAAAACTAAAGGTGGCGTTCGCGAGAATCCACCTTGTGCGTACTGGTCGACACACCTCGCTTCACTAAAAAGATTTTAGCGCCAAATTATTAGTTAAAAAAAAAAAAAAAATTGTTGGCTTACTTATTATTTAAAATGGGAGGTTATTGCACGACCATCTGGACCACGCGGTCGCAATTTATACTTATAGGGAGCTGGGTTCTTAGGACCTTGAGGGTTGGAAGCCGGCCCACTTGAAAAGAAAACCTCGGGATCGTCGACAAAAAGTTTGGGGAGGTAATCGCCGTTTATGAAGGTATAAAAAGCCAACGCCGCAGACGGAGGCTCCTCCTCAGGTGACGAGGCTCGGGTAGAACTAACGGAGTAATTGGCAAGGGCTGGTGTTGAAGGGGGAGTCATCGAGGTGATCCATTCCCACATGGATTGCTTGACAGGCGTGGCTGGAGTACCAAAAACCAATTCCTCGAACTCTTCAATCGTAAAGGGCTCGATTGCCTTTAAGAAGGTGGAGGAGTATATGGGGATATCGGAGCTCATGTTACAAATTAAAATAAAAGAGGAAACTATAAAAGAAAGGGGAAAGAAGTCGTCAATCTCAATAAGAATTACTCAACACAGGCCACTCACATAAGGCGAGTGTAAAATCGAGTCAACGTAACAGGCCCTATAAAAGTCCAGTGGAAGATTAGCAGGAATGGGGAGAACAGAGAGATCGACGTCCTATTTATAGTATTTCGGAACCAGCGTGGTATGGAAGGGTTCACCTTGTCGAAAGCTCTCAAACTCCTACATTAGCGAATAAAAAAAAATAAAATAAAATAAAATAAATAAAGTAATGAATAAAATAATAAAAAGGGGAAGAAGAGCAAGAAATAGATTGAAACGAAAAGCAGATAACGTTGCAGGTAATTCAATGGCAACCGACTTTAGCAAGCGTGGAATCCATGAAACGTTTCGCTTAGTGGAGTCAATCCGAGGCAGTGCCATTACCTTGCAGAATCGCCAATGGTACCGGTCAGATAGAATACGAATTTAAGAACTGAGTAATTATCAACTGAATTACTTACCAACTGCCATAATATACCAAGAAAACAAATTAGCCAATTAATAATGGACAAATACAATTTTGGGTCCGAGGAGGGCGTTGAGGCATGGAAGCTGCCGATAAAAGTCCTAAAGCTGTTGAAGAATCACGAAAGCAGTGGGCCTGGGAAGCGAGTGCAGCTATAGGAAGGAGGAATCCACTAACTCCACGACGAACTGGTGAACTACTCCGATTAGAGCGGATTTAGCTTGGTTGGCTTAACGTTACCTAGAAATTATAACATCACAGAAGTCGGTAAGCCACACTGCGAGGGCGGAATTAGCTAGGGAAACAAACGTACACTGTTGGGCGCTATCTGACTTGGCTCGCTAAACACTTCCTGGGATACGTCAAGAGAATACAGTATCAACGAGTCGTTTGAGGTGTTCGTAAGGCCAGCAGTCTTCTCCAGGGACCTGCTCTTGAAGTAAGATGGATTGAGGAATTTGAATCGTAAAGGCGCATAATAAAATAATAAAAAAAAAAAAAAAGAGAAAAAGTAATATAAAAAAAAATATAAAGAAGGTAGGATAAATGAGTCAAAGAGCAGGAGTCGTGGCGAGGATATAGGACGCCAACCTCCTGCAGCCGGTACCGGGCTGTACGACCTGATAGCTAGCTAGGACTAAATGAATGGGTCCTGGATAAAACAAAATATAATATATATATATAATTAATAATAAATTAATGATGGATTAATGTATGAATATATTCAAAATAAAAAAAAAAAAAAAAAAAGAATATATATAAAAATAAAAATAAAACAAAAAAAAAGCCCTCAGTATGGCTATAAACTGCTTGTTATTTTATTGTTATTATCAATTTATATTCTTTTTTTACATGATGCTGACATATGTTATTTTGATGTGCTGCAGGGCTACAAACAATAAAGTGCCCTGAGCAAGGCACTAAACTTCTCAATTTTATCTTTATGTCTGTTTCTGAATTATTAATTATTAATTTTACTGATATTTAAGTATACTTTTTTTAATTTAGTAAAATAAATCTGGAAAACAAATTTAAACAGAATATATATATATATATATATATATTTATATTTATATATATAAGAATATAAATAAACTGCTTATTTATTTTTAATCTTATTCAATATTTTAATTAAATTTACTAATGATTTTTTTTACAAAGGCCTTAAAAAATAATAATAAAACAATATATATAACAGGCGGAGGGTTGAAAATGGGAATGTCCTCAGCAAGACATTAAACTGCTGGATTTTTTGATTTTCCCCTTAATATTATATGAAACTGATATATCTTATTTTGATATGCTACAGGGCTACAAATAACAGAAATGTCCTCAGCAAGACATTAAACTGCTGGTTTCTGCTTTCATTTTTCATCTTCTGGCTATTTATTTTACTTAAAATGATTTTCTATTTTTTTACAGGGCTTTAAAATAATTTAATTAAACAAAAAAAAAAGCCCTAAGCAAGGCTATAAACTGCTCAATTTCATTTTTTATCATGATTCAATTAGTTGGCTAATCATGTTTTTATATGAATGAACAGGGCTATAAAAAACAATAAATGCCCTGAGCAAGGCATTAAACTGCTCAATTATATTTTTTTATGTCTATTTATTAAATTATTCATTATTGAGTTTACTGATATTTTATATTTTCAGTTAGGTAAAATACCTTGGGAGGGCTTAAAAAATTATAAAAAATTACACAAAAAAAAGCCCTTAGCATGGCTTAAAACTGCTTAGTTCTTTTATGAATTATAATTCTGATTTTTTAATTTGCTAATTGATTTTCTATTTTTAAATTCTACAGGGCTATAAGTTAAAAAAAAAAGCCCTTAGTATGGCTATAAACTGCTTCTTTTACTTTATTTCTCATGATCTTTTTATCTTTGATATTAAATTGAACTGACATATTTTACCTTTTATGTGCTACAGGGCCATAAAGGACAATGCAAGCCCTCAGTAAAGGGCTACAAATAAAAGATAAATCCCTCAGCATGGCTTTAAACTGCTATTTTATCTTTTATGCTTTCTTATTTTGAATAATAACTATACTAAAATACTTGATTTGGCTTCCACAGATGAGTCCTCAATAAGACTATATACTGTTTAAGATAACTATACAACTTGGCTTTGAAGATGAATTACATGCCAGGAAACCCCAAGTGCAACAATCAGGTGCCTGGACACAAGATATGGTCCTTGGCAAGACCATAAACTACCCCTTCAAATATCAAAAATAAATCACTAAAAATTATCAACAAGGACCAAAGCAAAGACAAAATAGTCCCTGGCAAGACTATAAACTGCCTATTTAAAGTATTCAAAAAGATTGCAAAAGGACTACAAAAGGAGGATAAGTCCTAGGCAAGACTATAAACTACCCAAGGTTTTATTTCCTATTTTTTCAAATTTTATTTCATTATAAACAAGTATTAGAAAGATGTACTGACTTGAACCTTTTGAACATATCCTTTTATTTCTTTTTTGAATTTATTTTTTCTTTTTCACTAAGAATTAGGGGCATATCCCATTCATGATCTCAAGAATATTCTATTTTATTCTATTATAATTTTCCTACTATTACAATAAGAGCCATTAAATTGGCTCAATGTTTCCACTCAAAAATAATAATAATTTAAAAAAAAAAAAGATCAATTATTTGAAATATTTCTTCAATTACAAGAGAGTGATTGGAACTTGTTTGAAAAGAAGAAGTATTTGTGCCATGAAGGCATTAATTGAACTCTGAAGGAGTTATTTATATTAAAAACTCATAAATTGATGACATGATTTGGGGAATTTACATATTAATAACACCTCAATGTGCTGTTTATTCCAAATGGAATTTTGAAAGCCCCCCAAAAAGCAAAGAAGAGTTTTTTTCAATTGTAAAAATTTTCAATTTCACTGTTTATATTTTTTTAACAACTCAAATGCATTTATGGGTAACAGAAAATCTGAACCATAAAGGGGATGGACTTGAAATAAAGTCTGAGTCACAATGATGATTCCAAAAGGAAGAGTTGTGGCATCATAAGGGTCATTATATGATTAAAGGACTCAAATTATGATCACTCAATTGTGTAATATTAATCATAAATACTCTCAAGAGCACCAATTTTTACTGATTGGCACAAATTACCACCTTCAACCAAACAGTTCCATGATCTTAATTGTGATTCAGGTTTATTTCATTTGAATTGTACTTTTTACTCAGATATCTCAGTTAATGGTTATTTTATACTTACAGTAAAAAGAATAAAATATATATATATATATGTATTGAATCATCATCAAAATAAAATTATGTATATTTACTGTATCATTATTTATCCTCATCAAAATCACTATAAAAAATAAGGGGTGGGTAAACTTATTTCTTACACTATCCCTTATAGTGGAAGTTTTGGGGGAATGAGAACAAATCCTCTTCAAAATTTGAAAACCAACTCAACATTTTTAAATGGAGAGGGGGGCCCTTAACCAAAACAAATATTATTAAAAAAAAATATATCAATAAATTAATATTAAAATCAATTTTAAATCATCTTATTATTACAATTTTCTATTTTTTTTATTTCTTTATAACAGGTATAATTCAGAAATACAAAAGAACAAAAGTACGTAAATTATTTTGAAGAAATAGCAAGAGAATTTGGAAACAACTTATCATAGGGCAATTATTCATAATACTGAAAATGAAGAAGATTATTTATGAAGAAAAACAGGAGTTCCTTATGGATTGACCTTTGGACAACACCAGACCTTGGAAGTTTCTTTAATTCTGGATTGAAACTCATTTGGAATCCAAGAATCACTGGCCAGGCCTTATGGACTGAAGGATGACTCAATGGACTAATTATGGAATCAGGACCCACAAAACATGATGGACTAACAAGATAATGTACAAAACTCAACTCAATTGCCCTTGGGATTTTAAGAAAGCTTGAAGACTCAGGAGGTCCTCAGCATGACAGTAAACTTCTTCCTCTGTAGACTTGGGCAGGGAAACTTATAAAAAATAACAGCCAAGAAGCTGGAGGGGATTGTCCTAGTCAGGAGAAGTGCTGAAGGACCATTTTTGTCCTCAGCATGACAATAAACTGCTCCCTTTGTGTAACAGGAACAAGGGGTTTTACAGGTATTTATCATTATCAAATTGGCCAGAATGAACAAAGTGGAGTCCCAAGCCATTAATCAAGACAAGAAAATTCCTTATCAAGAAGTAAAACAACCAGAAGAATCTTACATCAAGTGGGAATCATGAAGATTGAAGAATAAAACAAGAGTCAAGTGGAATCCAAAATCAAGCCCAAAGGAGCTCAAGAATAAAGATAAGCCCTTGGATTAGGCCAGGAGGTCCTTGCATGACTTAAACTGCAGGACTTGTATACCTAATATACAGGGGTTACACACCTAGTTGTAAGTCCTGTATGACCTTAAACTACATTTTTTTTATGGAAGAAAGAAGAAAGAAGAATTGTGAAGACCTCAATATTTCAGGACACTAGCAAATTCTTAGAAATAATTAAAAGCAAGAAGAAAAAAAAATAACTAACTGAAGATGGATCACCAAATTTTAGCAGCCAAATATAAATCAGTCCTGAAGAAGGTGAGACCAGTCAATGAGCCAATTCCTCAAGACCTTAACCCACCTTTGGAAAGACCACCTTTGTCAAGAGATCCTTATGAAACACCCTTATCACCAAACCCACCTATATTTCAAGAAACCTTCAAGGTCACCCATGAAAGACTCCAAGCAGTCAATTTTGGCCCACCAGGATGGTTATCAAATGAAGAAATCAATTTACTCAAAAATGTTATTACCTTAAGGGAAAAAGCAATAGCCTTCTGTGAAGAAGAAAGAGGATTACTCAAACACTCATATGGAAAACCTTACAAGATACCAGTAATACCTCATGAACCTTGGCAGAAGAAGCCAATTCCCATACCCAAATCAATTTTACCTCAGTTTACTGAATTAATCAGAGAAAGAATTAGGACTGGACTCTATGAGCAATCCACCTCAAGCTACACCAGCCCAATCTTTTGTGTGGCTAAATCAAATGGGAAACTCAGAATTGTCCATGACCTTCAAGAACTCAACAAAGTCACCATCAAGGATGCTGGCTTACCACCTCATATTGAAGAATTTGTAGATGCATTTGCAGGAAGAGCATGCTATGGACTAGGAGATATCATGGGAGGATATGATGAAAGAGAATTAGATGTCACTACAAGACCCCTCACTACTTTTGAAACACCTCTTGGAAGGATGCAACTCACAAGACTACCCCAAGGAGCCACAAACTCAGTAGCAGTATACCAAGCCCAAATGACCTGGATACTCCAAGAAGAAATACCAGAAAGTGTAGGAATTTTTATTGATGATGGAGGAATAAAAGGACCAAGATCACTTTACAATCAAGAAACTCTACCAGAAAACCCCTCAATCAGAAGATTTATATGGGAATATGCCATAACTTTGGAAAGAATTTTATTCAGGATTGAAGAAGCAGGACTTACTATCTCAGGATCAAAGTTTGCATGCTGTGTGCCAGCTTTGGACATAGTAGGGCATGTTGTATCATTCAAAGGAAGAACAATCTCAAAACAAAAAATTAACAAGATTCAAAATTGGCCAACACCTCTCAACAAAAAGGAAATAAGAGGATTTCTTGGTCTTTGTGCTTATGTAAGAATGTTTATTGAAAACTTCTCACAAGTTTCATCACCACTCAGAAGGCTCACCAGAGAAGATGTTGACTGGGATTGGGATCAAAAATGTGAAGAAGCTTTCCATAAGCTCAGAAGAATAGTTGGAGAAGAAATAACCCTCAAGAAATTGGATTATGACAAAGGAGCAGGAAAAATTAAGCTAGCAGTAGATTCAAGCTACATTGCTGCAGGAGCAGTACTCACTCAAGAAGATAAAGAAGGAAAAGACAGACCAGTATTATATGAATCAATAACTTTTTCAAAATTGGAATCAAAATACTCACAACCCAATTTGGAACTCTGTGGAGTTGCAAGAATTCTCAAGAAGCTTCAAACCATACTTTGGGGACAACATTTTGAATTACAGGTTGATGCCAAGGCCTTAATTGAAATGATCAACACCCCTTGCTTACCCAATGCCCCCATGACAAGATGGGTGGCTTTCATTCAACTATTTTCCTTTGATTTGATACACAAACCAGGGAAAACTTTCACTATGCCAGATGGGCTCTCCAGAAGACCAAAAAACTCAGATGAAGAAGATGAAGATGCACCAGAATTTGATGAAGAAGAAGATTGGATCAAGCCACACCCTGGATTTGGGGCCAAGAATGTAAATTCACTCAATCTTTCAGGAATACAAGTGCCAACCAAACAAGAAGGATTTTGGAAGAGAATGCAGGAATACTTAAGTACAACAAAAAAACCACAATCAAGTAAAGATGAAGAATTTAGAAGGATAAAAAGAAGGTCATCCAACTTTTTCTTGGAGGATGGCCAACTCAAAAGAAGAAATAACCCTAACCCTCAATTGGTGATATCAAGTCAAGAAGTTCAAAACTACATTTTAAAGTCACTTCATGAAGACATGGGCCACAGAGGGGAAAATGAAACTTACAGAAGAATTAAAGCAAGATATTGGTGGGAAGGAATGAAGAAATCAGTCAAGAAATGGGTTCAATCTTGCCTAGCCTGCCAAAAGAGAAGTCAAAACTTACAAAGAGAACAAGGAAAATCTACAGCAACATCAACAATCTTTGAGAGAGTAAGTATGGATGCAGTCCATATCAAATCTGGAAGATGGAAGTATATGGTTGTGGCCAGAGATGATTTTTCAGGATGGCCAGAAACAGTTGGACTAGTAAAATTAACAGCAAAAGTAGTTGCAGAATGGTTCACCTCAGAATGGATATGCAGGTATGGCTCACCAAAAGAAGTAACTGTTGATGGGGGGCCAGAGTTTGGAAAAGAACTTCAAGATGCAGTAAAGAAAGCAGGATCAAGGATCAGAGTCACCACACCTTATTACCCAGAGTCTCAAGGAATGGTTGAAAGGGGCCATAAACAACTTAAAGATGCATTAGTCAAGATGTGTGGAGAAAATGGAGGAAAATGGAAAAAATATCTACCTTTGGTTACCTTGGCTGACAGAATCTCCACTAAAAGGACAACTGGTTTCTCACCATATGAACTCCAATTTGGACAACTACCAGTATTACCAATTGACATTGAAACAAAAACCTTTTTAGCAATAGAATGGCACAAAATATCCACAACTGAGGAATTATTGGAAGCCAGAGCCAAGCAGTTGGAAGGAAAAGAAGAGATGAGAAGAAAAGCAGCAGAAAAACTCAAAAAATCAAGGGAAGACTCAATGAAATATTGGGATAGAAGAATGGCACACCAACTAAGATCACCACTCAATCCAGGAGATTTGGTCCTGGTTTACAACAAAGCAATAGAAACTAATTGGGGACTACTTTTCAAAAACAAATGGAATGGACCCTACAGAGTAATCAAACAAATAAACAATGGACCATATGAACTTGAGGAACTTGATGGAACAGAATTAGCAAGAAGATTTGCAGCATCTCAAGTCAAGAGGTTCTACCCAAGAGGAAAGTTGATAAACAAAAAAGAAGACACAGAAGAAGAACAAAGTAAAGAGGATGAATCAATAAATGAGGAAGAGGTATTGGAGGAAACCACAGAATCAGATGAAGAATAGAGAGCTCTCACCTGGAATGCTGGGGACAGCATTAAATGGAGAGGGGGATGTGGTATTCCATACCATTTTTTCACCAGGCTCAAGCTCATAGTACCCTATAACAGTAGGAAATCCAGCCTACAGGCAGACTTACACTCAAATTTTACACCAAAAGGTCAATTTTACAGCAAGAAGCTGGATTCAACTCATAAAACCATGGCACAGGCACCAAAGGGAAGTGTATGTGTTTAAATAAATTATTCAATTTCATTATGCATATGTAAAAAATCAAGTTACATATGGTACACTAGTTACAACAAATAAGGTACCACCCTTTAAATTACACACCCCACCCAGCTTTACACCCCCTTACAGCCATAGGACTCATGCAGCAAGAAAATGACACATGCATTAGTTATACAGCCAACTTGCATTCAAAGTCACATGATACAAAGCCCATCCCCATGGAATTCCTGCAGCTCATTGACAACACAGCCACAGGAGTACCTTATCTTATATCCAAAGTAACCCCACTTTAAACCTTAAAACAGAATCAGATTTACACCACTCATCACCTCATGCAAACCAAAGCTAGTTACAACAGGCTGCATGCAGTACACAATTTTAATTAAATCTCAACCACATGACTATGCACAGCATGTGTCAAACTCAAAAATCACATCATCCCATACATAACAGTAATTTCACCAGTGCAAGAAATTATCACCTGACTTCATTTTAAAGTTCAAAAAGAAGAAAAACAACATGACACCTGCATAAATTACACAGCCACTTCTACCAAACCTAAAATAGGACATATGCAAAGGAATTACAAGGTCATCATGTGATACTGCATCCACCAACAGAATATCATGTGACAGAAAAGAGGCTGTGCACAAGAAAAATCCTCAGCCAAAATGAAATCACCTCATGCATGCAAGGAAAATCCAAGAATATCACATCATAATCAGTCCACCAAAAGACAATCATGTGATAAATGGAGGCTGTGCAGAGAGAAAATTGTCACCAAACCTTAAATCACCTGACCCATGCAAGAAAGGTCCTCACCAAAAACAGAGTCACATGATTAAATCAAGAGGAATTAAAGTGGAAAGAGACAGCTCCCATGGAGGGCCCCCTGGGCTCCCAAAAGGTATAAATAGAGGGGCTCTCTCCCCCCAAATTTCAAAATCCCCCCATGCAAATTATATCCCCTGCACATTGCAAGCACAGGAATAATTCATCCCTCACCTGGGAGGTAGTCCAGCAAATTATAGTGAATTTACTTACCCAGTAGCTAAGCTCAGTGGAAGTATAGTGTTAAAGATTTCCCAGTAGCTAAGCTCAGTGGAATCTTAGTATTAAAATAAAATTATTATTAAAAATTACCCAGTACCCAAGATTAGGGTTACTACTCTATTGAAATATTTTATCCAGTAAATTAACACCATTTATCAAGAATTAAAAATAACTTACCCCTTTAAAAATCCAATATCAAAGAATCTTACCTCTTAAATTTAACAAATACACCTTTATCTTATTATTAACCACTCTTAAAAAAATAACAAACCTTTAAAAAATTTATTTTACTCTATTATAACTATACCTTTACAAAATTACCTTTATCAACACCAATCAAATTTTCCAGAAAGCCTTAAATAACCCATCCTACCAAGGATTTATCACCAAGAAGAAACAACTCACCTCAATTCAACTAAAAAATATTAAAATTTAACAGACAAGTATTTCATTAAAATCTCAAATTTAACCAAGTTACTGACATTTCTTTTATTATTATTTATTGAATAGGTCTGATCTGAGACTGCTGAATTTTGTCTTCTGCAGTTGTAAAGCCACTTACTAATTTTATTTTGGTTTGTGAGCTCCAAGGAGGATTTTGTTCAGTATTTTAGGAGGGGCAGGCAATACACCCTTGCCACCCTTGGTTACAGGAGTTATTAGCAATTCAAAACTAGTTACCTGTGATTTCCCCCTCCAGGTACTGCCTCATTTTAATCCCGCACAAGAGGAGTTCCCACACTACTTAATGGGGAAGGAGTGTTCTTAGTGATGGTTATGATTTAAATGAGGGTAGATATATATTATTGAATCCAAGAGAAATACTGAAAGAATGCTAATGTGGTTTTCCAGGCCCATTGTGATCCTTTGATCCTTTGTGGATGGGATGATAAGATTGTTGAGTATTTTCTTTAAAGGCCTTCCGGTTGATCTATCTTATCTTTTCCTATTATAAAGTTGGAAGAAAAGCATTTGTTGAGTATTTTTTTTGATTTGTTTTTGTTACTATGACTTTTTTTCCATTTTTTTTCTAAAACTAATCTTATGTCATTGATGATATCTGAAGTAGATTTTTTTTTGGGGATGTGTTCAGATGTATGTGTTTTTGAGAGATAACTGTTGAGGAAATATATATAGAGAAAGAAAGGAGTTTTTTTTAACATTTCAAACTATAATTAGCTAGAGAGTTTTTGTGTCCTCAATTATGACCTTGATTTTCTAGGAAGTTCCTGATGTAAGGAAAGTAATTGGTATCTAAAATATATTTCCCTAAAGCCAAGAAATTATATGGAGAATCAAGAATTAGTTCAGACTTTTAGAAATTAGTTTTGTTTTTTGTTTTTAATGATGTTTTTTCTAAATTTATTTCTTTATTTCTTATAGACATGGCAATATAATAAAAAAATCATTGATAGTTTCTCTCCTACAACATTGGGGGCATTTGTAGTTTGAAATGCTCTTAATCCTTGTTAAATAATCATTTAATGGGACATGGCCTGCTTTCAGTTGATTAATTAATTCTGTGGTACCCTTTTCTAATGTGCCTAATTTTTCTGCAATTTTTTTCCTTTCTGTTTTGAATTTTACTCATTTTTTCTCTTTTTCAGTCAGTGGGACCAAGATAGGAGTAATTTTTGTTGCAAGTTGTTGTAGTTTAGATAGACTTGAGGGTATTATGTCTTGGTTGTTAACCTTGTTGTTTATTGTGGCTTCTTTTGCCAGTTCATCTACCTTGCAGTTGTCTTCAATTTCTTTGCTGCCTGGGCACCAGTACAGTGTAATTTGAATTTTTTCTTTCAGTTTCCTAAGTTTGTTAAAGGTTTGCACATAGATGTGTTGACCACTGGAGGAGTAGTATGGGTTTGTCGATTTGATCAAAGCTCCCTGGTTGTCACTGAAGATTGTTGCCAATTTAATGTTTTTATTACTTGTGGTCTCTTCTTGTATCAATTCTGCTGCTAGTTGTATTCCCATGGGCTCTGCTTCAAAGTTTGAGATAGATTCTGTGATGCCAATAAATATTGTTTTGTTTCTGGTTGAATTTACTATTAACGCTGCTGCTCCTACTCCTTGTCCTGGTACCAATGATCCATCAGTAAAAATGATGATTGAATTTCTTTCTGTCTCCTTCAAAATTTTGAGACTGTACTTGTTTTTTTGAATCTTCTCTTGTTAGTGATAAGTTGTGAGGTGATTCAAGGATTGGAAGCCATGGTGCCATAGGTTTTGGGTAAATCATTTCAATCGCATTGATATTAAGTAAATCGCTCAGCTCTTCTTTTTGTATAACTAGACTTATAGGAGAGGGATGGGTTTGTTTAGTTTCTGCTATTTCTTTCTTTACTATCTTTTTAACAGGATGATTGGGAGCTAAAGTCCAAGCACAATAGATACAGTTATGCAATAGTCTGGTATGAGCATTTAGTAAGGATTTGAGCACACCATCATGCTTTAATAATGCAATTGGAGTTTATTTAAGAAAAGTGGTGGTTAGTCTGACACACTTATTGTGAGCCTTTTCTAGAAAGGCTGATACAGACTTCTTGTTCCTCTTTGTGAACCATACCAGGCTGACATAAAGAACTCTGGATTGTATGACTTATGAAACTAGCTGTTTGGCCTCCTGATTGTTTATGCCATAATGTGACTTTAATTATTCTTGCTGGTTGGCTATATGATGAGAGAAAGGTAGCTTTTGTCATTGCTATCTGTTTTTTAAAGGTCAGTTTCTGGTCTAGCGTTAATCCTAACCATTTGAGCTCCTGGTCACCAAATAAAAATGGCTCCTGGATTGCAATCTTTTTGTGTGAAAATATAATGAATTTTGCCTTTTTTTGATCAAAGATAGCTGCATGTTTCAAGCCCCAGTCTAGAGAATGTTTTCCTCTCTTGTGCAATCTCTTTATGGACATTTCATATGTTGAGTCAGAGATTAAGTGAGCTACATCATCAATAAAACCCAGTGAAATTTCCTGATCATCCAAACTGAGGTGGTTATTAATAAGGAGGGAACAATTGTAAAGCAGATATAAAGTGACTGATAAGGGGGACCCCTGCGGGAGCCCTCTGCCTATAGCTATGGGGTCAGACAAGTAAGAATCTAGTTTCATAATGGTGGAGCGATTGTGAAGAAATGATTTAATGACAGGAATCAAATAAGAGGGGCAGCCTTTTACAGTGAGTGTGTGAACAAGACGATGTCTTACAACAGATGGATAAGCAGAGCTGACATCAAGAAACAGTCCTATAACTATTTTTCCTTTACGCCATTGGGCTTTGATCCATGAAGTTAAGATAACAAAAGCATTGTATATGCTTCTACCAGGTCTACTGCCCATATGGCCATTAGCCAGCGAACCAGTGTGTTCTGCCCAAAAGGACAGTCTGTCGTTGATTATTTTTTCAAACAATTTTCCTAGAGTATTTAATAGTCTGCAACACTTGCTTGGATACCTCCACAACACGCTCGATAAGAAACTGTCCCTCACCCCAGGTAAGTCTGAACTCAACCTAGAAATTTATTCTGATGCTAGTTGGGGAGGCAAACTCTCCAGGTTGGCACACGGATATTTAGGCAAACTTTTGGATTGCACAGTCACATGGTGCTCGAAGCGGCTTGTCACTGTCGCATCATCAACCTTCCATGTCAAATTCATGGCTCTTGGTATTGCGGCACAGTACAGACAATGGATACAGCACCTACTCCAAGAAATCACAGGCAACATGTTGACAATTGGTTTGAAGTGTGACAACGCGTCCTGTATGAAGATTGTGACGGATTGCACTTCAAATAAAAGGACCCATCATTTGGACAGGGAATTTTTTATCAGCAATCAGCTATTACACAATGGATTGGCGACACTGAAATGGGTATGCTCTACTGAGATGTTGGCTGATGTATTGACTAAGGCGCTGGGCTCCCAGCTTCAATCTACTTTTGCCAACAGGCTATTAAATTCTTAGATTTCTCTTCCTCTCTACTTGTCTACTAGTGGATTACATATCCACCTTTCTTTGTGTCATAGTTTTCTCTCTTCTTAATTTTTCTACTAGGTACTCCCTACTCATTTCTTGTTATATGCCCCTTAAAAAAAATAAAAAAAATAACGCTGTTGTGTGTTTCTCCGTCAAGAGGGGGGATGTAATAGCCGCGCGGCTGTACTCGACTGCGCAACCACAAGTCGCACAATATGTAAATAATCTTACAATTGTAGCCTAAGCACATGTACTGTAATCTACCATTAATCACCAAAAGAACAACTTCAAATCAATTTATTAGCTCAATTATCATTTCTAATCAATCTACTCAAAATAAATTGAAATTTTTTTAGAACAACTCTTTATTCTCACTTTAGCCATCAATAAACTCATACAATCGCTGGCATTTATAAATTGAAATCAAATCGGACTTAACTAAAAATTTGTACTGTACAAAACTCAAATATAACCTTTGAGAAAATTAATTTTCTGAAAGGGGAAAAAGTAGAGAATAAAATAGATATTTAAGTAATGTAAAAAAGGAATGATAAAAAAACAGTTTAAATTTCAATTCAAATCCATTTTTTTTTAAATCATTCAAAATTTCATAAAAACAAGGAGAAAATAAATAAACAAATATATATGAAGAAGTAAATTAGGGGGTTCAAGGCGTGGGTTTTTTTTGGCTCATCGCAAATAAAAAGTTGGCTCATGCTTGATTTCTCGATAACTTAAATTTAACTCGATGAACCATGCCATGAGCTACCACGAAAGGTGGCTCATGGCATGGTTCATCGAGTTGGCTCATTGCTCGTGGCTCATCCCCGTAATCCAGCGCACCCTCCCCATGATCAATACAGCTCCTAAAATGACAAGTATCGGCTATGCATAGTGAGATGCAGCTCGTGCATAGATACATAAACTTGTTTTTTTGACAAATTTTTGTTAAAATTTGTTAAATTTAACTCGCATGAGCCAACCAATGAGCAAGCTCATGGGCTGGGCGCTTGGACGTTAAAATCTGCTTGCGTTGCTGTAAAATCTGGCTCATGAAACCTGGCCTTGAACTCCCCTATTCATAAATAAATAAGTAAAAAAAATAAAGGTAATTAAGCTTTTGTAAATTTTGATAAAAATAATAATTAAATTGAAAAAAAAAATACTTTTAATTTTACTTTGAAAGTTTCAAAAAGTTTTTTTTTTTAAACAACAAAAATAATATCTTTTCAATAAATTTACTTAAAAAAAAAAAATTAATTAAAGGGTAAGTTGAATGGAGTCATTAATACTTGGTCTGACTCAAAATAAGTTTTTTTTGCTTTTTGAAATTAGCTCGTGAACTTATTTTACAATACTAACAGATTATTATTTTAACCTATTGATTTGTATTAAATCAACAACTAACATGCATTAAAGTGAAATATTCTTATATAGCTTTTAAAGAAAAATCAATTCGATTTTGATTTTGTCTTAGTATAGTATTTTGTGAATCCTACTTTTTGCATCAAAAAATCAGTACAAAATGTCCGTTGTTTTATAAAAAAAATTACCATACGACAATAGCGGCGTAGGCGCATTATTGTCTAGTTTGATTAAATGACAATAAAAAGATAGCGGCATAGCCACATTGGCCTATAGTAAGAAAGAAACACCGTCGCAAGGTCTGGTGTGAGTTTATTGCAGTAGTAAAGCACAAAACATAAAATAGGAAATACTTCACATAAGCAGTTGAGAAGACGGATAGCAAAGCAATACCGTCAAAAGATGAGGAAACCAAAAAGTGGCAAGACCTTAAGACTATGATAGACGATGCTCTGATACAAATGTAACTCCACGATGGTGTACAAAATGAATTCGGATGCAAAGGCTCATGCTTTCCAGCTTTCTATGAATCTAGCCAGAATCTTTCAAAGAAACTTCACCATTGCGATCATTCTTCCCAAGATCTTTGCTCTTTTAACCCTTCGCGGTTGTTTTTGTCACGTATAGCCAAGTGATTGATAATTCGAGAAGCCAGGCAGCTTGTCTTGCCTCGTCCAAGCGCTAGCTATGGTACCAATTCCATAGCCATGCTTGAATCGATTAGGCCAACACTGTTCGTTGATTCTCACATGGCTTCACCCACACAACTCAAAACGTATGCCTGGATGTTGTTTGCGTATAAAACCAACGGCGGTTCCGCTGGTGTCTTTGTCCTCATTCTCATTATTTAAAAAACATAATACACTTTCCTTGTAGAATTTCACTTCAATCGATTTGAGGCCTCAATCATTCCCTTCCAACACTATGGTCCACTTGAACCAAATGAGCTTGGGCTTATTAACCTTCACTTTTACAATTCGAGGCTCTTTACTCGCAGCTAATAATCAAAACCAACGTTTTTATGTAAAACCGGTCCTTCCATATGTGGGTGCCACAACCTTAGATACTAACTACGACTTCATCGTCATCGGGGCTGGAACGGCAGGAATGGCGCTGGGTAAATCATCAAGACTGTCGCAAACTTTCCATAATTACCTTTTCTGAGCCCTCTTTTCTGATTGCCGTCTTGTGTATAGGCGCACGTTTGTCTGAAGACCCCAATGTCAAAGTGGCTGTAGTAGAGTCAGGTACCGATTTTAACCTATTGGGGATTAGTCGACTTTACGTCAACATACCTGGAGCTGACACGCTTGGCTGTGGTAGTAAAAAAGGTATTCCCACATAATTTACATGGATGGAGAAGCACTATTTTTTCCTTGCTTACCGAGGTTTTATTATTGGTTACTGTCTGGCAGAGGACAACGCTCAGGACGCCCTTGACTGGGGTTTTGTAACTCAGCCCCAAGCCGGTGCTAACAACCGAGCCATTCGATATGCTCGGGGCAAAACTATGGGTGGAAGCTCCACTAGAAATTTTATGATCTATCAACGGCCTTCAAAGGGAGCCCTTGACTCGTGGGCTAATTTAACAGGAGACCCCAGCTGGAACTTCAACGACCGTTGGACCGACTTCCAGAAGAGTGTTTCATTCACTCCACCCAAGGTTAGCTTATCCACATGCAAAAAGTAAAGCCATCTGCTACATTTATCTGATGCACCCGCATGATAGTATGAGCTTCGCCAGGATTATCCACAGGCACAGTACAATCCTCAGGCCTTCACTCAATTCAGCGATGCCACAGGGGCTGCTCAGCCAAATAGTCCAATCCAAGTCTCTTATCCCAACACCCCACAAGAATTCTCCAAGTACATGCAGCTCAGCATGAACGAACAAGGTATTTCAACAGCCCAAGACTTCAACTGTGGAAACTTGATGGGCGTTCAATACGCCTCGACTACCATCAATCCTCAAAATGCCTTCAGGTCTAGCTCCCGGGATTTCTTCGAGGCAGCCCGCTCTCGCAAAAATTTGGTTGTTTACACCCGTTCCACTGTCACCAAGATATTGTTTGATACTTCTTCGCAAACCCCCCGTGCAATGGGCGTCACGTTCCGTCGCAACCTTGAAAAGAAGGAGCGTTCACTTTACGCTGCGCGAGAAGTAATCGTCTCGGCTGGAGCTTTCCAGTCTCCCCAGCTCCTCATGGTTTGTGAGTAGCCTTCGTACTTAACAATTTTTAGCATCAGTAAAGTTTGCTTGAAATGACAATATTCCCGATTCTATGTTATCTAGCTGGAATTGGACCCCGAGATCAACTCGTTGCGAACAATATCCCAGTTTTGGTCGAAAACCCAAATGTTGGCCAAGGAATGGAAGACCAGTTAAGCCCTTAACCAGCACCTGTGTGCTTCCCCTTTCTCGATGTGTAATTGAAATTCAATGCATTTTTAGCGTCTTTTTTGGACCATCTTATCCGGTTCGCTCAATCCACACCTCTACTGAGATTGCGGCCCACCCAGATATCCTTGCACGTTCCTATACCAATTGGACGACTCGACAATTAGGACCATTCACTAACAATGGGGCAGATTTGCTTGCCTTTGAAAAGTTGAGCAACCAGAACTTGCGAGCGCTTGACGCCGAAGTTTTGTCTCGCTATCCATCTGATTGGCCTCATATCGAGTATCTCAGCTCGGGAGGGGTAAGCACATGGCTTATGTTCATGCCAACTGATTTTATATTAACCTGCCACTCACCCTCATGACATAACTCATACACAGGTAACTGGCGATTTTTCAGGTTTAAAAGCCCAAAATGATCTAGCCAGCCGAAAATCCGGTGGGAAAAACTTCGCCACCATCTTAGCAGCTTTGGTGGCCCCTAGATCTAGGGGCAGCGTCAAAATTGCTTCGAGTGATGCCACTGTTCTTCCACTCATCGACCCAGCATGGCTAACTGACCCGGTTGACCAAAGGATGGCCATCACAGCCTTCAGGAGAGCTAGGCAGTTTTTCACCGCTCAGTCCATGCAGCCTATTATCGATGGTGAGGAGTATAGTCCCGGGCCGTCAGTTCAAAGCGATGCACAGATCTTGAACTGGCTCCGTGACAACGTAATGACAGGTAATTTCCCCACAAGCTCATCACTATGAAAGGTTGTCATTTGTTGACATCTTGTTTCCTTTGAAGTTTGGCACGCCGCTTGCACTTGCTCCATGAAGACTCAGGAAAAAGGAGGTGTAATTGATTCCCAATTCCGTGTTTACGGCGTCCAAGGCCTGCGAGTCGTTGATGCATCATCCTTCCCATCCTTACCACCTGGCCACCCCCAGTCCACCATTTACATGATGGCTGAAAGAGCAGTCGATCTAATCAGACACACATGGCAAAGTTGATTGTTTCAATGTCCCGCCTTGTTTGTCCTTCTTCTCTACAGTAACTGTATAAGGGCCCCAAATGCCTACACCACCGTTAATTCTTGTTAGCTGCAATACACTCTTTATTTATTTGAAATCCATAACATTGGATTGGGATTTGTTTCCCTTTTCCCTTCCTTTCAAATTTTAACTAAGCAACATAGTCCCAAGACCCTTTCAAGCCCTTGTATGTGCAAGTTTCCTTTTACGCAAGATTTATTGTTTTCGTGCATCAACTACGTTTGCTAGAGCTTTATCCGGTAAAAGGATGCTCACTTAATAATTTTTCAGGCGAAACAAGAGCCGCTTGACTTTCAAGAAAATCACTAGTGATCAAGGCGCTTTAAACTTGAACCAGACTAAGTCTGTTTCCAAAAAACATAGCCGGTCATTGACACCACGTCCAAAGTTCAAACTATTGCACCCAATTCTTTGAATTTTTGCATGTGGTTCTTGACATTTTAATTCTTCAAAAATTTAATTATTCTTGACTATCTTCTTGAAACTCCTTTTCACTTTGATATTAAGTCATTAAACAGGCAAAAGAACATTGACAAAATTTAAAAGCATCCACAAAAACAAGAGAAAACCTTGATTTTATTGCAAATTCTTGTTTCAAAATTATGCACATACATGCCCGTATACAACCGGAATGATTTATTTTTAAGTAAAATACAAAAAAGCATTTCATTTGATCAAGCAAATTTATAAAAAAAAAACAAGTTTTTTAAAAGTGCGAATGCATACATATACATACATATTTCTTTCAACTTAAAAATAAAAAAATATGATTATTCATTTATTTTTCATTTATTTTTTCAATTTAAAATTTATTTATTTCTTATAAAACACATAAACCAAACGACAAAAACAAACAAAGAAATCAGCTAAAATAGGTTTTTATTGTCAAGATTATTATTATTTTCCTTGGATTAATTTTTTTTGAAAATATATATAAGAATTTTCTTCAACAAAATTTGAGAAAAAAAATGAGTAATAATAATAATAATTAGTTACTTAAATTTTTAGTAAGATAAATATTCATTTAAATTCAATGAAATATATTTTAATGATAAAATAATAATAATAATAATAATAATGATAGGGGGTCACAAATCTACCAAATCCCACATTAAAAAAATGTAGGATTTTTCCTGAAATCCTAACTTACAAAAAAAACATGATTTTTTCAATAAATTTTTAATTGAGTTCCCTGGTATTTAATTAAAATTTTACATTTTTGGTTAAATGTGAGATTTAATAAACCAAAATTAAACTTAATTTAAAATAATCACCATCTTTTTATAATTATTAAAAATTATAAACATAATTTTATTTTTGATTTAAGAAAATCTATTTTGAATTTGATTTAAATTAATTCACTATTATAGATTTCAAGCCTTAAATCTTGTTCTGTAACATTCAAAATTAATTCTTTTACAAATTATTACTATAACAAAATTCTTCAACCAAAAAAAAAGAACTCAATCAATCACAAAAATCAAAGGGAGACTTTCATACATACAGAAATCTTACCCAAGCAGATTATTCATGTATAATCAATTGGTTGAAGATTAAAGACAATTTCAATACTTTTTTTAGGATTAGTAGTTCAACATCAGTTGGAAGAGAAACATCAAGAAAGTAAAATAACTTCTAACTAATGTAACTTGAAGTTAATAAGTCTTGGAGCAGATTATATTTTTCAATTGAAAGTGTACATAATATATATATGTATATGGCAGATTTTTTTGTTTTAAAAAACCCAAAATGATCTGTAATAAAAAAAGATTATCCAAAAAAAAAATAAGGTATAAAAATAATTTCTGATAAATTAAAAAGTATGTTTAAATGATATTATGAGATGGATTCATTTTTTTTAATATAAAACAAAAATTAATGATATTTCAAGTTATGAATCCCTGAAATTGGAATCAGTAACAAATGAAAATATTTAAGTTTATCTTATCATTCGGGTGATTTATCATATAATATCATTATTTTATGATTAAACTTTTAATTGTAATATGAATATTTTGCATATTTAAGTTGGATGTAATACTAGATAATATTTTGGATATGAATAATGGGTATATTGACTCAATTAATGAAAGAGATTTAGAGGAAAAGAATTTAATTAATTCATATATTAAATTAAATATTTTTGAATTATAAACATTAATTATTTGAAGAAATATAAAGATTAGAAATTTTAATAATTATAATTTCACTGAGCCAAAAAAAACATGTTCATATTATACATTTAATAATTAAAGTGAAGTAATAAAGAAATCCAAAGATGTGTTTTTTTCATCATGAAAAAATTTTCTAAAAATAAATCAAAAGAGTGAATGGACTTTTTTTTAACTTTGGATTAGATACTTTATAATGATTTCATACATGATAGGTCTTGAAAACATTGAATTTTAATAAAATTGATTTGAATAAGAAAAAATGGAAATAAGAAAAGAAAAGAAAAAAAACTTACTAATAATCAACCAAGAAATAGAAATTAAGGAAATTCAAATGAAATATGACTTTAAAAGAATTATGGAGGTACATAGTTTTTGAATAATTAAAAACTTAAAAGAAAATGGTATTTAAAGAAAAAAAAACTAAAAAAAATAAGAGGGAATTTCAAAAGGAAAATTGGTGAAAAGAATTGAAATTAAAAAGATAAGAAATGAATGATACACTTTACAATTTCTTTTATTTAACTCATAAAATCCTATTAAAGATCTTAAAAGTATTTTGGGCTTATTTAAAAAAATTTCAGATTCTAGAAGGTGTATTTATATGTGACTTCAATTTTGAAATATTTACTTGATATTTTTTTTTAAAAAAATTCTGTTTTATGGGAATTTTCTCAAAACAATTTTGTAAAAAATTAATATTTAATTACTAACTTATTAAATCATAAATATTTTATTTTCAAATTTAATTTAATCAAATATTTAATGGTATCATTTAAAATTTTTAAAGGCTTACTTGAATTTTTTTTATTTTTAATAAAAATCAATTCATTTTTTTTATTTTAAAATAATTTATTTATCAATTTTTTTTGGTTTTTTTTTTCTTTTTTTTAAAAAAAAACAATAAGGTTATCTTTTTGCTTTTTAATTCAAAATCAAAAAAAATTCAATTACTGATTATTTTTTTTTTAAAAAAAAAATTAAAATATAACTAAATTTTATTATCAGGGGGTGTCAAAGTCACCAAATCCTGCCTTAAAATAACACAGGATTTGGAACCCAAATCCCAACACTAAATCCTGGGTTTTTTATGTGTAAATCACATGGTATTTTAACTGAGTCCCCTGGTATTTTGACCAAATCCCATGCATCTGGGATTTCAGTTTGAAACCTAACCCAAATGAGTATTCACAATTCATAAATGTACAACATATTCTTCTACACTCCATTTTGAACAATTTGACTAAACAGCTTACAGTCCATTTATACTTCTTCATCCATATAATAATGCCTTGTTCCAAAGCAAGAAACATCAAGTCCAATATGAAAATCACCTCTGGCCTGCTACATCCTTCAGGTCACTTAATATATACAGATTATTCAACAATAATTAATTGGCTTTCAGTAAAATCCAATTTTGAGTCATGTTTTGGTACTAGTGGTTCAACATATATTGGAAGACCTCCTTTGTCAAAGCAGCATGGATTTCAGCTTATGGCCATTGAGGTCAACAAAAAATCACAAAACTGCCTAAAATTTAGCTCAAGCAACATCCAAGATCAATGGCAAACATATAAAAAGAAGTATATGGCAGCAAAAGAATTCAAAAATTTAACTGGGGCTAGAATGATGGAAGAAGATGAGAGTAAAGGAATCAAATAAATGAGTGAAAAGCTTGAAAGTATGTGTACTTGCTATGCTGAAATGGATATGCTCTTTGTCCACAAGCCCAATGTTAAAGCTATGATTTGCAAGAAAAAGACAGCTTAAATGGTGATGATGATGATGATGATGTTTTGCTTGATAATGTAAGTAATCATCTCTTCCTTTTTTTTACATGCAATAATTAAAGCTCATTTTATTTTTAAAGGAGAATAATGGTTTGGAATCACCTCTCAATCTGGATCCTTTGATTAATAATGATGATTACTTGGTCCAAGTGGAAAACCTTCAAGATTAATCAGTAAGTACATTTAAAACTGATATTTATGAAATACAAGATTGATCATTTCTACTTTGACCAGAAAAGTAAATCCATAACACATTCAACACAAAAGCATAATCAAGCATGGACACCCAACTTGAATGACAAGAGTGGTTCTAGGAAAACACTGATGGATATGTTTGCACTGAAATATGAAAAATTTCTTGAATCATGGCAAAAGGGTATTTTTTGGATTTATGGTTCCTCTGATCAATCCTACTGATAAAATGAATGATTTTTAGCCCATGAAACCAGTGAAAATGGTTGTTTGGAGTGGGACAGGGAGAGGTGGAATGAAGAGAAAGTGGGCAACATGGAAAAGCAATGGTTTGACAAACTCAAGTTTCAAAAGCAAATGGAGTTTGAGGAGAAGCAACACACAAAGAAATATGAATTTGAAAAAGAAAATTGTAATTTAAGGAAAAGCAATGCCAGATGGATCTCACTATAGCGGCATTGACATCAAGCAGGCCAATTACAGAGCTGGAACACATTCTGACATTAATCAATAAAAAATAACATCTTAGGTATACATCATGTGATCATTTTATATGTGGTTATTTGTTAAATAAAACTGATTTTTATGTGTAATTATTGATCTTATGTGGTGAAATCTAACTGCACTTTATTACAAAATTGAAAATTCAATGTTTATGCATACTTGGGGTACCAACTTGAAATTGATCTTATTTCATGAAATTTAATTGCAATTTATTACAACATTGAAAATTTGGGTAAGTTTTGTGTTAAGATTTTATTCCAAGTCTGTTCCAATTGAAATTGATGGCTCCCTCCATATTTCCTTTCTTTTGAATTTGGTTCCAGATAAAAGTTGATGACCACTTTTTTCCTTGTTTTTGAAATGGTATTTTATTTCATTTTATTGTTTTTAAAATATTTTTGGTTTTTATATATGTTTCTTATTTTTTATTTTTTATTTTTAATTTTGAATTTTTCACCTTTTAATTTTGAATTTTTAATTTTGAATTTTATTTTATTTTTAGTTTGAATTTTTTATTTTTTTGATTTTAATTTGGAATTTTTAAATTTTTATCTTTTTTCTCTTCACCCCTCACTCTTTAATTTTTTTTTTTTAGATTATCCAAAAAAAAATCACCCTTCTATTTTAATTCAGGTAAGTACTTTTTTTTTTCACAACTCTAATTCTCTCAAGCTGATTCTAATTATTTTTTTTATATAGGTAATTTTTTTTAATGCTTTCATCCACCTCCAATATACCCCACCCATCACCCTGGAACCTCCCAAAAAGGCTCCTGGGAGGTTCCAGGGTTTAATTGGCTTAAAATTTTCCAAATCGATTTGGAATCTTTTTTTGGTTTTTTGATTTTAATGGCCTCAAGAGGCCATTAACATCATATATTTAATTTTTTTTTACTATTCTCTTGGATTTATTTAATGATGTTCATTTGTTTTTTTTTGTTTTTTTAAATCATAATCATACTTATGATTATTTCTTTTAAATTGATGATTATTACTGATTCTTTTTTTTTTGGATTCTTTTTTTTAAATCATCATTCATTACTGACCTGTGTCTTTTTTTTTGGTTTTTTTAAATCATCATCATAAATTACTGATGATTTTTTTTTAATTTTATTTTTTTTAATAATAATAATCTGCTGCTAATGATTTTTTGAATACTTTTTTTTGTTTAATCATGAATCTGATGATGATTCTTTTTTTTGATCATCATCATGAATCACTGATGATTTTTTATATCTTATATTTTTTTAATCATAATGAGTCACTGATGTTTTTTTAATCACTGATTATTTTTTTTATTTTTTTAAATCATAATCATCTTTATGATTTTTTTTTCCTTTTTTTCATCATTATGATTACTGACCCCTTTTTTTTTTAAATCTTCATCATGAATTGCTGATGATTATTTTTTTATTTTATTCTTTTTTAAATCATAATCATGATCAATTTATGATATTTTTTTTGATGATTATCATTACTGACCTATCATTATTTTTTAATTTTAATTTTTGTTTAATCTTTTTATTTCTTTGTTAATATAGGGGTGAATCATTTATAAGGGTTTCTTTTGCAATGTCATTTAATTTCACTCCCCTTCCATCTTCTTTAAAATTCAAAAAAACTCCTCCTCCATCTCACTCTTCAAATCATTCTGATAATGTCATGGTTAGGACTAAACCAGATTCAGAACATAATCAGAATGATTTGAATGATGTTGAAAGTACTATTCCTCCTCTTGATGTCATGGTTAGGACTAAACCAAATATAGAACATCATGAGGATAATAATACCAATCAAATCATAAAAGAAAACTCACCCAAAGCCAAAGACAACACATCCATGATTCAAAGAAAATAATGTCTCACCTTGGCCATTCAAAAACAGAATATAAGAAATTTTCAACCATTTAAATTGAAAACAAATCAGACAATGCATCATGGTTAAAGCTTCCATCACTCAACACTCTACCCCATCATTATGTACTCATTGATAAAGCCAAAAACCCCTTTTAACTGTCATAATATATGAAATAACCCCATTTGATAATTCTTCTGGCCACTCTCAACTTCTCCAAAACCTCATAATGACATTAATTTCCTTATCTCAAACTCAAAAAGAAATTAAGAACAATAAGAAACTTCTAGGTGGTATTATGAAAGGTATTGGGTTTTGTCCTGGTTCAGATTCAGGCAAATATGCAGGTATGTGATCTTTTTTTCTTTTTATTTTAATAATTAATAAGTAATTTCAATATCATTAGGTGTTTACTCCAGAAAGCCTGGTTTGACTCCTCATCAAATTGAATTGGATAACATGCAATGGACCAAACCTCAACAATATGACAAATTTGTTTACTTAAGAATATCACATTTTTCAAGATTAGATGCAAATGAAAATCAGTCATTAATGGAAGCAGCCAGATTACCAAATTTCAGTCAACTTGAATGGACTTCTGCCAATCAAAAGGCAGAATTCAAGTCTTTTGCAAATGTCATTGTCACTCAAGATGGATTTTTCAATAAGCCACACCAAGATTTGAACAATCTCAAGGCCTGGACTTATGGTATATTCTCTTTTGTAGCAAAAAAATACTTCCATCCCCAACCAACTGTCTTCACCCCCTCTGGACATGGCTTGCACTTCCCCAAATTGAAAATGGAGATCAATTTTTCAAAAAAACCTGGAATCATGGAAATTACTTGGAAGACATCAACAATGGTTCATCATACAACAAAACCTCTTCCAGAAATCATCAACCATGACAAAATAACCCATTTTGGATGTTCTTTTCAAATCAACCATAAATTATTTAATGTAGGTGACAAATCCTTGAAAATGACACCCACCAAAATTAATTCAAAAGTCAATGGGTACTTTGGAAGAAATATGCAGGACCAAAAAAGAACTAGAAAATATTAATTGTAAATAGTTTTATCTTACCAATAACATCTCCACTCTGCTGTATGCCATTAAATTAAGTACATAAATTAATGGTCCTGATGAAATTCACAATTGACTATTTTTCCATGCCAAAGTAATTGGTTTAAGTCTTTCACACATATTTACCACATCTTCCCCAATGTAATTATTGGACAGATTTTCCGCTTGTGGTGGATCATCATCTTCATATAAATCAAACCACTCATCACCAATTTGAGCTAACATATTATGTAAAATCGTGCAAGACACAACCCAACTAACAAAATATTCAATTTCATGATTATCCCTCATTTGATTTCTCATTTCCCTTAGAGAAAACCACCTCCCCTTCAAAATTACAATGGCATGCTCAATTCTGACCCTTGATTTTGCTAGACAGTAATTGAAAGAACAGTTGTTTTCATTCTGTGCTACCACTCCCTTATATGCTGGAACAACCCAAGGAGAGCTTGCATATGCAGAATTGGAAAGTAAGTACTTTTCCTTTTCATAAAAATCTTGAGGTGTTTGTGCTATTTTCATATGTTGATAGACATTTGAATCATGAAGTGACCCAGTACAACCAACATGTAGATCAGTGGACTGTTTGTTTATATTGCAAACCAATCATATTGAAATAGAATACCTTGATTGTAAACAATAAGTAAAAATGAAATAAATAATAAAAATTCAACAATTTACCTCTTGTTGCAATCATAATAGGCTTCACCATCATTGGGGGGACGTTGTGATAATGGTGTTAGACTCCCATCAATAAACCCAATGCACCCAGGGAACACTTCTGCCTGCATTACTTGAGACATCTCTCTTTGTTATTCTATTGTTGGCCACACAATCACTTTGTGATTCAACTTCATTAATATCTGGATCACTCTTTGAGTGTACAACACAATAGCCACATGGCTAATTCCAAATAACATTTTAATCCTTCCCAAAGAGGCCCCATTGCCATTTGATCATAGCCTTGATAGTGCCACAGCCAATTGTATGGCAGGATTGCTTTGTTTTTTTGTGATTTGTTTTGAAAGATTTTTTCATCTGGAATTTGGCAACAAGTTTTTCAAATGATTCATGTGTGGTCCTACATAGCTGTTGAAACTTGTCAGATGATAATGTTTGTAAATCATTCATTGTATACATGTAATGTAATGGATATCTTCTTGAATGATTGATGTATCTTTGTGATGTTATCATATCTTCCTGGATTTCAGAATCACTATCAGAGTTGAGAGCATCGATGAACTGCAGTGAGTTTAAGGTCTGATGTAAACGTAGCCTTTGTGATGCCTTTGGCATGGTAAATGAAGAAAAGATGTATATAAAATGCAATTTGAAATCAAATAACTTAATAAATGACCAGTATATTCAGATTTTATGCAAGAGAAGGGGAGTTTTATGCAATTTAAAATGCCCTTACTGAGTTTTGTGTTGTAAAAACATCCCTTTAAGTGAAGCTAAAGGCTGGATTTTAGTATCAAAACTTGGGATTTGGTACCAAAAAACCTGGGTTTTTGTACCTCAAAATACCTCACCTCTTGAGGTGTGGGATTTCCCAAATCACAAAAAGTTAATGCAGGATTTGGAAAAAACAAAACTCAGGATTTTGAGTGTGGGATTTGGTAACTTTGACACCCCCTATTATTAAAATTATTATTATTATTATTATTTTCAAAAAAGACCAGTTAAAAAGTTAATAAAAAAATTAAAAAAACTTAAAAAAAAAAATCATTTTTTATTATTATTCTATGTCAAGAAATTTTTTGATAAAAATAAAAATCTAAAAAAAAATTGTCATTTTTTTTCATTTTTTTTTAATAAGGGAAATTTTTATTTATTTATTTTTAATATAACAAAAAAAAAACCTTTTCTTATATAATTCTATTAAAAAAAATTAAATCACAAAAATTTTTTTTTCAAATTTTTTTGTTTAAAAAGTAACAAAAAACTAATTTAAAAAAACAATTTAAATATTTTTTTATTTTTTTTTTTTAACATTAAATTTGAAAAAAGTTTCTTTATTTTTAAATTTCAAAAAAAAAATTCATTAAAAAAAAGTATTTATTTTTCTTTTTTATAAAAATGTCACTTTTTTTTTTTAGAAATTCAATTAAAACTTTTCTTCTTTTTTAACTTTAAAAAATACATAACTCAAAAAAATATAAATTTTTCATTGTCCAAAAATACAAATCACCAATAAAAATCAATCTTCAAATTCAGTTAAAAACCAACTAATACTGTTTAAGTCTTAATTTTATTGGAATCTATCTCACTCTCCAATAAATACTCTTTGTACTAATCTCTTTTGTTTTTTCAGGTTTTTTAAGGTAGGCTAAACATATAATCTTTTCAAAAATATTTGCCTAATCAATTTAAAATAAAGCCTGCAATTTTTTTTACTTTTATTTCAAATTGATTTTGAATGAATTTTCAATGATAATCCCCATTTTCTTCCCAATTAATTTAAAAGATTTTTTCATTATTCTTGATCTCTAATGAAAGGATGAGTTAAATAACTAATCCTTTTTTGTTATTTTTTATTTCTTTCAGTAAATCTATGGGTGAATTATTTAGTAATTTGGAATTAATTTAACTTCATAATGTCATTTTTATATTCTAGTATTCATTCATTTCTGAAATTTAGAATAAAAAATCCCTTCCCAAATCCAGATGAAAATATTGAATTTCATTATTCGATTGATTTTATTAAATAAATGTTAGACCATAATAAAATTAATCAGAGTAATAGTTCTTTAACACCAAATTATCCATAATCTACCCAAATCCCAAGAAAGATGATTAAATTGAAAAGAACTTCCATTGATCATTTAAAACTCAATTTTAAAAAACAAGATATTAAAAAATAATAACAATCAGATCCAAAAAATATCATCAATAATTGATTCAGCTTCTACCTTAAAATTCTTAATGAAAGCCTTATATTATTATCAATAATCTGACCCCTGAAAACCTACTAGTTTGAATTTCTTAAGCATATCATTTTTATCAGCACTCTTCAAAATTAAATTATCTCAAAACTTGATTATGTTGTTAAATGAATCAGCTAAAAATAGACAAGATATGACAAATAGTAAGGACTTAATAGGAGAAATGATGAGAGATTTTGGATTTAGGCAAGGACCTGATAAGGGAAAATAAGCAGGTGTTTATTCCAGAAGGATAGGATAAACCATCGAATAAATTGATCAAGATAGTTCAAATTGGAATAGATTTATTCATCAAAGAATAAGTCATTTATCCATAAAAGCCATTAATGAAAAACAAAAACCACATGAAACAAGCCAATATTACCAATTTCAGTCAAACACAATGGCACAGTGAAGAACCAAATTCCTTAAAGAATTTTTCAAATTTAATTATTACTAAAAATAGTTTCCATAAAAATATACATGTTGATAAATTGTATCATAATATATGAACTTATGGAATATTCTAACTCATCCACAAATGAAAATTTGAACTGATTTCAAGCCCATTTAAGCCATCTGGTGATAGAATTCAATCTTCTTGGGCTCAATTTTGGTATAGAATTTTCGAAACCATCTGGACTAATGAAGAGCCTTTGTAAAATATGATATCTTTCCCATCAAAATTCCAAAAAAATCAATCAATTTATTAAAAATGTTTGTATGAAAATCTTAAATTAATAATAAATTATTTGATATAGGTATGAAGTTTATAGATCTACCACCATTCAAATATTAAAAAAATCTCATGATCAAAATATTCAAAATGCAAAAGATTAAAATCAAATTAAAACAAAAGAACTTGAAAATAGTTTCATTAATAAGTTTTGATAGATTTTTGCAAATGATCATTCAATCACTCACATGTGATTATCCCTGTCAATTCTTTATAATGGTATTGAACTTTAGAAAAAACATTTATTATACCAAAAAAAATTATTCACCTCTATAATGAATATACTAGATTATTGATAATTAAACCATTTTAATTTTGGTTGCTTTACCATCTCCCATATTTAGACTTCCTTTGTTATATTAATTTTGATTAAAATTATGTAACTCTAGAGGACTTTCAGATTGAAAAATATTTAACTCCTGATCCACAATATAAAAAAAAAAATTATGTAATATTAAAAATAAAATTAACAAAGAAACAAAGTAGTTTGATTCTTTTGGAATATACATTTGGTTCCACAACTCTAATAATGAAGACCACTTTCCTTTCAAAATACAAATTTCATGCTTGGTGCATTCTCAGGACCTTGAAAAAAATGGCTCGAAGTTCTTGTTTCAATCAGTCTGTCTCATGAGGCCCTTGTATTCTGGGATAGTATATTGTTAGGCTGAATATTCTGAATCTGAAAAAAACTATTGATAATTTGGATAAATGTCCCTTGAAGATTTTGAAATCTTTATTTTTTGGTAAACATTTGAATCATGTAATGAAAAATTTCACAAAGAATTCAAATCAATAAAACTTTCCTTTAAATCATATTAAATATTAGCTGCCATCAAATATGTATAAATAATGGGATCAGTTAGTAAAAAATGAATAATTCAGAAAAAATGCATCTCCTTTTATGTTAAAATTATACCTCCCCATCTTTTTCTTTCCTCTGAAACAATTATATTATGCTGCCATTAATTAATACAAAAAATCTTGGAAATACCTCTTGATTTATTACCCCAGATTCTTCAGCCTGTTTATGTGAATCTAGCGTTTTAGTTAATTGTTTTTTAGTTTCATAAGGCATGATGTAAAAGATTTTTCCCCTGGCTTATTCCAAGTAGAATTCTAATCCTTCCTAAAGCTGAAATTTTACTATTTGAACCAAATATTTCAAGAGAAAAAAGACACTTGAAATGATTGATCTTTCTGTTTATATCTTAAAAAATTGTATAATATTGCAGAATTTTATATCATCAAAACTAATCTTTGAAATGAATTATGGGATAAATGGCATAATCTCTTGAATTTTCTTCATATAAACTTTCTAAATGATTTTTTTGTATATGTACTGTGAATAATGAAATATAAAAGGCCTTCTTTGGTGTCTTTCAGAAATCTCAAGTAGGAAAATAATATTTTTTTCCAATTCACCAAATTTTTCATCCCTAAAAACATGTATATATTGTAATTGGATTAAGTCCTGAAATGATTTGTAATAGATAGATGTATTTGAAATATTTTTGAGGCATAATTGTAAAGAAAAGTCTTGGTCTGAGTAAATCCAATTCAGCTTTTAAAGAAATTTCCCATAAAATATGGGATTTTTAAAACAAAAATTGGATTGGTTACGCAAAAAACAAAATTTTTGTATCTGAAATACCATGGCTAATGAGGAGTAATATTTACTAAAAAAAAAAGAAAATGTGGGATTTAAAATGAATGATTGTGTAGATTTGAAACCCCCTAATGATAATAATGAAAAAACCCAATTATTTAAATAAGCTTCTTTTTTTCTATGTATAGATTTATTACCAAAAAAAAATATGTAGGTTTGTTTTTTAATTCTTTTTTTTTGGGGGGGAAAAAGTCTCCATTCTCAAGATTTGAATAATTTCCAAGCAAATAAATATTATTCTTTGTCCACTTAAATAAACTAAATTTTCTTAAAAGTCTTTTTTGTTCATGAAATTAGGAATTTTTTTTCCAATTTTTTCAAAAGAAAAATCAATAAATTTTCTTCTTTAACTACATTTTTTTTCAAACATTAATTATAACTTAATGATTTCAATAATAAATATAGGGTATGGATAAAAACACATAAGAGCTTACGTGTTTTTACCATCAATTGGTAAAAACATGTGATTTTATGGTAAAAGCACATAAGGGGTGGTTTTTAAATGAAATATGGATATTCATGGCATTAACAATGCAATATTTCTGATGCCATTAATGCAATAAATGGAATTAATAATGCCATTAATGACATTGTATCAATGGAATTAATAATGCCACATTAAAAATGCCATTAATGGAATTAATAATTCCACATTAACAATGCCATAAATGGAATTGTTAATGCCACAAATGGCATTTTTAATGCCATTTATGGTATTATTAAGGCCATTAATTCCATTTTTAAGGCCAATGTTAAGGCCATTCATGCAATTGTTGAGGCCATTTATGGCATTGTTAAATGAATAAATGGCCTTGCTAAGGCCATTCAATTCAATTTATGGCATTCTTGTAATGCCATTTATGTCAATTTTCTGGCCATAAATGGCTTCTGTATGTCATTCTTGATTCCATTTATGGAATTATTATGTCATTTGTGATGCCATTTATGGCACTGTTAATGCCAAAAATGAAATTTTAACTTCCACTGATCATAAATTACATTTTGAATTCAATTTATGTCATAAATGTCATTTTCAATTTAATTACAAACATGAACAAAAAACGTAAGAAAAAAAGGACTTTTTGGGCCTACAAATGTCCTGGCAAAAAAAATACCAAAATGTTAGGCTTCTGGTTTGTTATTCTCAAGATTTTGCCCTTCATTTTTTGAAAAAATATTCAAATTCATAAGTGGGAACATATTTGATGAATTTTTTTGAAAAAATTTGCCATTTTGCCAAATTGGGCAAGAACAATTTTTGAAAACATTTGGGGACCTTCACATCCCATGTTGGGAAAAATATGGCAAAGAGAAAATTATAGAAATGCTCATAACTGAGCCTGAGGAATTTTTATTAAAAAAATAAGTTACTTACATGTTTTGGCCATAAAATGGTAAAAACATGTAAGGCCTTACATGTGTTTACCAACACCCTAAATATATTAATTGATTTCTCTTTGTTGTTAAATTTTGATTCATTTTTTCCCTTGAATAATCCATAATAATATTTAGGTAATTAAATTAAAAAGAGAGTGTATGTGTGTTGGAGTTTTTTGGTGGTTAATTATATAATACCCAAGTTTTTTCACCTTGAGATATATACAAATTAATAGTTTTGAAATATTTATGTAATCTTTTAAATTTTCAATGAAATAAAAATTCAAAAGGATTTTTTTTGGAAATGTTAGACTGTAAATGAAAAGGCTCTTTTTATGATTAATATTTACTTTCATGAGATTTGATGCAGTTGTCTCTTACTTAACCAAGTTTTAAGCAGCCAATAGTACTCTGTAATGATTATTTTAAGTCATTTATTCCACTTTAGTCTGAGGTTTTCTAAATGAAAAAGGAAAATAAAAGGTTTGTCTATGAAGCTCTTAATAATTATGATACATATTCCTAATAGTATTATGCATGTCCTCAAATGAAAATATAATATAATTAAATATTATCACCACAGATATAAATATGATTATTATTGATACCCATAGCTTTAATATTAATGGAAAATTATATTAAGAAAAAATTAATATTATTAAAACTTTCAATGATATGAATTATACTGATTATATATTAAAATAACATAATCATTAAATTATCACTATAGGTCACTGACAATCATAATAATAAGAATGAGAAAGCCCTACTGGGAACAATTTTGTTTGGTTTAGATTAATAAAACCAAGCTATAAGTAATATAAAATATTCTTTATAAATGAACTGCTATGCACAAATGTGTGATGATAATTATAACAAAAATTCTATAAAAAAATAATAATTCAAAACATCAAGTATTGATTAAAGACTCAATTAAAAGTTATGAATTTATTAAAACAAACCAAAATAATTTAAAAACACTTATAAAATCATGAAAAAAGTAAAAAAATTCCAAAATTAAGAATTAAGGGATTCTTAGAGGACTTGTGGATTTTACAAAATGAAGAAATTACCAAAGATTATAGAAATATAATATAAATTTGACATTCAAATTATTTATTCAAAGAAATTAGAAAGAATAAAACAAAGAATAATTATTTATAATAATGTGATATTTTATTGTACTGATTGATGGGAAAAAAGGGTAATTTGATCGATGTTTGGATGCTGCAAGACACATCCTCTGTGATTAAAAACTCTCTCAGAGGGCATTTGCTTATCAAAAATTGAGCTTCAACTCAAAAACTTTAAATTTTTAATTGCAGTTTCAGTCACAGGGGTGATTTTTGAATCCACATAACTTCACACTCCAATTTTTCTTATTATTGAGTTTTAATTTAAACAATAATATATTTATTTTTGATTTAAAATTATCATAATCATAAATATAAAAATCAAAATCAAAATATTTTAATTAATTTTTTAAAAAAATCTTAATATTCTTCAAGAATAATTAAATAAGGTATTTGGAGGATAAGACAACAAGTATCCTCTTTGAGAAAGTATAATTAATCTTTACTATCTACACAAACAATATTGAATTCTAAGCTGTGTAAAAATTCCAAGTAAATTCATTGAGAAATGGTTTTTCTACTAATTTTTGATGTTTTTTCTTTTTTACATGTGAAAATAGAAATTTACACCAAAACCTAACTTTTGATAAGGTTTTTATGAAGATAAATTTAATTTTGCGCTTATCTCGACTTCATGAAGCTTTGAAATATTTTGAAACCTTTATTACAAGCCTATATTAAGGTATATACCCGTCAGAAGCTTGGAGTTACTGTTCAAACGAGGGATAAACCCACTTCAACTTTAATATTAAATCAATTTCTAATCTTGAAGATTTTATAAGTTTTGAAATAATTCAATGAAGGAGGAGAAAATTATTTGTGCTTTTGCATATAACAAAAGTTGGTTACCCTGGCACCTTTTGCCATTTTTCCTTTGTCCCCGATTCATGTTTATTTTGCCAATTTATTTATTTCAAGCCATTTCATGGCTTCAAATAAAGATTAATTTAGTTCATGAAGGACTTAAATAACGTATTGAAACTCCTTGGAAAATTCAGTAATCAAGCACAAAACATTAATTTTAGCACACTTTGTGTAAGCTTACATATATCTCATGTAATTTTAAATTGTAGTTGTAATTAAAAATTTAAAAAATTATCAAAAACATCATAAATTTCTTTCAGTTTTATTTAATACTCTTGAATATCTCAATAACAGAAAAAATAACTAATTTTTGAGTGTAACACCCTATGGGTTTACACTAGGTTACTTTTGGTGTAGAATTTGAAAACTACATAATATAACTTGGTAAATATCCAAAAGAAAGTCATAGTCATTTTCCCCCATTTTTTGTTTGAAAATGTATTTAAAAGTAATTTATTGACTGATCCAAATGTATAAAATATCTTATTTCATTATGGGTAAGTCATACATATCTCGTAGGCTCCCATAAAATTGAATAACCATTTCAAGACCCTTTGACATAAATATAGTGAAAGAATTTTTACATTTTTTTAAAAATTTATAAATATTTCATTCCCCATGTGGTAAATGTTCAATATCATATGTAAGTGATAGGGTGAGACATAAAACTCTCTCAAGCTTTTAAAGGTGTAAAATTGACTAGCTCCACCAATTCATCATGAGCAATTTTGTGATCACTTTCAAATATTCACCTGAAAATATCATACTTCTATACACAATGAATTCTTTTCTTCATAATTTATTAGTTGGAAATAGGTATTTGAAAGGATCGGATTACTTTGGATTTTTTTTTAATAAAAGCTGTATCAGTGATATGATATCATATGGATTGTGTAATTTTTGGAAAGAGTTGTTTAAAATAGTACAATATTGGGTACTTGATTTAGACAATTAAATACTAGCAAATTTTGGTACTAACAAAACACATAGTAGTAGGTAAACTATATTATGATTAATTGAGTTATTATCAATAATTATGAATGGTTAGTTAATATTAGTAATCTAAATGAGAAAAACTAGTATGTACCTTTTGACAAAACTACACTAGCTCTATAGATCAAACAACAAATTTGACTACACTCTTTGTCTGCAAAATTTACAGCCAAATGAGATGATGTTGGTGCACAAACAGTACTTAATTCAGGCTAATTCCTAAATAATGATATATGTGTCTTTCTTTACCACTTCTGAAACAATGTATCCCCAGGAATCAATTTGTTGTTTGGATCTTGATTATTGAGTCATGTGAGGAAGGAAGAGACAAAAAAACTGAATAAGATGAATTTCTATTTTTATTTTTTGGTAAGCATTTTGTTTTTGTAATGAAATAAATATTTAAGTGGTTCTGTAGCAGTTTAAATCATACTTTCAAAATTATGTCATGTCACCCCTCCTTAATTTTGTCAGAAAGTACCAGCTTTAACATTCTGAAAGAAAGATTATTTTCATTGTTGAAAGGGGATTTTTCAGTAAATCAGAAATCATTTCATGAGTTGGTATGTGAGATACTACTAGAAGTTTTTTCTTGATGAGATCACAGAGGTATTCATATTATATTTCAATATGATTAGAATTTGGGTTCAACTGAGCTTCTTTACTTATCACCAATGCATCTGTGTTTTCATTCTTGGGCTCTGGTGTGTTTAGCTTGAATCCCAACAAGATTATAATGTGAGTTAATCAGCGCATTTCCTTGGAGAAATTCTTCATGGAAATGAATTCTGATTTCATAATTGACTGATATTGGATTTTGAAGAAATGATATGGTATAGCCTTAGTTTGACTTTTTTTTACTAATGCTTTCCCATAATTAGAATCTGCACATCCAATCAGTTCAGGTAGTTGTTCATGGATTTCTGATTTGGTGAAGTTCAACCCCAGGTCCCTAGTTCCATGGAAATACCTGAGAAATTCTTTTTCCAAGTTCCAATGAGCTAACATCAGCCTGTTTGTGAATTATGAGAGTATGTTTGTAATGAGGGTTATGTTGGGTCTTGCATGAAGTGGAAAGTAATTTAGCATGTCAATGGCCTTTTTTATTGGTTCCTTGTCAATTGGGGTTGAAGCTTGGGCTACTAGGGAATGAATGTTGGCAGGTGATGGTGTTGTGATAGGGTTTGTGGAAAACATGTTCAATTTATCCAGGATTTTGGTGAAATAATCCTTTTTATAAGATATTAGTGAATCATCTGACAATTAGTTCAGTGGGTAACCCAGATTTTGTGTTGCTTTTTTCATTGTTTTGATTGTGTAAGATTTCCTCAGCTCGATCAGAGAATTCTCAAGTTTGGTTTGTGACTCTCCCACAATAGATCCACTGTCAGCATGGCTGTGAAGGAAGATAGTCTTAAACTAATTAAAGAAAAGGCATTCATAAGTATCTATCAAGTACAAAAAAATAGTGTTAATAATACTTACTAGGTGGGGATCCCACCATCTTGGAGCTTCTTTGGTGCCATACAGTGACTTTTTCAACCTCCATACCCAGTTTGACTTGCCAGGAACTTCATAGTTAGAAAACTGAGAAACATAATCTGGTACATTAATATTTGAAGATAAAAAGACTGTTTCAAAATTGAATTGATATGTGATTTACTTATGATTAACTGCTAAGAATAAAAGTATTTTGGACAATTTGGATCTTGCTACTGATGAGTATTTGTCAGAATAGTTAATGGAAAAAAACAGACTCATATTGCATTTTATTTCAATGCATTTCCAAATGAATAATTTTTCTTAACTAGAGTCCACATACCACCAATTAATTTCTGTTTACTTGGCTGAGGAACCAGCTTTACAGTGATTTTTGAGGTAAGAGACTCAAAGTCCTGATCCATTGCTTCTTTCTGGTGATGTGCTTTGCTTAGATTGGAAAATAATTCCTTTATAAAGATGGTTTCAGTTAGGTTCAGTTCACTGTCTTCCATTGCTAGTAAGAAGCTTTCCTCAGGTTGAGCTTGGCCTCTTGAGTCAGTTAAGAGATTGTCTGTGGATATTCTGGTGTCTACATTTCTGGGGCAGTTGTATAATGTAGAAAATATGAATAAACTTTATTTTGAGGTAGTGGAATATGGGATGGGGAGGGATTGGGATTTATAGATTCAGACTCTGCTGGTTTTTCTTGTTTGAGAGTAGCCAATGAGGGATTGGATGGTACATTGGCTAGTGTAGTAGCTGTTGGTTCACAAGTTGGAGGACTATGTGTATTTTGAGAGCATTCATGGTTAAGGGCCTTCAATGATGTGGATTGGGAATTTGACAATATTTAATTTGAGATGGAAGAGCTTCATTTGTGTTTTAATTGAGGATTTCCTTTTGTTTCTTAAGCACATAAGTTGAGACATGGTTAAAGTTGAAGGCTTTAGGTTTGAAATACCTACTTATAATTATTCTTCTACCAACTGGGACAAAGAATCTTCCAGAAGCTGAGTAGCCTTTGTATCCTATGAGTAAAAATGGATTATATGGTGGCAAATCCTTTGATTCCATTGGGTTACTAACAAAAAACTTCAGTCCAAATGTTATTAGTGAGTAAATTAATTGGATAAAATCAATAGTGAGATTAGAATAAGATAGGATACTGGCAGGTGATTTCCATTTGGGGATTTTTAATGGTAGAATTTTGATTAAAAGAGAGGAGGATTTGGCCACTTCCTCCCAGTAGCTCATTGGTATGTTGGATTGAGCTAGTGTGAGCCTTGAGGTATATTTTAAATACCCAACTTGCCCACAATTTAATAAAAATAGCTCTAAGACTATGAATAACCCATAAGTCATGCATATATGCAAAAACTCATCATTTTGATTTTGAGAATTTATGAATAATTTTTTTTGGTTGTAGGTAAATCCATGAATTGAAGGCCATATTTGGATTCCACACAGAAACTCACCTAGGAAAACCCCATGGGGGACTAAGCTCAAATGAGCTCTATGAGGTGGTAATATGGAAAATAATATAACACCAGATCATCAATACCACCTAAAAGAATTGTGATTTTTTTTGTTTTTCTCAATTTCATACCAACATAATGGGAATGTGAGAAATACCATGTGATATACACACTAAGAATAGTGTTATTCATGTTTGTGGAACTTAAAATTCCTGTATTCTTACATAAAGCTTTGATACACCCATAATGGATATCAGTCTTGAAGCCTGAATTACTATTTTTGACATGAAAATAGCTAAGGGGGACAAAATACATTAAAGAGAGACAAGGTACCCAACTTCTGAGGCCTCTGGGTGATGGATAGCTCTAAATTTTTAACCCATGGCTGATAATGGCCCAACTCGTATACTAAAGCCTTTTGGGAACTTGGTTACCAAGTTAAACTCTCATTAAATCATAAGAAAATTGCAAATATGCTGCTATTTTGATGTGACAAGGAGGTAAAGAGAAAATCTAACTACTGTAACCATGTCCAGTATCAATTATTTTTAATTAAAAAACCCAAAAGGAGTAATTAAAAACATTTTTGGACTAGTATCCATCAATTTACCTCATGGAAACTAGCTGTAACTATACTATTTGATTTTCTACATAGAAATGGGCTCAAAATGTCAAAAATTCATTAAAAATAGAATTATAGATTAATTCTTCTGAAATTTCAGGAGCAATGGAGAAAGTTAAAACTAGTATTAAAACCAAAAATAATTATGAATCCATAATTCAAATCAACAGTTTTAGGTACAGTCCAATTTTGATAATTCCACATGAAACACTGAATCTTAAAAAATTCACAGAAAAAAAATCTGGAACTATATTTCCAATAACATTTATAAATTATATAAATTGATTTTCTTTTTGAAATGAGAGAAGATTTAGACTTGTAACTCCTTTATTTCTTAACCATAAAGGGGTTGGTAGTCATGGAATTGACTTAATTAAGTAATTATAATAATTTCACATGAGTACAAGTGAAATAATAATTGGACCAGTTGTGTTAAAAGGTTTCTCACTCAATTTTATTTTAGCTTTCTCCATTGCATGCCTCTGTGAGATGTTGTATGCTTAAAAGAGGCCTACTATTGCTGTTTTTTCCAGAATCATCTTATGATTCAATCTTATAATTAGTACCAACAAGTAAGTATTAGTTAGATCTTTTCTTAAGTGTTTTGAATATTTCAAAATCAATAAGAAAGACATTAAATTAAAAAGGGAGCTATTTCCAATAGTTTTCAACTATTATATTGTTTTACTACTGTTATAAATCAATTTTGATCTTTTAAATCCACAAATCATCTCTCAAATAACTCTTCCAGTTCTTTTAAAGGTATTTTTTGAAAATTAGTGAGTGTTTGATTAATTCTTAAAGTTTTTTCTCTAAATTTTTTGGTTTTTTAACAGAATTAAAAATGATTTCATCTTATTTTAATATAGAGTTTTATTGATAATACTTCTTGTAATTGATTCTAGTAGAAAATTACTGCTTACTGTTATAATAACTGGTAGTGTATAGCAAGTAAAAGAAATAATTAAGAAGCTCATTATTTATTTGTTGTTATAATAAGCCTATACATTACATTCAATAATAAGAGTAACAGTACTCTTGAGTGATAGTAATAATATCAAGAGTTTCATAGAAAGATCTTACAGCTAGTAGGCACCTGATTTTAATTCACAGTGTTTGATTAAAAATCTCTGCTATACCATCAGTTTGTGGACGGTTAGCTGGTTCAAACTCCATCACAATATTCAGCTTGTTTACATGAGATATGAACAAATCTGATCTGAAATTCCCTCCTCTATTGGTATGCAGGTAAGCTGGATAATATTGCACTTTGTTTTTGATTTCCCTTATGAATGAAATTAACCTTTCTTTGGATTGGTATTTTGAAGATAGAAAATAGATTCTGCTGTACCTGGAATAATTATCTTTTTTTGGAGGAGGGTGATTTCCAGTAGATCATAATGAATTTTTTCAAAGGTTACTTTTGCATAAGGATTGCTTTCAGCTTTCAGGACATCAAGATGGGGGAGAGTAGAATTGATTTCTTGATGTTTTGCTCAGATAGTGTAGTGAGGGATTACCTACAATTAGGTTCCAGTTTGTGGGTTCATCATGGTTGACATTCAAGCTGTTGGAGTTCCATATGAATTGTGAACTGTATTGTATGTGGATATATACAGGCTACCTTGTCTTGGAAATGTTTGGAATATTTTTTCCCCACACTTTAATAATATTACTTAGTTCTTCTGATAGGATCTTAGACCATTATCTTCAAGCTGTGAGGCAGATATTAAGCTTGAGTTTCCTAATGGGGAATAATATACTGAGGAAAGGATTATGACGCTTAGGTTGAGTTTACCTACTAAGGTTATGTTAATTGATCCAGAGAATATTTTCATAGTGATGGAATCTGGTTTGGTGTTACAGGTTGCAAGAAGTGGATCACAATGCTTCAGAGTCATGCATCCATTACTTGCTTTCTTAGTCTACTTTGTTGAGGAATTGTTAATTTTCTTGAAAAAATAAGCATTCCTCCTCTTTTTGATATTCATTGATAAGTTTGTTTTATAAGGGTACCTCCTCAGTTTTTGGGCTGATGATTGGCTAGCTAAATATTTCTTGAGGTATTTATCCAGAAAAATACAGAAACAATCTTTGAGATTTGAATTTTGGTTAAACTTGGTTGGAGTAGAGCCTGAAGGAAACCTGCTTGGGGAGATAGCCTTTTGTGAGTTTTGACTTGTAGGGTTGGGTTTATAAATACAATTAGGGGTTCTGAGAGATTATTAGTGGTTAGGTGGATAATAGATGTGTTTGGTTCAATTAACATGAATTGTAGAGTCCAATGGTTTTTTGGACCTACAATTGCCTTCTATTAATAGTCTGCTGCATACCTTCTCAATAGTGAAGGGATCAGTATGATATGGATTCTGAACCAGGATGTTAAGTGAGAGCTCTTCACCTATGCTCATGAGCAAGGTCAGGATCTGATCCTTCATTTAGAGTAACGTTTTTTTTATTACCAGCAGAAAAGTCTTGGAAAGAGAAATATAGGATGGTGAATCTATAGATGTGAGCAGATAGCAAACTGGAAAGTTTGACTATGAAACAATAAGTAAAAATTACTACTATTTTACTTATTGTACTCTGAATGTCCTTATGAAAATTAAATAATAAGATAAAAGATAATCATAATAATAAAGAATTATTATAGTTATGGTGTAAAATAGTTATATTATTAAATGAATATAAGAATATAAATTATATATTAAAAGTGATTAATATAATAAAATAAATATATTAATATATAATAATTCATATACTTATAGCATTTTATTATTGTTAAAAGCAAATAATAAAGGCATAATAAAGTGCTTTTTAATAATAAAAAACAATTATAACAATAATATCACTAATATTAAAGTTATGAATTAATATAAATACTATTTATAATAATTTCAGAATTAAAAAACTTATAATGAAGAGAAAATAACCTACTTTTAACACTTTAAATAATTTTAAGCCAAAAAACATAAATACAACCTATTTAAATTGTACTTACATTAAAAACTAAAAGAAATTACAAATGCTCTTGTTTTTACATGGAATTGGAGATTTTTAGAGAAATTTAACAAAAAAAAATTGATTTAATCACATCAAAATTGAGGATTAGAATAAAGATGAACTTGATTCTTTAAATATATGACTGTCTTATATAAAAAGAAGAAATCTTTTACCTTTGGTTTTAGTAATTTAATGTTTTTGTTGTGTCTGAGGGAGAAATAGAGTAAGAAGAGCTCTATTTATATTAAAATAATCTCTCCTAGAGTGCAAAAGTCTTCTATTAGACATTTACTGATTTTATCTACTGAATTTGATCAGTATCTTAAGGTTTAGTGATGATTACATCAGAATTAAACCATCTTATCTCATTATTGCGCCATTATTCAGAGCTATCACTATAAATCTAATTTTGATGACATCATAGGCTTGGCAGAAGCCTAATTGTTGTGTATTTTCTTAGTATTAACTAGTTTTATCACTTATATGACTGTTAAACTTAAAATAAGATTACAGTGAGTGATCATAAATGATCAATTTTAAGCTTAGACTTTGATAATTGTTAGCTTTTAAGTTATACATGCTACAGCCATTAAGAAAGCAAATTATGATATCTTTGTCAGCCTGTGACTAAAAACAGAGCACCAGCATGACATCCAACATACCATAAGTAATGGCATGAGGAGTATTGGACAGATATAGCCAATAAAAGTAAATTATAAAGAGGAAACCTCCTCAAATATAATAAGAAAGGACAAAGATATGCCCTATCAAAGATAAGACCAAATAAGCAAAAACTCTTATTCTAGCCTCTAATATAACTTATAAATACTTCATTAAACCCCAACCAGAATGGTTTTTTTCTTGAAGCTCTAAGGTAGAGCTATCCAATGGTATCATCTATTCATCTGTAGCACTCCTAAATCAGGAGATACCATTATACCACCTTTTTTCACCAACAACCCCTCAAAGGTGTAGGAGGGCTTGTACAAAACTGTACAAAAGTACAGCCAAATTAAAGGTCTGAGTGAGAGCTTTAATTTGAGATACCTTAGACCCCTCTATCTTCCAAATTGACAGAGGGATCTTGGTTTAAAGGTTTTCATCTCAAAATACAGGATTTCTGAAACTAACCATATAAAGAAACCCCTGTATCTTTGGAATATATTCATACAGCTGTAAAGTGTTGTATATCAAACTGTAGATCTAATCAAGCCCTACAATACTGTATCATTAGAATACAGATATCTTCTAAATTGGAGAAGATATCTGGCTTGGAAGGTTTTGAAGCCTCATACTGATGTACAAAAATACATCCAAAAACTTAAGGTCCTTATAGCTTTTGGTATCTTAGAGAAGGGTAAGTATGAAGCATATCAAATTGAAGAGCTCATTAAGCCCTTCAATTCTGTGCTCTTGGATTCTTGATATCTCAAAAACTGACTAAGATATCTTGGTTGGAAGTATTTTGACCAATACTGGTCTGTACCAAACCTGTACCAACCAGTACTGGCTTGATACTTAAAATAATGGTTTATTACTGAAGTAATTATGTGTAAACTTTATTTTTGGTTCAACTCTGTATCATGTATACTTCAAGAGATATAGGCTAAAAACAATGAATATATGTGCTGATCATTAAAGTGTATATATTCAGGTTATTTCCTTAAGTATTGACTTTACAGATATTAAATTAAAGTGATATAAGTGTAGTTTTTCATGGGAAATCCAATGGTGCAATTTATTTCACATTTTGTTTCATTGGATTCTTAGATAAAAAAGAATTTATGCTTTTTTATGGCATTTTTTCTTATTACACAGTAAGTATTATATTTACAGATATGACATAAAACTGTTATATATGTATTTTATCCTGAGGAATCTAATGATATAATTTACTCATTAGATTCTGAGGTAATTAATAATTTATGCCTATTTATGGCATTTTCACCTATTTTCAGGTAATGTTTCAATTTTTATTATGAGAATGAGTATTATAAGGTTATTTTGTAATCTTTTTGAATATGTGGTCATATCTCAAAGGCTTGAGTTCCCTAAGACCAACAATGATTTTACCACAATCTTATATAGTTAATTAGGGTATCATCCACTGTCCTACCTCTTCATTAGACTTTATTAGTCTTGAAGCTTAATAATGCTGAACCTTTATGTTATTTAGGTCTTCTTTCATGTCTGAACCTTCTTAATAGCTTATCAGAATTAGGAATATCTTTTTCAAGTAGCCATTCATCCTCTTGAGCTGGGTTTCTATACATTTACAAGGTATTCCCTTTCTTTCTTTCTCCTTGTCCTCCTTTCTTTCAGGACCTTTACAATTGTATTTTCTTCTCCTTCTCTAGAGGGTTAATTCAAAGTGGGGGTTTATTTCTTAGTGGAAATAAATCTTTATTGCTTGTGCTGTAAGGTTGTATCAGACTTACAGGGAAGGTTGGGCTTTTATTCATTAATTCACCTGTGCGTTATAGTTGCACAGCATTAGGGTCATGAAGTGCTTTTATAATCAGGGGTCATGAAAAGGAAGCTTTCAATTTTTTGGGGCTGTTAATGTTATTAAAGCTGAGATTTTATACTAAGACCAAGTCTCCTACTTTGAAATCAGGTGGCTTATGAACTTTTTCCCATCTTTCCTTTGCATAATTTAAAGAATCTTTAATGCATCTTTTTGCATTATGTCTTTCTTTGTCAAGCATAATCTTGAAGCTTCTTTCTGGTGGATGTATGTCCACTAGGTATTTTTTGAGAGTTTCATAAGGAATTCTTGGATTCCAACCTTTTTCTAGCATTTCTTGTGTTTTTCCAGCTGAAGAATGGATTGATGTCTCAAAAGCCAGTTCAAGAGCTGGTAATAAGATAAACCAATCACAGGTAAAAATATCAGAGTATTTGCATTATAGGCCATAAGAACAGAATCTTATGATCATGTCTTCTAAAGTTTGTATCATTCTTTCTGCTAAACCATCTATTTGAGGGTGGTAAGCTCTTGAAAATTATAGCTTTGTACCATACAAGTTGTGAAGGTTTTTCCATATTCTGAAGTGACTTTTGGATCTCTATCACTTATGATGTTTTGGAATAAGACAGTATGACTAATAACTCTACTCCATATCATTATGGCTGTGTCCATAGCTGTGTCATCTCCATGAAATGGTAAGAACATTGGGACTTTACCGTACCTATCAACTAGTACAAGGAATGCATTGAAGCTCATGTATCCTACTGGAGGTAATGCTGTTACCCAATCCATGTGAACTTTTTCCCATGAGGATTTTGGTTCTTGGATTTGGATCCTAATTATAAACTTCTTTCCTGTGGCTCTTTTTACTTTTTGACATCTGTCACAGGGCTGGAAATACTCTGCAACATCTTTTCTCCATTTTGGCCACCAAGAGTAGGTCTTTACTCTCTCTAGTGTCCTATCTTCTGAGAGATGTCCAGATAAAACACTATCATGGCATTCATGTAGTATAGCTCTTATCAGAGTTCTACCTGTCAAGGTCATAATACATGTGTGTTTGATTCTGTGGTAAATTGTTCCATCAAGGAGGTGGAATCTTCCTTCATCATATGCTTTTTTCCAGATTTCATCTATTTTGGAGGATAGTGATGGGTCTTTGCAATCATTCAACAAAATATGGCATAAGATATGACAGTTTTAGTCCATCTTGTAGCTTTCTTAAACCTTATTAAAGAATCATGTGCCAATATCTGTAACACATATGCCTTCTATATAATATTCTTCCTGCAGTAGCCATGCTGGGTTATCAGGTGTATTTGCTAAAGCCCATCTGCTAAGGCAATCTGCATTTTTATGAATATTTCTTTATTTATGAACTATATTCCTGGATAGAAATATGCCGTCTCAGCATGTGTCTATTTGATGTTTTCATGTTTAATAGGGATTTTACAGAATTGCAATCTGTAATTACATAAGACACTTTTCCATCCAAATAGTATTGCAATTTGTCTAGAGCCCACACCAAGCAAAGAAATTCCATTTGGATTTGTCCATATATTGCTTCTGTTGATTTAATTTGTCTTGAAATAAAGAAAATTGGTCCCTCAAAAGGTTTTTCATTAACAATTTGTGTCTGTTTTAGTGCATCACCTAATCCTTCTCCACAAGAATCAATGTACAGTTTGAAAGTTAGTTTCCAATCTGGTTTTAGAAGAAATGGGGCATTTGTGAGGGAATTTTTCAATTCCTCATATGCTTTTTCCCTTTCTTCAGTCATTTAATAGACTGTCTGTTTGTCAAAGAGCTTATATAAGGGTTTGGAAATTTTTGCAAAGTCCTTTATATGCTGCATGTGATATCCAGAAAATCCTAGAAATGATTTCATTACTTTCTTGGTTTGGGGCATTGGCTTTAGTAGTACTTCTGCTACTTTTTTTTGTCTATTCCCAAGCTTAATCCAGATACAACATTTCCCAGTGCTTTTAGTTCATTATATGCAAAGTGACATTTTTTCAAGGAAATTTTCATATTTACTTGAAATATCTTTTGTAAGACTCTTTCCAGTATTTTTAAGTGATTTTCCCAAGTTTCTGAGCAAACTATGATATAATAAATATAGATGATTAACCATCCTTCCAATAATCCTTCAGGAAATATGGTGTTCATCATTCTCTGACAATACGAATGTGCATTCTTAATATCAAATTCCATCCTTAGATATTCATATATCCCACAGTGGACTATTATCCTCAATATTTTTCTGGCTTTGTCTGTTAGGACATCTTGGTGAAAGCCCTTTAGAGAATTGATGGCTGTAATGAGCTTAGCCTGAAAAAATTGTGTTAATGCCTCATGGATTCTGGGTATTGGATATCTGTCAGGGATAGTATAGGTGTTTAAAGCCCTAAAGTACCCTACTATCCTGGATTTTCCATTGTGCCAAGTTATACTGAGAGGTGTAGTGACTTCTACCTGTTTATTATGTCCTACTTGTCTCAACTCTCCAAGGTCCATTAACTCTTTAATGTGTACCTCCAAGGATTCTCTAACTCTTGGGCTGGCTAGGTAAGCTGGCCTTCTTAGTAGAAGTGGATAAGGTTTTTCCAAATTAAGAATAATTTCTACCTCATGTCCAATTATTGCACCTAATGGTTCTTTATCAGTTGAAAAGGAATTTCTCTATTTAAATAAGAGGGAAATCAACTTTTCTTTTATTTTTTCTGTTAATTCTTGATTGAATTCTGCCTCAGTAAGTTGTTCACTTATGAATGAATGCTTTTCTGGGTTTGGCTCTTCATTCTTTATTACAGTAATTTGTTTCTCATTGTTTAGGAAACCAAATTTCTGTCTTTTATTTTCTCCTATGGTAAAATATATGTCTTTTTGGCTAGAGATATCTATGCCATAGATTTACAAGTAGTAATTTCCTAGTATAAAATGGTTACTAGTACAGTTGTTTATTACTACAAATTCTACTTTCACTCTTATACATTGGGAAGGGTGTGGAAACATTAATGTTAAGTCAATTATTCCAAGTGGCTTCATGCTTTCACTTGCACTACTAAATTTAACCCCTTTTATTGGTATAAGGTTTTCTTCACAATATGGCATAATTGTTTTCAAGTCACTGTTGCCAGCACATGTGCAGTATGCTCATGTGTCCAGGTTTACTTTTTCCTCTTGGTTTTCAACCATGACAATACTTATACTTTACTTTCCAAATGTATATCCCATTCCTTTATCAGGATTGGTTCTATGCAGCTTGGAATATTGTATGTTTTTCAGGCTTGTGTCAGATGTTCCAACTTGTGGCAAGTTTGAATTTACATCCATTACTACATATATTGAATCAATATTATCAATTTGTTCATTAATTATGTTAATTTCATCACTCTCAGAAGTTTCTGTTTCTTCAGTTTCTATTTCTGAATCAGATTCATCTTCTTTATCATTGTGGTCTTCTGTTTCTGAAATTTCATTTTTTTGCCTTTTTGAGGCAATTATTGACTAAGTTTCCAATACCACCACATTTATGGCATTTTCTTTGCTCATTGATTATGATTTTATTGGGTTTGAAAGGTTCTCTTGGTTTATCCTTCTTAATAAATGGTTCATTTGGAATTTTACTATCCAATTTTTTCCATGTTCTGCCAATTTTGGTTCTTGTCACTATGTCCTATAGTGCATTAATGTACTCTTATGTAGAGAATGTCTCTATGAAACTTCTCCTCAGTGCATGTTCCAGTTCTCCTCCACATTTTTTGAGTATCTTCATATGCACCATTTTTGTAAAATTTCTGAGTATAGTGCATTTAATATTTCAATTTCTTTTAAGAACCAAGTCAGAGGTTTATCCTTATGTGGGTCAAAGAAGAAATTTTCAAATGAATTTTCTATTTTGTACCTCCAGAAATAATTTTCCCACAGGGTGATGATTTCATTTTTACACCAAGACCAGGTATTTCTGCTATTTGTTTGTCATATGCCATAATACCATCTCTTTTCAGATTTTTCAAATAATGAATGTAATCTGGCAGTGATTAATTCATCTGGTATGGCATAATACTCTTGTTGAATTTCAGTTGTTTTAATGAATGAAATATGGTCATATTCACCTTCACCTGGGAATTTCGGCCATTCTTTTAGTCAAGGTGCTTCCTTCATTGTCACTTGATTGTTATCTTGATGTCTCAAGTCTGATATGCATGGATTTTTTATTCCCTCTTTTCACTTAACAAGAATTCTTATGTGAGAAAATGGGGTTTATAACTTTGGAATATTTAGGTTAGCCTCATTTATTTTATCCATTTTCTCAGTAATAAGTCTTATTTCACTTTTAATGTCATCTTTAATATTCATTCTTGCTTCATCAATTTTCTCTACATTGTCTAGAAGTAATTTTTGATGTGATGAAGAATTTTATTCCAATTTCTTAACAGAAATGCTCAATTTGTTTAATTTTTCTGTCAGATTATAAATACTCATGTCATAATTGATTGTAAAAGTTTTTTTTGTTCATATCTCTTATGTATTTATACAACTCTTGTTGTCCTTGTATTAATTTCTGAATATTGTCAATTAAGACTTTTGGTTTATTATTTTCAACCATAAATTTAATTCTGTCAATTTATTTTTTATTCTGTACAAAAATTTGTTTTAAAGATAGTGGACTATTATTTACTTCTTTTAAAGATAATAAGCTACTTTTAATGTCTTGTAGAGGTAAAATACTATTTTTGATTTCTGTTAAAGTATTGAAAACACCAGGAGACAAAGTTATTTATTTGGGAAATTGGGTTGTCTCATTCTTTTTTCCTCTTTGTCCTTGAATTCCATCAAGGTTCTTGCCATGTTGAAGACATTGTCCATGGCATCTTTTTGGATTTTTGGAATCCTGTAACTTGGGGAATATGGTTTTCTCCAGTTCTTTTTCTTGTTCTTCTTCCCTTTTTGGGGAGGTTGGTTGACTTGTGGCTTGCTAGTAGAAGATACTGGAGCTTCTTCCTTGCCTTTCCCCCTCTTTTTAGCATGATAACCCTTTGTCTTTTTGATCTGAGCTTTGGATGATAGTGGATTCCATCCATTGAAGTATCTCACTATTTCCTCCTCTTTGAGAAGCATTTTCAGGATGTGCCAGGAGTTCATCACTCCTGGTTGGATTTGTGGCAGCATTTACCAATTCTTGTCCTTGTACATGGTTTATTACTGTTTTTACTGGCTCATTTATATGTCTATTTGAGCCCTCTGAAGGTGATTTGTACCTTTTGGAGTCTCTCATACTTAGTTCCAACTCTGGCTCAGATATTATGAGAATTTTTGAGACTTGCTTTTGGGATATGGCATTTCCTTGTGTGGGTTCTGTTCCACTGGAGATTTTTCCCTTTCTTTTCCCTTTTGAGGGATCAATTCTACTTCTGCGTTCAGTTTCCTCTGATTGGATGGAGTATTGGGAACCTCTTCTAGTGGTCATAATTAAGAAAAAGAAATTTCAGGACACTAGGAATCTTTTTATGGCAATTTTAATATAGGTACTCACCTTCAGAGTTTTGAACAGTGGGTCCTGGAAAGACTAATTTCTTGGTCTTTTTTTTTCTTATTGAAAAAAGGTGTTGGAGAACTTTTACAAGTTTCTTCCACCAATCTCTTAACAGTAGCCTGGTTGTCTTGTGTTGGGTTGTTTTCAAAAACTAAAAAAGACAAATAAATATAAGTCTTTTCATAAGAAGTGTTAACTTTGAGGATATATGGCAATTTCCATGTAAAGATTGATTTCATATCTTAAAAAATAAGAGAAATGAACCAAAAAATAATTTTTGATTGTGTTTTTCATCTTTTTCTTATTTTTTCTTATTTTTTATTACATTTTATTCTTTTTTATTCTTTGTTATGATCTTTTATTATTATTTATTATTATTTGTTATTTTTTATATTTTTATTTTTAAATATTAAAATTCAAATTGAGATCATTCTTTTTGAAATTAAATTATAATATGAATTTATTTTGAATTTAAAAATATCTTTTTTAATTACTAGGGTCACTCAACAAAAGTTCTTGAAAGTCTAAGGATGTGAAAAACCATCTATAAGACAGTACAATTTCTTTCAAAATTCCTCACTAGCTTTTAAAATCAATAAATATGAAATTCTTATATAATCATATGATTATGATTATAATATTTATTTGATAAACCCAATTTGCATATTTTTAAAAGGTCTTTCAAGTAAATATTATGGCCAGGCCCCTAAATGTAAGGTTTGACTATGAAACAATAAGTAAAAATTACTGATATTTTACTTATTGTACTCTGAATGTCCTTATGAAAACTAAATAATAGGATAAGATATAATTATAATAATAAAGAGTTATTATAATTATGGTGTAAAATATTTATATTATTAAATGAATATAATAATATAAATTATATATTTAAAAGGATTGATATAATAAAACAAAGATATCAAGATATGATAGTTTATATATTTATAGCACATAATTATTGTTAAAAACAATAATAAAGATTTAATAAATTGTTTTGCAATAATAAAAATAATTGTAACAATAACATTACTAATATTAAAGTTATAAAATAATATAAATACTATTTATATTAATTTAAGAATTAAAAAAATAATAACAAAGAGAAAGTAACCTACTTTAAACACTTAATATAATAATTTTGAATAATTTCAATCCAAAATAATATAAATACAACTTATTTAAATTGTATTTACAATAAAAATTAAAAGAAATTACAAATATTCTTGTTTTTATATTGAATTAGAGATTTTTAGAGAAATTTAACAAAAAAAAAATATTCAATCATCTCAAAATTGGGGATTATAATAGAGATAAACTTTACTCTTTAGATATATAAAAGTTTTATCTAAAAAGAAGAAATCTTTCACCTTTGGTTTTAATAATTCAATGTTTTTGTTGCATCTGAGTGGGAAATAGAGTAAAAAGAGCTCTCTTCATATTAAAGTCCTCTCTACTAGAGTCCAACAGACTTCTAGTAGACGTTTAATTATGGTATCCACTGTAATTGATCAGTATCTTAAGGCTTAGTGATTATTACATCATAACTAAACAATCCTATCTCATTATGACGCCATTATTTAGAGTTATCACTATAACTCTAACTTTGATTACATCATAGGCTTGGAAGAATACTCAAAATTGTGAACTTATTAGGATTAATAATAATCCAATAGTACTTCCCAGTTTCATCACTTTTATGACTGTTAAAATTAAAATAAGATTACAATGATTGATCATAAATGATCAATTTTAAGCTTAAAATTTGATCATTAATAAATTCTAAGTTGTACACGCTATATCCATTCAGAGAATAAATTTCCATAGATTTTAATGTGATTATGGAACTTCTGAAAGAATTTCATTACATCATTAAAGCTCTATTTTTGAGGATTTTTCTTGTAACTCATCTTTTCTGTCAAAATTTACTATTTTAAACTTTAAGCCATGATTTAAGGGTGTTGTACCTTGAATATAATAATAGAAAATACATCATTCTTCACGTATAAACTGGTAGAATCTGAATATTTAATTATTTTTAAGTTTGGACTATTTTCACAACAATGTGGTCAACAGATATAGAAATTCTTTTTATAACTTGTCAAATAAAGTTCATATATTTATTTTTAAAGTAATTACCTGTAAATGTTTTTTGTTAAACTATCTATTCTGTATACTTCAAAAGATATGAGCTAAAAGCCATTAATATATGTGCTGATCATTTAAGTGCATATATTCAAGTTATTTCCTTAAGTATTGACCTTCCAGATATGATATAAAAATGTTATATGTCTAGTATTTCATGGGGAATCCAATGGTGCAATTTAGTTCAAATTTATTTCATTAGTTTCTTAGATAAACAAGAATTTATGCCTTTCTATGGCATTTTTTCTTATTACACAGGAAGTATTATCTTTACAGATATGACATACAAATGTTCTATGTGTATTTTATCCTGAAGAATCTAATGGTATAGTTTATTTCACATGTTTATTAATTATGACATGAGTTAGTCAATAATTTATGTCCATTTATGTAATTTTCACCTATTTTAAGATAATATTTTAATTCTTATTATTATAATAATCATTATAAGATCATTTTGTAACCTTTTTGGATATTCTGACATCTCTCAAAGGCTCACACAAACCTTTTGGATCAAATGATAGAGTGAGTAGCTCTTGAAGTTTGTAACACAGTGTAACTATGCAGCTTTGACCACAGGCTTAAGCCAAATGCTCCAGAGTTTCAATAAATACTTCTTTGAAAAGAAGGATTGGATGAAGTTCTTCTGAAACCGTTGAGAATAAGGTAGAAATCTCAAAGGCATTATCCTTAATCAATTCCTGAGTGTGAGCATTGGCTTTAGTCCACCTGGAATAAAACAATTTGCTGTACCCTTGAAATAGAAACACATTATTGAGTGTTTGTCTCAACCATACCCAGCTATGGGGAGTGAACTTTAAAATAGTTGACTTTGATGAAGAGTTGTATTCAGTATTGATGGGGAAATACAGGGTGTTATCTTTTTTTGTTATTATGTCCATCATTCCATGTTCTCAGCTTCCTTCCTTACATGTTGTTGATTTCCAAGTAGTAACAAGCCGCTACCATGTAGGCTTAGGAAAGAGGTGGTTATGATTGTATAATATCAAGTAATTTATTGAGACAATTAAGTACTGGTAAATTGAATTACTAAGAAAAAATGTAGCAGTAGGTAAAATATATTACGATAAATTGAGGTAGTATTGGTAAGTATATCTGGTTAGTTAATATTGGTAATTTAAATGAAAAAACTAGTGTCTAAATTTTGAGAAAACTGCAGTAGCTCTAAAGATCAAAAATGAAAAAAATGACTACACTCTTTTCACACAATAGTTACAGCCCAAGTAGATGATTTTAGTGCACAAACAGTACTCAATTCAGGTTTATTCTTAATTAATAATAGATAGGTGTTTCTTCACCTCCACTGAAACCATGTATTGCAAGGATTAAATTTGCTCTTTGGATATTAATTCTTGAGCTGTGTGAGGAAAAAAGAGACAAAAAAACTAAAGAAGATGAACTTCTATCTTTTTTTGGTAGGTGTTCTGTTTCTGCATTGAAAAAATATTGCTGCAGTTCTGTAGCAGATGACATCATACTGTCAAAATCATGTCATATCAGATTGATATTTTCCAAAATTATGGAAATATTTGATCAAAATGTAAAGTTATATTAATTGGAACTAAAAAGCTTATGGAGAAGTACTTTCAAATATCCAATATTCAAAATCTTGTGGCTTTTATTTCAGAAAAACACAAATTATAAAAAATAAAGCCAAAATCATTCTTGCTTTTTCAAAATCACAAACTTAATCTATATCATGATGAATTTGGTATTCCAGTTTGCTTATATATTCTAGAATTATTATTTGTAATGTGTTGACTTATAGGACAAAAAATTTTACACATGTTTCTAGCCAATTAAGATCAATGTAGGAAAATGTCTCTCTTTATTTTTTGAGAAAAGGCCAAAAATAAGAATCCCTTTGGCTTCAATTGGTTCTTCTGGAGTCAGACCCCAAATTAATTTATTAGAGGTGGTATTTGTAGCTTTTTGTCCATGACTATGGATTCTCCATAAGGGAAATGAATCATGGGTAACAAATTTTCACTTACCTTAATGGAGTTCAGAAGCTAAGAGCCAAAATATTCAAAGGTTGTATTGAATGGCTCAGGGGTCTCATTTTGAATCTTGGAATTGAAGTCAACCTAAAATTGTCATTTATAAATTATACTTTGTTTTATCAAGGTATTCTCTCATATACCTCTTCACTCAGTTAAAACACATGAATATAAATTTGGCCAATTCTAATAGCTTATTAAATCTCACTATAAGGGTAAAACTAATTTGACTATTAATTTGATTATTCTGGCTAAAATATGATGAGAATTTTCTACAAAAATGTAATGGCTGTAATTATCAACTCTCTTCAATGTAAATAAGATTATTAATTCAAGATATAAGAGGTTGAATGTTTCTTATTTATGACTTATTTGTGTGTCATTGATATATTTTATGTCCTATTTGAAGAGAATATCTGTTATATATGTATAAATATATTTCAGTACAATTTTGTACCAAATACTATGAAACTAGAAGCACCCAGGGCTAAAATGAGAGCTTAAGTGGGAGATAAATTTTGGAGCTGAAATATATAGACATGCTTTAATGAATGGAATGAAAGTTCTTGTAGTTGAATTGTTTCCTTTTCAGGTCATTTAATTGCATTCCCCTTTTTATTTACCAAATAATATTGAATAAATATACTTCTTTGATAGAATTTTGAATATTTTTGGATTTGTCTCAAATGAAGGTTTAATTTCCATCTATGAGATATTTTTTAATTATTTTTCTTATATAAGATCACAATTAATTTCTCTTTCATTATTCTCTATAAATCTCTTGGCCACTTTATTTTAATCCAAAGTACATTTCTTATTATTAAAATGAATAAGAGTCTCTTAATGTATAATATTGATTTAACTTTTAGTTAATTTCATTCTTACAACCATATTATATTCTATCTTAGAATCTTTGACTTGACCTCTCATGCTGAGATATTTAACTAAATCTTCAATTAATAGCATATAACTATGGATTAAGTTTCAAATTATATACCAACTATTACTTAAAATAATATATATTTCAAAAAATGAATGATTTCCAGTTCTAAAAGACTTGAATATTTTGAGTTTATTGATTAATTTTACAAGTGTCTATTTAGGAAATAATTTTAATGATATGGTTTTTTTGAAAATGAAACTCAGTTCATTCTTCAAAACATAACTCCAAGAATATTTCTTGATTTATCTTTATTTGTTATGTATAATTATGAACTAATATTTTTAGATCCATATAATATTTTAAAGAGAGATTTTTGGTAATAATTTTTTTTATTCTATGAAGATATTTTTTATTGAAACTAGTTTTAAATTTATCAGTATAATAAAAAATTTATTCTATAGCAAACTTAATATTTTTGTTTGGGCCTTATTTTCCTGAGAATAATTCCATCTCTATAATATAACATTGAGATCTAAATAAAATATAAAGGCTTATATATTAGGCTTTGAGATTATTTTAAAAGCTAATTTCTTCAATATTATGGTTTCCTTTTGTAAAATTAAATCTCAAAAATTCCATTGGTTATTTCTATGACTTTTCTCTACTGGATACTGGATATATCTAATAAAAATAAAATTTATTTATTATTTATACTTAATTGAGTAAATATTTGATGAATAATCATTCCACCTACTAAAATTTTCCATTCATAACTTAAAGAAAAAATAAGAGATGCTAATGGACCAATTGTAAATTTCTCTGAGTTTTTACATGGAAAATAATGGTCTCAATAGATTCCACAAGTAAATGAGGAGCCATGAATTCAAGGGGCACTAATTATATAAAAAAATAATATCATACTCCTGAGGAGCCAATAGGTAGACTTAATGTATTTTTCTCATGCTGTAAAAAAAACAGGAAAGACACCCAAAGTGGTTGTTTATGGCAATTCCTTGCCTTAACAATTTCATGGCCAATTAGCCCCTTGTGGTGTTTAGTGGCCTCTGGGCCACACCCACTCTTTCTAGACAATCCTGGCCTCAACCTCAATTTATGGCCCACAAGCCATATCCTGAACACTATGACTTTTTAGGCCATTTCGAGAATCCTTTCCACCAGGAGATCCCACTGGAATTGAACCTGGGGGGTCCTCTAAACATGCCAGGGTAATATTTCCCCTTCAGCCATAATCAGGCCCTCTGGTCCACACACACCCTTTGATTAGGGGGTCTTTGACCTAAATGGACCTTTTGGGCCACCTAGGACCCCTACATCCTCTAGGGTCAATATGACCCATACTGTAGGCACCTCTAGGCCCCTCTTGGCCTAAACCCAATGAGTCCAAAGGGAGCCAATGGGCCATACCCTTTGAGTTCCAAAACACATTTTGACCCACCAATTCTTAAGGGTCAAAATGGCCATATGTACTATGAACCCTCAATATTCAAACAATGGTCTCTGGAAGTCACCAGAGGAAATAAGACATCCTTTAAAAGGATTTCCCCTCAAGACAAGGGAAAGCCTTCCCCAGTCCTGGAATCATGACTGCAGGAACCATGAATGGGGCATATATGATATTAGATACCATTATGAACTATTTTTACTCATCAATTTAATGGTCACCATTTCAAGACTCAATTATCCCATCTGAAGTAAAGTCACCAGTCTGACAACCAATTTCAAAAGGAAGCTTCCAAGGAAAGCAATTTTTTAATTACTGGGGACACTCATAAGACCATTTGAGGACACCAATCCCTTGGCCCTCCAGGTATTGGTTCTTTCCACTCCAACAGTATTCCCCCAAGGGAATACTGGCCAAGAATTTTTGCAAGGGTAATTCAGAAATTTTTTTATCTTCAAAATAAGCTGTCAAATAATCAAGAGCTCCAGTACTCATTGGGAAACTCAATCAATTCATAAATGCTGTATTCAAGCAATCAGTATGTAATTGACCTCTTTGGGTCAATTCATTCATACACTGTGGGTGTTAAATACACACAGCTTCATTTATCAAGATGGCCAAGCTGTATTTTCCCAAAAACAGTCAATAAAGTTATTTACCAATTATACAGCTGGGTTCTCAACCCTCCAAGATCAGTCTTCCAGCTTTTCACATATACTGGCCATTTTTCCAACCCCTGAGGACTTCTTCCCCAGTTAGTTAATATATTGGACTTATTTTTATTATTATTTCTTTTTCTTTTTGGTAGTAAATGCTGATATTCATAATTAATTAACTTTCAGCTTTGTCTTTTCCTGTAAGTGAATATTGGTAGTCACATCCTTTACTGATTCCATTGTTTCTTCTGGAAGTTTTAAAAATTCAATTGAGGATTCATTTGGTTGGCTCTTTGTCCTTTGGGTTCTTTCTTATCATCTTCTACATATTTGTACTTGCACTTGTTCTTTGTTAAAGAAATAAATTCTGCAGATGATTATTTATTCTTTTGGAGCCCTCCAAGTGAGTTCTTGATTCCTGAGTACCAGGCCACTCTTGTTATTCTCAAGAGCCCCTGTGACATGCACTTAATAATATAGAAAGAAAAAAATAAAAAGACAGTTCAGTAATATGAAATAAAAAATGAAATAGCACCTGTGAGAAGTAAAAGCATTTCAAAAGAGGGAAATACAGATGGAATTTCCAAAGTATGACTTTTAAGCTTCTTTTGTCTCAGTATATTCACCGTAAATTTGAAACAGAGACCAAAAATCCAGAGATATATCCTATGGCATCTTTTCTCAAATAGTAAACTTAAATTGAAGAGACAATTGAGTTATGTGATTATTTATTAAATCACTGGGTGAAATAATATTGTATAGAAATCTACAACTAGAATATTGTGTGCACTCCATTTTCAGATGTAAGATACTTCTCAAAAAAAGTGAAAAGGCATATTTTTAATCCAAGACATCTTTTTATTTCATTTCTCATTCAGCCATACAATTCATTTTTTGACTAACCACCACTAATTTACCACATAAATTCCAGAAATATTGTTTTATACACATATCAAATACCATATTTTACATTCAATAAGTCAATTATTGAGTTAAATTCACTTATGCCTTTTTCATCACTTATTACATATGATCTAAATTTGGGCATGATAGGTTCTCTATTGGGTAATTTTCTATCATTGATGAAAATTTTATTATACTTAACTTCTCTCCCTTTTTAATATGAATATTTAGATTCATTTTCACTCATTTTTTGATTATTCATACCACTTGATCATCTTGATTTGGATGATTTTCCTCTATATTTTCGTTCTCGGTTGAAATTCACCATTTAAAATAGATACATGTTTTTTATTAGATTACTCCACTTTTGATTCATCCCACAATTAATTTCCTTTTTGAACCAAACATCTTTTTTCCAAGCTGGTTATCTATTAGACGCGTTAAAATGAGATTTGGATTATACAAAATGTATATTTTTCCCTATTATCAATTACATAATACGTCAACAAATCCCAGTACTACAAATTTCAAAAAAAATATAAATATGAAAAGACTATCAAAAAAATCTTTTGCCATAAAATATATTAAATTAATTCTTCTTTTATTGAATTAGGAATTTGAATAAATGAAATATTGTACAACCATTTCAGAATTATTTTCACTTCCCCTCCAAATTAAAATTGAGGGAAGCAAAATATATTGGGCTTGCATAAAACTAACTGCCTCCATGTTGGAGTTTTGAGCAACAAATATTGAGGGAGATGTCGAGGCCTATGAAGATGACTGTCAGAGTTCAATACTTTAATTTACTAACTCAGCCCTTGAAGTTTCGAAAATTAAGCAAAACTGGTCTTTTGTAACAAATTTGAGCTACTGTGGGTACCCTTAAATCAATCACACCTTTCAAATAAGCCCAATTCAAAAAACCACTATATCATGTGAAATGAGATCAAGAGACTAGATAATAGAATATTATAAAACATGAGTAATATTTGTGATGTCAAGATTAAAATTCAGGATGTAAGAAAATGGTCTCTTTCTGTAAATATCTATTTTTTAAAAAAAATCTCAACCATAATTTGCTGCAGTGCCCCAAGTGGCGTTGTGGGAATCCAATATTATTGGTCAGACGGTTGTGGTGACAATTTTTCTGTGTTTCTTCCAGCAACCTATTGTTTATGTCATCAAAAACTTCCGATAGTACGTCCTGCATATATTTATGCTAAATATTGAGATTTCTTTGTTTGCCATCAACCACACAGTTCTTCGCGTATTTGTCACAGATTCCATTAGTGCCTCCAATACTGAGCAGTTTTTGATATTAAGCAGCAGAACAGTTCATCAACTGAAGATCAAAGTCAATGTAAAATGTTAGTCCCTTTTTGCACAGTACTTTTTGAAGCAGGCTTCGCATTGTGCTGTTCTTTGCGCCCCGTTTCTCTGAACTTGGTTGTCAATCAAGGCGCATGCCAAGCATGCCGGCCATTCTGTACTTTTAGTTGGACCTGCATTCTGGCTGGCTATTGCAAAGCCATTGTCAAGAAAGGCTTCAATCTCCTCTTGCTGGAGAAAACTCATAAAGTTTATCAACAATTTCCATGAGTACGGGAATTCAGAGACTTTTTCAAAAGACTTTAAGAGCAAAGTTCTTACCTCAAATGTTGTTTCTTCCGTGAGAACGTTGGTTTTTGCCGTTGCATAGTAATTAGGTAGGTAGATAATTAGGGGAGCTTGGGGGCCAGAGTTACACCCAAAAAACGTCGGCCGTTTATTATAACCCCCTGATGCAAAAGTTCCGTCAAATGTGTTAGGAACTCTTTGGATCCCGATATCCAGAAAGGTCAGCGTTATTGCTACCTTCCCAGTGTTTTGTGAGGCTTACTTAGGTATCCGATAGCCACTAAACGCAGACACCGAAGTCTTAGCGTAGGCGGCGAACAGTGCAGTTCCGTTGGGATCTACACTACTTTTTAGCATTTTTTTGAGGTTAAAATTTGGAGTTCAAGAAAATTTCAGCTTACATGCCATTGTTTTAGGATCCTCGGGGTCGATACCATCCGCGTTCTGGTATATTTCTCGTCAGTACAAAGCTACCAAGTGAGAAGGCCATCCAGAATTGCTTACCGAATCCACAGCGATAATAACATCAAGTTTTCGCGCTGGTTGAATCAAAGTGAACACTGGAATACTTTCTCGAGTAAAACCACAATCCGCCATCAATAGCATTTCACGATTTTTGTCTTGGAACCCAGCGGTCCCGAAACCCTGGAAAGGGTTTGGTACCTACGCTCAATAGTTTCAGCCTGGACGTTAATTCCACAGTATAGAGTCTAGAGTACACCTACCTTTCCTTCAAAGTCTTCACCACTAATAAATGCATCCAAAAGCTTCAGAAATAAAGGCTTGCTTTGTGTTCTGCTCGGTGCATCTCCAAGCGAGAATATGTTACTAGACATTCCCATGACAAAGCTAGCGTGAAGGCGAAGCATAGAAGCGACGGTCGGATGAAAAAAAACAAAAGCCGGTGTCAGTCAACGGGTTTGAGCTATGCCCACCAAGACTAAAGTATTTGTTTACCCAGCATTATCAAAACCCCTGACGCATGCCCCGGGTTCACTGGAGAACAAAGGGGAAGGAGAGCCCAGATATTCTATTGGTATCGAGGCGTTCAGGTAAGGATGCCACACACCAAATTCTTCTGGTGTAAATTCATCTGGTTCAGAATGAAGAAACAAGTTTTCATTTTTGCAATCACTAGTAGCTAGGAAAATTGAAGTTTACACGTAGGAGTTTCGGGGGTGAAGTCCTTCTTTTCTCCTGGACGGCTGATGGTAACTGCCAAGACAAAAGGCGCACTCCGTTCTTTATAGCTTTTCGTTTCGCGAATACTCGACCAAAGAACCCCAACACCTTGTAGGGACGAATTTTCAGCGCCGTCTGCTCTTTCTCATGGTAAAATGTGATAACGAAGAGGAGATTTAGTCGCGGTTCTCAAGTGACTTGTCCGTCCTAGGGAATCGCCCTCACATGAAATGTCTAGACAAGATTCGACCCCAGGCGCTAAAGTTCCACAATAAAATTGGATAAGGAATGCTTGTCTGAGCGTATGGGACAAGAGAAAGCGAAGTCCACACCCTATTAAGAGCACTTACTCTACGATACTGACGGGAAACCCCGCTTTCTTCTTCTGCTTGACTACCTTGTATACTTTCGGGTAGTGTTTGGCAATATTCCAATCCCACAAATCGTTTTCCTCAGTCAAACGCCAGTTTAAAGAGGGAATCCGAGGAAAATTAGATGTTGACTATGCGGAAAAATCTTAATAAGCTTTTCTATGAATACCCACTACAACAAGAAAAGCACATCAAACTTGAATATACTCTCACCCATGATCCCAAAAGCCAACTTCCTCTGGCAAATACAATATTTAATCAGAAAATGGTTTGGTAGAATACGGCAAGACAAAGTTATAAAAGGCAGATCCACAGAATTGTATTATTCTACATACCCTGAAACCCCGGCTGCATAGTTCGCCAATTGAAGAATCCCACCGATCCCAGCTTTGTTTGCTTTTTCATTTCTTGAATCAAAAGCATCGAGAATAGATCCTCCCAGACATAATGCTCGAGCCCCGCCTCCACTTAACGCAAAACCGAAATTTGGTAAGGTTTTGGCCTGAAGGCCTCCGCGCTCCTCGGCCTTTTTCAAGAACTTTTCAATGTTAAACTCCGATAAATTGACCCGTGAGAGGTACTCCCGCCAAAGCGGAATAGACTTTTCCGCTCTTTCTTTTACGTAGGTGTATTCTGCGGAATAAAGGTGCGACTAAATTCCAAAGGGTGTTAAAAAAGCAGGTAGGTTTAATCCAGTGGAACGTTGAAGCCTACCTCGCCTTGCTTTGGGGCTCTTAAGAACAGCTTTTCTGGACAACTGCTATGAATCGGGGCGTAGTTACCCGAAGGAGAGTTAATCAGTGCGAGATCTCGACGCCATAAACACCTGTTCCTCGAAGATGCCCAGCTGAAGTGAGTCAGCGTGAGCCAAACGGTTACAAAGAAGAGCCGCATGTGACCCAAGTGTAATGAAATAGCTACGTTCAAACTAGGGGGAGCTGAATGAAACGCAGCTAGGGAGCTGCTCCTGTCAACTAAGTCTAACTAATGTTTAATCAATCTAAAGGTGTTCGACCTGAACTTTTATACGAAAGTTATGCCAGATTGGCTACCAGCTGAAACATGAAGAAAGCTCAAGTCATCACAGTGTCACTTTTCCAACTTACTGTTCATCAAGCAAGCCCGAAGATAGTACTTCAAGGTCTAGGAGGACGTCCTGCCATGTTTTAGCCACGTTTTGATACAAATACGACAGGCTCCCCTTCTGCGTGATCGAGGATGCTGAAATCTCTCAAACGACTGAGAGTAAAAAAGTACAAGCGCAGTGGCAATAGAGTCTATACTTTCTCCGTGGCACGCAAGGCCCCATCGTAGCTTGTTGATCATTGTTGCAGCCTGCGAATCGTAAGGAAAAAGCGCTCATGCAAGTTGCAGGCGTATATGAGTTTTGTGGTAGTGGTAGAATGTGAGAGGTGATCTTATTCTAGCATACTCAAAGTGTTTTTGAATACTCGTCTGATCTATTTAAGAGAAGTCATAGAGTGTCCATAGCAGATATTACAACAGCTTATTCATGTTTAATTTTTGTGGAATAGATTTAAAATTAGTAGCACTCCTGCTAGTTTTTTTCTTCAACTCATGACAATTTAAAGCCATAACTGTTCGTTGCGAGGGTCACTAAGCTGCATATCAAACAAAAGTCAGAGGAAAACACAATTTTTTATATGTATGACACCAGAACACGGCCGAAGCTCCATCAGCTGATGGGGTTTTCTCGAATTTGAAACCATGAAGCTCACTAAGACAAATTGGTACCAGTGGAGCTGTCAGATTGAAACTACCTTACCCATAAAGGAGGCGATGACTCACGCACCCATCGGCTCGTCTAAAAAGAGCACTAGGTTCAAACAAAGGACTAGTCCGCTATGCTTGCTGTTGTGGCTATGTGCCAGTGTCCTGTTAAAAAACATCCCTCTCTAACATGTGGGACACCTTGGAGACATCTGCGGAAAAACCCTATCGAAGTTTGCTTCATGCCCCTCTCTGAGCCAATGTCTTGGAATATGAGTCAGGAACACCACCTCAAGCTCATATTCATGATTTCCAAAACACACTTGCAAAATACAACTCAATCACTGTTGACAAGGATTTAGGACCGGCTGTCAAACTTACATTGCCAGCTGTCACTTGTATGTGCACTCTTGAACATGTCGAAGGATTCATAGGCGTTGTTCAAACTCTTCAAAAACTTCAAACCATTCAGCCTTCCCATTGTGGTTAGTCAGGCATCTATTGATAATTACTCGTCTTACGAATGATAAATCGAGAAAGGCCCATCGATAGAAAATCTAAAACATAAAGACCAGCAAAACGCTCTCCGCACAAAAGCCAGTCAAACAATGGTAAAAGTGGATCGGAAGAAATGCATACGAGGTTCATGAGATAAATTCCATCAACTTATCCTTTATAATTACACTTTGAAAGATCTTTAACTTAATGAAAGAATGTCGGTCAAATTACATGCTACAGCTAGAAATCAATTGGGCACTATTAAAATTGAGGCAGATACCAAGAAATTCTCCTGAAATTGACTCATGTCCATCTCAGATTTTTTTGTAAGTGGTATATTTTCATTATTGAATTCGAAGTAAAATAGACAATTCCTGTATAAGTACTCCAAAGCTTTGAAATAAGCCTTAAAAATATATCATTCCTGAGAAATACCACTGTGGTATGTTATACAATACAGCCATGGAGAGATCCTATATGGATTACACATCACTCAATTTAAACATTAAAGAATATGAATATTTATTCACTCTACTATTCCCCACACAAAATAATAGAGCTTTAATTTTTCCAAAATCTTAAGCCATAAAATATGTTCTTTGATCATCAAAAAATCCTTTTTATTTTGACCCAAAAAGGAAACATGGTGATTAAGAAGACTCTTTCTGAAATTTTTCCTACAAATTAATCTGAAAAAACCTTGGATTCCATCCAGCTTTACAAGATTTGTGGCAATTTAATGTGAAGAGTAAAAAACGATGTATTTATAGACTCATCAGATATGAAACAAATTTGAGATTTCCAAGAATATCAATTAAATAGAATAATAAGTCTTTCTTTTATGATATATATACGGTGTTGGTAAAAGCATGTAAGCCTTTATATGTTTTTACCAATTTATGGCCAAAACACATAATGTTTTTCTAAAAACACGTAAGTGACATCTATTTTGAAAAAAATCCTCAGGAAGCATTGTGAAGAATTTTTCAATTTTTTTGATAATATTTCCTCAATTGTGGGATTTTAAGATCCTCAAGTTTTTTCATATTTTTTTTGCCAAATTTTTCTGAATTGGTAAATTTATCAAAATGGCCAATTTGCTTTTCAAAAATTAATTGAAAAACTTCCCACCTATGAATTTCCTTAATTTTTTCAAATAGTAGGGTTTAATCTTGAGAATCAAAAACAAGAAGCCCATATTTTTGGGAAACTTCTTGGGTGGGTCAATTGGAGGCCCAAAAAGTGTTTTTTTATATATTTTTGTTCATGTTTGTAAGTAAATTGAAAATTCAATTTGTGGAATTGTCAATTCCATTTATGCCATCAACAATTCCATAAATGACATTAATGGCATCAAAAATGCCATGAATGACATTAATGGCATCAATAATGACATAAATGTCATTCATAGCATCAATAATGAAATAACTGACATTTATGTCATCGAAAATGCCATAAATGACATTTACGTCATCAAAAATGCCATAAATGACATTTACGTCATCAAAAATATATGATTATTTGGGTGGCCTCACTAGCTAATTCAAAAGGCTTACTAATGATTTTCTAGATCCCTTTGATATTTATAATTACACTAGTTTCCTGGAGGTGATGGGGATAAATACTTGAACCAAATTGAAACTCTAGGCCTTCTTAATGATTTGAAAGAATTATGAGTGCTTCATAATGCTAGATTATAGTATTTTCCATCAAAATACTTATTTATGATACATATATACATATATATTATTAGTCTCAAAAAATGAGAAACTCACAGTGTACTGAAATCTTCCTACTATCATGAAAGATGGTTATATAAAGAAGATTTTTGGCTTATAAAAATATTTGAGATTTGTTATTATTAGTTTTAATTATGATTTAATTCTAATATTAAAAGAAATAGAGAATTTTGAAGCTTTATTTGACTAGTGCTTCGTTTTTCAACTATTTAAATTTTGAATAATTGTAACCTAGTAAAAGGGAAGATGAAACATTTTCATAAAATAGAATCAATTGATGAAGTAGAATATTAGAAATATATGAATACAAAATACAAAGCCTCATAAGGGTATAAATTTGAATATATTTCGAAAACTTCAAAATTAGTACAATATCTAAGTTGTAGATCTGAGAATTTGAAGTATCCATAGATTAGAAAATTAATAGGTATAATGACAATTAGCATTAAATTTTCAATATTCTTCTGAATGATTCTGAAAATATAAATGATAAAAGATTTTTAAAAAAAATATTTTCAGAACGAGTAAGGGATTTTAGATAGGTGTTTAATAAGGCTTTCTTGTATCTCCTAATTCATCTTCATCATTTAACGAGACTATTGAAGACAAAATTAAGTATGCATCAAGAAAGGGGTAAGCTGTAATTTAATTTGTATTCTCAATATACCAAAAATAATACAAATCTAAAGGAACATGATTTATATAAAACTTTTTTGAATAAAAATTTGAGTAATCTTTCTTTCCTTACAGGATTTGGTAATATACACAAAATCTACGTTATTTGTTTCTACCAAGGTATTATTAATATGATGTTCGGTTAATATTCTTTTTGAAAAAAGCCTGTGATTAATCACTTATGAGTGCTATTTTAGGCTGATTAGGTAGAAAATATTTTATAATTCTATTCTTTTTCTTATTCGTCTCAAAAATTAAATAGAGCAAGTATTAAACCCATATAACTCGAATCCTTGAGATCAAAATTTTTGATTCATAAAAGCTACAAATACAAAGAATATCTAGAAAGTTATTTTTTGTAATCTTAAATGTGCAGGGAAAATATCCAGATATGAAATGAGATAAGTTTCACAAAACGTATCCTCCACATTCTCAAAATTTCTAGAGAGTTTTCTCAAGTATCCAAAGATTGATATCATAGGGTTTTAATATGTTAACTAATTTAATTCATGGAATATGTTGATGATTAAATTGGATTTAAAATTATATATTTCACCAAAAAGAAATTCTATGTAGGTTTGAAGAGTAGAGTAACATACCAATGAAATGTTCTATAGAAAATTATTTTATACAGTTGGATAATTTTAAGCATGGAACCACTTCTTTTTTAGATAGCTATAAATATAACTTTGGTCATAAAATATAATCTTAATTGGTAAGTGAGATAAATTTATATTTATTCATTCACTAATGGTCTCCATCCCACTGTGTTTCTATTTTAGAGCCTTCATAGACCCCTAGAAGTACTTAAGTAATTATTTATCCATACTAAGAGCATAAAAACATCGCTATGTAGATTTTTGCCTATGGATACCACTCATTACGGCAGCTATGTTCCTATCTATAAGAATAATATTCAAAAAAATTCAAATCTTTCAAATATAGATATATTGGACTTCATTATATCCCTGTAGACTTATACCTTTAAATCTCAATCTATCACGCTCAAGGATTTACATCAATTAACTTTTTTCTATCTTCAAAACGGGGCATATATCGTATAAAAGAATAACAATTGGACTCACTCAAATTTCCGAGATTTTTATTCTGTGTATATTTGTTTTTCCAAATGATAAGAAATAATCCTTTTTGAATTTTTATGGATAAAATTTTTTCTGTATTTTCAAAGATTTCTTATGATTACAATATCTCCATATGATCTTTTCTGTAATAATGATGTTTCCAAGTATACTTTGCTTTTTATCATAAATTTAATCTCCAATTTTATAATCATAGCTTATATACTCTTATAGATTAATAATTTATCAGACTCCATTATCATTTTCAACCCAATCATTTGTAATTTTATAGAAATTGAACAAAGGGGAATCAATTCCTAATTTTATTTTCTATCTCAATAGCCTGCATATTATTACTTAAATTATTCCCTTCTCCCTCCCAGCGCAATTTCCAAGTAAAAATCTTTAGCTTTCCTTCATGGAATCTTCCTGTAATTTTTCCAAGAGAAATGTAAAAACTAATTTATTGTTTTTAAAACCATCTCAATTCAAAAACAATATGTTTTTCTCCTAAATTTGAGCTAATAAGGTTTAATACTGTGTACTGAATTTTGAAGATGTATGGAATTTAGGCTCTTAATCAACCAATAATACTTTCAAATATAGAAACTTGTCTTTCTTAACTGAATTCATTCGTCAATTCTCCATTAAATAGAATAATGAAAGTTTCAAGTGAGTTATTTAATTTATTTTAGGAACTCAATTTTTCAAAAAATGAATTGTCTTTCTTTGTGAGAAAATTCCTTCCATTCCAAAAGTAAATACCGAATTCACTCATCCTAGATTTCCATAAATAATTTTTTTGCATCTAGTCCGGATCTTTATTTAATTTCATATTCTGGAATCATGGCTATAAAAAGAATGCGTTTTTTGTTCTTTGAAATATATATTTCAATGAGTTATTATAGCCTTAGCTCATTTCAAGCACTGAAGATATAATAATTTATACTATGAAAAAGGTTATTGACCTTATACTTTCCAAGATATGAATTATTGCAACATGAAATTTGAGAAGTTTTTGTATGAAGAAAGAGAAGATTATTGATGGATTCTTTATTCTCAAACCTTAAATTAGTACTCTTCAATTTTATTATTCTTAAGAATAAAATTCTCAATAATTCAGTAAGCTATGAGGAAAATATCAATTGACTGTTGTAGAAATAAAAGCTTGATAATTAATTTGGATCAAATAGCTTCCAAAGCTTAAACCTTTTTCTTATTTTTCTCAGAATCATAAAACAATAACTATAATTCATTTAGGTAAGTATTATGTTTGAGCGAAAGATAATATTCTATGGTTATTTCAAAAGAGAAGTGACTTTTATTGAAATATTTGGAATATTTAGCATAATTTTTGAATATTGTGAGATTTATATTGTTCTTTTTTCAAAAATATATATCTAATTTCCTTAATTTTACTCCTTCGAAAAGTCAGATTTTTTTATTTCGAATCCATTTTAAGTTTAGTGCAAAAATATCCTTTCTATCACTAGGTGTGAATCATTAAAGAGGAAATTATTATTATTCCCGAATTTTTTTGAAGAAACTTTTAACTTTGAAAAATAAAATTGGATTTTGAAGTAACAAATGATGCATGTGGGCATAAAAAGTGAGCTCAAAATAAATTAAGCTTACTTTCAAAGATTTTTCAATTAATAGGAAAAAAAGTAAGAAAATTGATAAATTTCTGAGTGAATACACAAAAGGATTCATTATGTCTAGCTCCTACTATAACACAAATGCATTGTTTTACCAACAAGGAATATATATTCAATATAAATTCCAAGAAATATTTAATTTCACAGAAAAAATCTAACAGATAATTTCTTTTAAATTGAGCTAGGGGCATGATTCAGGAGATTAATTTTGGAGAATGGTCTCTAAGAACTCCTTTGAAGTAAAACACACCCAAAAAGGGAGTTAGTGACAGAGCTTATGGTTATAAAAGATTCTTGAAACCCCTTTTTGGGTGGTTCAAATCTTATAATTATGAAGTTTATTTTTCCACATGTGTTAAGAGTCCATAATTAGCTCGTAGTGTTTGTTTGGAAGTTTAATTTGTTGGTTGTATCTTTATTTGAACTAACTATAAGCACAAAGACTTCTAAATTAAAATAAAAGATAGGTAAAAGAATATCTTTATCTCCTGAAAGCATCTTCACAAGAGTAAGTATTCCTCTAAAAGGGAATTTTTCATCATGATATAATTTAGCGTCAGAGTTTCATCCCTGGAACATGGTATTTAGAAAAAAATAGAGCTTATTTTTAGCCCCCTTTTATCATTTTGAACCATATATGATACTGTTTTATTGTGAATTTAGGCTTTTAGGGCTAAATATGTGCCATAATTAGTGTTACTTTTTCTCAAAAAATCTCATTGTACATATTCTTTTAAAAATGAATCAAAATTCCTTTGGTGGATTCAAAACCACACTGGTAATTGAGCTCAAAGAAATTTAAATAAATCAAATCTCAAATTGAAATGAACTTTTGCATGAATCTCAACAATTCACACAAAGAATTAAGGATTGTTTGGGATTTTTTTCCTTTAGAGACAACATTAATTTTTATTATCAAGAATTATCTTTCTGATTGGTTTTAGATTAATTGATATATTTAAACTATAACTTAATATTATATGTGCAATACAATTCAAAATTTTAATTAAAATAATGTCAATATAAATTTCACCTATGTCAATCCAAGCTCATTTTTGCAATACACATGTAAAATTTTACCAACTAGACTTCAATCCTTGATAGATTCTCAAGTACAAATAATCCTTCAATTTGAACAGAAAATGATGGTTAAATACCTATTTCCTTTAAATTCGATCAATCTTTTTTCCCGATTTCCATACTGCATTATTCTATCACCAAATTTATCTTCAATAAATTGAGCTACATAATCTTTAACCACGGTTACCCAAAGAAAAATTCAATTCAAATTAAACTGTTATTTCTGTTTTTAATACTTTAACATGAGAAAACACAATCTATATATCCTTCAATTTTGTGTTGTCTTGTCGATTAAAATAGTAATCTTGAAATTTCATAAATTCAATGATAAAGTGTTTTTTTCATAAAGGTGAGTTTTTTTAAAATATTTTTTGATATTATTTTTTACCCTAACCCTAACCCCTGTTATCTGCTTCGATATCTATAAAAATGATGAGAGTTTTGAAATGAATGTGAATAATAGAACCAAGAAGCATGAAATCATTTATAGCTGAGAGCTCTTTCATAAAAAGATTTGGTTTCTTTGAAATATCAGAAATTAACTTTGGGGGCTGAGTCGAGTTAATTCAGTAATTTTAATATTGGCCTTTTGAGGCATATAGCCAAAAATATCATTATAAATTGAATTTGTGATAATATAATATTTCGAACTTTATTTTTTAATAATTAAAGGGAAATATACATTTGGAAAATATCAAAATTTCCAGAAGATTGATGGCAAAAACTTGAATAGATGGTGAATTGGAGTTAGGGGACCATAAATATTAACTAAATTAAGTTTTCCTCTGTTTTTCCTCTATTAAATAGAATTTTAAAATCTCATTTAAGCTCACTTAATTCATCATTATTAAAACAAACTCAATAGTTAGATTATCTATCAATTAATCTGATAATGTTTCTTTACATTGATGCTATAGATCTGCTTCCATGAAGTAATATAAAGTAATCCCCCATTAAATTTGGAATTTTGATGGGGCTTCCACATATAAGTAAAATTTATCTATTTTATTTCATGAATATCACTTGTATCATATTTATATCAAAATAAGCTGTGAAAATATGTACACCTATTAGAGCTTGAAATTTATTCAATACTTCTTAATAATAAGTACAGAGTTTCGAAATGAAATGGGAAAGCTCAGAGATTTATAATACCTGAGATACATAATATTATGGAGATCTTATAGATATCAAATAAAACTGTTCTAGTTTCTTTGATAAATTAATTTGATTTTTGAATTACTTTTCTATTTTAAAGGTTTGCTATTATCTGATTCTTCTAGAAAATAATTACCACAAAACCTTTCATGAATTCACTTTCAGAATAACAATGGAAGTACTTCATCTCCTTCAATAGAGTCATTTCCATATTTTAATTCTTTTAAATTCACTTGAAATCAATTAATATCCTACTCTTCTCACTTTTATGGTAATGAATAATCTATAAGAATAGATATACCTAATATTGGATTTTTTCAGTTTCATATATGTATTATTCTGCGTTTTACTATGATTCTATAGTATATCTATGAATCACATAATAGGAGCCACCAGGAGAACTTCCATTTTATTTGAACTTTCAAATATAAAAAATCAAATTGGAAAAATATATTGCACTATATATAGATTAATTTGATTTAGTTTTAATCAATTTTTCTTGGGAAAAAAGCAAACAATCAGAAACAATGAGAATTTCTCTATTTTTTCCCTTTTTTAAAAGTTAAATCTGGATTGCTTTTCTGTGTAAATTTGATAAATAATTATACATATTTATGTTCTCAAAATGTGTTCTGTAATAATCAAATGAAATACTAAAGGTAGTTATTCTGCTTTAAATACTTTATCTTCCAGATTTTGGTGACCTGAACAAAAAAGTAACATAAGCTTTATGAGTGTCCAATAATAATATGGATTTTAAGGTGCTATACAATCTAGATAATCTAATTTCAATATTTTAGTTCATAAAACTTCAAAGTCTTATATTACTAAGGTATATTGTAGGAAACTTTGGAATTTAATGAAATCAGATATTATAAGATACAATCAAACAAAATTCAGTATAATTATGTTTTTGGTAAACACACATAAGTATTTAGTAGAAAAATATAAGCACTCACGTTTTTTTATCAATTTATGGCCAAAAACATATAAATAAGTTTCTTTTAGAAAAATATTCAAACAAAGTTGGAGGATATTATTTTATTTTTTAGTTTTTTGTGTTTTTTGGTGGCTTTTCAAGCACATAGAATGCTTGCCATATTTTTGTTTTATCATTATTTTTCTCAACAATTAATTTGAAAAATGTCATAATTTTGTGTGCTTGAGAAGCCATCACAAAACACAAAAAAATGAAACAAAATAACCAACAGTAATTTAATTTTTTTTAGAAAAACTACACCCTATTCATATGTTGTACAATAAAGCTATGGGTTTTGACCATAAATTTTTAAAATCATGTAAGGGCTTACATGTGTTTACAAACACCCTATAGTTAAATTGAGTTCAATTCAATAAATTCTAAGAGATTGTAATAAAATTAAATTTTTCTGTGTATGTGTTGATTAATCTTTATATATGATACAGGTGATTGTTCGTACCACTTTGCAGAAGTTTTTTTTTGTTCTATTTACATACTGATATTTCATGAATAGATTCTGAAAAGAATTTTTTTCCTTGATTTTTACTTCAAGTCCAACATGGAGTTTAATTCCATCTTATTAGAGGTGCTTCTTTGTCCATAAACCAATCAATATGTTTTATTCAAACAAGAAAAGTGGAAGATTGAATTATTTCAGGAAGAAACATGAAAAAAAGGAAATTCATGGAAATAACACAAGATTGCCAATTTGAAAAGAGGTACATTCAAAGGTATGTGAATTTTTCTGAACTTCTCTAATTTGTTTAAACATTCTTCTGGAGGATGTTCCTCTTCTTTCCAAATTAAAATTCTTCCTACCTCTTCCAGCTGTATAGCAATGACTTATACAGGGGATAGGTTTGTGCTCATCTGACCTCATGCAGGTATCAATTGGAATATGTGAGCTTAGTATGCCTTTGTGGTCCAAAAATCAATGGTTACTAATTTTCTTTACATAAATTAAAATTAATGTGGAAACAAAAAATTCAGAAAAATAATGAGAAGTTCCTTAATTATTTTGGGAAAAACTTAATAAAAATATCCTTTTAAAAATAAAATAATAATAAAAATTATAATCCATTCTTAAATTCATCAAAACTGAAAATTGTTTTTTCTAAGCAAGGGAAAATTCCTTTTAAATTAAGAAATGATTGAAGTGAATTTTCTGAGAATGAATAATTAAAACGATTTTTTTCTCAAAGATCTTATACGATAAAAATCTTTTTTTTTGAAAAAAATATTTTAAAGCATTTTCAGAAAAATCACTTTAAAAAATCACTCTTTGTTTGTTTTTATCTTTGGAAAAATTGATTATGGAAAATAAGGTCAAAATTCATACTCAAAATTTTGTTATTCTCAATTCCGTTAAGGTCTGTCTCCATATAAAGCAGGCCAGAGAACATCAGGGCAAGATTTTCCATCTCTATATCAGCTGTAAGAAGCTTTCTAGAGCCTCTTCATATAATTTAATATAATATATCTAGATTCAATGTCATACATTCAAATTTACTTTATTTTTCATCATTACATATTTTTAAATATATTCCAGTCTTTATGGAAGGCTCAAAAAATAAACAATGTCTGAGAAAATAGAACCCATCCATATTAACTTCAATTTAAAGAGGATAATACTCGATTCAGAAATTTGGTATTCTTGAGTTCAATACTTTCTACTATGACCTCAGTGGAATTCAATTGGTATGAATCATCATATATTTTGAGTAAACATAATTGTTATTGGCTCAAAAGATTTTCATTTCTTAATTGTTTTATAATCTGATTGATTTTATAGTTTTCGTAAATGATAATCTTATCCGCAGTATTTGAAAAGGACTATACATATAATCCAGGCTTAATAAGAATTTTCTTATCCTAACATTTAATTTGGACAAGAAATCTGTGAGATTATTATAATAGCAGATAAGAACATATTTTTATCTTTGTTCAGTTTTGAAATATCATTATAATTAATTTTTCAAATAGCAAAAGTCATTTTTTCTGTAAGAAAAGGAAGTTCATTCAAAAATATTAACACAACAATAACTAAAAAAAATAAAAGCCTCCTTTTAAAATTGAAAAAATAGTTTCTTTCATATTTTCTCCGAGTTTATAATTAAATTAAATTTTTGAGAAATTTGATAGCTTCAACTAAATAATATTCATATAAAGAAATATATTTCAAAAAAAATCTAGAATTTTGTGGATCAATATAAATATAACTAAGTTCTTTATGAAACCAATTATAATGGAATACTTTTCAAGCGGATGTTCTTAAGCTTTTCAAAATTAAAAGGTCAAAACAAAAAACAAAATTTTATTCATAAGAGTATCCAATTATGAGCTTTACTATCAATTTATGTGATATACTATTATGAGAGCTTGCTAAATTTATATAAAGAATTTATTTTGATCCAATTAATACTTATTCCTTCCAACAAGCCCTCCATACACTATAAATATCTAGCATAACCTATATATATTGAAAATATCCCCTGAGGGTTGTTCGTCTTCATCTTTTTTAAAGCAGTGAGAGATAGTTTACGGAGCTTTATATGTGTTCAAAAACAGTCCTTAAGTCGATTGAAATAATTATAATTTACCTCTTTCGATTCTCCCAAAAATAATACATCCAGAATAATAATTATTTTTGGGTACAAAAAGGGCTTTATTACACTTTTATCTTCTCGTAATTGTAATAAAACTGTTCCATATTGAAGAACTATTTTTTAATCATCCAAATTTTGAAATTTGATAAATCCTTCATGACATCAGAATTCATAAGCTTCATCTTTTCCCTTAGTAACACCCAAATACTGTAATATTAAATGGCTTATCCATCTTTTCCTTCCTTCAAATATTATACTTAATTTCAAAAAAAAAAAGAAATTGAATTCATATTGAGCTAGTTATCAAATCTTTAGATATCTATACCCTTTCTTTTACTTAAAATGGAAATCAAAAATAAACTCTCTCATAAGCTTGAAAAATATACCTAATTGAATTCTCGTTTGAGCTTGAATATCTCCTATTTCCTTCAATTATGTTGTTTAGGACTATTTTAAAGACATTTTTGAGAAATTCTTAACTAATGGAAGGAAGAAATATTAATTAAAACAGTCATATTTGGACCTCAAAGTTAACACAAGATCAATAATTATGAGAGAGTTATTTCTTTGAATCTCTTATTGTTCTCAATTATAAAAACAGAAAGGACAAATGAAATTATTTTTTGGTCTTTTTAGTCATTTTTCTCCAAGACGGCATTTTCTCAAGTAAGAGTAAGTTACTCTTTTCATCGAAATTCAAGGAATAGAATTACATAAGAGAAATTTGTCTTGATATTTTTTTTTCAAAAAATCTGAATAAATTAAAATCAATTTTATTAGAAAAGGAAAGAACGCTTGCTTTCTTTTGGCTCACTGTAATTCTCCAATTTTTTCTTTTAATTTTAAAAAATAAGTGAATTTTTAATCATTCAAAAACAAAATTTTCTTTGATGTGCAAGAATTTCCAAGAAAAAATTCTTTGATAAAGTGAAAAATTTCCTTCATTCAATATATGATCTGGAGCTCAGTCCAAAGATATATTATTCCTCTAAGATATTAAGATTCATATAATATTCATATTCTAACAATGTGAAACTTGAAAACCTTCACCATAAATATTAATATCCAACTAGATTCCTCTTTTGGAGTATCATGCATTAGATTTGAAAAGGATTTTTCAAAGATAAATATGGCTATTAAATACCAAATCATGAGTATTTGGAATTCAATTACATAAAATGTGAAAGTTCTGTTGCAAGCCTTTTGGCTTCCTGAAGACTTTCTGATCAGAAATTGAGTTTGAATAAGTATAGTAGTCAGAATTCCTTCATTCCTTGAGATAAAATCTATTAAAACTCCTTTTATAATTCAAAGAAATTTCACATATTTCCTTGAATAAGGTATTGGTAGTGATACATATTCTTGAAATATTCCCCATACAGCTTCTCTTTCCATTAATCAGTATACTTAATACTTCTTACATCAATGATACATGATTAATGAAAACTAGCTCTGGTCTTTTCTATTAAAATATGAACTCTAAAAAAGCTCACTCTGATATTGCATATTTTTAAAAAATAGAAAATTAATAAATAATAATACAAACAAAAATGATAGAAACATATATATATTAAGATTCCTATAAAGTAGAATTTGCTTCAAATTCCCAAATGACACTCATATTTCCCCCAAACTTATTGTCTTCACTCTTATGTGTTTATTTATATATCTTGGTCTATATTTGATAAAGTCAGTTTGATGAAATAACACAGTAAAATGACCATCAATCCAATTGAAAAAGCTGATGTAAACCTTATAGTTTGAGATTTTAGTTTGATTCTTGCGGAATATATTGATTTTTCCCACTTAAAACTCTTTCTATTCAAAAGATTTCCTTCTATATCAAGGGTTTATGTATAATATCAAAAAATATTCCACATAAATTAGGTAAGAATAATTTCCTTCAACATAAAAGAAAAAAAGAGCCATGGTTTCAGCCTGTAATCCAAAAGCTCAAAAAGTAGGCAAATAAATACAATAGAATATGGTGAATTTTCAAAGAGGGATCTTTCATAATCAATAAAAAGTGAGTTGTATCAATATATAAAAAGCATTGACAAAACTATAGCCATCTTCAGCTCTAACTCATAACTCACAGAAGAAACCCTTAAGCTTCACTTGTTATAAAACTTACAAATCTTAAATTGTTTCTTAAGAAAACCAAAAACTAAAACAAAAAAAAGGAAGTAAATAATATTAAGCAAAAGAGAAGAATTGGAATTCCTTAGAAGAATTAAAAAAATGAAAATTTAATATTTTAGAGAAGAGATTATGTATGATCCATAATAGTTCTCATTAAAAAACATATAGTTTTTCTTCCCCATTGGATTCCCCATGAACATTTATTTGAGTCACTTTCAGGTGGATATTCTGCAGCTTTACTATTATTAGACTCAAATTCATTTTTATAGATTTCTATAATGAATATTTTAAAATTTCCAAATGTTTAATTCAATTTACATTGCATTCAGATTTAACCAGCATTGTTTGTTAGAATGGGCTATTGTTTGTATCCTAAAAGGTATGGGTAATTTTATTATTTTGATGAAAGGAAAAACTTTTCTTGTGTATTCAATAAGTGGAATTTTTATTTAAAGACAAAAATTTGAAATTAAAAGTTTTCTGCTTCAGATTTTCAACTTAACAGGATACGTTCTTAGTATGATAGATGTTTGCAAATATGGATAATTCAAATGAAAGAGATTTATTCGTGAGGAGTAAATGAATTCCGGAACACCCCATAATATTTGATTATGTATTTGGAGTAAAGAAATTGATGCAAAAGCTCATTAATTTTGGGCTTTTGATTGATCACAGGGCCTGTGAGTAAGCTTATAGAGTTTTTCATATCAATCAAAGAATGTTTAACTACTTAAGTAAGGTTAAAGATACACTTAAATTAGAAACACTTATAGCAATGAGGTTTTAGCTTTCTTAGAGTGTTTTTACTGATGGCCTGACATATTTTAACCCATTGAAACCTAAAAGCACCAGAAACTTGGTGTCATATTGAGTCTATCTAGAAGGTATGAAATAATACTGAAAGGCTTTAACTATGACTGTGAAATGGATAAAAGTAATAAAAATGTTAAAGGTGATGGTGTTGGGGATTTACTATAGATTTATAGTGGGGGTGAGCACTTCTAAAAGACTGTGTTTCAGTGGTTGTCAGTTTACTGACTATAATAAACACCAAAATACTTATAAGACTCTGAGTGTAAGGTTGGACTATGAAACAATATGTAAATATTACTAATATATCACTTAATGTACTCTGAATTTACTTAAAAAGTAATGAATAAGGTTAAGAATAATTATAATTATGGCATAAAAATATTTCTATTATGTGAGTAAATGAAATGATATAATAAAGAGAAATATATTAATATTTAATATTTAATATATATTTCAATTTATTATTGTTACAAAATAATAATAAATGAGTAAGAAATTATTATTTATTAATAAAAAACAATTTATAATGATACTATTACCAATATCAAAGTTATATATGATTATAAATACTATTTATATTAATAAAAAAATTATTAAAGATAATGATAAAGAGAAAATAAACTACTTTTAACATGTAATATAATAATTTTGAATAATTTTATGCCAAATAATGTAAATACAACTTATTCAAATTGTATTTACTAATAAAAATAAAGTAAATTACAAATATTCTTGCGTTTACATGGAATTGAAGATGTTAGAGAGAAATTAGCAAAAAAAATTAAATATTGGCTCAATTATGTCTAAATTTATGATTAGAATAGAGATGAGATTGATTCTTCAATAATATAATATAATTGTATAGAAAGAATAAGGTTATTACCTTTGGATTTAATGTTCTTGATGCATCTGAGGGGGAAATAGAGGTAAAAAGAGCTCTATATATAGTAAGATACTCCCTACTAGAGTCCAGAAGGCTTCTAGTAGACATTTAGTGATGGTATCCACTTGAATTGATCAGTATTTTAAGTTTTAGTGATGATTACATCCCAATTAAACCATTTTGTCTCATTATTATGCCATTATTTAGAGTTATCACTATAACTCTATGTTTGCTGATGTCATACACTTGGAAGAAGGCTGAAAATTGTGAATTTTATTAGTATTAATCATAATATACTAGTATTAACCAGCTTAATGCCTTATATAACTGTTAAGCTTGAAATAAGATTACAGTGAGTCATCATAAGTGATCATTTTTTAAGCTTAAACTTTGATTGTTAATAACTTTTGAGTTATAGATGCTGTGGTATTCCATACAAATTATACCAGTCTCAAGCTTACCAGATATGATAATAAAAAATACAGAATAATCCAGGGGCAAGAAAATGAAAATGTGGAATAACTCAAGAAACAGGAATAAAATCTTGGAATTTTACAGAAGAAATGGGAATAAAATTGTGGAATTTTGGAGAAGGAATTGGAATGACATTGAGGAACTTGGGAGAAATTATGGAGGAAGATTTTTGAATTATAGAAAAATCCCTGAATAGCTCTGAGCAATAAAAACAAAATTTCAGAATTATTCTGGAGATCAAAATACAACTGTGCGATAAAACTATTGGATTTTCAAACATAAAATAGGAATTACAGAATAGCTCTCAAGATTGAAATAGGAATTAGGGAATAACTCCAGAGGTGAAAATAGAAATTAGGTAATAACCCAGGGAAAAATTGAGAAATAGCTCCCAACAAGAAAATGAAAATGCAGAATTACTCTGGAATGAAAATAGGAATTAGGAAATAACTCTGGAAATGAAAATAGGAATTAGGGACTAACTTTGGAGATGGAAATAGAAATTAGGAAATAACTCTGGAAATGAAAATAGGAATTAGGGAATAACTTTGAAGATGGAAATAGGAATTAGGAAATAACTCCCAAGAAGGAAACCAAATTTTGGAACTCTGGAACTAGAAAATACCATGTCCCCACCATTTTCAAATATAATGGCAGTGCACTCAATAACAAAGAACTGTATTTTCCCACTATCTCCATTTCCAAGAAAATTCCCATCAGCTGAATTCCCTCAAAGATATCTTATGACTAGAACAAATTTCAATTGTCAGAACCTGTATTTTATCCACTTTTTTGGCAAAAAGAAAATCTCACCAGCTAAATTCTCTCAAAGATATAATATGACTAGAAGAAATTTCAATTGTCAGAACCTGTATTTTTCCTACTTTTTTGGAGAAAAGAAAATCTCACCAGCCAAATTTTCTCAATGATATCACATGATTTAGATAAGGAAAAAACACCACCAGCAAAATTCTCTCAGTAAACATGTAACAAAGTTTCCAAAAAGAAGAATGTCACCAGCTAAATTCTCTCAAAAATATCATATGACTAGAAGAAATTTCAATTGTTACAACCTGTATTTTCTCCACTTTTTTTGGAAAAAAGCAAATATTATCAGCAAAATTATCTCAATAACATCACATGATTTTGAAAAGAAAAAAAACCAACAGAAAAATTCTCTCAGCAAACACATAACAAAGACATCAAAACTACAGGTCTCACCAGCTAAAACATCTCAACTATGATTTCTCTAATCCCCCTGTTTTGAGAAGCTCTATGGAGGCCCAAAAGGTATAAATAGAGGTCTTCTCTTGCTCATTTTCCAAAAAAATGGAAAAGTTCCCATGATTGAGGATCACAACCATCCCTGAAATAGCAGGATTTCTAGATTAGTAGTAGTTTAACTGTAGTGAAAAGCTCAGTAGCCTTGCTCAGAAGCTTGGTATTAGTGAAGAATAGTAGTTTAACCATAGTGAAAAGCTCAGTAGCCTTTCTCAGAAGCATTTTAGTAGTGATATCAACATAGTATAAAAAAGATTTATTGAATAATATTTATTAGTTTTGAATTCCATAGTCTTATTATTAGTAGTCATATCAAAAACGAATCATCATAATTAAAAGAAAAATAATATTGATTAGTCTTATTAACATAAAAGAAAGTAGTAGTCTTTATTTTATTATTGTGTTACATCAGAGTTTTGGCTATAAATTATTGATAGGTCTGATTTGGAGACTACTGATAATTCTTCTCTCTCTTTTAAAACCACAAATCTTATTTTATTTTTGTAATTCTCCATAGGCTGACTATTCAGTATTATTTAGAGGGGCAGCTAATACACCTTAGCACCCATGGGTATTGGACAATTCCAAAATTCAAACCATATTTACCAATAAGTTCCCCTTCAAGGTACTGCCTTATTTCATCCAACACCAAAAGGAGTTCACATAAGGCTACAGTAATTCAGGGAGTGGATTCTGATAGCTTAGTGTTTCCTTACTATGCTTCCAAGAGAATTTCATTAAATCATCAAAGCTTTATTTTTGATGATTTTTCTTGTAACTCATCTTTTCTATTAAAATTTACTATTTTGAACTTAAAACCATTATTTGAAGGGTTTACACCTTGAATATAATAATGAAAATTATATCATTATTCACATATAAGCTAGTAGAGTCTGAAAATTCCATTTTTTCAAGTTTGGACCACTTTCACAACAAAGTGGCCAACAGCTATTGTTATTCTCCTCAATAAACCCTTGTAAGTTATGATCTTGTTTTTAACATTCCAAATAAATCTTATATCTGTATTCTTACAGTTATTATGTGGTACAATAATTTTTTTCTGAATTCTTTATCATGTATATACCAAAAGATATCAGCTAAAGACCATGTATATATGTGCTGATCATATAAGTGCATATATTCAGGTTATCTCAGTAAGTATTAAATTTTAAGATATGACATAAAAATGTTATATGTTTAGTATTTCATGGGTAATAATATGGTATAATTTGCTTCACATGCTCATTGGTTGGTTTCGGAGATAATAAAGGTTTTATGCCTTTTTATGGAATTTTTACTTATTTTAAGATAATAATTTCAATTCTTATTATTAAAATAAGTGTTTTAAAGTTGTTTTTCAACCTTTTTTAATATCAGGAAAAATCCTAAAGGCTCACACTAATTACACCTGATTATTTCTCAAGAGTATAATTGCTGGTAGAAAATTGTACTACCCAGGAACTTAACAGCAGGATGGGTATTTCTCTCTTAGGCAGAGAAAGTTCCCTTTTAATCCTGAAGAGGAGCTATAAGGCCTCTAGACCTTATCACAAAGGAGGAGTGAAGAGTTATTAACTTCCAGAGATGGGCTTGTGGTATATGCAGCCCTTTATGACACAAGATGTAGGCTTAAAACCACCTCTGGTAACTTTTCCCAAATACAGGGTGAAAGCCTTTTAGACAGGGTTTCCACAGATGTATTTTGACAAGTGAGATGCATAAGAATCTATAAGGAAAATGTCAGAAGACCCTGTATTAGTCATACTATGAGTTGTTGAAGTATAAATAAACTCTTTTGTGACTTTGACACCTAATAATTACAGCAATGGGATAGTATCCCACAGAAAACTGCCATAACCTTGTCAGTTGGGATGATATAGGGCTCAAGGGGGTTCATTTTGTAGCCCTTGATGGTTTCTACACAGTGGCTACTCATTTTTTATGCCTGTCATTAAATATGGAAAAGCTATACAGGCTTTAAATTCCATTCTTGGAATTTGGATTTTTGAGACAACCTGTATTAATTTATTATCATTAATGACTTTTGCTCTAGAAGTGGTGCAATTTTATAGATTGTAAAATTAAAATTCAAAGCTCATTCGATTTGAAATGAGGTCCCACCTTGGATATCTCACACTAAAACTGTAGAAGCTTAATTAGAGTTGAATATTTTGGTCCTCCTTATTTGGTCATTTTTTGACCATAAACTCTGTGACTTTGATGCTAGCTCAATTTTTCCAGAATCATTGAGCAACCCTGACTGAGAGCTTCAATTTGAACACCCATTTTATGGGGATATTCCTCTTTCTCTATATTTTAGATGGGAGGTCGAAATTAAGGTTTATTCCCAACTCTTACTTTGAGCTGTAATAACTTTGTTCTTTCTTGTCCTATGATTATATGAGCTTTATATTTGTGAATAGGTGGTTTTACTTTTCTTGGGATGATATTATGAGAAATTTTAGCAAAGGTTGCTTTTCAGTGATTTTTTCTCTACCATTGGTTTTATGGTATTTGACTGCCATGCTTGTGCTCTAGTTTTGAGTCACAGGATGACATAGCCTCCCTCAAAAAAAGGCACATCATTGATGAGACTTTTCAGACCTACTATAGGCTCTCAAGCTTCTTAGGTGAAGTTATAAGTCTTGCATTGCATATTCTGAAAACTATTTGTCTTTATCAGCTGCCTGGTTCTTCAAATTGACCAGATATTGTCTATGTTCTTTGCTGTTAATTCTGATCTTTCCGGCTTTGATGATTTTTTTCACTGGGCCAGGGGAGTCCAAAACTTCCACAATGTCTTGTGGAGCAATATTTCTGTTTCTGGAGGGAAAACTATCCTCTCAATATTGGGGGTTAGGTTTGACCATGCTTACTGGGAATATTGGGTCTTTCCTAGATAATTCCTCTGTGAGCTTAACCTCCACTGAATTCTTCCCTATCAATCTGATGATACTGAATGGCCCCAGAATATAAGTCTATCATTTTCTTGGGTTTTCCAGATTATTCAAGTTTAAGGTATACACAAGCACTTGGTCACCTTCCCTGAAGTCTGGTTCCCTGTGGGTGTTGTCATAACTCTTCTTGTTACACTCTGTTGCTTCAGATATGCATCTTTCTTCTGAATCACATACCCTCTTGCATATAGCATGGAGGGTATTGGCTATAGGGTGGAATGTAATAAGGTCTTTCTTCAGCTTATCCACTGGCAATAGGGGATTCCATCCTTTCTTTATCATAGGAGGTTATTTCCCTGTGATTGAGTTCTTTCAGGTGTTGTAAGCCAGCTGTATAGCTTGTAGAAGTGTAAAACACTCATGGTTATATGCTTCAGAGTATTTTAATTCCATGCCATAGGAACAGAATATCCTAATGATTTCTTCCATATTTTGGATCATTGTTTCAGCTAGTTTATTTTTCTGTTGCTGGTAAGCTGTAGATAGTTCAAGCTTGGTCCCAAGAATGTAATAAAGATTTTTTCAAAATTCTCAAGTGAATTTAGGGTTCCTATCATGTATTAATATCTTGGTCATGCCAAAGGTTTCTATAAGGATATACCAAAATATGAGTTTTGTTTTGATAGCTGTATCCTCTTTGTGACATGGTAGGAATCTCAAACTCTTGCTAAATCTGTCCACAAGTCCTATAAAGGAATCAAAGTTTCCTTTTTCACCTGAGACAAGTCCTGTTACCCAGTCTATGTTGATTATTTCCCATGGGTTCTTAGGCTCCTCTATATGTTGGAGTAGTTCATATTTCTTACCATTTTTCCTATTTGCCTTATTCCATCTGTAACAATTCTTGATGTGATAACTAAACTCTTGTTCCCACTGAGAACACCAAGCTGTTCTTCCTCTCCTCTCCTTGGTTTTGTCTTCACTCATGTGTCCCATATAGGGGAAGTAATAAAATTCATGAAACATAAGTGTGATGTGATCTCTGTCTATAGCTATCAGGGGACTACTATGTTTCTCCCAGTGGTACAGGAGTCCATTAATAAGCAAGACCCTGTTTCCCTTATAGTCCCTTAGCCAAGGTTCCTATAAATGTGATTTCAGTTCTGGGCCCCTATATCTCTGTTGTAGGAGTGGTATCATAATGCTACACTGTTTGTGTTTTGAATAAGATTTTTTTACTGCATTAAAAAACTCAGGATTAATCTCTGAGGGGCTTATCACCAGTATAGTTGTTTCTTTCTTCTCTGGGCTTGTGAGGTTTGACTATGAAACAATAAGTAAAAGTTGATAGTATTTTACTTATTCTACTTTTAATGTCCCGGTTTAAATTAATGATAATATTAAAAAAAAGTATAATAATAATAAATTACTATAATTATGGCATAAAAAATAAGTACATTATTCAAAGATAATAAAATGATATAATAGGATAAATATATTTATGGAAATATATTATTGTTAAAAACAAATAATAAATGTGTTCTAGATGTTTACTTAAAAATAAAAAATAGCTGATAAAAATAATATTACTAATATTAAAGTTATGTATTAATGAAAGAATTATTAAGAGTAGTAATAGAGAGAAAAAAATTATGATAAGAGAAAATAAACTGTTTTTAATAATTGATATAATAATTTGGATTGAGTTTATTCCTCACAATATAAATACCACTTATTCAAGCTGTATTTACAATAAAAAAATAGAAAGAATTACAAATTTTGCTATTTTTACATAGATTTAGAGATTTTAAGAGAAATTAACAAATGACAATTAAATATTTAAGTAATAAAGTATAAAATAATTATTAATTTAAGATATAAATTTGGTCTTCAATAATATAAGATTTGTATGTTAGAGATTCAAGAAATTTACCTTTTATTAAATGATTTCATTGTATTTTTAGCATCTGAGGGGGAAAAAGAGGAAGAAGAGGTCTTTTTATATTAAAGATCTTTTATTATAGAAAGAATATCCCCTCTAATAGAGCTTTAATAGATTTATACACTTGAATTGATCAGTATTTTGAGTTTTGATGATTATTATACCAATATTACACCATTTTTTAGAGTTATCACTATAAATCTAATTTTCTGACATCATAGGTTGAGAAAAGAATTTGGTTTTGTGGATTAAATTAGCTTCAATTGTAATATAATAATATACACACGTTTAATCTCTTATTTAAATGTTAAGCTTAAAATAAGATTAGAGGTACTGGTCAGAGATGATAATTTTTAAGCCTTAATTTCAATCCTTAAGAACTTTTAAATTTTTCACGCTAATGTGATTCAAAGAGGGAATCCTAATAGCTTAGCATGTTCTTAATAAGCTTCCAAGAGGATTTAATTACATCATCAAAACTTTTTTTGATAATTTTCCTTGTAATTCATCTTTTCTTCCAAAATTTGCTACTTTAGGGCTATACCTTGACTACCATGGTAAAACCTTACATAATTATTCATGTAGTAACTAGTAGAATCTGAATATATACCTTGTTTTAGGCTTGAAAACATTTTGATTTTAAGTCATCAAAAGGCATTGCTATTTTAACTAATTTACCCTTATGTTTCTTAATCTTCCTTATAAATTGTCAAAAAAAGGATATATCTATATTCTTACAGCTATTAAGTGGTAAACTGAATCTTTAATCAAGTTTTCATCAAGTTTATTTACAAAGATATGAGCTAAAACCATAAATATAGGCACTGATAATAAAAGTGAATATATCCAGGTTATCTCAGTAAGTATTGGTTTTACAGATATGAAATAAAAGTGTCATACATATAGTGGTTGATGGGGAATCCAATGGTGTGATTTTTAACATGTTTCTGAATTATTTTCTGAGATGATCAAGACTTCATGAGTTTTATGGAATTTTTACTTATTTTAAGATTGTAATTTCAATTCTGATAATTGAAATAAGCTTTGTAAAGTTGTTTTGTGACCTATTTAGATATGTGGGTATATCCACAGGGCTCACAGGTCTATTAATACAAGGGTCTAGATTGCCACTTTCTGGTGCACACTTTGAGAATCTGAAGTTCTTTTTTCTATTGTCTTCCATAAAGTGGATAGGGACTTTTGCAGTTACTTCTAGGTCATAAGCTTTTTTGATTTTGACATTATAAAATGGCCATCCACTAAGCCCATCTGCATTGGTGTGTATTTTGCCTTCCTTGCATATTATTTTAATTTTACCTCTATACTCTTAGATTTCTATTTGCCATCTCAACATGTGCATGTCATTTTTTTCATGTTGTGCAAAGATTTAAGTGCTTTGAATCTTGTGTACAATTCAAAGACTTAACCTTCAGGTAGTAGTGAAGGTTCTCTAGGCACCACACAAGGAATAGGCATTTTTTGGTTCCTCCATATCTACCCTCTGAATCTTTCAGTTTCCTGGAGATATAAAATATTACACCCTCTCTAGGTTCACCATCTAAAATTTGTCTCTGGTGCAGGATTTCTCCTTGTCTTTGACTACAGGCTGAATCTATTCAAAAATGTAATTGAAGTTCAAAGTAAGTTAACATTAGAACAGGTTCATCAGTAAGTTCATATTTGATTCTTCCATATACATCCCTTCTTTCCTTGGTTATTTGAAAAACTACATCCTTTGAATATAGCTTTCCTTAGCTACTAGCCATATTTGAAAGGTTATTGGTGTGGTTTCTGTAGTTTCTGGAAAATCTTAAAAAGTATTGAAGTTCTTGAATTTTATTTGATATTTGTTTCTACAATAATGCTTCTATTTTTTTTTGATCTATGGCCAAGCTGAGCCCTGAGAGTCTGTGTCCCAGTGACCATTGTTCTTGCTGTCCAAAACCAAAATGTTTTGGTGAAAATTTCAAATTGATGGGTGTGAATTTACTTAACACTTTATCTATTTATTGAACATGTTCTTCCCATTTATCTGAGTATATTATGATATCATAAACATATACTACCATCAAGCCTTCCAATATTTCCTCCAGAAATATTTTGTCCATCATCCTTTGGGAGTGGGCTGATGCATTCTGGTACAATCATATATTCCCATATGGAATATAATTTTTAGTAACTCAGTTTTGGTGGAAGCCTTTCATACAATCAATATTTGTAATGTATTTGGCTTTTGCAAATTTTTCCAAGGCATGGGGTACCTGTCAGTGCTCTGAAGTCTTCACATAATATAGAATTTACATCATTACAAGTGATTAGGGCTGGTGTTCTTACTTCCACAATCTCTTTATTTCAAATCTTCCTAATTAAATACATATCTAGGAGCTCATTGATGTATTTCCCAATCTCTTTCCTAGTTTCCAGACTCACCAGGTATGGAGGTCTTCTCAGCATGGGTGGATAAGGTCTTTCCACATCCAGATATAGCTATATTTCATGGCCTCTAATATTTCTTAAGGGTTCTTCTCCTATTTCAAAAGCTGGTCTATTCTTTCTCAGTATTTTCAGTAAACTGATTTTCTGATTACCAGTGAGGTTAGAACTTAATTTCCCCTCTTTGAATTCATCCATCAATTCTTCCAAGGGATCCTGGTTTCATCTTTGGTATGTATTAAGGGAAAATTTCTTCTCTTTTTTTTAACTATGGTAATGTCCCTTCCTTTAATTTTGTAAATGTCAATTCTATGCATCTTTTGGTAGTCTGTTCCCATTAAGAACCCTTCTTTTCATGCATTTTTAAGAACTAAAAACTCTGTATTTAGTCTGGTTTTACCTTTCTTGTGGGGTATTATTACCTCTTTGATAATAGTACATATAGAGTTCATCTTTCCTGATGAACTTTAAAGGTTTTTGGCTTTGGTGGAGAATAGTTGGGTTTCCAAAATAGAAAAATGACTGTTTAAGTAGCTTTTGGATACTATGGAGAAGTTCTCTCTATGTTCAATGATTATTGGGTTTTTAGAGTTGTCAATGCGCACTTTGGGCTTGGTGGTTGTGCATTGTATATAGGAAATTCTCCTATTGGGTGTCACTAAGAATGTTTATGCATCTTGAGTGTGTTTGGACACATTTCTTTTAGCAGTGTCTTGTGGTAGACATTCTTCAAACTGCATTTCCTGGATTTCTAATGGGGTTTCATCTTTGTACTCCACCATATTCTACTCTATTGGGTCTTGGTCATCATCAGAGTTTTTCCTGATGGCATTACCCATAGAGTCAGAGTCAGAATCTTCTGTTTGAACTTCTGCCCCTGCGATTTCTTCAATGGCATAGATTTTATTCTTTGCATTTGGAAATTTCTTGGAATAGGGTTCTGTGGATCAACAATTATGACAAGAATTACTTCTCTTAGGTACTTCTGCAATTGGTATTTGGGGTTGTCTATTTTATCAGCCCTTAAAATTTGTTTCTCTCTGAAACTACTGCTTTTACAAGGGGAATATTTCTCAGTATTTTTACTATTCCTTACATCTTTTAAGGCATTAGAAATATTATCTATAGTGAAGTCTTTTTTGCATCTGAATTTGACTTCATGCTGTACTTCTCCTTCAAATTGTTTCAGAAGTTTGTGATTTCTCATTCGAATGTTCATATGAGGTTCAATGTCTTTAAGTCACTTGGATTGCTCAAGACATCACTCATATGGATATTTTCTAATGAGATAGTCTTTTTTCATATCCATTTACCATTAATGGAATTCTGGATAGTCTTGCTCTTCAACCAAGAATTTCTTTCATCTAATAATACCATATACTAGCTTGTCATTTGAATGCTGTGTTTGGTCTATTTGTTATCCAGTAGTCTTTTATTCCTGGTGAATCAATGAATATTACATCAATATACTCAATAAGTTCCATATGATCATATTTAACTACGCCAGAGAAATTGAGCCAGCTTGTGGCTTCAATTCTTCCTTCTATGAATGATTAATATTATCTCCATCTTGATATTGTGATGGGGATTGTATCTTATTGATTGGGTAATCTGGTTTTGTTTCCTATTGGTGGTATGGGGTATTTATGTTAGCTGAAACATTTCCCTGGGTCTGTGGGTCTATTTATTTTCAGAAATTGAACAGTTTGTTGATTTCTTGTTCTATATAGCTCACTTGTTCTTGGTTATGTGCCATATCTTGTTTGGAGTAATGTTGCTCCTCTAATACTAGGTTTAGTACTCTGCTGATCTCTTCACAGGATTTACTTAATTTGGTATGGTCCTCTTGAAGATTATGGATGGCCCTGGTTCTCAAGGTTTTAACCTCTTCATAGCTTCTTATGCACTTCTTAGGTTTGTCTACATCTTCCTTAGTATGTTCTGAAAATTGTAACATTTTTAACCCCAGTTCATTTCTGTTGATTTTAATCTCAATTGTGACAACACTGTGTTCATTATGAGTAGGGATATTATCTATAATAATAGGAATACTAATTATTTCAGGAGTATTCACAATTATTTGTTGCTTTTTTGCACTTCCTTCACTAGTTCCAAAAGCTTCTGGATCATTGGATCAGACTCTTTTTGCCTCTGGCTGAAAGAATTCCAGCTCTTGCCCTTTGGTCCTTGTCTTTTCCTGGAAGCTACTGTGGGATACTCCTCTGTGTGGGATAAATGAGGCAGTACCTGGAAGGGGAAATTACAAGAAAAAGTTTTGAATTGCTTTTATGATTGTAACCCTTGCTCTGCTTGTGTGCTAGAATACTCTAGACTGCCCTTCCTAATAATGCTGAATTATCTTGACTTGAGTTCCACAATCAATTTATTTATTTGATGGTGGCTGGGTCAGAAAAGTCTATTCAACAGACTCTAATCAGACTTTGATTGATTTTAAAACAACAGTTATTTAAAGACAAATTGATAACACTGATATAATAATTTGATAAGTAATAAGAGATATTTTTAGTTGGTTTTTTTTTGTGATGATTTGGGATAACACAGATTTCAATTTTAAATAACTATGGTGAAGCTGTTGGAAAACAGGGATAAGTATTGATAGCTTGATAATAAGGATAAAGGTAGCTGAATATGGTATGAGTATTTTTTATAGACTGATTCTAATAGTAAAGCTAATAATATTGATATGTTTTCTGAAGTTGATATTTTTTAATTTAGAAACTAATTCGGTTCACTGTTTAATAATACTTGATTATAAATAACTAAGACTGTACTAATAATAAAAGATATTTTTTTAATGGAGGGGCATTTTCCCCAAACTAAATATGATTATGATAAAGCTATTTTTGAATGATAAGGGGCCTTTTCCCCTTATTATATATTACTATGATAAAAGCTATTCTTTTTTCTTAATAAAGGGGCCTTTTCCCCAATATTAAATATAATTATTTTCTAGATTAACCTACTAGTGAGGGATGAACTCTGGAAAAAATAAATTAAAATTACATTTCCAGAAGAAGCATGAGGTTTGAAAAATGAAAATTTGAAGTATTTATACTCTCCAGGGTTAGGGTTGGTGAGAAAAGAGTCCATCCTGAATTAAGGCTAACTTGTGGTTTTATATTGATTAAATCTTCTAGAATGTTCCTGGGTAATAATTTTTTTTTTTTTTTATATTAATCCAAACTGACAAAAATGGTATGGAATACCACACTACTTGGGGAGAAGAATGGTGACTCTTTCCCACTTATTTGCTATATCCTGAGTGGTTTGAAGCCACAGGGGAGCTGAGTTGGTTTAATATTCCTTGTGATCCTGAAGAATTCAGAATATTCTCTTTCTGGTTCTATTGCACTTCTATAGCCTGGGTGGTGGCTTGAGTATACCTTATATGGGCTTCACTCTTGTAAAAGAGTTTGAATTTCTTGTTGTAATTTAAAACTTTGGTTATTTCCATGATATCTTTCAAAGATATTTCTCTGAGAAATCTTTTGGAAGATTTCCCCAAGCTCTTCCCAGTTTGAAGCTAAGTTCAACCTCTTGAAAAAGATCTTTGAGGAGCTGGTGAAGCTGAAGAACTTGATCCATGTCTGTCCAGTCCTCTTGTTTGAGGTGCCTGTTGAACTTCAACGTGAAAGGGAGAATGATTTCCCTAAGTGTCTTTCCATTTACCATATTGTCAAAAACCTGATCTTTTGGTTCTGGAACATCCTTCCCTGTCCTCTGGCTGGTTCCTTGGTACTCCCAGGTTTCCAGTATGCACAGGGGACTTGGTATCAGTTCTTGCACCCCATCACCAATTTTTTTTTCTTTGGATATTTAGCTTTGACTGTGCTCTGTATAAACCTGTTCTCTACTTGCTTGGGAAATTTGCCTTTAAAGGTTAAAACTGGGTCAATGGTTGTTATTTTCACTTTGAAAACAATAAAGGATGGTTTACCTTGTATTGAGGCAGAAATTTGTGGTTTTCTGGTCCCCTGAGTGGAAATTGGTGTCCAATTTTTGTCTTGAATGAGGATCTCACTGTTACTTCTCCCATTTCTCTTATGGATGTTGTTTGTGTCTGAAGGTGTGACTGATGGATTTCCCTGTGAATGTGTCTCTAGCAGTATAAATGTTTCTTCTACTATAAGTCAAAATATGAGAGCTTTATGTCAGTTCTGACTTTTTAAAGTGCTTCTAAATGTAAATCAATGGCATTGGGTACAATATATGGATGTATTGCACCTCTATATTATAATAGTGTATTATTAAAATCCATTTTCACATAAAATATACTTTTTATGGTAGACTCTGACAGCTTGTTTTGTGATTAACAAAACAAGCTTTGGTATAGTGGTTTCACATGAAAAATCAAAACTATCAATTGATTCAACCACACATCTGAAGCTTTTATCTCAAGTACAGGGGTTATTTTTTTGATTAAAAAAATAATTGAGTGTTATGGTATTTCTATATTGACAAAAAATAACCAAACAGAAAGACTTTGGTAGCTGAATTACCACTATACCATGTCAGAAGATAAATAGAAACAGTGGTATATGGCTATATACCACTGAGATAAATAAACATTTATGATATTTAATATATTTATTATCTTTATTAAAGGTATTTGCATGCTAAAGAAATAATATAATGATCAAAAAATAATTAATAACTTACTTTTGAACCAAAAAAGTGAAGAAATAGCTTAAAAACATGGTGAGGCTGTCAAAATTTCAGGTTGAGACTATGTAGAAGCTATCAGATAGTATTTAAAGGCTTTAAATATGACTTTGACATGGATAAAAGTAATAGAAAGGTTGAGAGTGATGGTTTTGGTGCTTTAATATAGAGTTATAGTGGTGGTGAGCATTTCTGAAGTCCCCCACTTCAGTGGTTATCAATTGACTAACTGTAAGGTGTGGATATGAAACTTTGATTGAAAATTAAATGATGTTTCTGTCCTCAAACTTTGTATAAGGTAAAATTTCATTAAAAATAGTAAATTATAGGGGGTTTAAGAGAAAAAATGCCAAATTTATTGCTTATAACTCTGTTAGTATAAAAAAATAATATTGTGACAAATCTTAATTGTTTTACCAACAATAAGAATTTATCCAAATATAATCCACAAGAGATATTTAAGGCTAAAAAATAAATCCTTCAAGAGCAATTTTGATTGGAATTAATGGAGAAAGGAACTGCACAAAATGAATATAGGAACAAAGTCTACAAGAAGAATATTAAAGAGAAAACACACCCAAAAGTGACCAGAGTGAATTTGGAAACAAAGTGACAAATCTAAAAGTGAGGAAAGATGCTTTAATTCACTTTTGGGGTGGTTCAAGGGTAAAAATGATTGTAAGAGCTACAAAAAATGATTATAATGATTTTTCAAGTGGGTAAAAGGTTCAAAATGATATAAAATTGGTTTTTTTAATCTTTTATTGATTGGTTTAACAGTGTCTAAACTACTTATAAAAGGAAAAGAGTGTAACATGAAGAGAAAAGTGGGGCAAAGAAGACATTTTTTTATAGCCACCAATTTTCTTGCTTGAAAAGTAATTTTTTTTATCAGTTTTGAGAAACATTCTGACAACAGAAAAGCCAATTATGGAATTGTTGAACCCTGTTTGAGAGCAAAAAAGGGCTGGCTTTAGCCATTTTAGACCCTTATTTCAGCAATTGGTATAGTAATACCTGGTTTCAAGCCTTCAAAACACATCAGAATGTGTGTGAGAAATGTCAAAACCAGTGAAACTCACCGGGGCGAATCTCGTGTCAATCGTCGGCGATTGACTTCACGTCAAGCAAACGTCAAGCAGGATAAAAGTCGAGCTCACGTCAAGCGAAAATCAAGCGAACGTCGAGCACACGTCACACTCTGGTCTTACACCAAATCCTGTGACATCCAATAATATTGGTTCCCCTGTGCCTTCAACTCAGATTCCTCACCGCCTGATCATCCCACAACCGTCCGATGATTGGTAAAAATTACACCAGACCCGCCTGTTTGCACACACACACATCAAAGATGTCCTTCAGCCAGTCTTGATGTAGGCGGGGGGTTTGACTTCACCAGGTCATCCATGAAGTGTGCGTGTGCATGCGTGGGGGCGGGTGCGTTTGCGTGTGCATTGGCGTGTGCGGGTGGGTTTGCGTGTGCATTGGCGTGTGCGTGGGCGTGTGCATTGGCGCGTGCCGGTGGGTGTGCGTGTGCATTGGCGCGTGCGGGTGCACATGCGGGTGTGGGTACGCAAAAGCCGATTCCGCTTCCAACATGATGATGGCGCAGTTAGAAATTTTGGATGCTGTGAAAGGTGAGTGTGTGGGTCATTTGATCATTGGACTTGGCTTATTCACACTGTACCCAATGTCAAAATAGTAACTTCTTTGTGGCAATGTGAAATAATGGGCTTTGCTTGTCACAATGGAATGTCTCTGTCACTAAATTTTGAGGCAATTATTTCACTAGCAAAATTGCTAATGAATCTGAGAGATTTGCATTTTAGTAGACTAAATATCATGAAATAACGGCTTTATCATTACAAGCAGTCCACATGACAGAGCTTTGTTATCATACAATCCACAGTTACCTTCTATTTCTTCTTCAGATATAATCAAGTGTCCATCATCAAAACCAACAGCTTTATAAATATTCAGATGCGGCCAATCTGGTAGGAAATTCACATCAATCTTCAAAGGTTTTAAAATCAGAAAGTTATTGTTCAGTATGCTAGATGGCTCAGAGACTTTGAAAATGCTATCAATAATACCAAATTGTCGTGAGTTGCCCCTCAGAAAACATATCACACTGTTGCTGATATTTTTGGATTCAGTTGAAAATATATTGTTCCCAATATTAATGTTTGAAACTGGAAAATACCAAGGTGAGAAAATCCTTGAAGTGGGAGGACTTGTGGATTGCACGGTAGTGTCTAAGCTGATCCAATCAACTATTTCCCTTGTTGCATGAAAAGTCTGTAAGTACTCAACCAGGCAATCATAATTTTGTTGGTCATGGCGGGATGGCTTGTTATATTTATGGTGATTGAACACGGCAGGTGGCTGTGATTCGAAAAGCTGTTTTATTTCACATGGCACAGATGGGGATTTCAGGAGAACGGAAAGGTTGGAACATCGACAGATATGTTGAAGTAAGGTTTTATCTATATCATCTATTCAGAGTTGCAAAAAGTTAGTCTTATTCAGTTCAGGTGTTTAATCAATGTGAATATATTGATCTTATTAATTGACTTACATATCTTGTTATTTGTTGGCATCTTTGCAAATACTCCAATCAAGTGCTTATAACCCCATGTGGCTGAGGCTTGTGCTGGGCCCCAACGTTGGAAGAGTTCGGGAATATGATCAGCAAAATGATGATTTGGTTTACTTTTCTGTTTTGGGAACAGGTGTTGATTGGAAAGGCGGAATTTTTTCCAATGTTCAGCAAATGCAGTCGCATCATCTATTGAAACAGTCCAGCTTGTGGCAATGTTGATAGCACTAATCAAATGGAATGTATTCTTGGCTAGTTCATTTGCAAGTTCTTCTGACTGACCCATTTTTCTTTGAGTGTTGGCAGATTGGTGTGCATCTAATGACATCTGTTGACTGAGCATTAGAAATGGAATATAGACCTTATATAAGAGAGCCCATTCAGCGGCTTTTAAGCTACCATGAGAGGGGGAACCCATTTTGCGGGGAACTCTTGTCCATGATGAGGGAATTATGGTCTCAGATATGATTTTTCGGAGATGCTCAAGAGCCTCACCCTTGATCTGGTGATCACTCAGTGCAGTGATATCCAATTCAGAGGGTATTTCAGAAGTGGGGATGTAATCGGAATCAAATGAAGGAATCTCCGCAGAACCACTAGATGGATGTTCTGTGTTAGGGGTGGGCATTGGGAAGTAGTTTTTTCGGGTGGAAGTAGTGGGGAGTGGCTCATTTATTATTTTTGCTGCGTCTCTTCTCAGGGAGCGGGCCTCTCTCAATGTGATTTTATCAAGAGAGCTGTTGGAGGTCATGGAATCTGAGTCTGAACTGTTGGTGTCATTGGATTTCCTGCGGGACCTGAAGTAAATTTTTGATTTCGCCTCTGGAATGCACAATTTGAAAGTTGCATGATCCTTCAAAATTCCAAGTATTAAATTATGCATTATGTCAAGATTAACCATTCTGGTTGCATCCCAATACGGAAGGTCTTCCAAAATTGAATATCGCACTCCATACTCAGAGAAAATTGCTTGTCTTTGTTGTGGGGTTGCCCGAAGCCATTTGGCAATGGTTGATTTATGACTTTGGTATGAGCGCGTGTAGTGAAATTGAGGACCAATTTCTTCAATTTGAGCTTTGTGAATGGTGCAAAAATTACAAAAGTGGTTTCCTGAATGGGAAATAAATCCAGTAAGCTTGCGCATGGCAACCACATCCGCAATGGCTGTGAGGATGGCAACACGGATAAAGGATCCTGATGGACCTGTTGAGGTGGGTGCAAAATGGTAACCTTGCCATAGCTCTTTGAGCTCGTTGATGAGTGGCATTAATAGATAATTCAATTGAAGCGCAGTTGGCTCCTTCGGACCAGGGATGATTCCTGCAACATAGACATTCTCGGGCTTCAATCTTTCACTTGGGGGGAGATTAAGACAAATAAGCATGATAGGTCCAATGCTAGCCAACCGGGTTGACTTTCCATGTGCATTAAACCAGTCCACATATATGGAGAAGGCCAATGCACCAGGAATGGACATGAATGGGGGGTCATGGATATTTTTAGTGCCAGTGAAGCGTCTCCAGACCAATCCATCCCAGACGTCACGTTTTGGGGAATCTTCGGGAGTTTGGGATTGTTGATGTTGATGCAGAATGTCCATAATTCCAGCCCGCTGGAGGAATCTGGCAAGCCAATTTTTGAATGGTTGATAAATGAAATGTTTTGTTGGTATAAATTTTGCTTCATGTTGGTTGTGTTTTGGGTGTGGGGTTCAGATGAATAGATGAATTTGCCTAATGATTGTGTGCAAGGGGGATCATGATCATTTGGGTCATTATGGCGTTGACAGTGGGGTTGGTCAGTTGTGACTGATTCAGTAAGGCCATTAAGAGAGAAACATTGAGGACAACATATATAGTTTTGAATCACTGGCTCCAATTGGAGATGTTCAAATATGGTACTCAGATCTTGAGGTATATGGAATGCAGGAGCGGGGGGACCAGCTGAGCTTGAGATACTGGACTTGATCAGCAGGTTCAGGGCGGGGTTGAGTATGCGTGAAGCCCTGCGGGGTAAATTATACCTTAATGATAGAATGGCAGATATTATCATTCCTAGGTCTTGTGGGGGAAGGGTTTGACTGCCACTATATGGTTTCTGTGCAGTTGAATTGAGACCCGCTGGAGTTGGGAAAGTGCTTTGGGTCAAACGTGAATAATCAGCTGGGAAGATTTGATCCAATAGAATTTGTGGGCACCCAGATCCTGATGCAGAAGTAGGGATGTTTGGAAGAGATTTGGGTGCAATGGTTGATTTGAGCTTTTTAATGTGCTGTTTATATTGGAAAGGTGTGAAGGCAACTCCTTGCCTATCACCCTCAGGGGAAGAATGTGTTTGAGTTGAGCAGTGTTGACACATGCATATACGCATTGAGGAATATGGCCGGGTTGTCATTGTTGCAGGAATTGGGAGTACGGTTGGTTTGTGTATAAATATCTATGGTTGATGTGAAAGTGTTTAGGAGTGTTATTAATTGGAAATAAAATTCAGTGATTATTTATGAAGGGGGAGATGATTTGAGCCAGCTGAGGATTTTATCCCATTTGTAATGGAGCATGAGCTGCAGTGGATAAAGTTTAACATGTCTCATCTGGATGGCGGAATTGGTTAGGCGTTTAATTGGGTAAAATGCCATGCTGCTCAATGCTCATACATATTCTAGTTTATTTACACATTGTGATAGTGCGGGTTTGACCATTGAGGGGGTTCCATTAGTGAAGTGTTACCATTGAATTGAGGGGATTAACATTTAATCCATGTACGCTGGCACGCCATCGTACATGGTTTAAACCTTATTACAGACATAACTATATAACTCTATTACATAAGGGGTTGGAGTGCAGCTAAAGTCTTGGTATTTGGTTTGAGTACGGCGGGCTTTGAATCAGTTGGAATGTGATTTGGATTGTCTTGCCTTTCGTGAAAAGGTGATGTCTCTTTTGTGGGTAAATCCTTCATGAATATACCCCTTTACAGATGTACAATGTTGGGGAATTTCAATGCATATATTGGCAGTTTGGATAATTCACAAAATGTGACAATGGGGAGGCGGAAATGTTACCAAATATGATTACCTATGGATGATGGGTCCCCTTTCAGATCAAGGAAATATCACATTATATGCTGGTAGGCCGTGCAGGGTGGTTTCCGACAAAAGCGGAGGAGCTCAAGAGGAGGCAGGGAGGATTCTCCTCAAAAGAGTCTTATCCGACTTCCACACAACACTTAGTTCCAACTATTCATAGAATTTCTCTATTCTAAATTTGAAAAGATTTCATCTCATATCACTCTATTTTATCATAATACTGAGGTGTTTTATCTAGTTAAAAATATTACTGTACTTTTTCGGCCCTTATGTCATCTTTCAAGTCACATAAATCCCGTTCAGGTTCTGTTCATGACTCAAATAGTGAATCTAGCATAGAATATGTTCAAACACAGTCACCATTGAGTCCCAACATTCCTCTCACAACCCCTATCGCATCCTCAATGAATGTATCAGGTCTTAACATTGATGTGGGCAATCCAAAGGCTCCAACTTCAAGCACTTGGTCGATCCCAAATATTTCCGTCACTCCAATTCCCCCGAATCCCACTAATACACAAATTCATGTGTCTCAGGGGCCAGAAGGCACACCTCAAATCTCCTCACACGCTAATCCCCAATCAAAATTTCCACGTGAGTTCCTCCTTAATCCCGGTCGGAGTCCAGTCGCATCCCAGGATCCCTTTGGCCAAAGTAAACAGCCAACCCTCAATATTCCATCAGGATCGCAGGTTCATGTGGGTGATGAAAGGCGCGTGGATGGGGGGCTACGAAAAAGACCTTTGGAAAATGTAACTTGGAGCGGTCTGTCGGAGGGAAATCCAGTATTGACGCTTCATCAAAGTAAGTCATTTGAATTTTGGAGTAGAAACTTATTCATGATTTGATATGTTTGTTTCATGGGTTAGATATGGCACCTAAAGGCAAGTCAGTCCGATCTCAGGAGCCAATTGAAGATCGTGAGGATGACCAGTCTTCATTAATGTTTTAATGTGTTAACTGATGATTTGCATAGCAGGGGATGAACTTTATGCGTCTTCACCTCTGGTCCATAAAGAGAAAGTCAGTGGACGTCATCATCCATATGCCTCCAAACCAAGAACGGGTCATGCCAGTACATCAAGAGAAACAATGGTGGATGATGAGGATGAGAACATGTCTCCGACTCAAAGTGAAAGAAATGATGAACCAAGGAGGGACAATTTCACAGCGCATGAGCAAGGCACTCAATCAAATAGTGAGTTCACCCATCCTCAGCTGGGCCTCGCCCAGAGTATGCTTGAACAATCCGAGGTCAGACAGCAAAGGAACCAGGCCCGCAAAGCTCACAATGTGGCGAAACGTGCAAGCCAGAAGGAGCAACAAAAATGGCTGAAGGCAGAACTTCCAGAGAATGTCCATGGAATGAGATCAGCAGTACACGCACATTGCCTGTTCCTACTCAAAGTTAGGGATAAGGATTTTTCCTCACTACCAACACCACCCAGCACAGAAGAGCGTGAAATTGCAATTCAAGTGGCTGGTCATCTCGGTTATGTCCCCGAGGATGTGTTCAATGAGCCATCAACACAGGTTCAGTCTCAGGGTTTCCAAAGCTACTGCGAAAATGAGCTCCACAAGCTAGGACTAAAGCGATTCACTTGGGACTGGGAGAGCTCATGGCAACATCCGTTCAACGAGCTGATGTCTATGGTGTTTTACCGTACATTCCGTCTCGCACTTGTCAGCACTGAGTATCATCACTACTGTTGGAACAAGGATCATAACAACTATGGGGTCGTGGCGGCTTTAATGGAGCGATATTTCACTTATTTGAAAAGAGAATGGAAGTCTATTCAAAAGGATGCCGAGTATTTGGTAAAAAAGAAAGAGAATCAAAAGCTCGCAAAGATCCGTCAAAGAGTTAGTTACTGTATCTCTTCTTCATTGTGGACCAAGTCTGATGATGATCTACTTGATTATGTGCAGACCTGTGAGCGCCGTCGTGAATGGTGTGATACGGCTAAATTTCCCATCCTAGCATCACAATTCAATGACCCTCGAGTATGCTCAGATACTGAGGAGGTACTGGAAAATGGCCGTCAAGTTTACCGCAAAGTGGGATTACGCTGGCGCTCCCAGTTATTTAATGATTTGGTATTGAAAATGGATAGAGACATAGAGTTTTGTAATCGGATTAAAAAAAAGGGTAAAAAAACTATTGATAGATTGCCAGAATTACGATCGACAGATGATGGTGATATTCCGGAAGGCCTATCATTTCAGGTATTTGATCAAGATTGGCTCAAAGGCTGTAGTAAGATGCAGACTAGCGCCCTCAAGATACTTGACATGCCAGTTATTAGGCCTAATGGTGATGCTCTGCAATAACTTAGTAATTGGTCACGGTATAGCACTGTGACAAATTAAAATTTTGTGAATTATTTGTGCAGGTGTAATAAAATCTGATTATTATCTCTTAAGGATGCAACAACTTGCTAAATATGTTAGAATATAGACAATATGAATTGAAATGTATCACCGTCTCCCTTGCAATAATACTCTATTGCTCATTTTCATTGAGGAAATATTGAAGAAGTTCGATCCAGCTCATGGTGTTCATAATTGTGGACCTGTGCCAGAGTCAACAGGAGTTATCAACTTTGTCAATCACAAATTATATAATATCAGTAAGGCTCACGCAGTTAATGATTTTTTCTTTTCTTGGACCTATTGGTAATTGGAATATGGCATTCCCATAAGGAATGATTTCAGAATAGTAATACAATCAAGTGAAAGATGAGCTTGAAAGGTACCTTCCGCATGTTGACCTCAACTGAATGAGGAGTGATATAGTGGATGACCTGTACAGGTCGTTGTTGGCCAATACGATGTAGACGATCAACAGCCTGAGCCTCAATGGCTGGGTTCCAATTGGGCTCCTGGAAATGTGGATGTCAGGGTCCGAAAATCAGGGGAGAATTTTGGGGGGCCCCTCACCATTAAATAGACTACATTAGCACAAGTTATATTGAGGCCAGTTCCAGCCGCGGCAATGGATGCAATGAGTACTTCACATTCAGGATTATTGAAGAAATTCTCAAGCGCCTTGTCCTGCGCTCGTGGTGTAATTGTTCCATCAATTCGTGCTGAAAGGATAGAGTGATGGGCAAGAGCAATACCAATTCTACAATATAAAAAAGTCAGATGGAGTCAATTGGTAATGGATGCATATTAGAATTAACGCACAAATCTAGAAATTGGGTCCATTGGGTATAAACCACCGATTTCGTTGGACCACACCTTGTTTGTTTGTTCTTCATTAAGCTTTGTAGGAGGTGTGCAATTTTACTACTCATCATGCATGTTTCCACATCCACAATAGTTCGTGTGATTCTTGGGGAGTTATCCTGAGTGCTCCTGCCCTCGGGGTCTTCCAGCTCCGCCTCCGCAATTGTGTTAAGCATGATGTGATGGTTACAACATATTTGCAGCTTATTAATATTTCTGAAAAACTCTCCTGGTCCTTTGCTTTTGGATGATAGGAATTCTTCATATAATGTGGAATATTCTTGCTGCATGGTCGGGTTGAGTGGGAGCAGCTCATAATGATGGCTAATAGTGGGGAGAGATTCGAGATGTGTGGTTTTGGTGCGGCGCAAACTTAAATGCCGCAATGCCAAATGCAAAATATCATTGCAACCTTTTGAAAGACTACTCAGGATGAATGGTGACCAGTTATCTTGATCGGCGCTCTGGGGTTGAGTGATGAAGGATATTATGCCCAAAAGGTCATAAATGGTGTTGTGAATAGGTGTGCCCGTTAAACATATTCGACGGGATGAAAGGAGGCTATTAATGGCACGGTGAGTGGCAGTGTATTGAGAGCGAATATAGCTATAAGAGGGGGCAAGGGTTATTGGATATAAAAGGTAATTTGAATCATTTAAGCTCAGCCACTCACTGTGCTTCATCCAAGATTATACGATGCCAATTGATTTGAAAAATGAATGATGTAGAGGGATTGGTTTGCTTAAATTCTTGGGTGATAGTATTGTAAGAAGTGATGATGATATCATATTTTAAGATGTCGGCTTGGGATAATGAGTGACGAGTGGGACCATGGTAGATTTTGGCATGCAGTGCTCCAGCCTGAGCATGCTTGGATATTTCTGATTGCCAGTTGGTAATTAAGCGAGGGGGGCAGATGATCATGGTGGGCGTGGAGCGATGGGGGTTTGCAATCATCCGCTCCTTGGAGGTACCAATTAGAGCAATGGCCTGAATGGTTTTACCTAATCCCATATCATCCGCAAGCAGTCCTCCAAGAGGGGTATTGGTCGAAAGGGATTCAAATGAGCTAACGACCTTGTTTGTAATGATGTGCCTGGCATTAAAAGTGGATCCTGGGGGTGAGGTTGCCCAAAGGTTACGGGCTGATTGGCCATTGGGGATTTCTCGATCCCAGAGAAAAGCTAGTCCGGTCTTTTGATGAGGGAGGAGGGGGGTTTGAATAATGGCATGGGGCGGGGTCATCATGGGGAGGTCTGATCCACTGGGTAATTGTATCAGTTTTTGCTTGGAAATCAATGATGAAACAGCAGGATATGAAGCAGGCGTCGAGTTTGAAGCGGGAAATGTCGGAGTAAAGAGTTGACATTGACAATGAGTAGTACAGTCATATTCTTTGGGCATTTTAAGCTTGAAATCTTGTTTTCGAAAGCTTTCCATTATGAATAGAACGTTTGGATACCATGTGAAGAACATCAATGCTAGATTGGGTCTCTGAGATGAGGAGGGATCATTGGCATCAGTCATAAATACTCCCTCAACGAATAATATTTGAGTAGGATTGGATTGGCAATTTTCAATCCATGCCCCACCAGGACCACAGTGCATGAACGTTTTGGGTGCCCCAAGGAATGGTATCAACGTTTGGGAAAGGGTTCCCGGGAGAGAGCCAATAGCATGCTGGTGATTGGGGAGATATACGAATATGTTGTGTTGATTGTGCCATAGGATAATCCAAGAACCTAAGTGGGAATTCTCAGGCTTTAAGGTTATATCACTATTTATTTGAATACGAATATTAATCATCCCAATGCAAAGTGGTTGTGAAGGGGTTGACATGATGGCTATTTTGAATTATTTGGGGACAGTTGGGAATTATATGATCGGGAGGGGTTAGCTAAAGGGAATGAAGAGGAATAAGCGCAGGTGGGGAACTTATATGAGTGGCAGCAACAGGCCAAAAGGGGGATGGCCTGTGGTTACGTGCATGGTCTTGATGGAGGTGGGCCTCTTGGGCTCATAATTTTCATATCCGATTTGGGGCATATATCAAGGCAAGGTGGCCAAAATGTGGGTGCACCATTTGACTGCTGGATCTGCAGCGAGTTACGAAACCTTTGGTGGAACAAGGCTGACATTAGCACATCCGAAATTGGGTGGGTTGTAGCAGCTTATTGTGGAGGGCATATTAGAGGCATGCAGTCATGTTCGCTGGTGTGACAGCGAACAATGAGCGTATCCTCCCCAGGTTAATTGTTCACAGGGACCTACTGGGCAATGTTGGCAGTTTCAAAGGGCAATCTCACTGTGGGGATGTTTGTGTGTGGGCGGGTGAGATATGTTCGGTGGCATGCCACCGAACATGACTTTGGTTTGGCCTGAAGTTTTTTGCTGACTGATGCATACTGGGCTTTCAGGGGGGAATGTCTGGGATGATCAAAGGGGGCGCCAGCCGTGAGCCGTGATCCACATATACATTCACCCCTATGGCGTTTGAGGCGAGTACTAATCCACCGAGATTGGCATTGGCCTCTTTGCCTCACGCGCGTACAGAACTCCGGAGAAAGAGGCCACATGCCCGAGGAATTTTTTGGCTGCAAGCCAGGTGCCACAACTTGCGCGGGGCGTGTGAGAACGTGAAGAAAATGACCCGCGGTGGGAGATACCCACGCGAACATGACCAGCCTCAGCAATCATAGGCTGGGATTGTTATTCTAATGTGGATGAGGCTGAAGCAAATCCACACTGATTGGCCTCAGGTTTCCACGCGCAAGCGGGTGAGCGTCTGCAGTCAAGCTGACAACCCGACCAAGAAAATAGGCAGCTGGAAGACTGGCAGTAAAATGTCTTCCAGGCGTGTGAAAGTTGCCTGTGTATGACCCATCGGGGGTGCGTATGAAAGCGTGTGGCTGCCCGACAATGAACAAGCGGGCCAGTCATTGTTTGCCCCAACAATGGCACCGGAGTGAATCAACTCTTTGTGTTAGACCCAAATATTAAGTCATCCCATTAAGACCCACTTACATTAATTTGGATTACATGCGCATCTGTGCCGTAGTTAGGCAGAGCTGTCCAACAAGGTGCATCAAAGGGATGCAGGTGAGAGATATGACTCGATGGCTTGACGTTATTGCATGTTACATTGTTGAACAGCTTTTTGCTCTGCCCCGCAGTACATTTACAAAGGTGTACTGCGTACTACAGTGTCGACTGTACTGTACAGATCAGGAAGGTGTAATACTACTTGAGCCTGCATCCATCTAGCAAATGTGCATGCACCTTCCGATCGTTTGCATTTACGTAGCTCATGTGCCACATGCTCAGCATTGCGTTTCACCCGATTTGCACACACAAGCTGAGCATGTCATGGTCAAAAGCACCGTGAGAAAGTGCTCAGTAAAGCCATGGAATGAACTTTTTTGCAATAGTTCATTGGAAGGCTCAGTTTGGAGCACTTCACCAAAGCGTGTGAAATGCTGCACCTGGCTGAAATGTCATCCGATGCTGTGCCAAATGCTCAGAGTGCGCGCATACAAAAACGACTGAGCAATGGCTCAGCATGGTGCATTTGATATTGTTATATCTATAGTTCAATCACTGTGCAATTCCAATGTTCAGCCACTGAGCATTTCAATTATGACCCGAAAGCAAACCTGAGCAATGGGTCGAGGCAAGCTCACGCTGTATTCACTTGTCTTGCAGCCCCCCCCTTTGTTCACATACTATTACCAGGCCATATGGCCGGTAATCTCGCCGCGGTCACTTGTGACCAAATGCACCGGGTGCTTTTCTGCATGGGTCACTTGTGGATTGCACCCACAATGCACATTCAACATGGGCCTCACGACCACCCTCCTGGGTGATCGGGTGGCTATTTAAGGAAACAAAGGGGATTTGACTCAGCTTGACAATTCAATAAATTGCAATACTCAGCGGTGCATTTGATATTGTTATATCAATTGTTCAATTACTGTGCAATTAAAATGTTCAGCCACTGAGCATTTCAATTATGACCTGAAAGCAAACCTGAGCAATGGGTCGAGGCAAGCTCACGCTGTATTCACTTGTCTTACAGCCCCCCCCTTTGTTCAAAGACTATCACCAGGCCATAAGGCCGGTGATCTTGCCGCGGTCACTTGTGCATTGCACCCACAATGCACAATCAATAAGGGCCTCACGACCACCCTCCTGGGTGATCGGGTGGCAATTTAAGGAAACAAAGGGGATTTGACTCAGCATGACAATTCAATAAATTGCAATACTCAGCTTGACAATTCAATAAATTGAAATACTCAGCCAGACCCCCATTGTTCTTCTGCCTCACGTGAGCATTTCACTTCTCAGTTGCAGCATTCGCTGAGACTCAGCTTCAATTTTGCCCACACGCCTTGAAGCTGAGACTTTTGCGGGTGCTGCAACTGCTGAGATTGTCTCAGCTTCACCTTGGTATAAAAGACCATCTTCACACGACACGCACTTCACTTTCTTTCTCACCCGCTCCACTTCGCTCAACCTCACCCGCGTTTGTCCTTCTTGTGCGTAATCCCCCTCGTCTTCCTGCCTTTCCAGTCTTTTCTTTCGCACTCGACTAACCCCACTCCCCTTCCTGCTCGCTTTTTGTTTTTCCTGCTAATACTTTCAGAACCCCACTTCTATCTACTTTGTACGTTTTCTCCAATTAAACTTTCGTCAACATTATGTACCGATATTAATATTTTTCTTTCTTCACGACTTCCTTCCAGACTTTTAAAAACTTCCGACTAGAGCGTTTTTATATTGATTCTGTTTTAAATTTATATAAATCATCGTATGTCTTCCTTTTCTTTCTTGATTGCTTACTTTCTATTCAGTTACTAACCTGTTTTGTTTTGTTTTTAGATGTCGTGCACGTTATGCACCAAGCGGGGTATCCCCTGCATTCGCTCCTCGACAACGAACGACGCTTGTGATGCTTGCCGACAAGCACACAAGAAATGTTCGTTCGTTGTCCGCCCCTTCCGACCACGAGGCCAGACGAGTTCTCGCCCAAGACGCCCTCGCGAGGACTCCTTTGTGGTCGACAATGATGAAACCATTTCCGAGCGTGAATGGACGCCGGGCCCCCAAACAGGCCAACGGGAACGATTCCGGACGATTAGCCCTGTCCCCTCCAGTATCGATTTGTCCACTCCCCCTCCTAGGCCACCATCCGATGGTCACTTCACTCCTCGACCGGAGCGAAGTGATTATCCGGCCGATGAAGGATGGCGATGGCGAGAGGACATTCGAGCTTGGGCTGATCGTCACCATGTCTTGTCACCGATGGGATTCAAACGCCAAAGTAAGTTTTATTTCTCCTCTTTATCTCATTTCTCTTCACACAATAATACTGACTTTTTTCCATTACTCATAGAACCAAACCCCCCGAATCCCCCCCGACACGACTCTCCCGTTCCCAGTTTGCCTCGCGAGCAAACCCCCCGGCAACCCACTCCAGGCCCGAGTGGCACCCGATGGTCTGAGGAATTATTCCGTGGTAAGCAGCCAAAGTTTCATTTCATTTTCACTTTCACTTTCGAGTCAAGTGAACTGACTCTTACTCCTTTTTTAGAACCCTCCCGAACCGAAGAGCCACCTATTCCTGGCCCGAGTCCATCGTCCCAACCACCTGAGGACAATACGACTCGTGAGCCAGAACCTGAGGTGGCTCCTACGCAATCCACGGAGGAACCTTATGGTAAGTCACCCCTTCTTTCTCTTCGATCCATATTCACCTTTCCTCATTTTTTCTTCGACCGTCTCCAGATCGTCCCGCCACTCCTCGCTCAATCATCATCATCGACGATACGCCCGTGGGATCACCCCATCCCCCTCCCCCTTCTTCTTCACCGACTCCACCATCTTCCCCTTCCACTCCAACCCCGGTTCCCTTCCAGTGCCCCCGAGAACCCCAACGCCTCCTCCCCCCCGGTGCCAAGCGCGTCTCATTCTCACGATGACGCTCGCCAGGAATTCACCGACCTGCGACCGACCCTAATGATTCCTCGAGCCATCGTCCACGATTCGATCAACCGAATCTTGTTGGAGCATCGTCGCTTGCTCCACATGATTCCTTTCGTGGATGCAACTTATCGAAATGAGATGCACCGGGAATTCCGGGAGGAACTAAACTCCCTCCTTGCCCAGGCACTGGAGGCTTATCCAAAGGAGGACATAACCGGGATGGTCTCCAAATTCCTCGAAAAATAAAAATTTAAAAAAAATGTCATTATTTCCTCTTTTTATTTTTTGTAATACTTTCTTTTGAATAAAATATTTGTCTTAAATTATTGTTATGTTCAAATTCTATTACATTCTTTGTTCACGTAAAAATTACTTATTTCCTCCTTAGAGAAAAACCCTGATTGCGTGAGAATTATTTTTGTAAGTGCCCCACCAAGAGTTTGAGTGAGTATTTGTTTTCGTGAACCTCTTTTTCTCAAAATGCGCCAATAGTTGCCGTTATCCTCTCCTATATTTTCTTCTCCCATGGTTTAGAGCCATACCCATTCTTAACTGTAAAAAAGCGGGAGGTTCCCGTATGTGAGCAATCGAGTCCAGATTCGTGAAACATGGCCTTTCCTATGGTCACACGCTATTAGTCTTACTCATGTATTGAATTGTTTAAATTGGCTAGAACCTTCACAAGCGTAAGGATTGGCGTGTGACTTGTCGGGAGGCTGCACAGGCGTAAGGATTGGCGTGTGAATTGTTGGGAGCCTGCACAGGCATAAGGATTGGCGTGTGAATTGTTGGGAGCCTGCACAGGCGTAAGAATTTGTCACCATTGTTGGCAACCCTCCCATGCGTAAGGATTGGCGTGTGAATCGTCGGAAGCCTGTACAGGCGTAAGGAATTTTAGCACTTTTGGGACCCTCCCCAAGCATAAGGATTAGCGTGTGAATTGTTGGGAGCCTGCACAGGCGTAAGAGTTGGCGTGTGAATTCTTGGGATCCTGCACAGGCTAAAGAAAATTTCAGCATTGTGGGGAAGCTTCACAAGCGTAAGAATTGGCGTGTGAATCGTTGAAAGCCTGTAAAGGCGTAAGGATTGGCGTGTAAACTTTTGGGAGCCTGCACAGGCATAAGGATTGGCGTGTGTAGCGATGGCCCCCCGCATAGGCGTAAGGAACTTTTAGCATTGTCAGAACCTGCACAAGCATGAGGATTCGCGTGTGAAGCATTGGCATCCTGGACAATAGCAACAAACCAGGACCGATGTACGATGGCATGCCACCGTACATAATCCACTTCACCCCTTTTTCATGTGAGACACCCCATCTCCCGCACTCGAATCCATCCAATCCTGGTGTATATTGTCCTCTGCCTTACCTCACCATTACTTACCCAACCCACTTGCAAATCTCCTCATTCTTTGAATCGGCATGAGATTGTATTACCATCCCTGATTTGATAGCCCGCTCTCTCGCCAATCTCATAATAGCCATTGCTTTTTTGCCGCATTGTTTTTGCTAACCTGCTTGAGCATTGTGCGGACATACCCACTAGTGTCGTGCTTTCGTTGTCCTGTGCTGGATCAGTATAATGAACAAATGTACTACTGGCCCACACTACCTGAATGAGCCCATGACATGTGGATAGATCAATCCAAAAATGCTCATTTGGGAAAATCAATTTTCCCCCTGTACACCGCTTTGACGCATCTCTTTGAATTTGGCCGGTCCGCTTATCAGCTTGAAACCACCATCCCGAAGCATACAGCGATGCATCCTTATCAACATGAGGTGCGTTTTTGAATCCATTCATGGTGAAAGTGAGTGCGGAAGCGAACTCGAATGCACCCTGATTTGCCGGAATATCGCCTTCATAGTTGACTTGATCAAAAGACGGAACCCCCAATGAGTTGTAGCAATTTTGAATCTTCTGAAATAAATTATCCCCAACATATCGTAAGGATTGACCTAGAATGCGACCCACCGAGCTAAGATTGGCACCTCGGTCCCGCCATTCATCTTTTGCATTTTCAATTTTGCCAGCACTACCATACAGACCAAATTGTTCATTCTTCGTGGTGCATTTGCGCCACCCAATCGCGAACATAAATCCCTCCAGTAATGCTCCATTTGTTGCAATAGGGTCAGTGAACCTCTTTTCGCGAAATAAGAATTGTGATAATTCATCCCATTGATTGACCTCGACTTCACTCATTGTTGTGAATGGTCGGAATTCAACAAGGGCAATGAGTAATCCGGTTGAAGAGAAAATTGCCACACGGCCAAAGTGAATGCGTTTGATCTGATTGACATCCACCACCCTCCGAATTTCACTTGGGGTGATATTTGCTGATACTGGCATTGATATTTGTGCTGTTGGGCGAGAGGAGGAAAAAAACCTATTCATTCGGGTCGTTTTGCGCTCATTTGTCTTTTGGGATCTGCTACTATTCCTGAGTGGTTGCGGGATCACTATGTGTTGAAGCACACAAGATATCAGATACTGCCAAGGAGCTTTCTTCGGCACACATCCTTTGACTTCCCTGTTGGAGCCCACATGACATTGGCACAATCTGAACCGACTAAAGCCCATGTTCCTCAGTGGGGCCCAATGAGGGTGCCACATAAATGTGGAAGCATATATATATATCTATATATATACACTGAGATTAAGCGAGTAACTCACACTTTCCTTCCTCAGCCCGACGCTTTCTCGCGAGTTCCCTTTTACGCTCTTTTCCTTTTTTCGTGAATGGCATGCTTTCAGCAGAAAATGAAACGAAACCAAATGATTACTGATTTCTTAATATCACCTAAATTGGATTGCGATGGATGAATCTTTTTTAATTGCGGCTAAAAAGAAAGCTCACGCCTGACCTTGGCAAATTCACGATCTCAAATACCTGAACCTGAAAATTGCAGTGGATAGTGCATTATTCAATTTTACACATTGATGTTCCCATGCAATCACTTTCCAATCCAGCAATTTGGAATATTGCAAGCACACGCAAATGCAATATGCATCCTGCTGCGGATCCCTAGTTATCCCACTCCTCTTGAAAGACACAGGAACCTTTTGCCTATTATGGGCTGGCGTGAAGTGATACACGCGACCTCCCGCAATGCCCCCGCGTGTGCTACTCGCGGGCACAACGCCTGATTCAGCTTGCGTCTTGTCGGAGTCTTCGCAATGATGTACGGAGGCATGCCGCCGTACAATTACTATTGGTACTCAGACTGTGGCATCCGGGCAGTAGTAGGATAGGAAGTCATGATTATTAAATTCATAAATCACTTTGCAAAATTAAATTACAATCTATCTAGTACAAAGCTAATCTAAAACGGGTTAATCCTGGTTGTGAGTTTAGCTGACCTCATCACTTGAACCAAGCCCGCGATTCGCCACCCAGGCATCACCAAAGTCTAATACTAAGCATCGTGCAAAATCAAATCTAAGAGGTACAGTGGGGTTAAAAGACTCTGATGAGAAGAAACTTTTATTCAGTAAATTACATATATACTTATTAGTACGTAGCCACACTGGCTCCACTAGATTTTTACCCTCTGAAAGTTTTGCGGAAATGTCAATTAGTGCTAAAGCCCCTTTAACTGAGCTTGTTCTCCAGTCATCTGAGCATACCATCAAACCACGAACCCCCGCCGCACAGAATGCCGCTAATATACCATAGCAAATTCGATTGATTCCAAGATTCTTGTGACACGCCAAAAGATCTTTGATGGCCTCATTTTTTTTTGAGTTTGTGAGTTTGCCTTTGATGCCATTAACTTCGACCTTTGTATGTGCACGTACCATGTTGTATGCAATCATCAAATGGATAACTGTATCCATTAGATCCTCCAGGTTCTTGTGCGGCTTTGTGGATATCTCATTGTCAGCCCCGCCACCTTCAATGCTGAGTTGGGTTGCACGTTGCTTCGATTTACTCAAGCAGGAGGCAAGGTATTCAACTGCTCCCCGTTCGAGTCCAAGAGGATCGGTTGAATTTGATGTTGGTGCAACATATGGTTTGGGTGCAATCACATCGTATGAGACTAAACTAATGGATTCAAACATAACATTTGCCCAAAAATGTTTAACTGGATTGGCGGGGTAAAGAAGGCTCTGAACCATTTTGAAGAAGGAGTGTTCAGATTTTGGGAGATTATCTGGAGGTTTAGCTGATTCCTTCATCAATTTGAGATTCCAAATGTTGTGATCAAAAAACGCTTCTGTTTCGGTTGGCTTAAAAAAATCTAACCCTGTATATTGCAATTTATATCACCATTCAACAGCCAATAATCAAGTATCATGCACAAAGATAAAAAAAAACTCACCTGCCATCTCAAGGTCCTGCAGCCAAGCCGACATTTTAAGATCTCGGTTACTGATCACCTTAATACCAACGGGCAGGAATGTATGAGCATCCTTTGTTGGTAAATTGTCCCATCTATTTTTGTAAATCCTATTGATATTATCAAGCCCCCTTTTCCATGATTGTTGAGTAATATTGGAATGATAATTCAAAACGCCTGCAAACTCTTCCATGCGGGATAAAAATATTCCTTGAAAATTCGCAGCGGATGACACTTCGGGCTCAGCGTCGGGAATTATATCAGTCATATCTCGTCCCATTGTATCATGTTTAATTGTTTCCCTTTCTTGAAAGGCTTGAATATTCCGAGGAGAGGCGGGAGGGGTTGCATCATGCATTGTTTCATTGGGTATCGGGGGACTTTCAGTATGTGGAGCTTCATCATGGATTGTTTCATTGAGTATTGGGGGGGTTCAGTATGCGGAGGTTCATTATCAATATGGTCCCCTTCAACATTGATAATTTCATCACCTTGATCGCGAGAATCGTTTGCGGCTTCAAAGGTACGGCGTTTTTTGTTTGTTTTTTTGGTCGCATGTATATTTGGTCTTTTTCCTAATCCTTTGCCTGGAAATCCAATTACGACTCGAGATCCTTCAGGTAGAGATTCTCCCACCTCCACACCTGCCCATATATTGTAAGCAGCTATTTTTATCAATTTTGTTTTGAATTAGTAATGGACTTACGGTTCAAATCCATTTTGAGCAGGCTCATGGCTTCAGCAATCTTTTGACGCACATAATCAGGAATTTTACTATCATTTTGGATTTTTTCGAGCCTTGGGATTGTTTGAGCAATGTTGGAGACAAATTGTTCCTTGGATATAATTTCCACCTCCCCACTGAAAATTACATCATCTTGCCCATCATCTTCTGTCGGTGCACAAGGTTCAACAGTCTTTTCCTTCTCATAACTTTTAAAATTCGGTTTCTGAGAGCTTGGAGGCTGCCCTGAAATAAAGGCTATGACACAATATCAGGTTTTGAGAGATTTGAAATATTAAAGATGGATGCATACTCACATTCCGGAAGAACTGGTGGATCTTGATTATCTTCATGTGACTGGCTCTCTACTTCAATGCCTAATTCACGACTACTGGCGATATCAGAGATTTCACTTCCACTCTCTGGGGCTGAAGTTGGTCGTTCATTGAATTCTGTTGAATTTCCTGGGGTTCGGGCCATAGCGGAGGTAGTTTATTAAGCAAATAGATGGTGACGAGTTGATTGCTAACTTGTTTGAAAATTTTTTGATAAAAGATCCAAATTCAAGAAAAAAGGTGCAAATGCGATTTGTCGGGAAATTGAAGGAGGCGATGTTTTGCAAATTATTTCATATCATGCAAATGAAATCACTTCCCTGTGAGACATTGAATAAAGTTGACTAGTGAGAAACCTACTAAAGTCAACTTTTGAACTATTCAATGCTCATGAGGTAAGGACTAAGCAAAGTGTTCATTTGATTGATATGAAATAAAATGGTTTTGTCGGCGAAACAGGAGACACAATTCTTGTCTTAAATAGTCCACTTATTAGGTTTTAATTTGTGAGTCTCATGATTTAAACCCTAGCCACAACATGGTGAATATACTGACCAATATCCCCTTAGGTCCTGTTGGCAGAGAAGGCCACTCAGCATATTTCGGCAATTGCGTTCATCGTGTACGCCAACAAGCCACCGTACTGTACACTATGGATGTAATACGGAAGCGTGAGGAGGGTAAGCGTTGTCGGAGGCATGTCGGGAGGGCACTACATGAGCGTAAGGATGGTAAGCAGTGTCGGGAGAATGTCGGGAGGGAGGGTAAGCGTTGTCGGAGGCATGTCGGGAGGGCACTACATGAGCGTAAGGATGGTAAGCAGTGTCGGAGGCATGTCGGGAGGGCACTACATGAGCGTAAGGATGGTAAGCAGTGTCGGGAGAATGTCGGGAGGGAGGGTAACTGTTGTCGGAGGCATGTCGGGAGGGCACTACATGAGCGTAAGGATGGTAAGCTGTGTCGGAGGCATGTCAGGAGGGCACTACACAACCGTAAGGGTCATCAGTGGTGGTGGAGGCATGTCGGGAGGGCACTACATGAGCGTAAGGATGGTAAGCGTTGTCGGAGGCATGTCGGGAGGGTACTACACAAGCGTGAGGATGGTAGGGGCGGGGGTGTGAAAGCGTAAGGAGTGGTGAGGACGGAGAGGGGCGGGCAGTGTCGGAGTCTCATCCGGATGGAGGGCGGTGCGGGTGCGTAAGCATGCTAAGCGTCGGGGAGGCGGAAGCCAATGAGGTGAAATTACACGAATGTTGCGCATAGTGTTGAAATGGGTTTGGGCTTTGAGTGACATTCTCATGTGACACATGTGATGATTGACGTTGTCTTGACGCTGACGTGACGTGACCCACTAAATCCAGTGACTATAAAGTGACACTAACGCGACTGAAGCAAGATTTTATACTGACCGCGGTGCGACGTGAAGTCAATCGCCGACGATTGACGCGAGATTTGCCCTGGTGACTGTTTTTACTAAGATTGTTTTAACCTCTTGGCAACAGTTAAATTTTTCCTGGTTGGGATAAAAACCTCATCATAAATCAAGTCACTGACCCTGTGGCTCAATTACAGGCCAAAAGCGATGAACCTTTGCATGAATTTTGACATCCCACACCTGTCAGAAAGGAATTTGGGGGAGTGTGGCACCCTTGGAGCCAAGATTCCTTTTCCCCCCAGAATTAATCTTTCCAATTCATTTTTTCTTTAATTACTCATCATGTATTATACTTTTAATTTACATATGTAATTCAATTGAGTTTTTACAGTAACCACCTGTAATCATTGATACCTCATATGTAAATCAAAGTTCACTTATGTAATACATGCACACATTTTGACATTTCAATTAAGAATACTTCAATTCCTCATAGCTTCTAAGCTACATGCCACACCTAATTGTTAACCCAAAAATTGATGGTTAAAGCCACATTCTGTGTGAATTAAATTAAGGTTTTGAAGAATTTTCAATTTTTATACAGAAAATACTAAAACTTAATTTGAGCTTATTTAGAGTCGAGTTACAGAAATTTCACCGAGAGGTGACCCTACCTTATTTTCTATGAGGAATCCAATGTTGAAATAATTTTCATAAGCTTATCTATTGGATAAAAAATTTAGAATAATCTTTAATTGAATTTTTCCTAAAACTTTTTTTGTCTTAATATATTTGTTGAAAATTTATTTTTACTTAATTTTTTAAAGTAAAGATGTGTTTTTACAATTTTAAATTTGAATGTAATTTTAATTTTTTATTGTAATAAAATTTTCTAAATTTGTATAGAAATTTTATATTAATATTTTAATTTTTTTTTGTATAATATGAATAAATTTATTTATTTATAATTACAACATAATTTGTTATTTGTGGTATTTTGGGTATATAAAAATACCTCTAAGGCTCAAACTTACTTTAATGAACAATTAAATACTTATAAGATTTGATTATACCAGATTTTTTTCCAAGAGTATAATTTTTGGTAAACAATTTCACTAAGGAGGCACTCAAGAGGAAGATGAGGATTTCTCTTTGAAGTAGAGAAACATTTGTTTTTATCCTGAAGAGGGGTGGAAAGGCCTCTGTGCCTTACCATGTAGGAGGAATGAAGGATTATTCACTTTCAGTTGTGGTCTTGTGACTTATACATCCCTTTATGACCTTTACGAGGCCCAGATGTGGCTTAAAAGCCACATCTGGTCACCTTCTTCAAATACAAGGTGAAGTGTTTCCCCTAGGGCCCTCACAGATGTGTTCTGAAAAGTCATAAATGTAAAAATCTGTACAGCACATGTCAGTGGACCCTTTATTAGTCATAATTTGAGTCTTTAAAGCTTAAACACACTTTTTTGTGACTTTGACACCTCATACTCATAGTTATGGGATAATATTCCACAGTACTGGGATTTTGACCTTGAAACTACCATAGCGTTGTCAGTTTTGGGGATAGAGGGCTCAATATTGGTTAATTTTTTTAGCTCTTGATGGGCTCTACACAGTGGCTACTCATCTGGTATGCCTATCATTAAATATGGCAAAGCTATACAGGCTCTAAATTCCATTCTTGTAATTTGGATTCCTGCTAAAACCTGTATTAAGCTATAAGCCTCAATAGCTTTGATTCTAGAAGTGGAAAAATTTTATGGATGGTGCAATTGAAAAACAAAGCTCATTCTCTTTGTACTGAGGTCCCACCTTGGGTATCTCACACCAAAGCTGAGAAGCTGAATGAGAGGTGAATATTTTTCTCCCCCTCATTTGGCCTTTTTTTGACCATAACTTCCGTGATTTTGATTCTAGCTCAATTTGGTTAGCATCATTTGATATCCCTTACTGAGAGCTTCAATTTGTGCACCAATTTGATGGGGCTCTTCCTCTTTCCCTAGATTTTAGAGAGGAGGTCAAAATTAAGTTTTTTTATTGGCTCTTACTTTGAGATGGAATAACTTTGTTTTTCCTTGTGCTATGATTATTTGAGTTATATATTTAGAAAGAGGTTGTTTTACTTTTTTAGATTCCATTTTGAGCCATTTTGGTTCAGGTCACTTTTCAGTGATTTTTTCTATTCCATTGGTTGTATGGTATTTGGCTGTCATTCTTGTGCTCTGGTTTTAAGTCACAGGCTGACAATTGACTGGGTTTCAGGAATAAAATTACCAAAACTGAAAATTTTTTAAATCAGAGGGCTCAGTAATCCTATTTTTGGCTGTTATTTGGCTGTTATGTTTCTTAAATCTAGGGAAATAATGAATTACGTTTGGTGGTATTCAACCATAGGCTATCAAATGATTCTTTCTTTGACCCATCTTGTCTTTTGATTTCATATGTTTTCACTTTTAGGTTTTTTTGAGAACCATTAAGACAATCAATAATATATTCTGGGATCCCCTTTCAAATCATTTCAAAGCTTATAGCTTTATTGAGTAACTATGAAAATAGCTATTTTTCAATATTCTAAGCATTTTAACCCTTGAATAATCCCAAAAATAAGATAAAGGATCTCTCATCACTATTAGCTTCTTCACTCATATTCTTCCTTCACTTTGGATTTTCTATCTTTTTTCTCTCGAAACTTCTTTTCCAGCACTGTGTTCTCAGGTTAATTTCCTCAAGTCCTTTTATCAAATAATATAAAAGAATAATCTTTTTGCAAATTCTATTTTTTCCTTCAATATATCTTGGGAGGTATTTTTGGATTGATATTTATTATTTTTTAGTAATCAAAACAAAGAAACTAATTTCTAAATTCTTTTATTTTCAATGAATTACAACTTAAACAAATTGTGAAAGCAGGAATATAACTTTATTTAATTTAAAATCTTTCTGTTCAAGCCTTGTATTTGGATTCACAGCTTTTATATTTTCTTTAATATCTCATTATACTCATAAATTATCAAATAACTATCAAAAAGCGATTTTTAATTGTAAATGCTTCATATAAAATATCCAGTTTTCTAACATAAGTAATGCTTAAAATTTCAGTTTGTTTTCACAAGACTTCATTATTTTTACAATTACAAATTTTTTTCGGTTTGAATTTTTGTCTCCGAGTCAATGTTAATACATGAAAGCCTCTAATCAGCATCATAAGTAACCAGTATTCTTTATACAAGTAATTTTCTATTTGGAAGAAATTGTTTTAGCTTATGGCTACTAAGAATCATTATTATGGCCCAGCTTCCTCGTGATTGATCGATCTTAACCTGGATAACACTATAGAAAAAGACGATCATCTGACAAAAAGTATGATTTTATTCCTCAAAAACAGCTTGTGTATTGTTTTACCATATGCTTTCAAACATATCAGGGGACAGGTATTCCAAATATAACGGCTCAACTAGCTCAAATTAATCTCATATAAATGATTATTGTATAATACAATTGGATACAAGATTCAAAGAGTCAGTAACTGTGAATAATGGAACAAAACTAACACTTTTATGTCAAATAGAGATAAAAAAGCCACAAGAAGCCAGAATGGAAATATTAAAAGTCACAGAAGCATAACAAAAATTCTCTTACACTCAAGGAATATCAAATATTTGAAGATCTTTGCAATATCTTCATTAATTCTTATGTGAGTGTGAGAAAATATTTTTGTCATCTAAGCACTTTCAATCTGGCCTATGGATATCATAAATTTACTCAGAATAGGGCTATGAGGCTTCATACCCTATAGTTGAGGATTGAAATACAAACTCAGAAAAATTGACTTTCAAAAATTAAACAACAGCCCCCATATGGCCTTTCAAAAAAACTTTAATGTGTAAGAACAGCCACAGAATCAGAACAAGGCAAATGCAATGTTCTAGTAAAAGCCATTCACCCAGGCTACATTATGGAAAAAATGCAACAAGATTTCATTAAAAATGTGTTCCAAATTTCCAGACAATGAGTAAAATAAAAAATGAAGAAGAAATATTTACAAAAAAAGAAGTAATTCCAGATTTTGTTTCTGAATCCCCACATTGGTACTTAGCATTTTATGATATTGGAGGAACCATTTCACATGTAAATTTAAGAGTTGATTAATATTGATCAAAATATATGGGACACTTAAACACCTTATAAGTGTATAAAAACCATGAATCAATCACTTGTTAGAAATAGAAAGGTTCTAACAGAAGTAAATATGCACTTGAAAGTCATTGATCACTTTACATATAAGGACTCCTTACTTAATATCAATGAGATTACTAAAAAAATAATCATTAAAATCATGAATATTTTCAAAGGAGATAATGAAATCAATTCTTTGAAGTAAATAAATATTTCTCTGAATGAAAAAAATTAATTGTTTACAATAGGTTTTGTCAAAGATTTAAGTTAAAGTGGAGAAAATAACCTCTGATGATATTTTTAAATGACATCTATGAAAAGAAATGAGAATGGAGAAAAAGATGTCAAAGAGTTCATTAATCATTCATATGCAAGATATCCAACACAAAACTTGAAATTCCACATGGTTAAAGAAAATTAAATTATGTGAAAGTGATACTTATTGTATAAAATGGCAAAAACTTCTATTACTTTACCATAAAATCCAAAAAAAGAGCTAATGAGAATAGAACAGAATGTTTATTAGAAGACTTGTTCATGAAAGATGAGTTTTCCACTTCTTTCCATTATTTCAAACCATTAATGGGTCAAGAACTATTTGAAGAGGCTAGAAAAATTAAATGATATCTTTATTTAATTGGAAGAGGAGAGAAAGTATGACCACATTGAAGCCATCAGAGGCACTGAGATTTTTCTTTAGAGAAAAGTTTGAATTACCAGACAAATCGTTCATAGTGAGGTCTAAATAATATTTCAGCGAATAAGAACATAGGTGGTGCATTGAAGTCAAAAAATCTTATCAACACCAAAGCTGAAGTTTTTGGAAAAACTACCTTATAAAAAAACAGGCGAATGAGTCCTGGAGGCTCAAATATGAAAAAGATTTTCAATATTCCATTTTACATTCCAAAAGAGCAAGAACTCTGCCATGGATCTATCATCCAAAAAAATATCAAAATAACTTTACCCTGATATCTGCGAGTTTATTATTTAAGAAGAAATGCAAGAAAATTCAGAGGAGAGTAAGAGAGTTATTTTGAAATATAGAGCATTTAATATTCATAATCAGAAGAAATAAGTGATATATTTGAAGAAGTAACCACTATAAAAAATATTTATCCAGAAGGATGAATATTAAGACAAAATTAGAGCACCAATAAAAGACCATTTAGTAAAACACTCATAATAAAGCTTCAATAAAATTTGAAACAAATCTTCATAAGCCTTAATAAAAATCCATATTTTTCAAGACACTGGACATTTATCTTATACATGTCAAAAACGAGGAAATATTTATGAAAACACCATTTAAAAGAAGCGAAGAGAGATTACTTCACTGAATAAAACTCAGATGATATTTCATTAATATTTCAGGGATATTTCAAATACAGAGAGGGTCTCAATGCTTCATTCACATAATGAAATACTGATTTCAGTCAATGCAGCCAAGAGATGAGTTACTTTATTCATAAATAATCCAAAATTTCCAGCTTAAAAAGAAAAAAAACAAATCATGTTGCAGGTCATACAGCTAAGACTTTATCTCAAACAGAGGTTATTTTTAACGAAAAGCCCACTAATATTCAACTTTAGCCAGTAAAACTCTGTTATTGTTTTGTAGAAACCTTTCTTCAAAGCTGGGTTCCCAATTTTAAATATCTGTTATTACCCATTAAGTGTACTGAATATCACAATTCAAGAGGTACTATGAGATCACTCATAACATTTGAGAACATAATTTTCCACTGCAAATCAATTCAAAACTGATAATTAATTTTCAATTTCTTATGGAGTAATGCTTCAGCTTATCAATAATTAAAAACACTATTAATTTCCTCAAATGAATCTATGATACCATCAATTACTATAGCAAAGCATATCAATATAATTATTATTAGCATTAATAGGAAAAGATATAAGAAATTAAGATTCTTGAAAATTTCAGTAATAAGAGCTATTATAATTATATTTAAAAATCATACAAACACTATATTGCCACTATAGGCCACTGACAAGTATAATAGGTAAGCTCAAATATGAAAAATATTTGTTTCCATTTATTCAAAAAAATTCAAAAATCTTGGATTTTATTCTCTAAACGCCAAATTGTTTTAGCTGAGTTACCCCGGAATCTCACCAAATCTCTGCTTCAAGATTAAAACAAGCAAAACTGACTTCTTTCATTCATCTACTATTTTTTTCTATTGATTTCATCAACAAACCCTCATAAGTAAATAATTCAATATTAAACTTCATTATTCCACACAAATTATCCTTAAAAACAATAACATCTGATTAAAAATTGTCCGGCTATTTGAAAAATTCAAATTAGCTGCGCTTTATTGATTTTCTTTCAGTGTAGTCCATCTTTGATTCTTTTTTTCGGAATATCAGAAGAACACTCCATGGGTTGTCCTCCCTACAACAAAATAATTGATTCCAACAGCTCAAATCTGAAGTGAAGATTAATTCTTGAAAACAAACCTTTGTGAATGAGGGAGAAAATAAAAGAAAACAGATTCTTGAAAAAACATTTTCAAAAACCACTTGTAATGGGATCACCCCTTATTATTATGAAAATATTATCAAAAAATAGCTCAAATTCTTGAGTCTCTTTTACCTTCTTTTAAATAAATGAATTTTCATTTTGTGTAAAATTCAAATATGACTCCATTAGCCACATTAGATGCACAGGATGAAAGGTCTGCTTATCAAGCTCCACAAAAAAGGTTCTACTAATGTTCAAGAGGTAAGCCAAAGAAATATTGACTGGGTATTTTATTCATATTCAATAAATACTTGTGTATTAGGTTGATTTTGTTTAAAGTATAATGATCAATTTACCAGAGCACCATTTTTCTAAAAGTGAAATTGCTTCATAACTAAACACAATGGAGGATCTGTAAGCCTCATTTGAGCAAATTGATATTAACCATGCTGAATTGATACTATATCAGATTGAATAATGCATTCAATTAAATTTCAAAAGGTTATTTTACACTATAATCATAATATATATGATTACTCAACCCACGATTCTGAGGAAAATACTGATATGGAGAGAATAACTCAAAATGAAAGCCTTCCAAGAGCCACCAATTTAGGTATATCTTCTGAAAGCTTTAATATTATTAGTGGTTCACACAAAACATAACATCAGCTATTATCCCAAACTTATACTCATTAAATGGAAGACCATCAAAAAATTTATTTTTCCTTGAATTAATTATATAGATATATATCAAGAATCTGATCTTATCAATGTCTCATTACATGATAAATACCTCAATGTATTCCTGAAGTGGTAGAAATTATAAGTAAAGGAGGAGAAATAATCTTAAATATTTAAAATAAATAAAGCTGAACAATCCAAAAGATTGGATATATCAATAAAGAGAGGGAAACTCAAAAATAATTAACCTTTAAGGAAAAGGAAATGGTTCCAAAAAAACAATTTCAAGAATACAAATTTGAAATTCAGCAAATTTTGAGAAGTATAGGTGGAATAACAAGCTGAAATTGAAATAAAACAAGTGATTTTTTTTCTTAATACAGAATGAGTGATGAAATAATTAAATAGTAACAATTATTCTTATCATTCATTTTTCTCAATATATATTTGACTAATATTAAGCTTGAATAATGAAATGAATTTTTGGCCAAACACAGATACATTTTGAGATTCAATCTCAATATCTCTGAATATCCTTTGAAATTTGCAATTAATTTCTTTCTATTGGATTCTATATATTAAAAACAATTTTCCATTAATAAGATGATTTAAATTCAAGAACATCTTCTCTCTCATTGATTTTTCCAAAAATACTTCACTAATCAGAGTCAATACCTTCATCTTGATCATAGACTCTAATGTTTGGAAGATATCACATTTATTTAAAACCAGATCTAGCTCCTTCCCCATATTTAAGTCTGGAGTTTTCATTTGATATTGCTTTTAGCCAATAGTAAGGACTAAGTTTCTCATTGGACCCATTTCATTATATCTATACTCCTTTTTCTTTTCTTTTATATTGAAAACTAATATGAATCTGGATTCTTACACTCTTTTTTTGTTGATATTTTCTGAGATATGTAGGCTTACTATTTCAATTGATTAATATCATTTCTAAATATTTGTTTCATTTCATCTTGGATTGTTGTGATTTTGATTTAATTGCGAAACCAATACCCTTTGGGTTATAATCTGCTCGTCAGATTTAAATTTTCAAAAAATGTTTCATAGAAATTATTCTATGAGCATGCCAAATAGCAAGGAAAAAAAAGCCACCCATCATCAAATTTATTCTTATTATTCTTTATTGATCCTTTCAGTTCAATAAATAACCTGGATTTCATTTCAAATAAACTGATATATTTCAGTAAAGAAATAATAGTGGAAGAACTTAAATTAGCTTAAGAAATTGACTTCACAAATCACCGACCAAGTATAATGTGCTTACAATATACAAGAACCGTTAAGATAGAATACCTACTTTTATCTAATTAACGCCAATAAAAAGGCTAGAAGTTAAATAATAATCATTTTTATTACCAAAAAACGTAATTGGTCAACTCATATAAAGATATGCTCCAATAAACTTTATGATGGATTCACTTTTCTGTATGATGAATCATCTAATATTCCTTCTGAAATTTCGTTTTTAGAACAAGAAATTCCAAGCTCTCAGTCATATTAAGTTAGATCAAGAAAGGAAATTTAATAATTTCAAACATTAATCCCAAATCAGCAATACTTCCTCATTAAAAAGAAAAAAATTCGCAAAAAAAATTCATGGCTCCCTGTATGAAATAGGATGTCTCCCACCCGAGGATTGTCAAGTCAATATTGGTTAATATTGCTTCTCCAAGAAGATTTATTCAAATCTAGTGGATTATAAGGAATTTTCTTCCCTCACCCAACAGATTTTGTTATTCTCAAGAGCTACTTCAAAAGCTTTTCACTATTAGTATTCAAGCAAAATGAAGAAAATTCTTCAAAATATTAAATACTGGGATTTCAACACCTTAATTTCTCTATATATTTTTGATTAGTACTCTTTTGATAATAACCCAAATTTCACAATTGATATCTCTTGTAGGTTTCCCAGAATCAATAACGATGAATTATAATTTTCATATTCACTTTAAATCTATCAATAAAAAAACCAATCAAATTTCTCTTAAGGATCATTATTTAGTTGATAAATGTTTCTCTTTTCCAGATCATATTTTGGATATAAATTTGAATTTTCAGAGTATTGGAGCTTTTAATATGGAATGGAATTATGGAAAAATAAATAATTTCACTTTATATGGCCATGGTGGTAGTAGTGAAGACTCTGCCGTGATCTCAATGTCAAGGAAAATATTCCAAAAAAACCTTTATTATTTTCAGATAATGAAATGAAGGAAAAATTTCTAAGTTAACTTTTGCTTATTAAATTTTCATTTCAAATGGAGCTTCTTCCACCTCTGAATAGTCTTAATGGGGTTTTTTAAATTAAATATTAAAAATAATTACAGCACAAGTGAATAAATGAGCTCAAGTTTTATGATCAAAACCTTATATGAAATAGAATTATTCATACTTTTCAATAATTTTAGCTTACCATTTTAAATAACTCAACCAAAGACTTTAGCAAAATTGACTATTATTTTCATAAAGAATTCTTCTTTCAAATATTTATTTTCAACAACCTTTCTAAATTGAAAAAAGGTTCATTTGGATATACTTTGAAGGTTCTTATTTTTCGTTTCAAATTCAAAAATAAGGTATTGGAAAATTTCAGTATTTTGATTAATTATTTTACTCCATTCCAATTCTGCAGGCTTAATCTTCTCCTTAATCTTGAATAATTGACCATCATTGACAAAACTCAGTAAATTTTGAAGGGCTGAAGAATCATTTTCTTCTTAAAGCTCTTAAATGTCATTACCAATCTTAGCCAAGAGGTTATTAATGGAAAGAAATAAAGAAATAATTGTACTTCTTTTAAATTTTTGATTTAATTTTTTATTTCTCTGAGGGATGAAAATAATATCTTCAGTATGCATAATGAATGTCCAATTATTATTTGTGATTTTTAAATACAGAAGTTGGATTCGGTATTCTCTGTATTATGTTCTGCATTTCATTTGTATGCAAGAGCGATGGTCAATTAGAACCAATAGTCTCAATCAGACAAAAGATGTTTCTTTTATGAGAAATATCTTTCAGGCCTAACATGAATCCTCATATTTTGATATACACTTCATTCTTTTACATCTCCTGTAGATCCCACATTATCTGAAGTGAAACTCCAATTGAAATCATATACTAACTGGACTTAAATAGAGTAGCTAAAAAAATACATTATAGGTCTCACTAATATCCTTTATTTACAATAATGATTGTCTATATTATGGTAATCAGCCAGCTAAAATTTAAACATATTTTTTTTTTAAAAAAAAGGCTTACCATCATGAGGTGGTCTTTGAAATAATTAAATAAGAATACCATGAATAAAAAACAACACAGCTAGGAAATCCCAAAGCTAGCATCAATTTTAATATTTCAATTGTTTCTTGGTTATTTTTTCATGAGATGTTGTGTCCCTCCACTTAATTGGGAATGAACTTAATTTCTGTTTATATAAAGCAACTAAACCAATTCTTAAAAAAATAGCCTCAACATTTCTCAAATATTCACAATTCCCATTTATATCAAGTCTTGAAATCTCCATTCACTTATGAATCATTGGATGTCCTTTATAATAATTTGAATTTATGTGAAATATAGAAATAAATAGATGAGGTATAGCTAGTATGGAAGATCTTATTAGCTGTGTCATTGGGGATCCTTTCTAGATTATATTATTTTAAGATATATGGGGAGACAAATAGCCCCTTGGTCCGAGCTATTGATTTTAATAAATTGCATTTAGAAATCATCTATTGTCTTTGTGAGCCTGTGAGGTATGTAGGACATACCCATAAGGCCACAAATAGCTTTATATAAAGTTTATTTAGTCTTTAACAGACCTTTCAATTGGATTCAAAATAAAAAATAACAAAAAATAAGTATAACTTTTTTTTGGATAAACAAAGCTATAATTATTATTTTCTTTTTGGATTCTACACCAAAAAGAACCTAGGGTGCGCCCACAGGGTGTTATACCCAAAAATGATTATTTCTTATGTTATTAAAAGATTTAATAATGTCACAGTACACTTGCAATTTCTTTCAATATTTTTTAAAATGTTAAGTTGAATCTTAAATAAGCTTAAATTTAAAATTTCATACATTTTATGCAAACATACAAAAATTTTAGTTAAAATTAAGGTGTTGTTTATATTTACTGAATTGGCTAAGGATTTTCCATACAGGATGTAAATACTGCATGGGCTAAATTTAAAAGGGTTTAAGGCCATAGTATGGCTTTAAATAAATAAAAGGGCAAAATCCATGCTAAAAGGTGGGACAAAGGAAAAAGACCAAACAGAGCCGGGGTACCCAGCTTTTTGGATCTGCAAGGATTCAATTAATGTCTTCCACCTGTATTGGAGGATTTTCAACCTTATTTATACTTGATATTAAATTTTTATCCAACCTTAAAATTTAAACTGGTTTTACCCCAATTTGGACAGGAATTTCAAGCTACCAAAGGGTAAATCTCAATATGCAAGCTTGAAACTAAGGTTTTAAGAACTGTAAAAGCTTAATTAAGCTTAAAACGTTAAAGTTACGAGCATTAAAGCCTTATCAAAAGTTAAGGTCAAGTGTGTATTGCTATTTTGTGTGGAAAAATAGTAATAACTTCAAAAATTCATTAAAAATCCAAATACTAATGTATTTGCCTGAAATTTTCACAAAGTTTACATTTTGATGTTATCTGTGTATAAATCAAATTTTGAGTATCTTTTATGATCAGGGTTTGTTTGTAATTATCCTGGAAATGTACTATTTTAATTATACATAAAGAAAATTAAGACTTCTTGAAAATGAATTAAAAATTGAGTTTAAGAGGTTTTTTCTTGAAACTCTATTTTTAAGTTGTTCATTTGATTAAATTTAATAGAAATAAATTTTTTTATATTACGGCTTAAAATAACTAACCCAAATGAGGATTAAAGCTACCTGGAGTTAAGAATAACACTGGTAACTTTAAATTGGAATGAAAGATAAGTTAGCTTATGTTAAGAACCTTATTTTTAAGCATGTATTTTCAGTTTTTACCTGAGCATGCCCTGTATATTTATTGTTAATAATTAAAGCTGCTTTGTAGACATAAAAAGAGTTTATCCATCACTGTTTTTGTCCATGAATCATTATCAATCCAATCATATTAGACATCTAAACATGTAAAGTTCTATTACATATAAAATCTTATTATTAAAGTAATTTTTAGTTTATTTTATTCTTGATTAATTCTAAATTAAAGAATTGAAATCATAGAATTCAGATTATCTTTGTAATCACCAATAATTTATTTTATTTTGTAAAATTATCATCTTAAATATCTTCTAAAATCCACAAATTCCTCTTAAAAACCCTTTAATCATTTTTATTATTATGAAAAGTTGTTTTATCTTTGAAATATTAATTTTTGGCATTTTTTTAGCTTATAATAATTATTTAATATTATAACTGTTGTATTTAACTTGTTGTATGAAATATATATTATAAGTAAGTTTTTCTCTAAAGCTCTATATTTTTTATCTATTATTAGTTTTTTTATATATAGTTTTTCTATAAGAGTTATTTCTGCACAGTGCATGTGATAATTCTGTTATAAATAATATCTATATTATTTATAAGTGGTTAAATATTTATATTTTCCATGTGTAATTGTCCCATTAAGCTCCTTACACTTCTTATTGTTATAATTGTCAGTGACTATAACAATAATAGAATAATTATAATTTATACTAATTATTAAGATTTTTTTATTATTATTAAATTATTTAATAATGAAATTTTTTTTTAATATAATTATTTTCAATAATTATATATATTTGTAGTTATAATATCTCATTATATTATATTTTTCTACTGAGGGAAGTCATAGTACTCTTTATATTGTTACTATTGTCAAGAGTTTCATAGACAAAACTCACAGTCTTCAATATCTTTATCAGACTTAGTTTCAGTAGCATGTGCTAATTGTGCTGATAAGATAATTCATTTGAGGAGATTAATTTATTTTATCCTTGGCATTGTTTTATTTTTAATCTTAAATAACCTGCTTTAGTCATTTGAACTCATATGAATGAGGTGCAAAGGATGTGTATTATTTAATTTTAGTTGAAATTTAGGCTTCAGTTGATCTGATTTTAAAATTAATATATCTTGATAAACAAATATGGCTATAAAATGTCTTAACAATATGTTTTATTTTGAAGCAATAAGGTAAATTTTAGGAGATAAAAATTGGGTGTATGGTAATTCATGAGATATGGTATTTTCAAAGCAAAAAAAATTAAATTCAATATATTTAAAACAAATTCAGTGTTTTAAAGACAAGATTTGGTATATTTAAAACCTCCTGATAATTTAACATAAAGTCTTTACTAGAAACAATGATATTATAAGTTGAAACCAAGTTATTCAAAAAATGAATATTATTTCTGAATCAATTTATTATACACTACTTTTTAATAAATTTCAAAACTTTATTCTATGAAAAAACAATGATAATAAGTTGACATAATAGAATAGTCACCAGCAGGAAAGTAGATACACCTGAAACTAGGCTTTAAGGTGTGGATATTAAGCTTTGAGTAAATTCAAATACCTTTCCTGTCCTCAAAATCTTAATGAGTTAAATATGCTAAGAGATAGATATAAAAATTAATATGAAGAGAATACACACCTCAAATTTTATCTGGATACTTTCTAAGCTTCAAAACAATGATATTATAAATTTCTATTTTTTTACTACCCAAAAATGTTCATCCAAAAGTACTCTGCAAGAGATTTTTAGGGATATAAAATAATTTCTAAAATCACAACTCTTTTGGAATTAATTGAGAAAAAAAGTGCAGAAATTAATTCATTAAAATATCAAAAATTTGATATTTTAAAGGAAAATCATTTCCAGAAATCACCAGAATGAATTATGAAACAATGTGACAAAGTTTACAGTTAAGAAAGATCCCTTAATTCACTTTTGGGAATCTTAAGGGTTAAAATAATCATAAAAGTCACAAAATATAGTTATTTCTATTTTTCATGTGGTTATGACCTTTATTATAATTTTGAATTAATTGTTATAATCCTAATTGAATGGCTTAATTTTTATTAATCTTTTAATAAAAATGAAAATATTCTAACATGAAAAGAAAATTTGGGGAAAAGAAGAAATTCTTTTATATCTACTGTTTTTCTTACTCAAAAATTTATTGTTTTTCTCACAAGTGTTGAGAAGAGAATTGAAAACAGAAAAGCTAATTGTGGTATCATTTACCCCTTTTTTAGACCAAAAAGGGCTTCTTTCAACTACCTTAGTGTTAAAAACCAGAAATTACTATAGTAATAATTTTTTTGAAGCTTCCAAAACAGGTCAGAATTTTTTGAAGGACCCTTTAAAAAATTTATAGATGCTTTTGTGAGGTTCTTTATAGCCTAAGGGCTGTTTCACCCTCTTTACAGCAGTTAAACTGGCCCTGGTAGTTATCAAAGCCTCCCCATCAATTGAATAACACAACCTATGATTCAATCCCAGGTCAAATTTGCATGGATTTTGGCATCTCACACCTTCCACAAAGGAGTTTGACAGAGTCTGGCTCCATGGGAGCCAATATTTCTTTCACCCCAAAAAGTAAAAAACTGAAATTATCAATTCCTAATATGTAAACTCAAATAAACTTAAAGAAGGCACCCCCACATTTTTACATTTCAATTGTAAATACTTCAATTTTGCACAGCTTCTAAGCTACACATCACAGCTCAATTTTGACATAGGAATTCATGTTTAACACCACATTTGGGATGCTTAACATTGATTATAAGAAAATTGGAAATTGCTCAGAGAAATTCTATTTTTTCACTTTGAAGCTTAAAATAATTTATTTTCAAACCCTTTACCCCAAGATGACCCCAGGTAACTTCTCATGAATATTCCAATGGTGACAGAATTTTATAGTGTTTATTTCCTCAATAAAAATTAACATTTAATTTTTTAAATACTTTTGAAGGAGATCTTTGTGAGCTTTAAGGTATATTTCATGTACCTAAAGAGGCCACAATTAGTATTAAACTAACTTCTGGAATACACATAACCCATAATTCCTGCATATATCCAAAATACATCATTTTTGTACTTAATAAAAGATGAAATAGTTTTTCCTTTGTAACTAAATCTATGTATTTGAGACCATATTTGGATTCTACACAAAAAATTACCTATAGTAACTTTTTAAATTAAATAAGATTTAATTGATTCTATGAGGTGTTAATATGTAAAATACTTCTACACCACATCATCAATACCTCATAAAATAATTGTGATTCTTTTGTTTTTCTCACTCTCACACCAAAATAATGGGATTGTGAGAAATCTCATCTTACATATACATAAATAATGATTTTATGCATGCTTTTGGCACCTAAAATTACATTATTCTTAAATAAAATGTTTATACACCCATAGTGGATATTAGTATTTAATCCTGAATTACTGTTTTTGATGTGAAAATACCTAAGGGGGACAAAAGACATCAAAGAGAGAAAGGGTACCCAGATTCTGAGGGCTCTAAGGTTTTTCAGCTCCAAATCTTGGATCCTTGGCTTATCATGTCCCATTTGGGCTGTCAGAACATTTTGGGCACCTTTCTATCAAGTCAATATCCAATGAAAGCATGAGAAAATAGCAAATAAGCTGCTAGTTTGACATGACAAGGAGGTAATGAGCATCTCTGACTCCTGTAACCAAGTCTATTCTTAATTATTTTTGATTAATAATCTCAAAAAGCTTAATTAAAACTGTTTTGGAAATATCATCCAAAAAATATTACCTCTTGGCAACCAACTCTCTCTATACTATTTCCCTATATCACATAGAAAATTTGGTAAAAGTTCAAAAATTCATTGGAAATGAAATTATTGATTAATCCTGCTGAATATTTCAGGACCAATATAGAAAAGCATACTCCACATTAAAGCCAAAAATAATTATTCATTAATAATTCAAATTGAAAGTTTTCCTTAAATTCCATTTTTGATAGCTTCATATTAAATACTGAATAGTAAAAAATTGACAGAAAATGCAACCTGTGATGAAATTTCTAATAACCTTGATAAAATTTAGAAGGAAATATTTTGTTTTCAATAAAAGAAGATTTAAAGTTTTTACTCCTTTATTTATTAACCATAAATGAGTTGGTAGTCACATAAAATGACTTTATTAGGTAACTATGAGAATCTTAGGTTTATACAAGTGATGTAATCATTCAACCTATTATGGTGACTGATTTTCCACTCACTGGCTTTCCATTTCGTTTCATGGAATGTCTCTGTGAGCGATTGTAGACCTAACAGAAGCCCACTATTGCTGTTTTTTTTCCAGATATCATCTTATCATTCAGCTTTATCATTAATTCCAACAAGTAAGTATTCTTTTGAATACTTCTTGAGTACCTCTAGCTTTCCAAAGCAATCAGAAAGATTTGAAATCAAATAATTATGCAATTATAAATAGTTTCTAACTATCAATTGCTATATTACTGCTTTAAATGTGAGCCTGCAAGGTATGTATAATATACCCATAAGGCCAGAAATAACTTTTTATACATTTTTTCAAATGAACTTAGCACAGAAAATAAAGAAATAAGTATAACTTTATACTTGTTAAACAAATTCATAAATATTATGTCACTTTTGTATTCTACACCAAAAATAACCTAGGGTAGACCCACAGGGTGTTATACCCAAAAATGGCTATTTCCTGTGTTATTGGAAGGTTTGAGAATCTCACAGTACAATCACACATCTTTACAATTTTTATTAAAATTTTCAAATTTTCACTTTCAACCTTAATTTTAAAAATGAATAAAGTTTATGAAAACTTACAACAATTCAGTTGAGATTGAGCAGTTGGGTCTATTTACTGAATTGGCTAAGAATTTTCCATATAGGCTTCAAATCCTCAATGATCTCAATTTCAATTGTTTTGAAGCCTTTTATGGCTTTAAATAAATAAAAGGGCAAAATTTATGAGAAAAAGGTGGAATAAAGGAACAAAGCCAAGAGGAGTCAGGTTACCCAATTTTTGGGATCTGGAGGAACCAGAGTAAGGTTTCCACCCTTATTGAAACTTTGATTTTATACTTCAATTCGATATTATAGTTCAATCTGGCTTATTCCTCTTTTGCACAGTAATTACAAGTTTCCAAAGGGTAAATCCCTATATGTGGGATTGTAATCAAGGTTTTGACAACTGTCAAAGCTTAAAATTAAAGCTAAAAGAATTGAAACCTTATCAAAAATTAAGCTTTAGTGTGTATTGCTATTTTTATGTGGAAAAACAGCAACTACTCTAAGAACTCATAGAAATTACGATTATAAACTGATTTAATTGCAAAATTAACACAACTTAGAAATTGATTTTATCTGAATATACACCAAAATTTTAGTATTCTTTCTCAGTACAATTAGTTAGTAATTAATATTTCTCTAAAATTTTATTTAAAATATTATGAAAGATATTTTTGCTCGAAAGTTTATTTTCAAGTTGTTCATTTTATGGAATTTAATATAGATAACTTGATTCTATATGAAAGCTTAAAATAATAAATTTGAATGAGAATTAAAGCTACTTGGAGCTATGGATAGCACTGGCAAATTGAAATGAAAATTAAAAATAATTCAGTTTACCATAAGGATTTTATTTTTAAGCATGGTCTTTCATTGTTTGTCTGATAACTCTCTCCATATCCATTATTTCTAATGAGATTTTCTCTGAAGTCATAAAAGGAGTACTCACATCACTTTTTTTTCCATCATCATAATCATTCAATCAATTAGACATTTCAAAAAAAATTAATAATTAATTCTTAAGCTATTTTATTCTTTGTAAATCTCAAATTAAAGAATTGAAATCATAGAATTTGGATTATATTTTTGTAATCACCAATAATTGGTTTTATCTTATAAACTTGTGGTTTTAGATATCTTTTCAAACCCAAGAATCTCCTCTAAAAACTCTTAAATCTTATTTCATCATAATAAAATTTCTTACTGATTTAATGTATTGATTTGTGGTGTGTTTTTCACCTATGAATATTCTTTAATACTATAGGTGTTGTTGTTTTACTTATTGTATTACATATATATTATAAGTAAGTATTTCTCTGAGTATTTCATATTTTGATATATTATTATTATTTCTAGAATTTCTCTATAATAATTACTGTTTCACAGTTTGTGTGATAGTTTTCTTTTCAAATGATATTCTCATTTTTTATAAATGGTAAAATATTATTATTTTCCACATATAATTTTCACATTAAGAGCTTTTAAATTTCTTATAATTATAACTGTCAGTGACCCTTATAAAGATATATTAACTAAAACTTACTATAGCTATTGAGAATTTCTTTATTATCAATTTACTTAGTTATAATTAATTCTTCTTTTTCTTATATAATTATTTCAATAATTATATTAATGTGTGGCTATTATACGCAATTATATTATATTCTATACTGAGGAAAGTCATAGTAATCTTGATTTTTATCAATATTATCAAGATTCTCATAGAAAAGCATTACATTTTGGGCCTTTATGTGATTTCTACCAATTTTTTCAGACATAAAGGCAATATTTTGTTTTTGACACATATATGTGAGAGAATAGAATCTGGAGTTGCATTTCTTAATCAGTTATATGATGATACTATTTGTCTTAACACTAAACAACTAAAAGAATTAAGAGTACAAGTTCAATTGGCCACAATGCAGCTCTTTTCCAAAGAACAATTTGAAAAAATCAATAAAGAAAGACTTTAACTGAAAGAATATATTAAATCAAGATTTGAAGAGATCTCATTAAGAAGAGAGTTACCAAGAGAGTCTACACCAATTCAAGACATAAATGTGTTGGACTTTGAAAATAATGAGTTACATAATCATAAAATTTCAATTAATGCAGAGGGGGAAACTGCCTTTATTAATTTTAAAGACATTCCAAGATTGGAAGAATAGCCTACCTTCAGTGGTGAAGGAGAATATAATTATATGGAATTTATGAAAACAATTGATATTTTCAAATAATAATCTAACATACCATATTAATACATAAGCTCAATAGTAAACTCATTATTTACCAAATAATCCAGGAAATGGTCTTATAAGATGAGACAAGACCATGGTAAACACTCCTGGATTTCGTGGAAAAAACATATTATTTCCAAATGGGATTATTTCTTCTGGATATTTAGATTGTAAAATTCTTTTTAAGAAGCCATTTTTAATATTGTGACAGAAAGGCACATGTCCTGGATTGTTAAGAAGAAGGACATATTGACTTCCCTCCAACCTGATATGTCTGAAACAATGTTACATAAAACTATATTAATAAAATATGATGGTGAACTAGATAATTCTATGAAAAAACACAATTATTGGGCCTTTCTTTAAAGAAAATTATATCAATTGCATGGAAGACATTACTACTAGAACATAAATTGGTAGAAATTGGTATAAACCTCCAATAGACAATAAGACTAGTTTCAGACCAATTTCTAGAGGAAGACCAAGTAAACCACAAGACAGAGCTCCTTTCAAATTTCATAAATGCAGAATTAAATATCATTTAGCTGATAATTGTCCTAAGAAATCAAGAATGAATGTGATAGAACTTGGGAAAGCTAAAGATACCAAGGGAAAAAAGTATTAATTGTACAAGAAAGTTATTCTGAACCTTCTGAAGAAGGAGAGTTACCAGATTTACTTAGTATATAAAACATCAATGTATCCTTTGAAGTCAAAGCAGTGCATACTCACTTGTCACAATATAGTGATGAATGTATGAATCTCATACATGTGCAAGATGACAAGATGCGGAAAACCAAACCTGCCGGAGGTAAAGGTTATAAAGCTGGATCATCTTTTATCACTAATATTGTGATAAAAAAGAAGCCAAGATACATCTTGACTCAGGTTCTTTCTGCACTTGTGTTGGTAAGCTTTATCTTGATAAAATGTATACCAAATGGAAAGAGACATTTATTCCAATTGAAGGTTTAAAATTGAGTAGTGCTAGCCAGGATATGGAGCCTTTGGGAGTTTTTAAAGCATCGATAGTATTTCCTCATCCTGCAGGAATAATTAAAATTCAAGTTGAATTTTTCATTATGAATAATTGTACCTCACAACATTTTTATACTTGTAAATGATAATCTTAATATCTACAGTACTGATATTAATATATTTCACAATAGGGAAAACTAAAAGGATTTTTTTTTCCTTTCCTTTGGAAAAGAATGAAATAATTGTCATAAGACAAGTAAAAAATTTTAACAAGGAGAAATTTGTGACTGATCAATTAATTCAAACACAAATTATTCCTGAGCTGACATCACAAACAAGGAAAGATCTTATTGAGATTTTATTTCAATACAAGGAAACCTTTGCTTCTGATAATGAACCACTATGGGCTATTAAAGGACATGAAGTGGAAATCATTCTCAATGTGGAAATAACTTATCCTCCACTATTGATAATACCAGCTTACACATCTTTCCCTAGAGCTAGAGAATAATTAAAGTCTCATATTAATGAACTAATTAAACTGGGAGTTCTCAGAGAAGTTGGACATAATGAGGAAGCAGAATCCACAACCGCTGTGATCATTACTTGAAAAAATGATAAATTAAGGATGGTTGGTGATTTTAGAGCATTCCAGACGGATATCAAATTCCTAGAATTCATGAGACTTTGACTCAATTATCCAAAGAAAGATTCATCACTTCTATGGATGTACTTGAAGGTTTCTATTGGAATTTTGGGACATCTCAGGCTAGGAAATTATTCAGAATAATTTATAATTTTGGTATTTATGAATATTTTAGAATGCCTTTTGAAATTGAAAATGCACTCTCTGATTCTGAAAGAATTATTAATACCATATTACCACATCTATTATCAGAGGGATGGTTAAAAATTTATGTTGATGAAATCATAATTTTTTTAGAAGCCTGGAAATTTCATTTAGAGAGACTTTCATTACTACTTAAGAGAATTCTTTAAGTGAACATTAAAATATCTTTCAAAAAATGGAATTTTTGGTTTCATGAGCTGAAAGCTCTGGAGCATGTAGCTTAAGGACTAAGACTTTGTGTTGTCAAAAACAAAGTTGCTGTTTTCTTACTTAAAACAATTTCTCAGAACAAGAAATAAATGATATATTTCTTGGGGTTTCCTAGCTTTTACAGGCAAAACCTTAAATATTTTTCAATCATTTCCAGATCAATGTCCAGAATTTGTGATCAACAAAATGTCTTTGAAATAATACAAAAAAGTATTCAGGCATATGAAAAGATCAATAATTCCTTGAAAATGCATCATTATTATTGATTCCAGACTGGAAAATCCCTTTAAAGATATCTATTGATGCATGTGGTAAAGGTTTATTTGAAGCTCTTCATCAAGATCAAATTTTAAATGACAAGACTTATGCAGGTCCAGTTTTTTTTATCTCAAGACAAATAAAACCTACTGAGGCTAGGTATGGAGTAATACAGATTTACTTCCTTTTTCCTTGGATGAGCTCTAGATGGTAGTGTGTTTGAGGTAATTACTGATTGTAATTCTGTGAAATCACTTCTTAATGTAAAAACTCCAAACCAACACATTTTAAGATGGCATATTTCTATACAGGAGTATAGAGGTAGTATAGCTATACTACATAAGTCTGAGAACATTAATAAGAGTTCTTATGGCTTTGGGATATGGGAGTTACCCAATAAACTGGAAAATATTGCAAATGCAGAACCTAAAATGACAGTTATGGGAAAAGAATTCTTTGAGGAAGCTAGAAAAAGCTACAATCAAGAGAATAACTGTCATATTGCTACTTCTCTCCTTTACAAACATTGCAAAGATGAAGTTTTTTCCAATTATTTAAATGATATATGAAAACATCATATCATAATGGAAAATGGCATTTACTTGATGGTATCTTATATCATAGGTCTAAACATGAATGCGTGATTGTCTTATGTATAATAACTTTAATTAACACAGTATTACTTGAGTGCCATAACAAAATTTATTTTTGACATCATTATGAGGATAGAAAAATGGGAAGAATAAGGACATGTCCTTGGTGTCCATCTTGGAGAAAAGATTTCATTGAGTACTGTCATGGTTGTGACAGGTGTCAAAAGGCCAATAAGACTACTTGTAAAATATTTTTATTATTATTCATATCCAAGTATCATGTACCTCAAAGGAATTGGCTCATATGGTTTGGGTGACTGCCTTACCACCTGGTGGTGAGAAGCATTACAATTAATGTCCTTTTATTTTAGACAGGTACTGAAAAAATTAAATCTTTTTACTATTTTATAAAGATGACACACCTATGAATAAAGCTCTTTCAATTTGGACTAAAGTTATATGTCATACTTTTGTCTTTTGAAATATCATTAGTGATACAGAAACCAAGCTTAATTCAGCCTTATGGACAAATACATAATCCTTTGGGAACTAAAATATAATTTTCAACAGCTTATCATCCACAAACTGATGGATTAGCTGAAAAAATGATTCATACCCATGAGGAAATAATCATAGGATTTTGTCCTTATGGACTAGAGCTTAAGGATTCTGATGGCTTTACCTATGACTGGTGTACACTTATAGAAGAATTTAAATTAGCCTTAAAGGCATTCACCCATGCTTCAACAGGAAAGGCTCCTTCAATTTTGGAAAAGGGATGGAATTCAAAACTTCTGGTTGATACTTTGATGTAAGAATTGATGGATATTCACCCACCTTTGACAACCTTGAAATTACTGCTTGGTAAAGTGAGGCATAATGTAAACCAAAGAATTACTTATTTTTTTGAATGTGCTAAACAGAAATGGTACAGAAGCCATAAGACCCCACAGTTTAAAAGAGGCAGCTTGATATTAGTTTCAAAATTGAGCTTTATAAATAACAAAGGTCCAAAGAAACTCAAATATTCCTTTTTAGGAACTTCTATTTTTACAGCCCTTCATGGGACAAATCCAGTACAGGTAGAACAGACAGGAAAATTGGAAAATAAACATCCAACTTTCCCTCTTAGTTTGGTCAAGAACTATACTTCAAGTGATAAGGAATGATTTCCCTTGAGAAATTAAGAACCCTTACAAGTACCACTTCTTGATCAAAGTGAAGTTAAAAAGGCACTGAAATACCTAAAGGAAAGAAGACTTAGAGAAAAGAATGCAAGAGAATACTTAGCCAGGAACAAAACCCCACAAGATGAAGATGAGCGGCTTTCAGAAAGTAAAATACAATATTTCCCAAAGTTCGTCAGAAGATTCAGAAATTATAGAAGGCCAGTTCCTCAATAAAAGCTTCAATTTTGTGCTTTACATACTTGAAAGCTCTTAGTAGAGATGTTAGACAGTGGGTTACACCCCCCAAATCAATTAGGGTTATACCATTCAATGAAAAAATTGTAGTACAATTCTTTTGGATCATAGGGAATGTGAGCCTGTGAGGTATATATTACATACCCATAAGACCACAGATAGTTTTTTATACATTTTATTTAGCCATAAATAGAGCTATAAAATGAATTTAAAACAAATAATAACAAAAAAAGAAGTATAACTTTATTTTTGATAAAAAATTATAAATATTATTTTATCTTTGGATTCTACCCCATAAAGAACCTAGGGCATACCCAGAGGGTGTTATACCCAAAAATGGTTATTTCCAGTGTTTTAGGAGGCTCAATAATCTTATAGTACAATTAAACATTTCTACAATTTTTACTAAAATTTTCAAATTTTTAATTTTAAGCTTAATTTTAAAGTTGAAAAAGGTTTATGAAAACTTATGAAAATTCCGTTAAAATTGAGGTGTTGTATCCATTTATTTAATGGGACAAGGATTTTCCATACAGGCTGTAAATACTCTGTGAGTGGCTTTAACTAAATAAAAGGGAAAAACTCATGCAAAAAGGTGGTACAAAGGCAAAAAGTGCCAGGGTACCAAACTTTTGGGATCTTCAATAACCCAAACAAGGTTTGCATTCCATATTGAAGGATTTTAAGCCTTAATTTAGCTTTAAGATTGGACTTTAATTGAATATCAAATTTCAAACTGGTTTATCCCTCTTTTGGGCAGAAATTAAAAGCTTCCAAAGGGTAAATTCCTATATGCATACTTGTAATTAAGGTTTCAAGAACCATAAAAGCTTAATCAAGCTTAAATAAGCTTAAAATCAAATTTAAAAGCATTGAGACTTCATCAAAAGTTAATTTTTAGTGTGTATTGCTATTTTTATGTGGAAAAATAGAAATATATTCAAAAATTCATACAAAATCCAATTCCCAATGGATTTACTTGAAATTTTTTCACCGCTTAGGAATCAATTCTATCCATGTATACACCAAATTTTAAGTATCTTTTATTTTTAATATTCTTGAGTATTTGCTCTTGAAAATACCTCTTCTAATTATTCTGAAAGAAAATCAAGATTTCTTCCAAAATTTATCAAAAATCTCATTTACAAGATTTTTGCTTAAAAGTTTATTTTAAAGTTTTTAATGTGATAAAATTTAATACAAATAATGAAGCAATTCCATATCAAAGCTAAAAAGAATAAGCCTTAATGAGGATTAAGCCTACTTTTTGTTGAGAATAACATGGGTAGCTTTCAATTGAAATTGAAAAATAAGCTACCTTACGCTAAGAACCTTATTTTTTAGAATGGTTTTTTTTTATCTGAGAATGCCCTTTAAATCAACTATCAATAATGATAGCTTCTCAAAGAATAGAAAAAATAGAAAAAATAGAAAAAATAAAAAAAAATAAAAAAAATAGAAAAAATAGAAAAAATAGAAAAAATAGAAAAAATAGAAAAAATAGAAAAAATAGAAAAAATAGAAAAAATAGAAAAAATAGAAAAAATAGAAAAAATAGAAAAAATAGAAAAATGATAAAGTAAAAAAGCAGACATTCCTAAAGTGGGAGACTTGAATTGATTCCTTCCATTTTTTTGAGAGAAAATGACTTAAGACACAACAGGGAAACAATTAAATTAAAAGAAAGTCAAGGGGGTAGCCCTTTTCTCATAATTTATTTCTGAAATGATATTTTTGAAAAAAACCAGATGTTTTTTTAAAATTTGAAAAAAAATGATTCATTTAAGAAAAAAAAGGTAAAGTATATCTTACCAAGGACAATCTAATTCCACAAGATACTCTTTTGAGCCTTGTTTCAAGTGATATTATCTGAAGCTTTGATATATTTCCAGATTAGAGAATGATAGAAGTCAATTGTAAATTTTATTTATTTCAAAATATTGGTTTTTATATCAGGGACTTCAAAGGCACCACATAACTATCCAAGCTCCGATATTAGTGTAAGACAGAGCTTTGATAGAATGATAAATTGAATGGGACTTATTTTTAGATCTCAATTTCTCACTGAAATAAAAGTGAAATAGCTTATGCATTTTTGATCCAAATAAAGAAAGAAGAAAGAATCAAATTCTGAAAACTTCCAGTGGCTTGTAAGATGTTTCATCAGCAGCAAATATTCTGATTTTTGATTCAACCTAGCTCTGAGTATGATCTTAATCTTATATTTCGCTGGGTCCAAGCCACTTTCCAAATTCATCACCTTCTGTCATTTGTTGCTTTTTTTCTTATTTTTATTGATTAAAGCTCTCACTTTGAAGTAATCATTTGGTGAAACCACCCCAAAATTAAGAATTAAGAAATTTTTGAATAATTTGTGGATCTGAAAAAATATCTTTAAAGAGTATTCTAGAGAGAAAAACAAATAAATGATGATTATATATATATAATCAAATTTTAATATTTCACTCCTTGATTTATTGAAATTATAAATAATAAAGCACTTACTAATTATTCATCATGTCATAATATTTCGGTGAATGAAGTGTATACAATCAAGAAGATTTATTTTACTGAATAGTGGGGAAAAACAGTAATGAAATGCCTGTTTTCATGCCTCAAGACACTTCCTGGGTGATTATCCATGGTTTCAGAGATTTTTAACTCATTCAAAACTGCAAAAACCCATGATTAAAAATTAATCCTTACCTTAAAAAGGCTCAATTTTACATTACAATTTAAGTTAAAAGTGGTGTTCTTAGCTCCAAGTAGCTTGAAATTTTTCTTAGGCTATATCATTCCTAATCTTAGTGTAAAAATGATATCTTTATCCTGTAATTTCATTTCATTAATATCTGAAAAAGAAATTCAAGCAAAAATATTTTTGTTTGTATCTTTAATTTATTCTTGAATTCATTTGAATTTTCTTCAAAAAATAATCAAAGGAGATATTTTAAAGGGTAAATTTACAGAAATCTTATTAATAAAATCAGATTTATTTTTGGCTTATATACATAGAGTATCAAATGTAAATCTTTGTGAAAGCTTAAATAGAATCTATTGAAAAATTTATTTTCTATGAATTCTTGAATTTATTGATTTTTTCCATATAAAACTAGAAATATACACCAAAACTTATCCTTTCCATGGTTTTGACAAAGCTGAACCTAATACTAAGCTTATTTAAGCTTGTTTAATACTTAAAAGTTCTTGAAGCCATTAAATTGATATCTACCCTTTGGAAGCTTGTACTTCCTATCCAGATGGAGGATAAACCAGTTTAAGCTTTAATATTAAATCAAAATTTATTTTTAAATTGTTAATAAGGTTTAAGTCCTACAATAAATTAGAAAAGCCTTGTTTTGTCTTTGGAAGATGCAAAATTGGAGATACCCTGACACCTTTTGCCATCTTTCTCTTTTTCCCCATCTTGCGTGTATTTTTGAATATACTTATTTAAAGGAATACCTTTCCTTCAAATAATCTTTAATTGGTTGCCCACAAGAGTTAAATTCTGTATGTAAAATACTTTTTCAATCCAGTACATCTACACAACACCTGATTTTCAACATTTTTTTTGTAAGCTTTCATATACATTATGTAACATTAAATGAAAAATTGAAATTTGTGAATTTAAAAATTCTCCAAATCCCTCATTTCTCCCAATTTTCTAAATAGTTCTCCGGGCTTCAGATAATAGCCAAAACAATCATTTTTGGGTATAAAAACCTATGGGGCTACCCTAGGTTATTTCTGGTGCAGAATCCAAATATAAAATAATGATCATATATTTGCCTATTCAAAATAAATCCAAAATACAATATCTGTATTTCTATGAAATTCATTTACTAATCAAGTTTATTTATAATCAAATGGGTAAAAATTCATTTTTGATCTTATATTTATGTTTTACACAGTTCACAGGTGCACATCCAGAACTGATTCTATATTCAGGGATAGCTTTAAAATCATAAATTTATCTTTCTAAATACTAGTGAGGAAAGATATTGTACTATTGTAAGTATTATGAATGAGGAATATGCATTTTTAAATATGGAAGGAGGATCTTCAGTTAGAAGATTTAGACAATATTTGACCAGGTTGAAGTCAGAGAAAGTGGAAGAAAACTCAAAAAATTCCTTCCCCTTACCTGAAAAGAATGAGAAGATCTTTATTTTTATTTATATATCTGTAAGGGATCTTTTGACTCATAAACTGAACTTCTGAAATCCATAATCTGTAATGAAGCTATAATCATAGTAAAAAGTAAAATAAATTACCCCCAAAACTTAAGGAGGCCTTCATATACAGAAATTATCCAAGAAAGGGGTGCTCTTGATACATATATCAAAGTTTCTTTGGAGTTGGATTTCATAATTAAATATGCTCATAATTAGGAGGGATAATTTACTAAGCCAGTAGCTTTAGCATGGAATAATGAAAAATTCAGAATGGTATGACATGTTTGAGCCTTGTAGAATCATAATGTTCTAGAAAGGTGCACACTTTCTAAATTAAGAGTTTCCTTTCTAAAAAAATCTTAAGATATTTAAACTGGTGATATACATTCCTTGATATTATTAAATGATAGTATTGTGAAACCGATAGAAAGAGGATCTTTGGGAGTTCTTGTTAACTTTATATTCCATTAATATCCCAAAATGTGCCTTCCCATTTTCAAGGAATTATTAATGAGATCTCTACTTAATATCTATCAGAGGGCTTATAAATCATTTACATTAATTAGTTAGTTTTTCAAATTAAATCCTGGGATGAACACATGATAATTCTACAGAGAGTTCTGCACAAAATACAATTGTTGAAAATGAAAATCTCCTTGTAGAAATTTCGCTTTTGTTTTAAATAAATTAAATCCTTGGGCCCTGAAGCTTTGGGAATTTCGCTTATAATAGGAAGGAAAATATTTATAAGCTATATTCAGTCCTAGGATCTAAAAAGAAGAAACTTGAGTCATTTTTATGATTTTATGGATATTATAGACAAAAATTCCAGGAATTAACATCCATTTCAAGACATCTTTTTATTCTTTGTGATCAAGGGGAAATAAATAAATGAATTTAAGACGGATTCATTCTTTAAGTTCAAGAGACAGTACTCATTAGCTCTCCCTTAATGGCTTATTTCATATCTTGAGCTTCCCTTCGATTCTATATTTTTTCTTTAAGAGATGGGCTGGGTGCTAAAATTTACTAACCAAATATGATTAATTGAAAACATGTGGAAAGACCAAATGGATTTTGGTAAAGGAAAATTAAAGCCACTTAAACCAGATATATATAAATTAAACTTTAATTTCTATTAGATATTTTGGCCTTGAAAAAGAAAAACTATATTCTTGTAGAAAATCTATTTTGATTGATCATATATTCCAACACTCTTTATTCTCTTCTGGACATGAGAAAACCAAAAAATATCCATTATATTATGGCACATTCCATACAATATTATAGACAAACCATCACCATTGCACATAAATATGAGAATTTCAAAGATAATACAGATGCATAAGGAATATGGTGTTTCCAAATTATATGAATAATTCTGTGTATGTAATATGGGAACCTTTCCTAAAAGCACAAATACCAAAAATCTGTGAGTATTTTAGATATTACTGCATATCCAAAAGGGTCACAGAACAACTTTAAAACACTTATTTTAATAATAATAATTGAAATCATAATCTTGAAATAAGTAAAAATTTCATAAAAAAGCATAAATGCTTAATTATCTCAGAAGCCAATGAGTAAGCATGTAAAATTCATTTCCCAATTTAATCTCCAATCAAAAACTACACATATGACCCCTTTATGTCATATCTGTAAATTCAATACTTACTGAGATGACCTTGATATGTGGACTTCCATGATCAGTGCATATATTCATGTTTTTTAGCTCATATTGTTTTAAATATACATAATAGAGACTTATTTCAAAGTTATATTTATCAATAAATAACTTTCAGAATAAATATATAAGCTTTTCGTTACAAGTTATAAACAAGGTTAAGAAAAATAAGGGGAAATTGGTTAAAATAGCAATACCAGGCAACCACTCAAAATTAAAAGTAGTCCAAACTTGGAAAAAGTACATAGTCAGACCTTACTAGGTCATATGTGAATAATAACATAATTTTCATCTTGTTCTTCAAGGTATAACCCCATGAAATCATGGCTTGAATTCGAAAATATTAAATTTCAACAGTAAAGATGAATTACAAGAAAACATCAAAAATGGAGTTCTTATGATGTAATGAAATATTCTAGAAGCCTTAATTAGGACATTAAAAGCTATTAGATTTCACTATATGAATTGCAGTAGAGAGAAACACTTAAACGTTATCAAGTATTAAGGTTGAGACTTCAAAAATATCATTTCTGACCAGTAACCTTAGTCTTACTTTAAGTTTAACAGTTGAAGAAGAGATAAAACTGGTTAATATTATTATTTTATGATTGAAACTACTTCAATCCATAAAAATGAAAAAATTTCCAAGCCCATTATGTCATAAAATTATATTTATAGTGATATCTCTAAAAAATGGTGTAATAATGAGATAAAAAGGTTTAATAATGATGTGATCATCACCAAACCTTGAAATACTGATCAATTTTAGTGCATAGAAACATTACACATCTACTAGAAGGAAGGTAATTTACTATGAACAGACCTCTTCTTCCTTTGTTTCCCCCTCAGATGCAACAAATACCAAAAAAAGGTAAATTTCTTTATCCTTTGAATATAAAACTCTTATATTATTAAAGACCAAAGTTTTATTCTATATTAATCATTAATTTATCCTTTATTACATGAATATTCCATTTTCATTTGATATTTCTCTTAAAAATATTGAAGTCCACATAAAAATAGCAAATTTTCTTAAATTATTAAAGACCAAAGTTTTATTCTATATTAATCATTATTTTATACTTTATCACATGAATATTCCATTTTTATTTGATATTTCTCTTAAAAATATTTAAGTCCACATAAAAATAGCAAAATTTGGAATTCTCTCTATTTTTTATTGTAAATACAATTTAAGTAAGTTGTATTTATATTCTGAGGCATAAATTCAATCAGAATTATTATATTAAGTGTTAAAATTAGGTTCTTTTCTCTTTATTATTATTCTTAATAGTTTCTTTATTAGTATGAATAGTCTTTATGTTAATATATAACTGAAATTTTAGTAGCATTATGAATAACAATTCCTCACACATTTATTTTTTGTTTGTAACAATAATGAATTTCCATAGATATATTAATTATCAAGTATTAATATATTTATTTTGTTATATAATTTATATTATTTTCTTATTCTTATGCAATAATTATTATAATTGGTTTTCATCTTATTATTCATTTGAACTGAAATATTCAGAGTATATTAAGTAAAATATTGGTAGTTTTTGCTAATTGTTTCATAGTCAAAACTCACAGGAACTGTTTCACTTCCTTGAATTCCATGTTATTTAAAAACTTAAGAAATAGTTATAATCAGATTGACATGTATTTTAAATTTACCTCCTGGAAAGATTTTCTGTATTAATTATGGATATCCTCTAATTAGGAAGATTTATTTCACTAAAAAGATTCTATAATTGGCTACATTAAAAGGCATACTTGTGTGATTAAATTGATAGACAGGACTTGTCTCAATATCCTTCTCCAATAATTTTATTACATCCCATTACCAAGCAATATCTCTAAGTAAAAAAAGATAAAATAATAATATTTGAATATGGTGGTGTATGTGGTAGAGAGATTTTTCATAACACTGAAGTATATATGATAGATTTCAGATATATAATGAATTCACTTGAAGGATACTAGTTGATATTATTAACATTCCATAAGCAAATAAACTATTGTACATTGTGCATATGATTGGTTCACTGGTCTAGGCCCAGGAGCTGATAAAAGCTATAATTTCTGCTGAATAATTCTTAAAATATTCTTTCACAGGGGCTCTTCTAAGTGAAGAGGGCCTGGCACTCAGTAAACTGGGACTTATTTATGGAGGGCTCAAGATATGGAAAATTTGAATACACTTAAGAGTGTGATAAGATGAAATTACTAATAAAATATGTATAATAAAAAGAAGAAAAAAATGATAAGAGTAAGAAATAAAAGAGCCAACCACAAACAATTCCAAGTCCACTGTTTCAACCTTTCAGAAGAAAAGAGAAGGGTTAAAAAGGATATTGCCACCATAACTCATACTGTACAGGAAAAGAAGAAATTCAAATACCAACTTTAACTTAATAAATATAATACCCAAAGATAAGGGTAAGGATATTCATAAAATAATAAATCAACTCAATTAATTAACTGGGGGGAAAGAGGGGCTGTTATATGTGAGAATCACCAAACCTGATCCAGACAGAGAGTTTTCATGAGAGGAATTGATTATTGAATTGAATCTGGCCAATACAGGTCCTGTACATCTGTACAGGATCTGTACAAGAGGTGTGGTGATATTGAGTGATTATACAGCTTTAGGATGGTGTATCCAAACTGTATTGGGTAATTCCAACCTGCACAGAAGTTGACAGGCTGTATTGATGAATCAGACTATATGCATGTTTCAGCAAGGAAGTTTTCTGAAACTGATTTCTGATACACACAGTGAATTGCTAGATTGAGGTGTTTGAGTGGGTGTAAGATTGAATACCCTTACCCCTGACTAGTGGTTGTTACAGATTGAATAAGGCTCCAATTTTTCTATGATTTAATAAGCATTTCTCAGGTATACAAACTGAATTCTGGTCTTTGATTAAATAGAGTAATTATTTCAGAGAAGATATTTACTAATAGAATCAGTGATATGGAGGAAAAGTCAGCTCAGAATTTTGTGAAAAAGATTAACCCATATTTTGACACCAAAGTCTGTTTCTTATAACCTACAACCAGAAATTCTAAGATCTAGAACATGTGAGTATAAAAATCTAAAAATTAATGGTCAGAATAATCTTCGCATATGGAGTGTAATTCAATTATTTTGACGTATTTACCAATTATTGGTGTATCCTTCATCCTACCTTTAGTATTTAATACACAGACCTTTCTCATGGAATTTCTAATTTCAATAGCAGCCTTCCTTCTCTTTTTCTGGAGAAATGACGGAATCCCAAGTATTTCCACAATTCTCTGTGGAAATACTTGGTTTAGATACATCCTAAAGCTGAGATATTCAAACAAACTCTCAAGAAATTCAAAAAATATTTTATAATATGCATGAAAAGTTAATCCTCATATTCTCTAGAAAAATTTGATTTATCACAAGCCACTTCACATCTTAAATTAGTGGATGTAGCTCTTGTGCCCACTACTAAGTTCATGAACATCAACAGCTTCAATAAAATCAAAAAAGGAAATAATTTAGAATACTTACTTGCAATAACTTTTTGAATCAAGGGCTTTCATGGGGAAAGCTTTTTATATCTATAGTTTCCTGAGTGATTTAGTAATATGCATCCTACATTCCCTGTATGTCTTATCAATTCTTAAAAATATTTTTATGTAGATAAATTACCCTTTCAAATTAAACCCCTAATTATACACCTCCCATTGAAACATCTTGTGTAAATATTATAAAGAAATTTCTCCAAAAAAGATTCTTGAGATCCAAAACATTCAGATAATATCCTTTGAGATATTGTAAGGTTTGACTATGAAACAATAAGTAAATATTACAAATATTTCACTTACCATACTATGGATTTTGTTCTCAACTTAATAAGAAAAATAAAGAATTATTATAATTATGGTGTGAAATAATTATATTATTAAATAAATATAATAATATAATTTATATTATAAAAGAATAATATAATAAAAATACATATATTAATATATAGTAATTAATATATTTAAAGCTCTTTATGATTGTTACAAACAAACAATAAAGGTGTTAGAAATTGTTTTTTAATAATAAAAAACAATTAATAACAATAATATTACCAATATTAAAGTTATATATTGATATAGATACTATTTATATTAATAACAAAATTATTAAAAGGAAAAATAGAGAGAATTCATTTTATAAAGAGAGAATAACCTACTTTTAACACTTAATATAATAATTTTGAAATATTTTATGCCAAAAAATGTAAATAAAACTCATTTAGATTGTATTTAAAAGATAATATAAGAGAAATTACAAATATTCCTAATTTTACATGTAAAATAGGATTTTTAGACAGATATAACAAAAACAATCAAAATATTGGAGTAATCATGTTAATATTGATGATTATAATGAATATTACCTTTGTTCTTTGATAATATAAAATATTTGTATATGAAAAATACAGATTTAACCTTTTTCTCTAGTGCTCTATTGTTTTTGATGCATCTGAGGGAAAAGTAGAGTAAAAAGAGCTCTATTTATAGTAAATTCCACCCTTATAGATTCCAAAAGGCTTGTAGTAGACCTTTACTGATGGTATACACTGGAATTGATCAGTAGTTTAATTTTTAGTGATGATTACATCATAATTAAACCATCTTATCTCATTATTATTCCATTATTTAGAGTTATCACTATAACTCTAATTTTGATGACATCATAGGATTGAAAGCAGCCTATAATTTTTGTATTTCTTCATTATTGATCATAATATAATATTATTCATCAGTTTTATCACTTATATGACTGTTAAGCTTAAAATAAGATGACAGTGAGTGATCATAAATGATCAATTTTGAGATTAAACCTTGATCATTAATAAATTTCAGCTTATAAATGCTAAATCCATTCAGAGAGTTAATTCTGATGGTTTTTCATGTCCTTATTAACATTCCAAGAGTATTCCATTACATCATCAAAACTCCCTTTTTGATGATTTTTTTTGTAACTCATGTTTTCTGTTGAAATTTACTATTTTAAATTTCAAAACATGATTTCAGGTGGTTGTACCTTGAATATTATGATAATAAATACATCATTCCTCACTTATGAGCTATTAGAGACTTAATATCTACTTTATCTTTAAGCTTGGACCACTTTCACAGCAAAGTGGTCAACAGCTCTAGCAATTTTGCTCGATAAACCCTTACAAGTTATAACCTTGTTTTTAACTTGTCAAATGAAGTTCATAACTGTATTCTGACAGTAATTATGTGATAAATTTTTTTTTAGCTCTCTATCATGTATTTTTCAGGAGATGTTAGCTAAAAACCATGAATGTATGCACTTATCATAAAAGCTCATATATTCAGCTTAATTCCTTAATTATTAGCTTTAGAGATATGAAATGAAACTGTTTTATGTGTAGTGTTTCATGGGGAATCTAATGGTGCAATTAATCTTACATGTTTTTTCATTGGTTTCTGAGATAAATAAGAATTTGTGTCTTTTTATTGGATTTTTACTTATTACTCATTAGGTATTGACTTTACAGATATGCCATAAGAATGATATATGTGTTTTTTATCATGATTAATCTAATTGTGTAATTTATTTCACATGTTTATTCATCAGATTCTAATTTAATCAAGAATTTATGCCTTTTTATGGTATTTTTACTTATTTCAAGATAATTATTTAAAAGAATAATTATTGTAAAGTTTTCTTGTGACCTTTTTGGATATGTGATCATATCTCGAAGGCTTACATTCCCTACCACCAAAAATATTGTACCACAATATAGAATAGTCAATTAAGGTATCATACACTGTTGTACTGCTTCATTAGACTTTGTTAGTCTGGAAGCTCAATAATGCTTGAATTTTCTATTCTTTAAGTCTTCCTTCATGTCTAAACCCTCTCAGTAGTTTATCAGCATTAGTTATATCTTTCTCAAGTAGAAATTTATCTTATTGAGTTGGGTTTCTATACCTTGCAAGGTATTCTGTTCCTTTTTTGTTTCTTGTCCTTCTTTGTTGAAGTACGTTTACAATTTTCTTTTCTTATCCTGCTTTTAGAGGAGGGATTTCAAGTGGGGGTTTATTTCCTAGTGGAAATAATTCCTTGTCACTTGAGATGTAGTATTTTATCAGAATTAAAGGGAAAGTTGAGCATTTGTTCATAAGTTCACCTGTTAGCTCTAATTGCACAGCATTAGTTCCATGTAGTGCGTTTATCATAAATCGTCCTGCAAAGTAATCTTTCAATTTCTTTGTTCCTTTGATATTATTAAAATTCAGGGTTGATACCAATACCAATTCTCCTACCTTAAAGTCAGGTGGTTTATGACTTTTATCCCATCTCTCTTTTGCATATTTTAAATAATCCTGCATACATCTGTTTGCATGATGTCTTGCTTTGTCAAGAATCATTCTAAAACTTCCTGCTGTTGGATGTATATCCACTAAGTCCTTTTTGAGGGTACCATAAGGAAGTCTTGGATTCCAATCTTTTTCTAACATTGCTGGTGTTTTTCCAGTTTAAGAATGGATTGATGTTTTATATGCTGGTTCAAGAGCTGTTATTAAGATACACCAATCATGGGTAAAGCCATCAGAGTCTTTCAATTATAGTCCATAAGCACAGAATTTTCTGATCATGTCTTCTAAGGTCTGTATCATCCTTTCTGCTAGACCATCAGTTTGAGGGTGGTAAGCTGTTGAGAATGATAACTTTGTTCCAAACAAGTTATGGAGGCTTGTCCATAATGCTGAAGTAAATTTTTGGGCTCTGTCACTTATGATATTTTGGAATACCTCTGTGTGGCTAATAAATTTATTCCATATAATTATGGCTGTGTCCATAGCTATCTCATTTTCATGACATGGTAAAAACATTGGAGTTTTTCTTTATCTGTCAACCAGTACTAGGCATAATGTAAGGCTGTTACCCAATCAATGTGAACTATTTACCATGAGGATTTTGGTTCTTGGATTTGGATTATCATTTCAAATTTCTTTCCTGTGGCTCTGTTTGCTTTTTCACATCTGTCACAGGTTTGGAAGAATTCTGCAACATCTTTTCCCCAATTTGGCCACCAAGAGCAGGCTCTAACCCTTTCCAGTGTCCTATCTTCTGAGCGATGACCAGATGCAACACTATCATTACATTCATGTAATATAGTATCTATCAAGGTTCTATCTGTTAAGTTCATAACACAGGTGTGTTTTGTACTATGATACAGTATTCCATCAAGGAGGTGGAATCTTCCTTCATCATATGCTTTTTCCCATATTTCATCTAGTTTGGATGAGAGTGATGGGTCTTTGCAGTATTTCATCAGAAGTTGGCATAGTATATGACAGTTCTTATCCATCTTATAGCTTTATTTAACTTTATCAAAGAATTTTGTGTCAATATCTGTGACAAATATGCCTTCTATATGGTGCTCTTCCTGTGGTACCCATGATGGGTTTTCAGGTGTATTTGCCAAAGCACATCTACTAAGATTAGCTGAATTTTTGTGAATATTTCCAGATTTATGAACTATAGTCATATTTCCTCTATATTCTTAAATAGAAATTTGCCATCTTAGCATATGTCTATTTGGTTTCTTCATGTTGAACAAATATTTTACAGAATTACAGTCTGTAATCACATCAAACACTGTACCATCCAAATAATAATTTAATTTCTCTAAAGACAACACTAAGCAAAGACATTCCATTTGTCTTGCTCCATACCTTTCTTCTGTTGGCTCAATTTGTCTTGAAATGAAGCAAATTGGCCCTTCAACAGGTTTATAATTGATGATTTGTGTCTGGTGTAGTGCAGAACCTAATCCTTCTCCACAAGAATAAATTTATAGCTTTAAAGGTAGTTTCCAATCTGCCATTAGAAGAAATGGGGAATTTTTGAGGGAATTTTTCAATTCCTCATTTTCTTTGACTCTTTCTTCAGTAATTTCATAAACTTTCTGTTGGTCACAGAGCTTATACAAGGATTTTGAAATTCTTGAAAAGTCCTTTATATTCTGTCTGTAGTAACCAGTAAATCCTGGAAATGATTGCATTTACTTTTTGGTTTGGGGCATTGGTTTCAGTAGTACTGCTGCTACTTTGTTTTTATCTATGCTCAAACTTAGTCCAGATACAACATGTCCTAGTGCTTTTAGTTCACTATATGCAAAATGCCACTTTTTCAAGGAAATTTTCATATTTACCTGCACTATCTTCTGTAGTACCCTTTCTAGTCTTGTTAAGTGACTTTCCCAAGTTTTTGAGCAAAGTATGATATCATCAATATAGATAATAAACCAGCATGCTGATAACTCTTTAGGAAATATGGTATTCATCATCCTTTGATAATGGGAAGGTGCATTTTCTATACCAAATGCCATCCTTAAATATTCATATATCCAACAGTGGACTATTATCCTCAGTAGTTTCTTAGCATTATCTGTTAATAAATTTTGATGAAATCCCTTTAGATAATCCATGGCTGTGATGAATCTAGCCTGTGACAATTGTGTCAATGTCTCATGGATTCTGGGTATTGGATATCTGTCAGGGATGGTGTAGGTATTTAGAGATCTAAAGTCCCCTACCATCCTTTATTTTCCATTATTACAAGTAATAATAACAGTTGTAGCGACCTCTACCTGTTTATTATGTCCTACTTTCCTTAATACCCCAAGGTCAATTAATTCTTTAATGTGTACCTCTAAGGCTTCTCTAGCTTTTGGGCTAGCTTGTTAAGCTGGTCTTCTTAACAGGGGTGGATAGGGTTTTTCCACATTAAGGATAATGTCTACTTAATGTCCAATAATGGAACCTAGTGGTTCTTTGTCAGTTGCAAAGGCATTTTTATATTTGAATAAGAGGTCAATTGATTTTTCTTTCATTTTTTACATCAATTCTTGATTTAATTCTGCCTCTTTAAGTTGGTCCCTTATGAAAAACTCTCTTTCTGGGCTTTTCTATTCATTTCTTATTACTGTAATTTGTTTTTTGTTATTTAAGAAGCCAAATTTTTGTCTCTTATTGTCTCCTATGTTAAAATATCTGTCTTTTTGATTTGAGATATCTATTCCATAAATTGACAACTAATCATTTCCAAGTATAAAGTGGTTACTAGTACAGCTTTCCATTACTAAAAACTCTACTTTCACTCTTATACCTTGTGAAGGGTGAGGAAAAATTAATCTTAATTCAATTATTCCAAGGGGATTCATGCTTTCACTTGCACTACTAAATTCAACTCCTTGTATTGGTATAAATGTTTCTTCCCAATCTGGTACAATTGATTTCAAATTAATTTTACCAACACATTTACAGTATGCTCCTGTATCCAACTTCACTTTTGCCTCTTGGTTTTCAACCATGACAATTCTTATACTTGACTTTCCAGCTGTATATCCCATTCCTTTTTCTGGTTTGGTTTCATACAGTTTGGAATCTTGTATGTTTGTCATGCTTGTATCAGATTTTCCAACTTGTGGTAAGTTTGAGTTGACATCTAATACTTCATATATTAAGTCAATATTATTAATTTGTGCATTAACTATACTAATTCCATCACTTTCAAGAGTTTCTTACTCTTCACTTTCTTTTTCAGAATAAGGGTCTTCTTCTTTGTAATTGCGGTTTTCTGTTTCCACAATTTCATTTAGTTTTGCTTTTTTAAGGCAATTATTGGCTAAATGTCCAATACCTCCACATTTGTGGCATTTTCTTTGCTCATTACTGTTGGGTGTATTTGGCTTTAATAGTTCCCTTGTTTTATCTTTCTTTGTAAATGGTTTATTTGGACTTTTGATGTCCAATTTTTTCCAAGTTCTACCAATATTAGTTCTTGTCACTATATCTTCTAGTGCATTGATATACTATTCTGTGGAGCATGGCTCTATACACCCGCTTCTCAGAGCATGTTCCAATTCCCCTCCACATTTCCTAAGTATCTTATTTTGACCCATTTTTGTGACATTTCTTGGTACAGTGAATTTAATTTTTCAACTTTTTTTAGGAACCAAGTCAAACTTTTATCCTTATCTGGGTCAAAGAAAGATTTTTCAAATGCATTTTCTATCTTGCACCTCCAGGCATCATTTTTCCACCAAGACCAGGTTTTTTTACAATTGGTTTGTCTTATGCCATAATACCATTGTTTTGCATATCTTTCAAATGATGAATGTAATCTTGCGGTGATTAATTAATTTGGTATGGCATAATCTTCTTGTAACATATCAATTGCTTTAATTAATGACATATGGCCATATTCACCTTCACCTGTGAATGTTGGCCATTCTTTGAATTGAGGTGCTTCCTTCATTGAGGCTTGGTTATTGTCTTGATGACTCAAGTCTCTTATGAATGGCTTTGTTATTTCCTATTTTGGTTTAACAGGACTTCTTATGTGAGAAAATGGGGTTGATAACTTTGGAATATTTAAGTTAGCCTCATTCATTTTATCCATTTTTTCAATAATAAGTGTTATTTCAATTTGAATTTCATCCTTGAGATTCATTCTTACTTCATCACTCTTTTCTACATGGTCTAGAAGTAATTTGTGATCTGATGAAGTCTTTCCTTCAAATTTTTCAACAGAAAGACTTAATTTGTTTAATTTTTCTGTTAAATTGTAAATTCTCATGTCATAATTGATTGTTAAAGTTTTTTTTAATATATTTTATGTATATACACAATTCTTTTTTTCCTTTTATTAATATTTGAGTATTGTCAATGAAAATCTTTGGTTTATTATTTTCAACCATAAATGGAATGTTATCAATTTCTATTTTAATTTTTATAACAGTTTTTGTTAAAGATGATAAATTTTTATTCATTTCTTGTAAGGATAATAAGCTATTTTTAATCTCTTTAAGAGGTAAAATACTATTTCTAATTTCTGTGAAAGTATTCACAACATTAGGAGACAAAGTTATTTCTTTGGGAAATGAGGTTGTCACATTCTTTGTTCCTCTGTGTCCTTGAATTCCATAGAGGTTTTGGCCATGTTGAAAAATGTTTTGATGGCATCTTTGTGGATTTTTGGGATCTTGTAACTTTGTGAATATGGTTTTCTCCAATTATTTTTCTTGTTCTTCTTCCCTTCTTGGGGAAGTGGGTTGGCTTGGGGCTTGCTGGTAGAAGCTACTGGGGCTTCTTCCTTGGTGGCCTCCTTCTTTTTGGCATGGTACTCCTTGATCTTTTTGATTTGAGGTTTGGATGATAGTGGATTCCATCCATTAGAGTATCTCACTATTTCCTCCTCTTTGAGGAATTTCTTCAGGATATACCAGTAGTTCATCACTCCTTGGTGTATTTGTGGCAAAATTTCCCAATCTTTGTCCTTGTACACTGTGTAATACTGCTTGCACTGGCTCATATAAATGTCTGTTTGAGCCCTCTGAATTTTATTTTACCCTGCTGGAGTTACTAATACTTAGTTACAACTTTGGTTCAGAAATTATGGGCATATCTGGGACTTGCCTTTTGGATATGGCACTTCCTTGTGTGGATTCTGTTCCACTGGGGATTTTTCCCTTTCTTTTACCTTTTGAGTGATCAACTCTACTTCTAAGTCCACCTCCATCTAATTGAATGGAGTATTGAGATCCTCTTCTAGTAGTCATAATGAAAATTTAAGAAAATAAAAACTTCAGAACACAAAAAATCTTTTATGGCAATTAAAGGAGGTACTCACCTTCAGAGTCCTGAATAGTGGGTCCTGCAAAGACTAATTTCTTAGCTTTCTTTTTCTTATTGACAATTGGTGTGGAGAACTTGGACAAGTTTCTTCCACCAATTTTTCAACAGTGGTTTTATTTTCCTCTGCTGGGTTGTCTGCAAGCACTAAAAAGAAACATAAATATAAGTCTTTTTTCTAAAAGTGTTATTTTTGATAAGATATGGCAATTCCCATCTAAAAATTGCTTTTATATCTTTGAATGAATAAAATTAATAAAAGAAATGAGTAAAAGAATAAAAATAACTTTTTTATTATTTTTGATATTTTTATTTTTAAAAAATAAAAGAATATTGACAGGATTCTTTTGAAATTAGTTTATAATATAAATTTATTTTTAACTTATAAATATCTTTCTTAATTGCTAGAGTTACTCAAAGAAAGTTCTTGCAAGTCTAAGGATGTGAAAAACCATGTGTAAGACAGTACAATTGTTTCCAAATGCCTCCATAGCTTTTAAAATCAATAAGTATAAAATTATTATATAGTTCATTATTGGATAAACCCAATTTGAATTCTTTTTAAAGGTCTTTTAAGTAAATATAATGGCCAGGCCCCCAAATGTAAGGTTTGACTATGAAACAATGAGTAAATATTAAAAATATTTCACTTATTGTACTATGAATTTCATTATTAATTTAATAAATAAAATAAAGAATTATTATAATTATGGTGAGAAACAATCATATTATTAAATAAATATATTAATATAATTTCTATTATAAAAGAATAATATAATGAAAATAAATATATTAATATATTTAAAGGTCTTTGCTACTGTTACAAACAAATGAAAGAGGCATATAAATTTTTTTTAATAAGAAAAACAATTGATAACAATAATATTACCATAATTAAACCTATATATTAATATAAATACTATTTATTTTAATAATGAAGTTATTAAAAGTAATAATAGAGAGAAATTATTATATAAAGAGAAAATAACCTACTTTTAACGCTTAATATAATAATTTTAAAAGATTCTATGCCAAAAACTGTAAATATAACTTATTCAAATTGTATTTACAAAATAATATAAGAGAAATTACAAATATTCTTAATTTTAGATGGAAAATAGGATTTTTAGAGAAATATAACAAAAACAATCATAAAATTTGAGTAATACTGTCAAGATTGATTATTATAGTAAATATTACCTTTGTTCTTTGATAATATAAAACATTTATATATGTATAGAATAAATATTTTACCTTTTTGTTTAGTGTTTTATTGTTTTTGATGCATCTGAGGGGGAAATAGAGTAAAAAAAGCTCTATTTATAGTAAATTCATCCTTTCTAAAGTCTAAAAGGATTCTAGTAGACGTGGAATGATGGTATTCATTTGAATTGATCAATATTTTAAGGCTTAGTGATCATTATATCATAATTGAACCATCTTATCTCATTATTATGCCAATATTTAGAGTTATCACTATAACTCTAGGTTTAATGACATCATAGGCTTGAAAGAACCCTAAAACTCATGGATTTTATTAGTATTCATAATATTCCAATGGCATTCACCAGGACTATCACTTATATGACTGTTAAGCTTCAAATAAGAGTACAGTGAGTGATCATAAATGATCAATTTTATGCTTAAACTTTGATCATTAATAACTTTGAAGTTATTGCTAAAGCCATTCAGAGAGTGAATTCTGATAGAATTGCATGTCTTTATTAAACTCTCAATAGAATTTTATTACATCATCAAAACTCTATTATTGATTATTTTCTTTGTAACTCATCTTTTCTGTCAAAATTTACTATTTTAAACTTCAAACCATGATTTCAAGGGGTTTTACCTTGCATATTATGATAAAAAATACATCATTATTCACATATGAGCAATTATAACCTGAATATCAACTTTATTTTGAGTTTGGACCACTTTCACAACAAAGTTGTCAACAGCTCTAGCAATTTTGCTCAATAAACCCTTACAAGTTATAACGTTGTTTGTAGCTTGTCAAATAAAGTTAATATCCGTATTTTTACAGTAATTAAGTGTTAAATTCATTTTTGGTTTAACTCTCTATCATGTATATTTCAGGAGGTATTAGCTAAAAACCATGAATGTATGCACTGATCATAAAAGTGCACATATTCAGCTTAATTCCTTAAGTATTAACTTTAGAGATATGACATAAAGTTTATTTATGTGTATTTTTTAATGGGGGATCCAATGGTGCAATTTATTTCACATGTTGTTTCATTTTTTTCTGAGATAAATAAGAATTTATGTCTTTTTATGGAAATTTTACTTATTACTCATTAGATATTGACTTTACAGATATGCCATAAGAATGATAAATGTGTGTTTTATCATAAGGAATCTAATTGTATAATTCATTTCAAATTTTTATTCATCATATTCCAATTTAATTAAACATTTATGCCTTTTTATGATATTTTTACTTATTTTAAGATAAGTATTTAAAAGAATAATTATTGTAAAGCTTTCTTGTGACCTTTTTGGATATGTGGTCATATCTCAAAGGCTCGTAGATATAATGATCCCACTTTTTATGAGTAATTTTTTACAGAAAAGTGAATGAACTATCCCAAAAATTTTCTTATAGAAATTAAAAAATAATATAATAATTTAAATTTAATAATAAAATAATAAAATAAATGAAATCCTGTATTTCTTTGAAAAAACATTTGAATTAAGAAAAAAAGTAAAACCACAAGTTTCCTTTAGTAATTTAATATTTAATATTTTGAGAAATAAAGTGGATAAAGTCATTCAAAATAATATGAATTTTAATTTACAATTGGATTACTAATGAATTTTTACCTTGGGTCACCTCTGGGTCAGCTTTTTGCAACTCAAATTCAAGTAATCTTGAACCAAGGTTTAAGGATTTTCAACACGATAATCTGAAATTTCCCAAAACTCCAATTTAATTCTTATCATTTTTGTGTATCTTAGAAGGTATGAAGGATTAAGTTATTTTAATAAAAATATTAAAATTTGAATATGTATTACATAAATGAAATTTAGGTTACAGATGAGAACTTAAAATTCACCTTTGTGTGATGTAAACTTTTAATTTAATTAGATATTTGAATTCTCATTTTAATACATGTTTTAGGAAACAAGAAACAAGTTTGAAAGATTAATTTTTGAGGTAGAAAATAAATCTTGGATCAAAGGGTGCCTTCTCCCCTCCCAAAATACTTTACTTTTGGCATGTAGCATTAAGATTTATGCAAACATTCATTACTTTTGACCTGAAATTAAATCACAGTTTTTGTGACTCAATTGATTATGTGTATTTAACACTAATGATAGAGGTTTTAATCAGTTAAACCATGATAAAAGTACTTTTGAATTGAAACCACTATTACCAAATCAGTTTTAAATGCATTAAAGGAGTTTTACTCAAACTCCAATGTGTCTTCAACCCTTAAAACTTACTTTTACTATAGAAATGGCTTGTTTATACGGCTAAAATTTCCACAACCACCCTTTTTTGTTCTAAATGAGGCTTAAATCATTCCATAATTGGCTTTTCTATTTCCAATATGTTTTTCACAGCTGGTGAGACTATTTGAAACTTGTTGTGGAAGAAAATTTGACCCCATAAAAGAATGTCTTCCTTGCCACATCTTTTATTTTCTTTGTTGAATGCTTTTAAATTTTATATTCAGTTTAATTTACATTAATACAATCAAAAACAAAGGTGGAGAAATAATTATAGTTTCCCCCTCAAAAATTAATGACAGAAGCCTTCATCAATATAAACTTTGTCACTCATTTTTTCTATTCACTCTTGTCATTTTGGGGTGGGTTTTCTTTTTGAAACTATTTTTCCAAGACCATGCTTTTATTTTCGTCTTAAACAGTGAATCCTTCAAAACAGTTAATCAGAAAAGTGACATAATTGAGCATTATTTTAGACAAATCCCTGATTTAGTACTTCAGGAATGATAGAACATCACAACCACCTCGCAGAAGCCCCTTTCTTGAAGAACATCAAATATTCTCTCACTCAATGGCAAATGGAAGAACCTTGCATGCAAATAGTAGGCTGAAAACCATAATTTCGATCAAAATTAAGTATTTACGTATGCTTTCAGCCTATAAATGGATTTTCTCAATGAGAAATTCAAGAAAAATGCCTTCACAAATCTCAGGAAAGAGATAGATTATTACTAACTCAAGGGATCATAATCATCTTATATTGATTAATCTGTTATTAATCTCTTAGATATAGTAGTAAAATTGGTATAAAAGTCTTTCAAATTCTTCATTTGGTATCATAATGAGTTATATCTCAATTAAAAAGGGGAATTTGGAAAAAAAATTAAATATTTTTATTCAAAAAGAGTAAAACTATAGAAAAAAACCCTATGATGATTAATACTTCCACTTATTTAAATTCAGATCATTTAAATTATGTTTTTATATCTTAATTCACATATAGATAAGAAAAGAACTAATTTTAGATCTTTGAAAAGTTTGTCATGATTATTATAATTTTTTTTTTTTTTGATCAAATTCAACTGGCATTTTAAATAAAAAATCTTAAAGAAACAATAATAATCTTTAATAATTTCAAGTTCAAAAATTTTAAAATCAATTTCTGTCAACTTTCAATTAACTTAAAAAAAGTTAATGAAAATTCAAATAACTTGAATTCTTTATTTTTAATCATTTTTTATGATTATGATCATCCTTTTTCTTTTTTTGCTTTTTACAAATTTTAAATTATAAATTTGATATATCAATTTTTATTTAAGGCTAAACTAAAAAATAATACTTTATTATTACTTTACCAAGTGATTTGACATTTAAAAAAATTACTTATTTTTTTTCAGCTCAGTTTGAAATCCAACAATGAATACTTGACTTGTTGGCTTTCGAAAAGGTATCTTCAGGAAATTAAGCTAACTTAAACACTCTGTTCTTGGGATTGCTTCACAAAGCCTCTTCTTGACCATGTAAAATCAGGGCGCAGCCAATATTTATAGCGAAGTTAATAAAAATGTCTCAAAAGTTCAATTTGGCACAGCAAATCAGTCGAAGAACAGCGCCAATAAGAAATATTACGATACTCAAGAAGGTCCAGCATGGGCAGTTGTTGGAAGGCACTTAACCAAAGTCATATGTGGATGGTAACCAGGCGTCCCAAGCGTTCTCACTTAACTTCAGTCGAATTGATTCAAGTGCTATTCATCATTCATTACTTTGGGTTGGTGAATATAAAAGCACTAGGATGGTATGGGAGTTTTCAACTTATCCCTTTAGGCTGGGACATTAGCTCCTTTCCTCAAGTCATCATGGTTCTCATGTGGAGGGATGAGCTTGATAAAACTTATTTATTCGGTAACTACTATGAAACCAAAGACTCAGTCTTGAGGCTAGATAAAACGAAGTTTTTTTACAATCGTGGGTATAGTTTGAGTCCATGGGTGGTAGGGACAGTCGCAAAACCGGGAATTTTCGATGCTGCATGGTATTTACAGTTGCGCCATGTCTCTAACATCAAAGACCAACATTGATGGCAGCCACCCCATCCTCTTACTGTAATAAATGAGTCAAAAAAAGATCTGTACTCAACAAGCAATTGACAGAGATTTATTTGAGAAATAAGGTTATTTTAATAGCCAACTACATGAAACCTTAACGGGGTTTATATATAAACATCATCAGTCAGCAGCTTCATCGTGCGCCCCCTTGCCCCTCTTTGATCTAGTGGTTCTGACAGCTTTCGCTCTTGAAGGCTTGGCACCTCTCTTCTTTGTCGGCTTTTCAGCCACGTTGTCAACGTCCATGTTGACATTGGTTTCTGTTTGCTCTTGGTTTTCAGTCTCAAATTCTTCCGTGTTTTTTGTGTGATCGGCGACGTCTGATGGACCAAGAGGCTGCTGTGGGACGTCAACATCCATCTCGGAGTCTTTAGGGTTATTTAATGTCGAGGTTGGAGCCTTGCGATCTTCACGAGGGATAAAACCTTGTTCCAACATCCGTTTAAGTCTTCTAACCTCTTCTATTGATGTGGCCTCTTCGATTGAACGTTTTATTCTCGCACGTTCCTCTGGAGTTAATGTTCGCCCCATTTGACCTGGTTCAACGTTTGAGTGAATCCGATCTGATGAGATCATGTTGCTGTCATCTATAAATTCGCCCTCAGTTGCCTCTGGAACAGATAATCTTTGGGCGATTGGTGTGGGGCCTTTTAATATTGGGTCATAAAACAATTCAAGAGATGTGTTTCGCTCCTGAATGAAAATGAGAATGATGACCATCATTTAGTTTAGTTTTGAACATTTGCGAGCTGACATTTGAATGGGTTTCATGAAAGCTGAAAAGACGCAACTTTTTCTTTGACACGTCTGTAATCCAATAACCGAACCTTTGGACAATTATAAATGCACCAATCGCGATATAGCTTGGTTTTACAGACCGGATTGCCGATCAAGACAAGGAACTCCAACCGCTTGAATTGTTTCAAGATCAACGATAATTGATTGAGACTGCTGAGATTGCAGTTGCTCAGTACCAATGAGTTCAAATTGGGCAACGAGTGGGGGAGATTAGGAGAGATAAAATTAACTGGATTATTAGAAAGATAAAGATGTTTGAGTCGAATCATTTTTGGGAAGTTTATCAACGATCGAATGGCATTATCGGTCAAGTCGATTGAATCGAGAGAGTCCTATGAGTATTGTATGATCAAGCCATCACACGGGGGAAAAGAATCACGATAGAATTTTAAATAGTCAAGAAGAAATTGAAGAAAGGTTATATCAAATGTGTATTTGCAAACCCAATGCCAATTGTTGGTCACATGGTAAAATGCAGAAACAAAAGAATCCGGCATAAAAAATGAGTTTTGAATCATTTTAAAAAGCCAAAACAAATGTCTCCGAGGAATGGAGCGAAAAAAGGATGCAACATTTAATTACCAAAGAGACCAAAACATTTCAGCCCAACGTGTGGGAGCGATGATAGTTGGTCCAAGACGACGATTAGACGAGAGCATACGCGTTGGATGTGACGGACAAGAGTTTGATTGAAGGACGTGGTGGGATGGGGGAAGAACCAATGTTGAGGATTTGGAAACCTGGACTGGTCAGTAGATCGATCAAGACAACCAGCTGAGACGTGAGATTTTCTAGGGAGCATGACCGACTTTAGTAACACCCAGATTTTCTATCGCCGGAATCTGATAGCCACGCAAGTCCAGCTCCCGATCCTTCAACGGGTTCAGATAAGAATGCTTCGAAAGCAGCAGCTCGGGCGACATCCGTGGCATCGCGAAGGATTACGCCGGTCGTGGGTCGGAAGAAGGACGAATCGGAGCCGATGAATGCTCTTGCCGATGAATGCCCTGGCCGATGAATGCCCTGGCCGATGGATGATCTTGCCGACGCTTGGTGTGGAAATTTCTGAGGATTCGATTTGGAGGGGGCCAAGACGGCTGAGGCCCAATAAGACGGGGATAGCGCGGCGCAGGGGAAAGGGGGCTTAGGGTGAACTTAGGGGCCTGTTCTGCAAGGCCAGAGCGAATACAGTCAGGGTTTGACGGCCAAAGTGCTCCTTGGTGGGTTGCTTGGCCCCCTTGAAAGGGCAAGGGGCAACATTAAATCCCAATTGCAAATGTCTGAGAATGGCTTTGGATGAAAAACAGGGTCTTCTCTGGAATTTAATTAGGTGAAATGTCTCAAAGGACTCCAATTAACTTACTTCTCTGGAGAAACTGATAAAATTTATTTAACTTGAAGAAGACACAGATCATATATAGTAATAATACTATACAAATTACTAGATTTAAAAATATGAGAGAAAAATATAACTAATCATTTGGACAATTGAATCTCTCAAGTGCTATTTTGGATGAAAAGAAAACACAAGATTTTTGTGCTTATTGAATGATATGAAAAACAGCCTTAATTCTGCAATCTATTTCCAAACAGTCAAAATAGCAAGAATAACTATGTTTAACTCAACTGAAACTTGGAGAAAAAATGAGACCAGATGATAATTTCCAACCATTTCAGTATATTTTGTAATATATTTTTTTCTAAATTACATTCTTAAACATAAGTATATATAGATATTTTCAAGTGAAATGCTTAATTGAATTATTTGCTCTTAGAGTCCTACCTTATCTAAAAGTCTCCACCAATACTAAGATTTATAAATAAAACTGAGCTGTATTAATTAAAGTTTCTTTTGGCTTGAGAATATCACCAAATTTGGTAAAAGGAATCAAAACTTATTTCAAGAAAAATAACCATAAGGGAATCTCAAACCTGCCAACTCCCACATTACTAGTCTTAAATTTTTCCTGACTCAAATCACACATTTAATTTCTGGGATTTGAAAAATCCCACACCTCAATATCTGGTGGATTTGAGGTATCAAAAAACCAGGTTTTTCGGCTCCCAAAACCCACATTAGGGGGTGTAAAAGCTATCAAATCTCACAATCAAAATCCTGAGTTTTTTTGAACCCAAATCCCACATTTTTTTGTATAAAAATGACTCCCACACTGGAAGAGCTGTGGCATTTCAAGGTACAAAAACCTAAATCCCCCCACATCAATCCTGTTCTTCACTCACTAAAACTCAGACACAACTGTATAGCATGCATTCATCTTTTAATTCAAGTTACTCATTTTTTCTTCAAGCTCTAGCATCTTTGCACCAAAATTTGCCAAATCTTTAACACTATTTCAAAAAACTCTTCTCAGAAACCTTTCATTTTTCATGTAAATCACTCCTGTTTGCTGATTCTATTGAATCTGGTAGTGATTGATGAATAATTAATTATATAGCCGTACTACATATTATATGTAGTCAAACATATCACTACCCTTGGAAGACCCAGAAATTACCATATATTTACCTCTCAAGTGATTTACAACACCTCTCATACAATAAATATCTTTTACTATTCTTTACAACAGAAAATGTGTTTTGAAAATTAGTTACAAGAACTATAAGTGGTGAAAACTTTCAAAAAAATTACAGAAATACACAAAGGATCTCAAAATACAATTGGCAATGGCATTAGTGTCAGACTGTGACTCAAAACCAGAGCACAAGAATGACACCAAAAGACTATAAAGCAATGGTAGAGCAAGATTCCCACTCAAAAGTGACCTGAGCCAAAAGATCTCCAATGGAATCCAAAAGGAAGAGGAAAATCACCTAATTACAAATATGCAGCTCCCATAACTATAGATTTAGTAATAACAAATTTATTCCAGCTCAAATACAGAACTGCGCATAAACCTTAATTTTCACCTCTCATATGAAGGAAAGGAAGAGAAAGAACCCCATAAAATGTCTTTTCAAATTGAGTCTCTCAATTAGGGATGTCCAATGGTACTACCCAAATTGGGCCAGCATCAAAATTACAGAAGTGAGAGCCAACCATAGACCAAATAGTGGTGAATGAAAAATTTTCTTCCCATTTACATGTGACAGATTTTGTTTTGGATACCTAAAGTAGGTTACTTTTGAAAAGAAAAGAAGCAGAGCTTTCTGATGATACCATTTATAACCCTGTATCTCATCTAAAACAAAAGTTGTGAAGGGAATGAGCTTGTAACAACCACTAATCAGGGGTAAGGGTATTCATACTTACACCCACTCAAACACCTCAAACCAGCAAATCCACTGTGTGTATCAGCAATCTTCCTTGATGAAACATGCATACAGTCTGGTTCATCAATACAGCCTGTCAATACTTGTACAGGTTGGAATTACCCAATACAGTTTGGATACACCATTTCTAAACTGTATGATCACTCAATACCACCACTCCTCTTGTACAGATCCTGTACAGTTCCCTGCCAAAAGTATGTGAACGTGGGCAGGGCAGCTGTACGCTTGGGGCTGCTGCGCATGGAAGTTCCCGTGGACAACTCTCATTTGTCAGAGGTTGTGCTACAGCTCCAGACTTCAACTTCTTATTTTTTTTGATATTTGTCTTATTTGTCATCTTAACAATGATATCAACAACTATGCCTGCTCCATCTCACAACATAAAAGATGGCCAACTACGGCCTCACCTGCTTCAAAACGTCTGATGCTGAGGAGGACGATTGAGACGTAAGCAGTCCTCTTTTTCAGATTACCAAAAGATGAAAATCTTAATTTTTTTTAATAACAGAATGTGATGCCTTACCTTGATATATAACCAAGGGGAGTATTGTTGGGATGCGCCAAGCAGGCCTCCCATTTTGAGTAATTTTGGAATTAGTTGGGATACCGCTCTTGACTGTCTACAATACAATCACAAAATTCCAGCTTATTGGCACTGTGAGGACCCAAAAAAAACCAGCAGACCTCCAATCATGACAGAATGAGACCAACAATAACTCAACTGTATCATCACTCGAGGTTGTTGCTTAACGGTTGCACAGGTCACCAACCTGATGACTCACCAAGTTTCAACTTGCACAATCCAGCGTGAGATCCACAAATTGGGTAAGTGTTTGCACATTGCTCCCAAAAGACCCTACCTACAACCTCAAGATTTCCAATGTTGCCTTGCCATTTGACAATAAATGATTGGTACTGGGTCATTTGGAAGGATGAGTTGGCATTTGAACTTGGGAAAAAGATTGATTGGGTGCGAGTCTGGAGGACGCCTCAAGAACCTTGCCATCAACCATCCATTGGGTCGTCAAAGCCTCATGGTATGGGGGGCATTTTGTGCGGCGATGCGAGTGCCTTTGGTTTTTCTCAATGGGTGAATGATCTTGACTGAGATGGTTCAGCAAGTCTACCGACTGGGCCTGCTTCCGTTCATAGCTTGGATGGAGCAGGCCCCTTGGATTCGTGGTCACCACTGCCTCCTTTTGATGGAGGACAATGCCCCCATCCACATGGCCCGGGCAAGCACAGACTGGCGAGAGCAGCATGAGATCCAGAAGCTATATTGGCCGGCTCATTCACCCAACTTGAATCCCATTGAAAATATATGGAAGATGATGAAGAGTCAAATAAGTAAACTCTACCAACCTCAGACAGTGGAAGAGCTATGACATGCAATTAATGCTGCATGGACCAATTTCCACATTAACCTCCTCAACAATCTCCTCTACTCAATGCCACAATGCATTGCCATGGTCATTGAAATGAATGGAAGTCCAACTTCTTACTAGGACCTCCATTCATTATTGGTAAGTTATTTTTTGCTTCCTCACATTGAAAAGGCAATTGCTGATTGTATTTTCTCTTTCTCTTGGTTTTTGTAATATCTTATCAGGTCTTTTGTTATACCTTTTTTTAAATTATAATGTATTTTTTTTACATAACAAATTATACATGCTTGAGTAGTTGTAGTAGAGAATATATGAAATTTAAAAAAATTGTTTTGTTTTTGACTTAGAAAAAAAAGGCCCATGAGTGTGAGATACAAACTGTGCAACAAGAAAAAAATCTGTGCCCTGCCTGTATGTTTTCTGTTTGCATATAATTGGCAGGGCACTGTACATTGGTACAGGACCTGTATTGGCCAGACTCAATTCAATCATCAAATCTTAAGAAAATTCTCTGTTTGGATCAGGGCTGGTGATTATCACATATACCAGCCCCTCTTTCTACCCCCTGGGTATTTTTCCCCAGTTAATTAATTGAGTATATTGATTATTTTATAATTATTCTTATCCTTATTTTTTCTGGGTACAACAATTATTTAATTTTAAGTTAGTCTTTGCCTTCTTTCTTTCTATTCCTGTACAGTAAGAGTTGGGTGGCCATATCCTTCTTAACCCTTCTCTTTCCATTCTGACAGGTTGAAACAGTGGACTTGGACTTGTTTGTGGTTGGCTCTTTTATTCTTACTCTTATTATTCTTTGCTGCTTTTCTTATACTATTTTATTTAGTAATTCATCTCTTAACACTACTCAGTGTATTCTTTTCTTACCATATCCTGAGCCCTCCATAAGTCAGTCCCAGTTTACTGAGTGCCAGGCCCTCTTCACTTAGAAGAGCCCCTGTGACATCAAATTAATTAACTCATATTTGATTCTTTCTTTTCATTCATTTAACTTCATTTCTCTCATTCATCAAATTATGACTCTTTTACAATCTTACGACCTCTCATGAGTATGATTTTTCTATCTTCAATTTTCATCTCATTCATTATATTGATATGAAAATTGATCTTTTCATTTCTTAATCATTGCTGACCATCTCAATCTCATTCTCAATTATATCCCAAAATCCAATCTCTCTTTTTTTGTTTGTTTATTCATGTCTTATCAGGAGTAATTGTTTGGTTAATTGATTGGTTGATTGATTGGGGTTCATTTGGGTTCTTGATTCAGCAATTCAGGGTTTTATTTGGATTGGACTGATTGACTTTGAATTCCTCAAGATAACTGATTGATCCTCAAGAATTTATTTTTTCTTATTGATGGATTTCGATTCCTGAAGATATTTATTTGATTGACTAATTCCTCAAGGCCTTGATTTGATCCTGAATACATTTATTGCTTGATTGATTGATTGATTGATTATTGAATTCTTCAAGATTATTGATATTTAATTTGAATTGATTGTTGATATTGGTTGGATTGATTGATTGATTGTTGATTGAATTTGATTTCACCTCAAGACTGATGATTGATTCCTCAAGATTAACAAGATTTTTTGATTATTGATTTGGCCAAGCTTTGATTCCATTTTTTCAAGTATCATCAAGTTTTATTCTTAATTTCTCAATAATTCCAGTTCAGCATAGCTCCCCAGCCAGTAATACTAGATCCCAAAGGAATCCAGCTCTTCTCACTCCTACAGCAATAGTTCCTCTTGACCGCACCCCTGCAGTTCATCAACTGAGTGCAAATCTGGACAGAGGACCACCAATGGAAGGAGCAGCACCCTCCAGAAGAGGGGGAATGAAATACAGAAGATCAAGATCTTTCCTTGGCCTATTGGGTGGCTACCCTGCAATGTCTGAAGGTGCAAGAGCAAGATGAAGAGGGGGAGGAGTCTGTGGAAGAGGAGGCGTCTGAAGAAACTGAAGGGGAAACTGCCTTGGAGGGTGTCCCTGAGGCTTCTGAAGCTGCAAATCCAGCCCATTCTAATCAACCTCTTGTCTCTCAAGCAGAATCAAACCTCCTCAATATGATGGAGCAGATGACTCAATTCATGGGGAAACTCACTCAAGCAGTTTCTCCTGGGGACAATTCCAAAGCCCCTGCATTCAAGACTCAATCAATGAAAGCACCTGATTCTTTTGATGGTACTCAAGCTGATAAATTGAGAGGATTTATCCAATCCTTTCAATTGATTTTCTCTAATGATCCAGCAAATTTCTTCTCTGACAGGAAGAAAGTTCTGTACTCAACTTCTTTTCTCACTGGTAGAGCTTGCAAATGGATTGAACCCTACCCCTCCAATATTTCCAATGAAGATCCTTCCTACCTCCTCAATAATTGGCAGTTATTCAAAACTCAATTATTCACTCTGTTTGGTGATCCCAATGAAGTCAGGAAAGCTGAAAAAGAGTTGGACAATTTGAGGATGTAGGAAAGTGGTCATGTATCCTTGTACATTGCTGCTTTCAGAAGTTTAATTTCAAGAATTGGAGATTGGGGAGAAAGAGCTTATATTCAGGTTTATAGAAGAGGATTGGCATCAAGACCTTTGGACCAGTTGGCTTCCTACCCTGGTAATTTTGATACTCTCCAAGAACTCATGGACATTACCCTGGAATTAGATACCAGATACTGTGAGAGACAGAAAGAGAAGGGTATTCATCAAGAAAATAATCCCCCTGTTACTGGATCCAATTCTCAAAGGACTCCTAAAGACTCATCTTCTAAAAGGCCTCACCATAAAAAGAATAAGAAGAGCAAGCAATTTCAAGCTTCAAGGGACAAGACCCATTCTTCTCTCCTCAATAAGTACAATATATTAATTGGTTCCAAAAAGGAGGTGGAAAAAAACAATTGAAAAATTCTCCAACAGACCTCAGAACAAGCCTGGATCATCAAGAGGATTCGCTAGCAAGAAGGGCAAAGCTTGAGTGGGAATGAGGATGTGTTTAATGGTTCTCACTTATTTCCTTCAAGAGCACAATTGTGCACTCTGAATACTAGTGTGAAAAAAACTTCAAAATTTCTTATGATTCTTCTGTCTCTGACATTTTTCATAGTATTCTCATTGACCCTGGTGCTACAAACTCTTCTACTGAAAAGAATTTTGTTCTCAAGTACTAATTGAGTGTGTCAGAGCTCCCTGAAAAGATTCCTCTTTTCATTCTGGATTCAAATGAATACCCTGCTTTGTTCATCACCCATTATACCAAGTGGGTAGTTGACTTTCCTTCATTCCCAAGCTTTGAATGGGACTTTTTTATCATATATTAACCCAAGGGAGAATACCTGATATTAGGCTATGATTTACTCTACAATTTTAAACCCATTATTGATTGGAAAAATGGATTGATCACCTATGATTCTAGTGGCATTAATTCTTCTACTAGTAATGCCTTGGCCACTGCTGTCAACAGTGTTACTCTGGTTGGTGAACTTAAGACTCCTTCCCTTCCTTCTTCTGTCCATAGCCCTTCCATCATGCCATCTAAGTCATTACTTAAATCAAGAGATGAAGTCTTCAAGGAGATAAAAGTTGTTGGAGAAGATGTTGCTATATCTTCACTTCATCTCTTTCATGGGGATATGGACCTTCCTCTCTTATCTTTTCATGCCTCCCTGGAGGAGCAGTGGGATGAGGAGGAAGAGCCAGAAGAAATTGAAACTGTGTTGAAGGTAGTCCCTCCTGCGTATCACCAATGTTTGGATTTATTCTCCAAGGTGAAAGCAGAGAAACTTCCTCCACACCACACCTGTGATCACCATATTGAATTGGAGGGTCTTCTACCTCCAGTTGGTGTTATCTACTCCTTATCAAATCAAGAGTCAGAAACACTGCGGGGCCTACATTTCAGAGAATGTAGAGAAAGGTTTCATAAGACCAAGCTTCTCTTCAACAGGAGAACCTGTACTTTTTGTTGAGAAAAAGGATGGAGGTCTTTGTTTGTGCATTGACTACAGCAAACTAAATGCTTTCACTAGGAAGAACAGGTATCCTGTTCCTCCTATGAACCAGCTTCTTACCATATTCAATGGGTCTACTATCTTCTCCAAGATAGATCTGTGTGGTGAATATAACCTCCTGAGAATCAAAGAGGGGGATGAGCACTTAACTGCCTTCAGAACCAAATATGGTAGCTATGAGTATTTGGTCATGCCATTTGGACTTACCAATGCTCCAGCTTCTTTCCAGGATCTTGTGAATGACATATTTGCAGATTTCTTGGATATCATTGTTGTAGTTTATTTAGATGATATTATGGTCTTTTCCAGTTCTGAGGAGGAACATGTCAAACATGTGATCTCTGTCCTCCAAACACTGAGAGACAATAATTTGTTTTCCAAAGCCTCCAAGTGTGGAATACTTGGGCTATGTTGTTTCAAGTGATTGCCTCAAGATGGATTCTTCTAAAGTTCAGCAAATCCTCAATTGGCCCCAGCCAAAGAACATCAAGGCTCTTCAATCCTTTCTTGGCTTTTCCAATTTCTATTGTTGTTTCATTAAAAATTACTCCAAAAAAACACTTCTCTCACTTCCCTTATTAAGAAATACTCTCCTTTTATCTTCAATGAGGAAGCTCTTAGTCAGTTTCAAATACTCAAAGAAGAATTCACCACTGCTCCTCTCCTTTCTCATTTCAATCCTTCTCTACCAGCTATTGTAGAGACTGATGCTTCTGATTATGCCTTGGGTGCTGTACTGAGTAAGGTGAATGACTCAGGAAAGCATCCCATTGCATTTGATAGTTGCAAGCTTCTCCCAGCTGAGCTGAATTATGAAATTCATGACAAGGAGCTCCTTGGCATAGTTTGGGCTCTCAAGCACTAGAGAGCTTCTCTTCTCTCTCCTGCCAATTCTTTTGAAGTCTTGACAGACCACCCTTCTCTTCAGTATTTTATTTCTTCCAAAGTTCTTGCTTGTTGTCAAGCCCGTTGGGCTCAATTTCTTTCTGAGTTTCATTTGACTATCACTTAACGCCCAGGCAGGCTGGCCACTTTACCAGATGCCTTGTCACGCCGGGATAAGGTGTACCCAGAGAGGGGGGTGGACTTCATCAGCAAGAATCCTCAAAAATTTCATCAAGTAATAAAGAAAGATGGAATTTGAGAGTCAAGATTCTTCTCAATAAAAGTGGAAATATTCTCAGATTTAGTTGACAAGATTCAAAAAGAAGTATGGAAAGACAAAGACTATAAACAAATACTCAAGCAACTAGCAAGAGGTGAATCAGTTACAGATTATTCTCTTGAACCTAAAGCCAATTTATTATTGCTTAAAGATAGGGTGGTAATCCCAAGAAGTGGAGAAATACAACTGAATATTCTTCAAAAGCATCATGACTCACTATTGGCTGGGCATCCTGCCCAGGAGAAGACCCTCAAGCTCATCAAGAGGGACTTTTATTGGGATGGCATGAATAAATTCATTAAGGACTATGTGTCCTCATGTCAGCAATGTTCAAGAAACAAGAACATTAATCATAAGAACTTTGGAATACTCAAGCCTCTTCAAATTCCATCTGCTCCTTGGAATTCTTTATCAATGGAATTCCTCACTCAATTGCCACTGTCCAACAACTTTGATTCAATTCTAGTAGTTGTGGACAGCTTCTAAAAAATTTGCAATCGTTATTCCAACTTATGGGACAATCACTGCCATGGAATAAGCTCAAATATTTTTCAGCCACGTCTTTTCCAAACATGGACTGCCAGTCAGTATTGGCAGTGATAGAGGAGCTTTATTTGCTTCATCATTCTGGACCAATTTATGTCAGCAGCTCAAGATATCAAGAGATCTTTCAACTGCTTTCCACCCTGAAACAGATGGACAGGCAGAGAGGGTAAATCAGATTCTAGAACAGTATCTTTGGATGTATGTCAGTTAACATCAAGATTACTGGCACACCTGGCTCCCTCTGGCTTAATTTTCCAACAATAATGCAGAACATTCATCAACAAAGCAATCCCCTTTTTCACCATTTATAGAAGAACTACCAGCTTTGATTCAATCCATATTTCTCACGACTCACCTGCTGGAAAGTTATCAAGAAAGCTCCAATCAGTACAGCAAGTTGTCAAAGAAGAATTAGAGTAAGCAATAAGGAGATTCAAGAAGTATGCAGATAGAAATAGGTCAATTCCACCTGATTTCCAACCTGGGGATAAGGTATGGCTAGCTTCCAAGAACATCAAGACTACAAGACCCACCAAGAAACTTTCAGAAAGATGGCTAGGGCCTTTTGAAGTTCTTAAGAAGATTGGAAGCCATGCATATCACCTCAAGTTGCCTCAACAATGGAAGTCAGTTCACCCTGCATTCCAAGTGTCCTTATTAGAACCAGTCAAGCAGTCAAGTATCCCAAATTGTAATAAATTGCCACCACCACCAGTTCTAGTGGAGGAGCAAGAAGAATGGGAAGTGGCTCAGGTTTTTGACTCCAAACCCAAAAGAGGTAAATTATGCTATCTTGTAGAGTGGAAACAATTCAGTGAAGACCCAGGAAGAACCACTTGGGAACCAGCTTCCAACCTTACCAGCTCACCAGACCTTGTCAAGGATTTCCATTCATTGTATCCAGACAAGCCTGGTCCAAATACCTCAAGAGTTTGATTTTATGGTGCTTGGTAAGGAGAAGAGGTTTTGAAAGTAAGTTCCTCTCCTGGCATGCACCTTTAAAAGGGGGTATTTTACCCAAATGTTGTTGTAAGCATCACCTTGGCCACTTTACATTAATTACTTCAAAGTCAACTATGGCAAAGGTATCTGTTTTATGGTGCTTTGTGGGGAGTGGAAGTTATGAAAGTAACTTCCATCTCCTGGTATTAATCCCTGAGGGTTCTACTTCTTGTAAAACATCACCTTGGCCACTCTGTGAGCATCAAATGCTTGGTTTTTATCTTTCAGATAACTTAGGAAAACCTCAGGAAACTATTTATTTTCTTTTCTCTACTCTTGGTTTCTTTAATTTTCTTTCTTTTTATTTAATTTTATATTTCTCTTTTGTTCTTTTAAAAGAAGCAGCATCCCCTCCCAAATCATGTATTGGGAGGTTCCATTTATCTTTTATCTTATATTTTTAGTAGTATAAGAGTGGGGATAGAAGTAAAACCAAACACAAACAAGGAAAAGAAAACTATTTATCTATACTCAAATAGTCAAATGTTTTCTGGAAATCATTAATCAACTCATCTTCATACCAGGAAAAGTTTGCAACCATCTCCTCAGAAGCAGTCCCTGGAATAGTCCTATCATTAGCATACATAATCACCTCCCTACTATTTCTATCAACCCTCCTAAATAACCTGGCCACAGCATCCTGATTATCACTCACTGTATTTGGGTCTTCTCTGGTAACTCGGATAGGCCATTGATCCCTACTCTGAAACACTTGGGCAACAGGAAATGGCAAAGGAGAAAGTTTGTCTCTTCTTCTACTGGTACTGGCCATAGGTTGGAGCCGTTGGGAGTTGACTATGGGTGAGTTCCTGGACTTTTGGATGAGGGATGATCTTACTGCTTGATTCAAGGCAGGCCTGGTGTGGGAAGAGTGTGGTGAAGCAGGAGGAATGGAAGTAGGAATTGTAGCAAGAGTGGGTTAGAAGTTTCTGGGGGTACTGGGGTTGACTTGGCTTTGGAATCTCTTGGCAGGAGGCTGGGAAGGGGAATAACCTCAACTTCTTCACCCTCCAGCTCATCACTACCTTCAGCATCTGGATCAGGTGGGGAATTGGCAATTTGTCTTATCCTTTTCACTATTTCATCAGTATTGATTCTAGAAATTGAGACTTCTGAGCTGGAATATATTGGCCTACCACCAACTGTAATGGCACCTCCAACATTAGTCCACCTGGCCACATCCCTCTTCCTAGAGCCAGTCACTGAATCAACATATCAGTATCCATTAAAGCAATAAAATCAGTTCACTTACAAGCAGAATACCCTGAAGTACCATAAGGAGTAGGAGCATCAGAAACTGGGAGCTCTTTTCCAAAAGGCCCATCTTTCTTACTTTATAAATACCTCCTGACGTTGGAAGCTTGCTTCCCAGTATGGTGGCATGGCTTCTTCCCAATGAAACAGTAGTAGCATTTTGAAGATCTGGGATTTTAATTATCAAAAAAATACTTTCCCTTTGCCAAACATTCAGTACAAGCAGGATAAATAACTTCAACTTCCTTGTAATTATCATAAATTTGGGTGGGATCAAAATGACCAGAAGAAGCCATTTATAGCAAAGAAAATTGACTGAGAATTCCAGAACCATGAAGGATAGATGGTGGTGGTACAGAAAGGGAAGATTCATGAGTTCAGTCAGTTTGGAACTCATGACTAAGGAGTAGGCAAGCAGAAGATTCAAAAGTTAGATCCAATCACTTCAAGTCTGAAGAAAAATGTCCTAAAGGAAGTGGGGATCATAAGTCAATGATGGCTCCCCTCAAAGTCCTTAAGGTGGCAAGTCCATGTCACCACCCAAGACCTCCCCTGCAACTTTGGGGAGGTCAGAATCTTTATGGTCCTGGACCACTCTAATGGGCCCAGGCCATGGGGCCCCTGAAGCCCCAGAAAATTTGGGCTCAGGGGGCCTCCAATGGCCCCCATGGACTGTAGGACCAAAATGGGCCAAAAAATGCCCTAAAGCCAAAATGACCCAAAATGACCAGAGGTAGGGCCATGACCCAAAATCAAGGGTGGGGCCAATTGGGTCCAAAAACCAATTTGAGGCCTTTTCAGGTATAATGGGGACAATACCCCCCTGCTTGAAGACTTTTGAAGGGATTCCAATCAAGGAAAGAAGGGCCAAAACCTCAATTTGGCCTATTAACAATGAGGTATATGTACATATACCCAGTTGCCATCAACGTTTGAGCAGAAGAGCTCCATGGCACCTATTTTGGGATACAACCCAAAGGCCATGCCTTGAAGGGAAGGAAAGGACTGAATCCAAGGAAGAAGCATATTTTGAAGCTGAAAGCACTTACTCAAGTTAAAAGAAGGGGGAAGATACTTCAAATCAAGTAGGACAGTGAAGAAATGAAGAGGGGATTTTCAGGATAATGGTAAAGAGGGAATAAAAATTAAAAAAAAATGTTTGAAAAGAAGTGGGGGGATATTGAGATGCCACTCAACAGTGGCAGGGTATTATGGTGTTCAGGAGCCCACCAGTTTCAAGAGGGGGATACTGTAACAACCACTAATCAGGGGTAAGGGTATTCATACTTACACCCACTCAAACACCTCAAACCAGCAAATCCACTGTGTGTATCAGAATTTAGTTTCAGAAATCTTCCTTGATGAAACATGCATACAGTCTGGTTCATCACTACAGCCTGTCAATACTTGTACAGGTTGGAATTACCCAATACAGTTTGGGTACACCATTTCCAAACTGTATGATTACTCAATACCACCACTCCTCTTGTACAGATACTGTAAATCCATACAGGACCTGTATTGGACAGACTCAATTCAATAATCAAATCTTGAGAAAATTCTCTGTCTGGATCATGGCTGGTGATTTTCACATATATCAGCCCCTCTTTATCCCCCCTGAGGATTTTTCCCCAGTTAATTAATTTAGTATATTTATTATGTTATAATTATTATTATCCTTTTTTTTGGGGTATTACAATTATTCGATTTTAAGTTAGTCTTTGCCTTCTTTCTTTCTTTGCCTGTACAGTATGAGTTGGGTGGCCATATCCTTCATAACCCTTCTCTTTCCATTCTGACAGGTTGAAACAGTGGACTTGGACTTTTTTGTGGTTGGCTCTTTTATTATTACTCTTATTATTTGTTGCTACTTTTCTTATAATCTTTTATTTAGTAATCCATCTCTTAAAACTACTCAGTGTATTCTTTTCTTATCATATCCTGAGCCCTACATGAGTAAGTCCCAGTTTACTGAGTGTCAGGCCCTCTTCACTTGGAAGAGTCCCTGTGACAGAGCTCAATACAGCATTAATATTAAGTTCATATTCTTACAATAAAATTTGAGAGTGGTATAGCTTTTACATGATCAATTCTAGGTATATCAACTGAGTAAGAACTGTGTATAAATCATCAAGGGCTACAAAATTAGCCACTGTTGAGATCTCTATATTTAAATTGACAAATCTATAGCAGCTTTATGCTTGAAATCCTGAAACTGTGGGATAGATAGTTTTTCATACTATTAAACATGAGATGTTGAAGCCACTAGAAAGCTTTTTTTCCTTCAATAACTCATAGAATTACTAATATGAGGTCCCCTGATGCGTTATGTACATCTTTCTATGTGGGTTTCCTGTCATAACACATCTGTGAGGCTCTCTTGTAAGGACTTTAGTCCTCTATTGGGTGAAAGAAACCAGATATGGTTTCAAGACTACATCTAGGCCCAATAAAGGTTATAAAGGGCTTTATAAAACAAAATACCATCTTCTGGAGTGAAACTGTTTTCTCCTTCTATGTTCTAGGATGCTAATGCACCCTCCACACCTTTCTCAGGATAGAAAGGGCCTTTCCTTTACACCAATGAGGAATCGCCATCCTGATCTTACATTCCTATGTAGTAAAATTGTCTCTAAAGAATTATAATCTTGGAAAATAATCAGGCATAGTTATATTATTAATCATTGTATATACTGTTATAGTTAGCCAATTGATAATAATGCACCCTGTGCTTTTAGAAGTGCTCAATACCACTATAACACTATATACATGCCCCCAAACCTCTATAATTACTATTTTTAAAACTTATTTATATATACCACACTTATATTACTAGTTTTATTTAGCTTTTGAATATAGCCATACTGAAAATGAGCAATATTGGGTTCCAATGGGAATGAAGTGGCTTTGGGTAAGATTGGCATGTTATTCATAGTTAACCATATTGCTATTTTATTATATACTCAGAAGGTGATTTCAGTTTAAATGAGAACCAAGAGGAATTATATTCTTTGGCCTAACATGCAAGCATGGAAGGAGATCAAAGAAGTGATTCAGGATGAGGAATTTCCAGGATGCATTGCATTAATAGATGGAGGTCTCATACCACCGTCACAAGGGGCCCCCAATGATAGAAAGGGTTCTTTTTACTGTAATAAAAGGTAAAGAAGTTTAGAAAATGTGCATGAAAAAATTTCATGGCTCATCTAAATTTATTTAGGTAGTCAGTTTCAATCCTACCCATCTGTGACATTAAAAAAAATGTTTATTACATCTCATGTTGGATGGACTAAATCCCTAAATGGCTCAAGAATTCATGAAAGTATGAAAATAGAAAAATATCCCCATCATTACTATTATATGGACCAGTATCGGCTTTAAAAGTAATCCTATGTCAGTTCACCCTAAATAGCTCCAGCATATGAAGGCAATTCAGCACAAAATAAAGATAACAAGACTACAATTACTGTTTGACAAGATCTTGAATTAAAATTTACCATCCAATTGGAATTTTAAAGGGAAATTGGAAGTATTTTAGAGAAATGTGAAAAAAGATGAGAAATGGAAAGGAGGTAATTATTTTGTATATTCCATAATCTCATGTGTTTTCATGACCCTTAGAGGTATTTTCTTATACCCAAAAGACCACAAAAAAGTCAAAATTCAAAATAAAACTTCTATTTTCAAGTATATGAAGAAAATTAAAGTATAAATATAAAATTTTTAATAAAAATTTAATAATAAATTTAAATTAAAATTCTGAAAAATTTAAAAAAATATTTTTACTTGAAATAATGAAGTAAAAATAAATTTTTATCAAAAATATTCAAACCAATATATTCTTTGTAAAAATTTGATATAAATCATTCTGGATTTTTTTCCCATAAATAAAAATATTCAAGTTATTTCACCATTGTATTACTCATACAAAATTGGGGGGGTCACCTGTGAGTGGGAGTTCTGTATCTTAACTCGAAATAAGATACAATTAGGTTTTTAGTGTTTTATGCATGGAAGTATTTTAATACTCAAGCCAACAATTTAATTCACACCAAATGTATTGTTAACCATCAATTTTTGTGTTTAAATTGAGCTGTGGTGTGTAGCTTTAAAGCTATGAGGATTTGAAGTATTTTCAATTGAAATGTCAGAATGTGTGCAGGTATCACATAAGTGAGCTTAAATTTAAATATGTGGACTTGATAATTACATCTTGTTACACATCTGAAACCACTCATTGGAGCCAAACCCAACCTTTTTATATCCAGGTTAGGTCTTGATTCATTGTACCTAACCAGCTAAAGCTCTTATCTGTCTCTCCTGGCTCTTCACCCATTCTTTTTTTACTTTTTTATTTCATTTTCTTTCTTTTTTCACATTGTCAAAATAACCTGTCTTCTATTTCCCTTGTAATTTTTTCTACATTTGTTTCTTTCACCCATTCCCTATTCACACCTCCCTAGTAATTTTTGTTTGTAATCTAGAAAGGCAAGAGCTTCTTCATAGACAGTCATACGCGAGCTCAAAACCAAATAGGCAGTCATACTAAACTCCCTCTTTTATGCGTTTTATTTTGTTTTGAGTTTCGACATGTCTGTGCCATAAGGCTTCTACTGCTACATCTAATTATTATACTCCTGGCTGGTTGTTTGTATTGAGGTAGTTCATGCGTTGATTTTTTCTAATTGCTTCATATCAGCTAGTTACATATTTGACTAAAATCTACTCTTTAGTTTACAATTCCAAAACCTAGTAGATTTAAAGTTTTGACTCAAACTGAGACAAACAAACAACTATGAGCACCTCAAATACACTCAGCAACCTCAGAAGAAGCATCCCAAGTCTATCTGACAAAAAATACCTGGAGTGGCAGCTGCAGATATCAATCTACTTAAGACAGAAGAAACTAATACATTACTGTCTTAATCCAATAAGTGCAGCCATAGATGAGTTTCAACTAACTGAATTGGAAAGCAACACCATTAATTCCAGTAATTAAGCCTGTGCTTTAGCTAACAGAATTTTTTACTCAAGAATATTTAAAAAGCTATTCAACAGGAGGTATCTCAAACTAGTCATGAGCTGTGGGAAAAAAATGAAAGATTTTCCTCAGTGTCCTATAACAGTAAGGCTTGAGTCTGGAGCTTTTTCTTAAAAGTAACTTACCAAAGAAATCTAATAAATTTTATTTCCAAAAGTCAATTCTCTCCCAACAGAATCTCATAAGTTTCACCTGAGGTATGAAACATCATCCTTTTCTTTCACAATACAATACTCACAAAAATTTCTGACAAACTCCAACTTCTAAATGAAAAAATTACACAAAATCATGAGAAACAAGGAAATAAAGACAAAATCCTGAAAAACCTAAATGCGACAGCAATATTAAATGGATCTCCAAGGCCACTTTCCCTAAACCAAGAGTCATTTCCTTCAAAAACCATTCAATACTCTTCCAATGGCAAGCACAAGCCTTTAGTAAAAATATATGGGCCAGAAAAATTCTGGAAGCTTCACCATAAATTGAAACCAGAACAAATATTTAAATAGCCCTGTTTAAATATCACTTTTACTTGTTCTTTTCTCACCAAAAAAGAAGAAAACAAACTATCTTCTCTTTAGTATTGGACAAAAGAGCCTCAAGCCGCATGTTCAACCACAGAAGATTCTTTAACTCAACATCCCCTTGCGCTACCAAAGTATCCACCAGGTGCGACCAATCCTCTTTGAAGGCAGAAGCCATTGGTATAGCCAAGATAGTCAATTTTCAAGGAAAGATTTTGTCCTTACCCAACAGCCTATATGTTCCAAATCACACCACCAGCTTACTATAGTTATCCAATCTAGAATCCTCTGAAATGAGAATAAAAAGAACAAAAGAATTCTTTGAAATCTAATCACACAAAAGCAAACTCCCTTCTTTCAAATATCCAAAATATAACTTGGTACTTGAAACCAAAATTCAACTACTGACCAGCCAATGCTACCTCACCAAGGGCAATGATCAAGTATAGAATCACTGGCTAGGGCATATGAACAATAAAGACATTGGTAAAATAGTCAACATGTACAAGGGAATCAGCCCTTGCAATGTATGCACCAAAGGAAAAATAACTGCTCTTCCCTTCTCCTCCAGCTTTACACCAGCATCAACACTTCTAGTGTGAGCCTTAGAGGTATTTTCATATACCCAAAAGACCACAAAAGCTAAATTAAGATATAAATATAAATAAAATAAATTTATTTATATTATAAAAATCAAAATTTAAAATATAAATACAAATTTATATTTGAAAATCAAAACTTAATTATAATTTAAAAATAAAATTACTATAAAATTTAAAATTATGAAAATTCATTTTTACTTGTAAAAATTATGTAAAAATGAATTTTTAATAAAAATTATGAAATTAAAATATTTTTGGTGAAAATTTGTATAAAAAATATTATAACTTTTTGTCCAATAAATAAACATATTAAAGTTATTTCACCATTTGATTCCTCATAAAAAATTAGGTGGGGTCACCTCTGAGTGAAATTTTTGTAACTCAACTCTAAATAAGCTTAAAATTAAGTTTTTAGTATTTTCAATACAAAAATTGAAAATCCTCTAAACTTTAATTTAATTCACACCACATGTGTTGTTAACCATCAATTTTTGTGTTAAAATTGAGGTGTTGTGTTTAGTTTAGAAGTTATGAGGAATTGAAGTATTTTCAATTGAATTCAATTGAAATGTCAAAATGTGCGCGTGTATTGCATAAGTGAACTTTGATTTACATATGAGGTATCAATTATTACTGTATTGTACTGTACAATTCAATTGAATTACATATGTAAATTACAAGTATAATACATGATGAGGAATTAAAGGAAAAAATAAATTGGAAAGATTAAAATTGGGGGGGAAAAGGAACTCTAGCTCTAAGGGGGAGCCAGACCCCCAAAATAATTGCTGACTGGCATGGGATGTCAAGATCCATGCAAAAGTTCATCACTTTTGGCCTGGAATTGAGTCACAGGGTCTGTGACTCAATTGATGATGAGGTTTTGATACCAACCAGGGCAGTTTTAACTATTGCCAAGGGGGTAAAAGTACCCTTAAGTTAAAAAAATGTTAATAAAACAGTTTTAACTGGTTTCTACGCATCTTACACACATTCTGACGTGTTTTGAAAGCTCTAGACCAGGTATTTCTGTAGTAATGGCTGATTTAAGGGTCTAAAATGGATAAAAATGGCTTAAACCAGCCCTTTTTTGGTCTAAACCAGGGTTCAAAGATGCCATAATTGGCTTTTCTTTGTCAGAATTTTTTTCATGACTGCCAAGAGTAAATTTTACTTTTGGAGTAAGAAAATTGATGGCTATAAAAGAACGTCTTCTTTGCCCCACTTTTCTCTTCATGTTAGAATCTTTTCCTTTTATAATTAGTTTAAACGCTGTTAAGCCTATCAATAAATGATTTCAACCACCTTTTTTAAATCATTTTAAACCTTTAAACCACGCGAAAAAATCATTATAATCATTGTTTGTAACTGTTATAAATATTTTTACCCCTGAACCACCCCAAAAGTGAATTAAAGCATCTTTCATCACTGTAAACTTTGTCGCATTGTTCCCGAATTCACTCTGATCACTTTTGGGCGTGTTTTGTATTTGATATTCTTTTTAAAGACTTTGTTCTTTAATTAATTGCTTGCAGTTCTTTGCCCAATTAATTCCAATTGAAATTGCTCTTGAAGAAATTTCTTTTGTAGCCTTAAATATCCCTTGTAGAGTATTTTTGGATAAAGTTTTATTGTTGGTAAAACAATAAGTCTCTATAATATTATTGTTTTATACTAATAAATTTATAAACGATAAAATTGGCATGTTTTCTCTTAAAAATAATATTTCTTACTATTTTTATGTGATTATTACCTTATACAAATTTTGAGGACAGGAAAAGTAGTTGATTTTTAATCAAAGTTTCATATCCAAGCCTTACATTTGGGGGCCCAGCCATGATATTTTACCTGTGAAATATTTCTTCTACTCTTTTTGAACCTTTTTCTTATATCAAAAAAATTTAAAAACATATAAAAAATACTTATAATCCAAAAAATCCATAAAAAATATTTTTTTTTCATATTATAAGTGAGGCTTATATTTTTATTTCTTTTTTGAAATAACCTCTTTTTTAACTAATTCATTGGCTTTTTCATTAATTTTAGTGTCTGAAAACATGGTAAGACAAGAAAACATTGAAACAGCCTCAACAGTCACCAGCATTATCCCTGCCAGTATTGTTAATTCAGACCACAATAGTACTGTTATTGTGACTCAAAATAACCAACCTGAACCAATATCTTCTGAATTGATTAACTTGGATATAAGTAATACCCTTCAGAAAGCTAAGAATTTGGCCAATAGTAAGTTTCTTGACATAAAAATACTATTTTAAGCCTTTTTAATCATAAAATATGCCTTCAACTAGATCAGGAGCCAGCTATAACCCCTCAAGCAGCTCCCAGAAAGGTAATAGATGTGATTATGGCAGAAGCCAACCAGGTACAGAAGGAAAAGGGTCAGTTGATGACTTCCAAACAACTCAAATAAGTCATTCTGATGCTGATAATACCATTTTACCTTCACAAAGAGCTGACACTGCCACAAGAAGCCTCAGTGGACATATACAAAGCCAGCCACAAAGCATACAACAATTCCCTGCAGTACAAGGAGTACCAGATCCTTTCAGATCTGTGGAAAAACTGCATGAATTCTTACCTGACTGTGAGAAAGTTCCTGGGCCATCCCAATACTTTCAAATGGCTCAATGGATGGCATCCATTTATGGAGAAGAAAAACATGATTCTCTTGAAACTAGAATGGAGGAAAAACAACCTTACACCACCCAAGCAAGTTCCAAAAACAGCCCCAGTGGCCAGAAGCAGCAATTCCAACGTGAAAAAGCAGCCACAAGCTCCAAACAAGGGCAAAGTAAAGGCACCAGCCACCAAACCTTACAGCCAGGGCTACAGAACTCCAAAAGTTCAACAGGATGCCATGGAAAATGTGTTTCAGATGGCCAGAACAATGATGGAATTACAAAAGAAAGAGGAGGCCAGATTAAAATATCAGAAATGATTTCTGATATTTTTGATTCTATTCCAGAGTTGTATGAAGCTATAACTGACATAAAAAGTCATCTTTCTGATAAAAATGCATCAATTTGTGATATTCTTAAAACACATAACTTGAGTCTGAGCCAAATCAATGAAACAATTAAATGTTTTGAAAAAGTTTCAAGAACAATTGAAACTTTCAATAATGATAATTCTTTTGGCAATAAGATAAATGAACAATCTGCCATTATTAAGGAATTAACAGACAAATATTCTAAATTCAATATTGATGACATGATTGAAACAAGAATAAAACAAGCCATAAATAATATCAAAGAGGATAATAAGAAAGCTCTTGATGATATTTCAAAATCATTTACTGAAGTAAAGACACATATAATTGCCTTGAAAAAGTGTTTTGATACCTCAAAAGAGGAAATATCAAAATTAACAATAAAGCTAAATCAAGTTATATCTGATAATACTAAAAAAACAGAATTATGGAATGAGCTGAAATATAAAGAGGATGATCATAAAAAGAATGTCATAACCTCTATACAAAGCTTACAACATGAATTAAGAAATTCACACAGGTTTAACAATAGTAAAATGAATGATATTGAACAACTACTAAACACCTTACCAAGAATGTCTACACCTCTGAATCAAAATGAGGGTACAGGGATTCTTTATCCACAGGTATTGGATATTGAAAATTCTCAATTAAAAAATGAATGTTCTACTTCTTTTCATAATTTGGAACCAACAATGGGCCAAGCACTCTTGAAAGAAGTTCCAAAACTTAAGGAATGGCCTCACTTCAGTGGTGAAGGAGAGTATGACCATATGGAATTCATCAGAGGTATTGACATGATCAAAGAAGACTTTGAATTACCAGACAGATTGGTAACAGCCAGGTTTAACACCTTATTTACCAAATCAGCTCACAGATGGTATATCAAATTTAGACAAGCACATGGACACCAAAGTTGGAATTGGTGGAAAGCCCAAATTATCAACAAATGGGCCAATGATGCTTGGAGGTTTAAAGTGGAAACAGCCTTTGAATCTGCCAAATTTAATGCTGATAAAGACAAAGCCTCACCATGGTTTTGCCAACAAAAAGACAGATTAACAGCATTATATCCTGACATGTCAGAATTTATGATCCATAGAAAGATTCTGAGACAATTTGGAGTTGACTTAGAGCATGCTGTCAAAAGCAGGACTACTGAAAAATCTTCAGCAGAGGATATTATCAATATATTAGAAGAAGTAACCACCAGAACCAAAATTTGTTCTAGTAGGGTGAATGTCAAAACAAGGTTTAATACACCTTGGAAAGATTCCGTGGAAAAAAACCCCAAAGAAAATTCTAATAATGTTAGGTATAAATCTGCAGACACAGTCAGAAAGTGCCATATTTGCCAAAGCACCACCCATTTAGCCAATACATGTCCAAAAAGAGGGAAAATCAATGAAATTAATATTGAAAAGGAACCTGATGTTGAAAAAGATGACATAACTGAAGACAATTCAGATGATAAGTCATCAATATTTTCTGAGTCTTCAAAAGATATAGAAAATATCAATGCAACTTTTGACATCATGGAATCTTATTCCCACTTGCCACAATTGTGCAATGGTCAACTTCATTTATCAAAAGTTCAAGATGCACAACTTATTAAAACAAAACCAAACAGGGGGAAAGGTTATACAGCTGGTAACTCCTGTATAACATAAGGGGTGATTGAAAACAAGCCCACCAAACTTCTGCTTGACCCGGGAGCCTTCTGCTCTTGTGTTGGAAAATCTTTTCGTAAAACTTGTGTACCAAATTTTGAAGACCAATTGTTACCAATTGATGGTATAAAATTCAATAGCGCAAGTAATCCAATGAAAGCATTAGGAATTTTTGAGACCAATGTCATATTCCCACACATTAATGGGAATTTAAGAATAACAGTTGAATTTGTTGTTATAGAAAACTGCTCTAGTACCCATTTTATATTGGGAAATGACTATTTAATCATGTATGGGTTAGATTTACATAACAACAAAGACAGATACTTTACTATTGGAGACAATAAGCGCCAAACATTTGCCTTTTTACCATTTAAAAAACAAATTAGAGTAAACAAAGTATCACCAGTCAACTTAGAGTTAGAAAAATTCAAGTATGAACAGTTAAATGAAGCTGAAATAAGCCTCCATCTGACTGATCAACAAGAAAATTAACTTTCTTCCCTTTTGTATGACCACAAAGGAGCATTTTATTCAGAAAAAGAACCTCTAAGAGCAATTATTGGTCATGAAGCTGATATCATTCTTAATATTGAAAGACCTTATCCACCACTCGTGAGAATACCTGCATACCCAGAAAGTCCCAAGTCAAGAGAAGCTCTGGAAACTCATATCAAAGAACTTCTAGACCTTGGTGTAATAATAAAAGTTGGCAATAATGAAGAATTAGAAATAACTACACCAGTCATAGTGGCATGGCATAATGGAAAATCCAGAATGGTTGGGGACTTTAGAGCTCTGAACACTTACACTGTTCCAGACAGATACCCAATACCAAGAATCCAAATTGCCCTTACTCAAATATCTCAAGCAGTGTATATAACCACTATGGATGCCCTTGAAGGATTTCATCAAAATTTGGTGACACCAAGAGCAAGAATATACTTGAGAATTATTGTTCATTGTGGAATGTATGAATACTTGAGGATGCCCTTTGGTATCAAAAATGCACCTTCACACTTCCAAAGAATGATGAATGAAATCTTCCCTGAAGAACTCTCAGAGGTATGGTTAATCATTTACATTGATGACATTATTGTCTGTTCCAAGACTTGGGAGGAGCACATGTACAGATTGTCCAGAGTTTTGACAAAAATTCAATCAGTAAACATGAAAATCTCCTTGAAGAAATGCCATTTTGGATTTAAAGAGCTTAAAGCACTAGGACATGTTGTATCTGGTTTGGCCCTTGGAATTGACAAAAACAAAGTTGCAGCAGTATTGCTAAAACCCATGCCTCAAAAAAAGAAGGAAATTCAGTCATTCTCAGGTTTTGCAGGATATTACAGGCAACCCATTAAAGATTTTGCATCCATAGCAAGACCACTTTATAAATTGTGTGACAAAGACACAGTATTTGAAATGACTGTTGACAGAGTCAAAGCTTTTGAGTCTCTAAGAGAAGCCTTGACCACTGCTCCACTCTTACTGATGCCAGAATTTAAATTGCCTTTTAAATTGTATATTGATGCATCAGGGGATGGGCTGTGTGCTGCACTTCACCAAGTTCAGATCATAAATGATAAACCTGTAGAAGGACCCATATGTTTCATATCCAGGCAAATCAAACCAACTGAAGCCAGATATGGAGAAAGTCAAATGGAATGTCTATGCCTTGTCTGGGCCTTGGAAGAATTAAACGACTTCTTGGAGGGATGTGTTTTTGAGGTAATAACAGATTGTACAGCTGTCAAATCACTTTTAAACATGAAAACACCCAACAAACATATGCTCAGATGGCAAATAGCCATACAAAAATACAGAGGCAATATGACTATTGTTCATAAGGATGGGAATATTTATAAGAATGCAGATGGACTAAGCAGATGGCCATTACAAAATAATATTGATAATCCTGCTTATGTGCCAGAAGAAGTCTCACCACAAATCCCAATGAAGGAATAAGTGTTACAGACTTAAACACAACCTTCTTAAAGAAGTAAGAAATAGTTACACTCAAGATAAGAATTGTAGCATCTTATGCCAATTACTTAACAAAGACTGTAAAGATAACTCTCTAATACATGCTTTGGATGAAGTATGGAAAAAATCTTATGAAGAAGGAAGATTTCACCTACTGGATGGTATAATTTACCACAGAACCAAGCACACATGTGTCATGACAGTTGTAGACAGGTCATTAATCAATCTTGTACTGAAGGAATGCCATGATAGCCCCTTTTCAGGACATCTTTCTGAAGACATAACAAGAGAGAAAGTAAAGACCTGCATATGGTAGCCAATGTGGCAGAAAGATGTCGCAAAGTATGTCAAAACCTGTGACAGATGCCAAAAGGCAAATAAATCCACTGGCAAGAGACTTGGAAATATGATAAAAATCCAAGACCCAAGAAGACCTTGGGAAATTGTCCATATGGATTGGGTAACTGGACTACCACCAGGAGGTGACAGAAGCTATAATGCTTGCCTAGTAATTGTGGACAGATTCAGTAAAACTCCAATCTTTTTACCATGTCACAAGGATGATACAGCCATGGATACAGCTCTTCTGATATGGAATAGAGTAGTATCATGGACTGGAATATTTACAAATATCATTAGTGATAGGGATCCCAAATTCACTTCAGCACTATGGACAAATATTCACCAATTATTTGGCACAAAGCTGTCTTTCTCTACAGCCTACCACCCACAAACTGATGGACTGGCTGAAAGGATGATCAAAACCTTAGAGGACATGGTAAGATAATTTTGTGCATATGGCCTTGAATTCAAAGGTTGTGATGAATTTACCCATGATTGGTGTACTCTGCTGCCAGCACTGGAATTAGCATATAAAACAGCAATCCATTCCAGTACCAATCAAACTCCTGCTATCCTAGAAAAAGGATGGAACCCCAAATTACCCCAAGATTCCTTGAGGAAAGATTTGATTGAAATACATCCCACAGCTGCTAGCTTCAAAGGAATGCTAGACAAAGCTAGGAAGCATGCAGTAAGGTGCATGGAAGAATCTTTTGCATATGCTAAAGACAAATGGGATAAATCACATGCAACTCCAGATTTCAAAGTGGGGGACCTAGTTCGTGTATCCACCACTAGCCTCGATAACATCAAAGGATGTAAAAAGTTGAAAGACTCCTTTGCAGAACCTTTTGTTATTAAGGGCCTCTATGGAGAAAATGCTGTTGAAGTAGAGTTATCTCAAGAACTTAGCAATAAGCATCCTACATTTCCAGTGAGCTTGATAAAGCCATATAAATCTAGTGATGTGAAAAATTTCCCTTGAGGAAGAAAATTCTCCAAGCTATACCTCCTGTTGAGCCATCTGGCAGTAATAGAATTAACGAAGTTCTCAAAGAAAGAAAGTTGAGAACCAACAAAGTTAGGGAATACCTTGTTAGGTACAGTGACACAACTTGCGAAGATGAATGGTTACCAGAAAAAGACATACCTGAAGCTACTAAACTTCTCAGAAGGTTCAGACACACTAGAAATAACAATATTACAAAGTAATATTCTTTTTTTAGGGGGAGGGAGTGTGAGCCTTAGAGGTATTTTCATATACCCAAAAGACCACAAAAGATAAATTAAGATATAAATATAAATAAAATAAATTTATTTATATTATAAAAAATAAAAATTTAAAATATAAATACAAATTTATATTTGAAAATCAAAACTTAATTATAATTTAAAAATAAAATTACTATAAAATTTAAAATTATGAAAATTCATTTTTACTTGTAAAAATTATGTAAAAATGAATTTTTAATAAAAATTATGAAATTAAAGTATTTTTGGTGAAAATTCATATAAAAGATATTATAACTTTTTGTCCAATAAAGAAACATATAAAAGTTATTTCACCATTTGATTCCTCATAAAAAATTAGGTGGGGTCACCTCTGAGTGAAATTTTTGTAACTCAACTCTAAATAAGCTTGAAATTAAGTTTTTAGTATTTTCAATACAAAAATTGAAAATCCTCAAAAATTTAATTTGATTCACACCACATGTGGTGCTAACCATCAATTTTTGTGTTAAAATTGAGGTGTTGTGTTTAGCTTAGAATTTATGAGGAATTGAAGTATTTTCAATTGAATTCAATTGAAATGTCAAAATGTGTGCGTGTATTACATAAGTGAGCTTTGATTTACATATGAGGTATCAATTATTACTGTATTGTACTGTACAATTCAATTGAATTACATATGTAAATTACAAGTATAATACATGATGAGGAATTAAAGGAAAAAATAAATTGGAAAGATTAAAAGTGGGGGGGAAAAGGAAGTCTAGCTTTAAGTGGGAGCCAGACCCCCAAAATCCTTGATGACTGGCGTGGGATGTCAAAATCCATGCAAAACTTCATCCCTTTTGGCCTGGAATTGAGTCACAGGGTCTGTGACTCAATTGATGATGAGGTTTTGATACTAACCAGGGCAGTTTTAACTGTTGCCAAGAGGGTAAAACTACCCTTAAGTTAAAACAATGTTAAGAAAAACAGTTTTAAATGATTTCTACGCCTTTTACACACATTATGACGTGTTTTGAAGGCTCTAGACCAGGTATTGCTATAGTAATGGCAGATTTAAGGGTTTAAAATGGCTAAAAATGGCTTAAACCAGCCCTTTTTTGGTCTAAACCAGGGTTCAATGATGCCATAATTGGGTTTTCTGTTGAAAGCCAGTTGTTAACGACTAACAAGAGTAAATTATACTTTTGGAGCAAGAAAATTGATGGCTATAAAAGAACGTCTTCTTTTCCCCATGTTTCTCTTCATGTTAGAATCTTTTCCTTTTATTAATTAGTTTAAACACTGTTAAACCAATCAATAAAAGATTCCAACTAACATTTTTAAATCAATTCAAGCCCTTTAACCACGTGAAAAAATCATTATAATCATTGTTTGTAACTCTTATAATCATTTTTACCCCTGAACCACCCCAAAAGTGAATTAAAGCATCTTTCATCACTGTTAACTTTGTCACATTGTTCCCAAATTCACTCTGGTCACTTTTGGGCATGTTTTCTCTTTAATATTCTTTTTAAAGACTTTGTTCTTTAATTAATTGCTTGCAGTTCTTTGCTCAATTAATTCCAATTGAAATTGCTCTTGAAGAAATTTCTTTTGTAGCTTTAAATATCTCTTGTAGAGTATTTTTGGATAAATTTTTATTGTTGGTAAAACAATAAATCTTTAGAATATTATTGTTTTATACTAATAAAGGTATGAAAAATAAAATTGGCATGTTTTCTCTTAAAAATAATATTTCTTACTATTTTTAATTGATCATTACCTTATACAAATTTTGAGGACAGGAAAAGTATTTAATTTTTGATCAAAGTTTCATATCCACACCTTACATCTAGGAAAAATTCAAATACATTGAGTTGGTCCAATATCTACTTCTACAGTATTCAGAAACAGGTTCCTTCTTACCATCACTAACAAATTAAGTGGCTTTATCTGAGTCAAGTTACTAAAAAACAAAAGAACTGCTGTTAATCATTTAAAATATTTCAAAAGAGCTTTCCAAAACCTTCACTCACCCAAAATAAAGCAATTAATTTCTTATTGAGGTGGTGCGTTTGGGAATAAATAATTCAAACATCTATTCAACAAAAGAAGAATACAACATAGAATTAGTCCCCCATACACCCCCAAAAATAATGGGGTTGCATAGAGGAAAAATTGATTTATAATTGAGAGAACCAGGTGTTTAGTACTTCAATCAAACCTACCCATGTAATACTGGGGTGAAGTACTAACCACAGCTGCTCTTTTATGAAATCTTCTCCCAAAGCTAACTAATTAAGTGCCTCCCATTGAGTTGTGCTACAGTCAAAAGCCACATATAAATAATCTATGAGCTTTTGAATGAAAGTATTGGGTCCAAATTGCACCACAACTACATAACCGTAAATTTGCTCCCATAGCCTTGGAATGAATTACCTTGGGTTACAAAAATTACAGCTCAAGCTACCAAATACTGAGAAGAAAGAAAGACAGGACCGTCATAATCAGTAGGCATGATGTCTTTTATGAAACAATATTTCCTTTAATGGATTCAGCTTGCTCGACCAAGAAATAAACTGACTTCAATTCATTTTTTCCTGCAGCAAGAAGCCCCATTCAAGTTCCAACTAATCCCTCAACCTCTGAACCAATCATTGTCCAAGAGGACTCATCTTGAGAAGAGGGAATGGAGGAAGATTCATACCCTGACAATCCTGATCCTTATCTGGGAAGGATAAAAGCTCTCAGGCCAACACACCCCAATCTAATAAGCAGTGAAATTTATCCTTCTTGAATCCTTCCATACCACCAAATACCTTAAGCCAATCTGACCAGGAATGAGGTAGATGGAGTCCCCAGCTCCTAAATTGATGCACTGAAAGACCTTTTTAAAGAAGAATGTACATCTGAAATCAAAAACAAAATGAATAAAATGAAGAAACTCAATGTATGGACACCCCATCAGGATTAGCTACTGACCAACCAGTTTTGTGTACTTGAGCCTTTTGAATCAAGAAAGACTCAAATGGAAATTCAGTTGAACTGACTCTGTGTACAAGGTTCCCAACAAATTCCAGGCATTGAATACCAGAAGATCTTCTATCCTAATCGTTGGATCAGTTCACTTTGTGCCCTCATCTCCCTAGCAGAATCCATTCAATACCAATTTCATTAAATGGATTTCAAAAATGCCTTCCTAAATTCTCCTATTGATGACAAAATCTGCCTGGAAATCCCTCAAGGACTGGACTTAGATAACAAAACTCAAGTTCTTCAGCTGAAAAAATTACTTTATGGGCTGAAAAAATGTCCCCTTGTGTGGCGCAACCATCTAAAAAATGGTTTCCCAGCTTTAGCTTCAACCAATAAGTGACTGACCCCTTTGTGTTCTTGAACCAGCCCCCAATCCCATACAGATATATGTAAATCTCAATGACCTAGCTATTTGTGGTCTGAATCTTCAAATTTTCAAACAGTTTATACAAAAAAAAGTTTAAAACCAAAGATATAGGAAAGGGAAGCTTACTTCTTGGCATAAGAATACACCAACATGAGAATGGTTTCTCTATTTCCCAATCCCACTTTATCAAAGATGTATCCCAAACATACAACATTGGTGATCTAACTCCATCAAAAAATACTCTGAAGCCTCAAATTCAACTGTAAGCAGCCTATGAATATGAAAAGGAAGAATTAAAAAGGACTGAAATTAATTACTGTAGAGCTGTTGGTTCACTTGAATAAATACTAAAATCAACTTTGCCATAAGCCATCTCTCCCAATTCCTGGAAAAGCCATTAATTCTTCAATTACTCCAAAATCCTGATAACACAAAGAACTTTACAATTAATACAACAAAGCAAGACAACAATCAAATTATCACGTAAACCAATTCTAGCTGGGGAAACATTCCTATCAGCAGGAGATGAATATACCATCAAATAGTGATTAGAAATCATCACCTGATCTTCTGGTTTGGTTTTATTCCATACCAATTATACCAGTCTCAATATCACCAAATCATAAAGAAATAATTGTGGAATAACTCCAGAGATGGAAATCAAATTGCAGAAGAACTTTGGAGGTGGAAAGAAGATTGGGGAATTTCAGAATAATTTTGGAGATGCAAATCAAATTGTGGAATAACTCTGGAGATATAAATTAAATTGAAGAATAACTGGAGAAATGGAAAGAAAATTGTGGAATAACTCTGGAGAAGGAAATCGAATCGAATGAATCTGGAACTAGGTGAATAGAACTGTGGAGGAGTCCTTGGGAATAACAAAAACATTTTGAAGCTTAGAAGCTACAAGCTTAAGCCAGAAAGATTTCAATTAAAATAAAAAATACCAATTTCTTGACATTATCATATGAGAAACCACATGATTATATAAAAGCCTTTTAGCACATTATTCATGAATAAAAATTTATACATTTACACTGACCAATAATATGGCTCATGTATGATGAAAAAAGACAAACCAAAAATTAATGCACATTTTCTCTACCTTATTGCATCATCAATAGCAAAATACACAATTCAATGAAGATAAACTCAATATAGCTCTTTAAATTCATATTGAGCACTGCATCAGAGCTATTTTTCATCAAACTAAATTCAATTAAAAGAAATAACTTGAGGCTATGCAAGAAATTACAATGGATTTAAAAAGAAAAAATTGTTTGCTTAGTAATGATAATACACATAAAATTTGATATAAAAGAGGCAATATCTGTATGAAATTAAGGAATAATGAAATTGAACCAGAATAAAAATTAATTCAAGATTGCATATCAGAATTGAAAACAATAATTTCCCCAACTCTTTTCAAATTTAATGACAGTGCACTCAATAAAAAATTCTTTATTTTCTCCACTTTCACCATTTCCAAGAATAATGTTACCAGCCAAATTATATCAAAGATATCATGTGACTAGAAGAAAGTTCAATTGTCAGAAGATTTATTTTATCAACTTTCTTGGAAAGAAAGAAATGTCACCTGCCAAATTATCTCAATTAAACCACATTATTTTCATAAGAAAAAACCAAACAAAAATATTTCTTCCAGGAAACACATAACAGACACCAAAACTAAACCTCTAACCAGCTAAAAAATTCAAAGTTTGTTTTTTGATAGGTAACCTGTTATGGAAAGCTCTATGGAGGCCAAGAAGGTATAAATGGAGGTCTTCTCTTCCTAATTTTTCAAAAGATTTGACTAAGTTCCCACTTTCCAGGATCACAACCATCCCTGAACTAGAAGGATATCTAGGGTAGTATTAGTGTTTTAGTTTTGAAATACTCAGTAGCCTTTCTAAGTAGATTAGTATTATTTAAAAATAGTAGTATAGCCATAGTGAAAAGCTCAGTATCTTAGTATCATCAAAGAATAATAGTAATATAATGGTTAAATGCTTAGTAGTGTTTCTCAGAGCCTTAGTATTATTCAAAAACTAGGAGTGATATCAATGTAGTATTAACATGTTTAGTGAATAATTATTATTAGTATTCAAGCCCATAGTCTTATTATTAGTATATATATTAAGAAAATAGTCATAATAAAGAAATCGTTTTATCCCTCTTATTATAATAAAATCAAATATTAGTATTTATTTTATCAACAATTATAGTGTGAAATAAGAGTTTTGACTATAGTGTTATTGGTAGGTATTATTTATATCTTCGTGATCCTTAGAGGTATTTTTATATACCCAAAAGACCACAAACAAAAATTAATATACAAATATGAATAAAATGAATTTATTTACATTAATTAAAACCAAAAATTGAAATATAAATATAAATTTATATACAAAATAAAAAATTTAATTATAATTTAAAAATAAAAATAAAAATACATCAAATTTTAAAATTGTAAAAACACATTTTTACTTGAAAAATTTAAGTAAAAATGAATTTTCAACAAAATTACCCAAAATGAAATAATTTTGGAAAAAAGTTAAAGAAAATTTATTATAACTTTTTATCCAAGAAATAAACATATAAAATTTATTTCACCATTGGATTCCTTATAAAAAACTAGGTGGGGTCACCTCTGAGTGAAATTTCTGTAACTCAACTCTAAATAAGCTTAACTTAAGTTTTCAGTGATTTCTGTAAAAAAGTTGAAAATCCTCATAACTTTAATTTAATTCACACCACATGTGATGTTAACCATTGATTTTTGTGTTAAAATTGAGGTGTTGTGTATAGTTTAGAAGCTATGAGGAATTGAAGAATTTTCAATTGAATTCAATTGATTGTCAAAATGTGCATGTGTATTGCATAAGTGAACTTTGATTTACATATGAGGTATCAATTATTACTGTATTGTACTGTACAATTCAATTGAATTACATATGTAAATTACAAGTATAATACATGATGAGGAATTAAAGGAAAAAATAAATTGGAAAGATTAAAAGTGGGGGGGAAAGGAACTCTAGCTCTAAGGGGGAGCCAGACCCCTAAACCTCTTGCTGACGGGCATGAGATGTCAAAATCCGTGCAAAAGTTCATCACTTTTGGCCTGGAATTGAGTTAAAGGGTCTGTGACTCAATTGATAATGAGGTTTTGATACCAACCAGGGAAGTTTTAACTGTTGCTGTAAGATGTGACTATGAAACTGATGATAATATTACTATTAATCAACAGTACTATGTCTGTTCTTATGAAATATAATAATAAAAATTATTATAACCACAATTAAATAATTATAAAATTATTTCTTTCACGTGTTATACACTACTAGTGATTATAACAGTGAGCAGTAATTGTCTACAAGAATCAATTACAAGAAGAATTTAATAATAAAAAATTCTTTTATTAAAATAACAAAATTATCTTAATATATAATTATCTTTTACAAGAATAATTATAAAGATAATTCTTGAAGAAAACTATTACTAGAGAAAAACTTGAAGAATTAAAGACAAATGACTCACTAATACTCCAAAGAACTTATTGATAGATAAAAGCAGAGAAATTTGACGTGGAATTGTGGATTTAAGGGATCAAAAGGATTTATAACAATATTACAACAATATATAGTTGTATTCTATGATTTCACGTCTTTCTGATTAATTCTGAAAGATTAAAACACTTAAGAATAGTTGAACTAATACTTACTTGTTGGTAATAAAGATTTAATAAAATGATAAGATGATGATACGGAAAAAACAGCAAGAGGAGGCCTCTTTTAAGTCAAAAACAGCTCACAGAGGCGTGCCATGGAGCAAACTGAAAAACTAGTGAGTGAGAAAACAATAGACCCTTTTGGTTTATTGATTACATCATTATTTGTCACGTAACATTATCATAATTACTTATTTGATGCTTTTACGTGACTACCAACCCCAATATGGTTAAGAATAAAAGGAGTAACACTTGTAAATCTTCTTTTATTCCAAATTAATCATTGATTTCTCAAAGTTATCAATTTTATTGCCAATTTCATCACAGGTTGTAATTACTGTGAATTTTTGAAGATTCAGTGTTTCATGTAGAATAACCAAAAATGGACTGTAAGTAAAACTTTTAATTTTATTAGTAAAACTGTAATTGTTTTTGGTTGAACAATAGGTAATACAGTTCTCCTTTAGTCCTGAAAGTTTCAGAAAGATTAATTAAGAATTGTATTTTTAATGAATTTTTGAAGTTTTTACCTCATTTCTACGTAGAATTGCAAATAGCAGTGTTTGGCTGGTTGCTATGAGGTAAATCAATGAATATGGGTCCCAAAAGGGTTTTAATTACTCTTTTGGGGTTTATCCATGGAAAGTCATTAGTAATTGACATGGTTACAGGAGTGTAAGTAGCTCATTACCTCCTTGGCACGTCAAAATAGCAGGTTATTTGCTATTTTCTGGTGTTTTACAGTAGTTGTAACATGGTAACCAAGTTCCCAAAGAGTTTTGATTTACCGATTGGGCCAAGATGAGCCATGGATCCATGCTCTGGAGCTATCCACGCCTCTGAGGCCTCAGAAGTTGGGTACCCTCGCTCTCTTTGATGTCTTTTGTCCCCCTTGCCTATTTTTCACGTCAAAATAGAAATTTAAGCTTCAAGTGAGATATCCACTATGGGTGTACCAAAAGTGCATGTAAGAATACCATGATATTAAGTGCTCAAAACATGCATAACACTATTCTTAGTGTATATGTAACATGGGATTTCTCACTTTCCCATTATTTTGGCTAAAAATCAAGAAAAACAAAAATTTTCACGGATCTTTTATGTGGTATTAATGATGTGGTATTGAAGTATTTTCCATTTTACCACCTCAAATACTTAAATTGAGCTTATTCACTCTATGGAGCTACCCTAGGTGAATTTGTGTGTAGAATCCAAATCTGGTCTTAAATCCATGGATTTACTTACTCAATAAAAAGTTATTCATCTTTTCTGAAATTGAAAATGATGAATTTTGGATATATGCATGACTTATGAGTTTTGCATAATTCAAAATTTCTTTTTAAGATAATTGTGGCCTATTTGGGTATGTAAAATATACCTCAAGGCTCACAGTTGCCAAGAGGGTAAAACTACCCTTAAGTTAAAACAATGTTAATAAAAACAGCTTTAACTGGCTTCTGCAACTATTACACACATTCTTACGTGTTTTAAAGGCTCTAGACCAGGTATTGCTATAGTAATGGTTGATTTAAGGGTCTAAAATGGCTAAAAATAGCAAAAAATAGTTAAAACCAGCCCTTCTTTGGTCTAAACCAAGGTTCAATGATGCCATAATTGGCTTTTTTGTTGTCAGAGTGTTCTCCACGACTGAAAAGAGTAAAATTTACTTTTGGAGTAAGGAAATTGATGGCTATAAAAGAATGTCTTCTTTTCCCCACTTTTCTCTTCATGTTAAAATCTTTTCCTTTTATAATTAGTTTAAAAACTGTTAAACCAATCAATAAAAGATTCCAACCACCCTTTTCATATCATTTCAACCTTTTAACCATGTGAAAAAATTATTATAATAATTGTTTGTAACTATTATAATCATTTTTACCCCTGAACCACCCCAAAAGTGAAACAAAGCATCTTTCATCACTGTTAACTTTGTCACTTTGTTTCTAAATTCATTCTGGTCACTTTTGGGTGTGTTTTCTCTTAAAATATCTGTTGAAAGACTTTTTTCTTTAACTAATTGCTTGCAGTTCTTTTCTCAATTAATTCCAATTGAAATTGCTCTTGAAGAAATTTCTTTTGTAGCCTTAAATTTCTCCTGTAGAGTATTTTTGGATAAATCTTTATTGTTGGTAAAACAATAAATTATTATTATATTATTGTTGGTAAAATAATAAATTCTTATTATATTATTGTTTTCTCCTTAAAAAGTTAAAAACAATAAATTTGGCGTGTTTTCTCTTTAAAAATAATGTTTCTTACTATTTTTAAATAATTTTACCTTTTACAGATTTTGAGGATAGGAAAAGTACTTGATATTTTATCAAAGTTTCATATCCACACCTTACAATATTACTGATAAGTCTTCTCTATGTGTCAAATAAATAGATATTATTTTTGTTTGTGATTCTATGTAGGCTGAGTATTCAGTATTATTTAGAGGGGCAGCTAATAAGCCTTAGAACCCATTGTTATTGGACAATTCTGAAATTGAAAACAGAATTACCAATAATTCCCCCCTAAAGGTACTGCCTTATTTTATCCCACAACAAAAGGAGCTCCCACATTTCTCTAAGAAAGAGCTAATAGTATGTTAATTCACCACAGAAGCTGAATAAAAGTTGCTTGCTTTTACAGCCACAGAAACAATGTGGCTTCTTAACTTTTGTAAAAAAATTAACCTACTTATTTCTCACCAACTGACGATACTTAAAAACAACAAGAAAGCTGTTGAATTGACTGTATAAAAATCAGACCACTTTAATTTCAAGACCAAAATGACATGGAAATGAAATTTAAATACATCCAAGAACTGTTACACAACAAGAAAATCACACTCAAGCATGTCTCACACCAAAATATTATAGTGAATCTATTAACAAAAGCAATAGGTAAGTCTTCCTTGAATATCTCCAATCTCTCCCTAAACCTAGTTTTCAGCTTCACTTTCTCCTTTCCTGTTAGTAAATTTCAAGGGGGAATGTTAGAAGTACTCAAACACTCATTTGAGCCAAACCTAACCTGATTGTACCTAGGTTAGGTTTTTATCCCTTGTACCTAGCCAACTTGAGATCTTATCTTTCTCTACCAGCTCTTCACCCATTATTTTTTTTTACTTTTTTTATTTCATTCTCTTTTTCTTTTTGTATTTTCAAAATAACCTTTCTTCTCTTTCCCTTCTAGTTCTCTCCATATTTGTTTCTTTGGACCATTCCCTATTCAAACTTTGCTGGTAGTTCTTTTGTAATCTATACCGGTAAGACCTTCTCCATCTGAAGTTGTACTGAATTACAACATTTATGCTGTCTTTGGTTTTCAGTTCTTACATGTATATGCTGTAAGGCTTCTACTTCCGCATCATATTATTATACTCATAACTGGTCAGTTGTCTAATTTTTCTAATAAATTCATATCAGATATTTACATCTTTGACTGGAATCTATACTTTAATTTACCATTCCAAAACCTATCACAGTTTTTCACTGTAATTTCTCAATTGAATTACACATGTATGTTTGTAGTATAGTACCTAATGAGCAATTAAAGAAAAAATAAATTGGAAAGATTAATGTTTGTGGAAAAAGCAAGCTTGGTTTGAAGGGTACCAGAATCCCCCAAATTCCTTGCTGAGAGGCATGGGATGTCAAAATTCACACAAAATTGCATCACTTTTGGCCTGTAATTGAGTCACAAGGTCTGTGATTCAATTGATGAGGTTTTGATACCAACCAGGGAATATTTAACTGTTTTCAAGAGGGTAAAACTTCACTTAAGATAAAATAAAGTTGATAAATTTTTTTTAACTGGTCTTAAGGTCTCTTACGCACATTATATTGTGTACTGGTGGCTATAAACCAAGTATCATTATACAAATGCCTGGTTCAGGGAGCCAAAATACCTAAAACAAGCCCTTTTTTTGTCCAAAACAGGGATAAATGATTCTGCAATTGGCTTTAATGTTGTGAGTTTTTATCTCACAACTGATTAGATTTAATTTTAATTTTGGAGTAAGAGAATTGGGGGCTATAGAATAATGTCTTGTTTGCCCCACTTTTTTCTTCATCTTAGAATCTTATCCTTTTATAACTAGTTTCAACATTGTTAAGCCAAAAAATGAGAAAGTTGAGAAACCAATTTCAAATTATTTGCAACAATTTAACCATTTGAAAAAACATTTTCAATAATTTTTGTAACTATTATAGTCATTTTTACCATTTAACCACTCCAAAAGTGAATTAAAGCATCTTTTATCACTTTGAAATCTGTCAATTGTTTTACAAACTAACTCTGGTCACTTTTTTATGTGCTGTTTATTTAATATTAACTCCAGATATTTTGTAATCATATCAATTTCCTGAAGCTCTTTTCACAATTAATTTCAATTTAAATTTCTCTAAAAGGAATTCCTTTTGTAGCCTAAAATATTTCTTGAAGAGCACTTATGGAGAAATTTTCATTGTTGGTGTAACAATAAATCTTGATAATATTATTATTTTATACTAAGAAAGTTAAAAAAAGAAATTTTGGTATGGTTTATTTCCTTCAAGCTCTTAAAAATAGCTATTTTTGCTTAATTTTATGCTTAACAATTTTTTGAGGACAGGAAAAGTACTTGATTTTTAATCAAAGTTCCATATCCACAAATTAAATCTTTTTTGAATAAAGGTTTTTCACAAATTGAGAATTGGTGGTGGGATTTTTATAATGAGGAGAAACCCCCTGTGAGACTGAATGTTAATGGTCTGGAAATGGGGGAAGGTATGATTAATGAGAAAGAGGAATTTAGAAGAAGAAAGTAAAACTGTTATGGGAATGATTCTTAGTTGCAGTCCAAAATCAAAAGATATTACTTTATATTTGGTAATAATCTTCATTTAAGTTTGACTGAAATCCGGAAGGTAGCATTATTAATGATTTCTTGATTGTCCTCTGCAGCACCATTGGAGAAATGCAGATTTTGATAATAATGGAATTAATCAAGTTTTCTCAATTTTCCCCTTTTAATAACAAGATTACATGTCTTGAATGTTGAATATACTTCTCTTTAATTTCCAGAATCCCAATACTTTCATGATATCTCCTAATAAGTCTGGATTGTTTATAATTTTCTATCTATTGTTGGCCAAGTGAGTCAAAGTAATGATTAATTGGTTAATATTATGTACAATTAAAGTTTTTTAATATTAATTAATTTTATAAATAAGAATTGTTAAGTGTCAGCCTGTGACTCAAAACCAGAGCACAAGCATGACAGCCAAAATACCATAAACCAATGGTATAGCCAAGATACCAACAAAACATGGAGCTGAGCCAAATTATCTAAAAAGGTATTAAAAGATAGAGGAAACTCACCTCTTTCAGAAAATATAAGTCCCATCACCATAGGACAAGAAATAACAAAGTTATTCCTGCTCAAAGTTGTTGCTGAGCATAAACCTTAATTTTCACCTCTCATCTAAAATCTAGAAGGAGAGGCTTAACCCCATCAAATGGGTATTCAAAATGAAGCTCTAAGCCAGGGCTATCCAATGGTACCAGCCAAACTGAGCTAGCACCAATATTACTGGAGTTATGATCAATTTCAAGCCAAATAAGAGTGAACAAAACATTCACCTCCCATCTAACTTCTACAGTTTTAGTGTGGGATACTTGAAGTGGGGTATCATTGGAAAGAGAACAATCAGGGCTATCAGATGGTGCCACCCACTTCTTCATATCTCAACTATAACAGAAGTTATGAGGCAAACAAGCTCAATACAGCTTTTTGCCCAAACCACGCCTATGTACAAAAAACCTTGCACATGGGATAACTTTGCCATATTTAATGATAACCATACCAAGTTGGGTACCAATGTGTAGAGCTCATACAGGGCTATCCAATGAACCAACTTTGAGCATGATATCTCAAAAACTGACAGAGTTATGGCTGGTTTAAGGTCAAAATCCCACCTGCTGTCATATACAGCCTTACCATGGGATAATATCCCATAATCATGAATATGAGGTGTCAAATAGACGAAGAAGCATGTTTTTACTTCAATACCTCATATGTCAGTCAATACTGGGGTCCCATACAGTTTCTGTACAGCATTCTACGCGTCATACACATCAGAATCAGGCTGTGAGGTCCCCAGATGAAAATTTTCACCCTGTATTGGTGAAAACTGCCCAGATGTGGTTTCAAAACCACATCTGAGCCCAATACAGGTTATAAAGGCTGTTTGCAAACCACAAGCCAGTACTAGAAAGTGAAAAAATCTTCACTTCCTCTATGTGGAAAGGCCTAGCACCCTTTCCACCCCATTTCAGGATAAAAAGGAGGCTTTTCACAGCCAGAATTGTTTCCTCATCCTGCTCTTGAATAAAATACGTAGTAAACTGTCAAAAACAGTTTTACTCTTGGTTAATAATCAGGTATACTCTTAAAATTAAAAGTATTGTAGTCTTTATTATTGTAACCCAACAGGTAAAGCCGCACCCAGGGCTTTCAACAGCTCTCACCACCACTATATCTCTATAGTAAAGCCCTAAAAATCTTAATTTAATCATTTATCATCAGCTTTATTATCTTTTAAAGCTATTTTTACTGTGTCACAGTCATAGTTAAAGCCTGTAAATACTTATATACACCTTTATCATAGACTCATCCTGACATTTTGGGGGCCTGGCCGTGTTTTAAATCTTTTTTTGAGACCTTATAAGTAAGTCTTCTCTCTTTTTATGACTTATTAACAAGTGTTTTATCTTCTTTAGGCGTAATTTTTCTATTTAAATATATATTTTATATATATTTATCCTTTTTTATATATATATACTCATATTATAAGAGTATTTTTCACGTGGCTAATACCCACTGAACATAACTATTTCTGGCGTGTTTTGTATATAAAAACACATAAGCCATCAATAAGTCCTGTATTCTTGACTGAATAAGGACAACTCTGATGGAAAAACCATCAGTTGAGGCGTGGTTAAGTGTATTGTTAACTCAATAACACTTATACAAAGCCACCTGTACAGAATACACTTGAAAACCACAAGTGTATCTGTGGGGTACTGGCACACAAACAGTGTGACAGGGTACCAAAAGCTGTAATTCTGACATGGAATTGTTGATTCAATTACACTGTCATTATACAGGGCACATTGTAGTAACATACAAGCCCAGAGGCCAATCTTAGACGTGCAAAACCAGCATTTTTAAGAAGTCTTAACTGACATAAGTCCTCCCTTTTCTGCCTTGATTTCAGTGGAAGAAAATTATATCCCACTTGAGACCCAGTCACAGGCCAACACACCAGTGACACCCTCAGAACCAGAGGGCAGCAAGGGCAAAGGAAAGAGGCACAGTGAAGGTCTCATCACAGCCAAGAAGTGGAAACCAATAGCCACTCAGAGGAGTAGAAAACCATGAAACTCTGCATCCATACAAGGTAAACCAACCTTAACCACTTGTACAGGAAAGATTACAATTATTAACCCAGTTGTAACTTCCAAAGGCAAACTGCCCAAGTCAGCAGACAATAAATTTGTACAAGGCACAGTCAAAGGTAAATACCCTAAGAACATAAAGTTTTTGACTGCTTGCAAACACTGATATGTCCCCTGCATACCTCAGAGACCTTGGCTTCCAAAGGAACCAGCCAGAGGATAGAGGAGGATTGTCCAGAACCAGAAGACCTGAAAGAGGACACCCTGGACACAGTGGTGGATGGCAAAACAATGAGGGAGATAATATCAACCTTGCCATTCACACTCCAATTCAACAGAAACCTCAAGCCAGAGGACTGGAAGGATATGGATCAAGTTCTTCAGATCCACCAACTCCTCAAAGATTTATTTCAATGGAGCATGGACAAAAAGAGGTTCAACCTAGCAACTCACTGGGCAGAACTGGGATCAAGTTGCCAGAAGATCTGTCTCAAAGAGATAGACTTCAAAGACCTTATGGTAATCACCAAAGGTTGGAATCCTACCAGGCAGCACAGACTCCTGGAGGCAAGGGCACAGAGGATAAGGGAGAATCAAGCCACTATCCTAGCTATAGAAGAACAGTTGACCCAGACAGGGCCTACTCAGATTCCTTCAGGTGCACAAGGAGCAGGCTAAATCAACTCTCCAGTGGCTTCACACCATTCAGAAACCAGCAGATCAGTGGCCAAGAGTCACCATTCTTCACAATCCCAGGAAGTTTCCAGGAGAAGACAAGGAAACAAGGGCAAGAACAAAACCTCCTTCAGCCAGAGGAGGAAAGAGTCAGACCCCATGATCCAGAAGCTGTTGTATTTGGTAAAGGAAGTACACAAGAACCAGAAGTAGTTGTAAACCACTCTAGAATCAGTAGTCCTAGTAATAGAAACATTACCCCCACTCAGACTGAAAATAACATTGTCACATCTGAGAGTAACATCAACAGTGATACACTGTAGTTACAAATGTCCCAATATGCTGAACAATCTGCAAAGCAGTTTGCAGAAATTAAAGCTAGCAAAGAGAGGATGAGACAAACTCAAGCCTCCTTGGAACAAATAGTTAAGAATCTTCAAGAAGGATATGCTCAACTGAGCAAAGCCTCTGAAGAATCCAATAAAAGACTGAACCAAGTCTTTGAGGAACAACACCACAGCACAAGGGACAGGGAGTGTCTGGATCAAGACATTAACAAATTGTTTAATGCCTACCATAGCTTGAAGCCCCAACCACAAGGCCAAGCTATGAAAAATCCATATCAACCAGATGACATCAAACCAGATGCCATGCTGTTGAATAAGACAAGATCTCCATCACAATACCAGGATGGAGATGGCATGTCTTATTCAGAGAAGGAAGCCTTGAAACAGCTTCCTGAGGCCTCAAGCTGGCCCAAATTCTCTGGATCAGGAGAATATGATCATATGGAACTCATAGATTATATTGATGGACTCTTCATAGATGTACCAAGCATCCCAGACTACTGGATTACTGCTAGATTGAATACTGCATTTAAAGTTCATGCAAGTATATGGTACACTGAAATGAAGGAAATCCATGGCAGAAGAAACTGGCCATGGTGGAAGAGTCAAATAATCCAAAAGTACAGTAATGGAACTTGGATATGGCAGAAGACCATGTCATTTGAAAATGACAAATACTCTGTGGACAAAGATCCATATGAGTGGTGTCTCAGACAGTCTAAAAGACTTAAAGCCATTGATCCTCAGATGAACATCCAGATGGGGAATCACTAGCTTCTGACACAACTGCCAGGAGAAGTAGAGCATGCAGTGAAATGCAGATGCAACCAAAATTGCACTTTAGATGACATAGCCAATACCTTACAAGACATAAGCAAAAGGACTAATATAGGGAAATTCACCCCATATAGAAGCAGTAGTTTCAAAGAGAAACAACCTTTCAGGGTGGAATTTAAAGAAAAACCCAGAGAAAGAGTGGCAGAAGTGGCAAAGAAGAAGAATTCTTGCCACAATTGTGGTTCAACAGACCACTATGCCAACAACTGTCCAAAAGCAAAGAAAAAATTCTATGCTATAGACAAAGTCCCTGAAGAAGAACCTCCAAAAGAGGATTCTGAATCAGACTCTATGGGTGGTGCCATCAGAGAACCATCTGATGATGATCAAGACCCAAGAGAGGAATTTCTAGTGGAATACCAAGAGGAAACCCCACTAGAAATCCAGGATATACAGTTGGAAGCAGGCATGCCACAGGACACTGCCAACAAGAACTTGTGCAAACACACACAAGATGCACAAACATTCCTGGTTACACCAACCAAAGGAATGGCATATATACATGGAACAGCCACAACAATGACTGTATGTATTGACAATGCTCAGCACCCACTGATCATTGACAGTGGAGCACATTGCTCCATAGTGGCCAGAAATTATCTGGATAACCACTTCCCAAACTGGGAAAAAGAACTCTTGCCCACTAAAGCAAAGAACTTCAAAAGTGCATCAGGGAAGATGACTTCCATTGGGACAATTGTCAAAGAGATAATTATACCCCACAGGAAGGGTAATATCAGACTCAACCCAGAGTTTGTAGTGCTTGAAGATGCCCACATCCAAGGGTTTTTACTGGGAACAGATTACCAGAGGATGTATGGAATAGATATTTACAACAGTAAAAACAGGCACATTACCATTGGCACCAACAAGGAAAAGAAATTTTCACTTGATATATACCAGATATCTTCTCAAGACCCACTAGAAGAACTATTGAAGGAATTCAAGGAGGGACAGTTTAGCACTACCCTCACCAGTAAACAAAAACTAAGTTTACTGAAGATGCTGAGGAAGAACAGACCAGCATTTGCCATTGGTGAAGAACCACTAGGCAAGATCAAAGGCCATGATATAGAACTATATCTGGATGTGGAAAGGCCTTATCCACCCATGCTGAGGAGACCTCCTTATCCAGAAAGCCTGGAAACCAGGAAAGAAATTGAAAAACACATCAATGAACTCCTGGACATGGATGTTATCAGGAAGATTGGACATAATGAAATAGTGGAAATCACCACTCCTCTCCTGATCACCTGGCATGATGGCAAGTCTAGATTGTGTGGAGACTTCAGAGCCCTGAACAACTACACAAAAGCAGACAGGTACCCTATACCAAGGATACCTCATGCCTTAGATAAGCTGGCCAAAGCCAAATACATAACCAAGATGGATTGTATGAAAGGCTTCCACCAAAATGGAGTTAAACCAAACTCCATGAAATTACTCAGAATAATATGCCATATGGGCATATATGAGTACACCAGAATGCCATTTGGCATCAAGAATGCACCAGCCCACTTCCAAAGGATGATGGACACCATATTTCAAGAAGAAATAATGGAAGGCTGGTTGGTAGTATATATTGATGATATCATTATATACTCAGAGACATGGGAAGACCATGTACAATACATAGACAGAGTGCTAAGTAAATGTACACCCATCAATCTGAAAATTTCACTTAAAAAGTGTAATTTTGGCCAACAAGAGCTACTAGCTCTAGGACACAAAGTCTCAGGCCTTAGTATGGCAATTGACCAGAACAAAGTAGCAGCAGTACTGCAAAAGCCAGTACCAAAGAACATCAAAGAGATGCAATCTTTCCTTGGATTTGCTAGCTACTATAGAAACCACATCAAAAACTTTGCCCACATAACTAGTAGTTTATACAAGTTATGCTCAAAGGATGTAGTTTTTGAAATAACCAAGGAAAGGAGGGATGCATATGAGAGGATCAAATATGAACTCACAAATGCACCTGTGCTCATCTTACCTGACTTTGAACTACCATTCAAGCTATATATAGATTCAGCATGCAGCCAAGGCTTGGGAGCAGCCCTTCACCAAAGACAAATTGTGGATGGTGAACCAAGAGAAGGTGTAATATGTTACATCTCCAGGCAGCTAAAAGATTCAGAAGCCAGGTATGGGGCCACCCAGACAGAATGTCTATGTCTAGTCTGGGCTCTCGAGAAACTCCATTATTATTTGGAGGGTGCAGTCTTTGAAGTCTACACAGACTGCACAGCCTTGAAGTCTTTACTAAACATGAAGACTACTAATAGACACATGCTAAGATGGCAAATAGCCATCCAGGAGTATAGAGGGAACATGACCATCATATACAAGGAAGGCAAAAGCCATACCAATGCAGATGGCCTCAGCAGATGGCCACTGGACAATGTCAAGAGCAATCCAGCTTATGACCCAGAAGTTGCAGCCAAAATCCCTATCCATTTCATGGAAATAGATAGGAGGAAGAACTTCAGATTCTCTGAATGGGCACCAGGGAGTGGTACCCTTGACAGTGGAAACACTGATTCAGAAGGGACAGAAACCCCCATACTGGGAATAAGTTCCTCAGAACTGCACAATGAATTTTTCAATGCAGTACTGAAATCTTATGCTAAACACAAACAGTGTAGCATACTACTCCAACTCCTTCAACAAAAATACAGGAGCCCAGAACTGGAAACCCAGCTGGAGGAACCCTGGTTGAGGACCTATAAGGACAATAAATTCTTCCTTATAGATGGCCTGATTTATCACAGAGGAAAGCACACCAGTGCACTCACAGTGATAGACAGAGACCACATCTCTTTAATCCTGCAGGAATGCCATGACTGCCCCCATATGGGACACATGAGTGAGGACAGGACCAAGGAGAGGGTAGCAAGCACAGCTTGGTGGCCTAAGTGGGAACAAGAGTTGAGTGAATACATCAACACTTGTGAAAGATGCCAAAAGGCAAATAGGAAACATGGGAAGAAGTATGGGTTACTTCAACACATAGAAGAACCCAAGCACCCATGGGAAACCATCAACATGGACTGGGTTACAGGACTTGTGGCAGGAGGCAAAGAAAACTACAATGCCTGTTTGATCATAGTTGATAGGTTCAGCAAGAGCATGAGGTGTCTACCATGCCATAAAGAAGACACAGCCATGGATACTGCTCTGTTGTTTTGGAATAACATCATATCTACCTGTGGAGTCCCTAAGATCATAATTAGTGACAGGGACCCAAAATTCACATCTGAATTTTGGACCAACTTATATGACATGCTTGGCACCAAGCTTGCTTTTTCCACAGCTTACCATCCACAAACAGATGGCCTAGCTGAGAGGATGATCCAAACAATGGAGGACATCCTCAGGAGGTTCTGTGCCTATGGCATGGAATACAAGGACCATGAGGGATACACCCATGATTGGGTTACCCTCTTACCAGCAGTCCAACTGGCTTATAATACAAGCCAGCACTCTACCACAGGAAAAACACCTGCACTGGTAGAGAAAGGGTGGAATCCCCTGTTACCTGTGGATCACTTGAAGAGAAATCTTCTGACCATCCAACCCACAGCCAAAGACTTCCATGATATGTGGAAGAAAGCCTGTGATACTGCTGCCAAATGCATAGCTGAGGCCAAAGAGTATAACAAGCAGAGGTGGGACAAATCACATATGGAACCTGACTTTAGGGAAGGGGACCAGGTGTTAGTGTCCACACTAAACTTTAACAACCTCAAGGGAGCCAAGAAAATGAGAGACTCATTTATAGGGCCCTTCACTATCATTAAGTTGATAGGGAAGAATGCAGTAGAAGTCAAGCTCACTGAGGAGTTTTCTAGGAAACACCTAGTCTTTCCAGTGAGTCTGGTCAAACCATACTTCCAGACAGAGGAGGATAAATTCCCCTCCAGGAAGAAAAACCTCAATCCACCAGAAATAGTGGAAGTAGAAGACTCTCCTGGACCTGTGAGTAAAATCATCAGGGCCAGAAAAATAAGACTTAATGGGAAGGATCAGAGACAATATCTAGTCAGATTCAAGAACCAGACAGCTGACAAAGACAAATGGTTGGCAGAGGATGCCATACCAGATGGAAACCTTCATTTAAGGAGATTCAGAGCCTCTAGGAGGACTGAACAGTCTCATCTATGATGAGCCTTTTTTAGAGGGAGGGTATGTCAGCCTGTGACTCAAAACCACAGCACAAGCATGACAGCCAAAATACCATAAACCAATGGTATAGCCAAGATACCACCAAAACATGGAGCTGAGCCAAATTATCTCAAAAGGTATTAAACGATAGAGGAAACTCACCTCTTTCAGAAAATATAAGTCCCATCACCATAGGACAAGAAATAACAAAGTTATTCCTGCTCAAAGTTGTTGCTGAGCATAAACCTTAATTTTCACCTCTCATCTAAAATCTAGAAGGAGAGGATTAACCCCATCAAATGGGTATTCAAAATAAAGCTCTAAGCCAGGGCTATCCAATGGTACCAGCCAAACTGAGCTAGCACCAATATTACTGGAGTTATGATCAATTTCAAGCCAAATAAGAGTGAACAAAACATTCACCTCCCATCTAACTTCTACAGTTTTAGTGTGGGATACTTGAAGTGGGGTATCATTGGAAAGAGAACAATCAGGGCTATCAGATGGTGCCACCCACTTCTTCATATCTCAACTATAACAGAAGTTATGAGGCAAACAAGCTCAATACAGCTTTTTGCCCAAACCACGCCTATGTACAAAAAACCTTGCACATGGGATAACTTTGCCATATTTAATGATAACCATACCAAGTTGGGTACCATTGTGTAGAGCTCATACAGGGCTATCCAATGAACCAACTTTGAGCATGATATCTCAAAAACTGACAGAGTTATGGCTGGTTTAAGGTCAAAATCCCACCTGCTGTCATATACAGCCTTACCATGGGATAATATCCCATAATCATGAATATGAGGTGTCAAATAGACGAAGAAGCATGTTTTTACTTCAATACCTCATATGTCAGTCAATACTGGGGTCCCATACAGTTTCTGTACAGCATTCTACGCGTCATACACATCAGAATCAGGCTGTGAGGTCCCCAGATGAAAATTTTCACCCTGTATTGGTGAAAACTGCCCAGATGTGGTTTCAAAGCCGCATCTGAGCCCAATACAGGTTATACAGGCTGTTTGCAAACCACAAGCCAGTACTAGAAAGTGAAAAAATCTTCACTTCCTCTATGTGGAAAGGCCTAGCACCCTTTCCACCCCATTTCAGGATAAAAAGGAGGCTTTTCACAGCCAGAATTGTTTCCTCATCCTGCTCTTGAATAACCTACGTAGTAAACTGTCAAAAACAGCTTTACTCTTGGTTAATAATCAGGTATACTCTTAAAATTAAAAGTATTGTAGTCTTTATTATTGTAACCCAACAGGTAAAGCTGCACCCAGGGCTTTCAACAGCGCTCACCACCACTATATCTCTATAGTAAAGCCCTAAAAATCTTAATTTAATCATTTATCATCAGCTTTATTATCTTTTAAAGCTATTTTTACCGTGTCACAGTCATAGTTAAAGCCTGTAAATACTTATATACACCTTTATCATAGACTCATCCTGACATTAAGGGTGGCTTTATTGTGTTCTTGACAATTACATATGTGTGGGAAGGCGTTTTTCAGAGGAAGTTCTGACCAAGATAAGTCAGGAGGTGTCTTTCAAAGTGGGATCATTTAGCAGGGTTTGTGTTCGTGTATTTAATTTTGAAGCTGAGGAATTACTTGCTTATTTATTTAAAGGAATTTTATTTCTGCTAAGCTAAGGCTATTGAATTGAAAATGGTGTGAATTATTTTCCAAAGTTGGTTCAGTCCTAACAATTTTATCATTTATTTTTGATTATTATTTTTTCAATTCTTATGGATTGATTGTTCATGAAAATTCTAAATCAATTTATAATTAAGTTTGGCTTTAGTTGTTTGATCATCCAGAGAAGGAAAAAAATCTCATCATTACAATTGTTTTTCTTTTTTTAAAATCTTAAACTACCATGCAATGCAGTATTGAAACTTCTTCCAGGGGACATCAGCCCCAAATTCCACTGCTAAAGCTAAAAAAAGAACAAATAGTTAGCTCCTGATCTTATCCTCAGAGGTTACTAGGAGGGTGAGGGCCTTTTGCAAAATGATTTGATTATTCAAACAAAATAAAGATTAATCATTTAGAAAAGCTTGTTTATTAATAAATTCATAGAAAAAAGATTATTGGGATGACTTGTGATCAAGGCTGGAGATACTAGGGGAGTGTGGGAGTCCTAGATTAATGAATTTTTCTGAAGAGAAAAATATGAATAAAGTTCTAATTATTATTCAAAATTGAGATATAAATTGAAAGAAACTAATTGCAACAGTTTGAAATCATTTCTTTAGGCTCAAGGAGGTTGATTGAAGTTTTAAGAGAAATTCATTAAAAAAGATTGAAAAAGATTTATGCAATACAAAAATATATTGATCACTTTTAAAAAAAAGGCTGGAGGTTCTATAGGGTGGTGGAAGACTAGTAGGATGACTTTGAATAAACAGAATAAATAGAAATTAAAGAGATAAAAGGAAATGAAAACACATAATCACAATGATTTTCAATTGAAGATGGAGTTTCTAGGAGGATTTGTGAGCCATTCTGTAAGGTAAACTCAAAAAATATTATAAATTACTTCCTGATTTGATTTATAAAAACTTCAACAGCTCTATTTGCAATTGGGGCTGGAGATCCTAGCTAGGGAGTTGATGGAGTCCTAGATGAAAGGCTTTTAATGAAAAAATAAAAAGCCAATCCAAAAACAGAAATATTGCAATAATGCACAATTGAAGGATTGCCTTGATATCTATTAATTAAAAAACTAAATATTTGAAAAAAAAACCACTAAATTCTTTGAAAAAACAAACAAAATTGAAATGGGACTAATTGAAAATACAGCTGGAGGTCCTAGGGGGTTTAAGAAGGCCTGGAGGTTTCATTTTGATTTTTACAAAAAATACAAAGAGAAAAACAAAAATGTTTCAGGATTAAAGAGTATTCCATTAAGAAAATTGATTAACTAAATTCAAAAAAAGATAAAAATTGTTGGGAGTATTTGTGATCAAGGCAGGACGAGGCCTAGAGGGAGAAGTTTTTTCTAAAAAGAGGAGTAAAGAAGAAGTTAAAAGGAAAAAAATCAGAATTGATTCTTGAGCTTCTAAAAGGTTGATGGAGGCCTTGAGATCCTTCAAAACAAGAAAATATGTGAAATAATTTTAATAAAAATAAACAAGGGTCCTTGTAGAAGCCCATGGGCCCTTATGTGTTTTCAAAAAATAGTGTCTCAGGCAAAGTTTTGAGGAATTTTTGATTTTTGACCATATCTTTTCATCTTTTGGATGTTGGGATCCCAAATTTTTTCTATCTGAATGTCTCCCAATGGGCCAATTTGGAAAAATGGGCGAAATCCTTTCAAAAACTCAAAAAAGCTGATGTATGAATTTCCCTCTTTTTTTGAATAAAGGGGTCACTCTTGAGCATCAAAAACCAGAATCCCATAATTTTGAAATTCTTTTGGGTGGGACAAGTGTTGTCCCAAAAATAAATTTTTTTCATGCTTGGGATATGACTGTTTGTGAGTAAAAAAGTTTTATATTTGGGCTAAAAGCTGTCTGAGGGGGATTTAAGCAATGAGAAACCTGAGCAGGGAAATATCTGGCATGACTCATTTATAAGAAAATAGTTATTATCTCACTTTGAATGAATCTCTGAAAAAGTGGTGTTTTTTGAGATTTCATTACCAAAGCTACAAATTGAGTTTAAAACAACATCAACTTAATTGAAAGTTCCATAAATGTAATTAAAAATGGAACAAAAGCCATTAACTATTTCATAAAGCCACAAATTCCATAAGAAATGCCATAAATGCTATCAAAAATGTCATAAATGCCATTAACAATTCCATAAGTGCCATAAGATCCATTAGAAATTTTATAAATGCCATTGGAGATTCCATAAATGCCATTAGAAATGCCATAAATGCCATTAGAAATGCCATAAATGCCATTAGAAATGCCATAAATGCCATTAGAAATGCCATAAATGCCATTAGAAATGCCATAAATGCCATTGGAAATGACATAAATCCCATTGGAAATTCCATCAATGCCATTAGAAACGCCATAAATGCCATTGGAAACGCCATAAATGCCATTAGAAACGCCATAAATGCAATTAGAAACGCCATAAATGCCATTAGAAATGCCATAAATGCCATTAGAAATGCCATAAATGCCATTAGAAATGCCATAAATGCCATTAGAAACGCCATAAATGCCATTGGAAAAGCCATAAATGCCATTAGAAACGCCATAAATGACATTAGAAATGCCATAAATGCCATTAGAAATGCCATAAATGCCATTAGAAATGCCATAAATGCCATTATAAATGCCATAAATGCCATTAGAAATGCCATAAATGCCATTAGAAATGCCATAAATGCCATTAGAAATGCCATAAATGCCATTAGAAATGCCATAAATGCCATTAGAAATGCCATAAATGCCATTAGAAATGCCATAAATGCCATTAGAAATGCCATAAATGCCATTAGAAATGCCATAAATGCCATTAGAAATGCCATAAATGCCATTAGAAATGCCATAAATGCCATTAGAAATGCCATAAATGCCATTAGAAATGCCATAAATGCCATTAGAAATGCCATAAATGCCATTAGAAATGCCATAAATGCCATTAGAAATGCCATAAATGCCATTAGAAATGCCATAAATGCCATTAGAAATGCCATAAATGCCATTAGAAATGCCATAAATGCCATTAGAAATGCCATAAATGCCATTAGAAATGCCATAAATGCCATTAGAAATGCCATAAATGACATTAGAAATGCCATAAATGCCATTAGAAATGCCATAAATGCCATTATAAATGCCATAAATGCCATTAGAAATGCCATAAATGCCATTAGAAATGCCATAAATGCCATTAGAAATGCCATAAATGCCATTAGAAATGCCATAAATGCCATTAGAAATGCCATAAATGCCATTAGAAATGCCATAAATGCCATTAGAAATGCCATAAATGCCATTAGAAATGCCATAAATGCCATTAGAAATGCCATAAATGCCATTAGAAATGCCATAAATGCCATTAGAAATGCCATAAATGCCATTAGAAATGCCATAAATGACATTAGAAATGCCATAAATGCCATTAGAAATGCCATAAATGCCATTAGAAATGCCATAAATGCCATTAGAAATGCCATAAATGCCATTAGAAATGCCATAAATGCCATTAGAAATGCCATAAATGCCATTAGAAATGCCATAAATGCCATTAGAAATGCCATAAATGCCATTAGAAATGCCATAAATGCCATTAGAAATGCCATAAATGCCATTAGAAATGCCATAAATGCCATTAGAAATGCCATAAATGCCATTAGAAATGCCATAAATGCCATTAGAAATGCCATAAATGCCATTAGAAATGCCATAAACGCCATTAGAAATGCCATAAACACCATTAGAAATGCCATAAATGCCATTAGAAATGCCATAAATGCCATTAGAAATGTCATAAATGCCATTATGAATGCCATAAATGCCATTAGAAATGTCATAAATGTAAGCCTTGGAGGTATCTTCATATACCCAAAAGACAACAAACAATAAACCAAGATACAATTATAAATGAAATAAGTTTATTTATAATATCAAAAAAAATTGAAATATGAATATAAATTTATACACAAAAATGGATATTCAATCATAATTCAAAAATAAAATTACATTGAAATTTAAAATTTTGAAAACACATTTTTACTTGAAAAAGTTAAGTAAAAATGAATTTTTAACAAAATTACTGAAATTAAGAAATTTTTGGAAAAGAGTTAAATAAAAATCATTATACCTTCTTATCCAAAAAACAAACATAAGAAAATTGGTTCACCATTGGATCCCTCATAAAAAATAAGGTGGGGTCACCTCTGGGTGAAATTTCTGTAACTCAACTCTAAATAAGCTTAAATTGAGTTTTTAGTAGTTTCTGTACAAAAATTGAAGATCCTCAAAACCTTAATTTAATTCACACCACATTTGGTGTTAACCATCAATTTTTGTGTCAAAATTGAGGGGTGGTGTGCAGTTTAGAAGCTATGAGGAATTGAAGTATTTGCAATTAAATGTCCAAATGTGTGCATGTATTACATAAGTGAACATTAATTTACATATGAGGTATCAATTATTACAGTTGTGTAATGTAAAAACTCAATTGAATTACATATGTAAGCTATCAGTATAATACATGATGAGGAATTAAAGAGAGAATAAATTGGAAAGATTGATTCTGGGGGGGAAAGCAATCTTGGCTCTAACAGGAAGCCAGACCCCCAAATTTCTTTCTGAAAGGCATGAGATGTCAAATTTCAAGCAAAAGTTCATCCCTTTTGGCCTGGCACTGAGTAACAGGGTCTGTGACTCAATTGATGATGAGGTTCTGATACCAACCAGGGCAGCTTTAACTGTTGCCAAGAGGGTAAAACTACCCTCAAGATAAAACAATCATAGTAAAACAGTTTTAACCGGTTTTGACGTCTTTCAAAAACATTCTGTCATGTTTTGAAGACTTAAAACCAGGTCTTACTATAGCAATGGCCACTTTAAGGGTTCAAAATGGCTAAAAACAGCCCCTTTTTGGTCTAAACCAGGGTTCAATAATGTCATAATTGGCTTTTCTGTTGTCAGAATATTTTCCACAACTGAAAGGAGTAGATTTCAATTTTGGAGTAAGAAAATTGGTGGCTATAAAACAATGTCTTCTTTTCCCCACTTTTCTCTTCATGTTGGAATCTTTTCCTGTAATAATTGGTTTAAACACTGTTAAACCAATCAATAAAAGATTCCAACCACCCTTTTCTTATCCTTTTAAACCTTTTAACTACGTGAAAAAAGAATTATAATAATTGTTTGTAAGTCTTATAATAATTTTTACCCTTGAACCTCCCCGTAAGTGAATTAAAGCATCTTTCATCACTGTCAACTTTGTCACTTTGTTTCCAAATTCAATCTGGTCACTTTTGGGTGCTTTTTCTCTTTAATAATCTTTTCAAAGAGTTTTCTCTTACATCAATTTCCTGCAGTCCTTTGCTCAATAATTCCAATCCAAATTGCTCTTTAAGAAATTTCTTTTGTAGCCTTAAATATCTCTTGTAGAGTATTTTTGGATAAATTTTCATTGTGGGTAAAACAATAAATCTTTAAAATATTATTGTTTTCTACTGATAAAGTTGAAAAAAATAAAATGGAGTGTTTTCTCTCAAAAATCTTATTTCATACTATTTTTGATCAATTTTTATCTTATACAAACTTTGAGGACAGGAAAAGTACTTTATTTTCAGTCAAAGCTTCATATCCACACCTCAAATTTGGAGGCCCAGCCATAATATTGTGCCTGTGAAATGGTTTTTACTCTTTCAAATCCTTTTTCTTATATTGAAAATTTCAAAAAATCCATAAAAAGACTTATAAATTAAAAAATCCATCAAAAATAAAACTTTTTCATATTATAAGTGAGGCTTTATTTTTTCATTTCTCTTTTGAATTTTGTTTTCTTACTTGATTCATTTCTTTCTTCATTAATCTTAGTGTCTCACAAGGTGGTAAGACAAGAAAATATTGAAACTGCATCAACAGTCACTAGCATTATTCCTGAAAGTACTTCCAATTCTGACTATAATAGCATAGTTATTTTAGGTCAGAACAATCAACCAGAGCCAATTTCCTCTGAGTTAATTGGCTTGGACATAAGTAATACCCTTCAAAAGGCAAAGAATTTGTTCAATAGTAGGTTTTTTGACATAAAAGTATTATTTTTAAGCTTTTTAATCATGAATATGCCTTAAACCAGATCAGGAGCCAGCTATAACCCCTCAAGAAGATCCCAAAAAGGTCATCAATGTGATTATAGTAGAAGCCAATCAGTTACAGAAGAGCAAGGGTCAGTAAATGAATCCCAAACTAATAAATTAGGCCATTCTGAATCTGATAATACTGTTTTAACTTCAAACATAGCTGCCACCGCCCCAAGAAGCCTCAGTGGACATTTACAAGCACATCCAGAAGGCATGGAAAAATTAATTGCAGCACAAAGAGTTCCAGATCCTTGCAGATCTGTGGAAAAGCTGCATGAACTCTTACCTGACTGTGAGAAAATTCCTGGGCCATCTCAACACTTGCAAGTTACTCAATGGATGGCATAAATTGATGGAAAAGGAAAACATGATGCTGTTGACAGCAGAATGGAGGAAAAACAACCCTCCACTACCCAAGAAAGTGCCAAAAACAGCCCCAGTAGCCAGCAGCAGTGATTCCAATGTGAAAAAGCAACCACAAGCTCAGAACAAGAGCAAAGGAAAAGCACCAGCTACAAAACCTTACAGCCAGAGCTACAGAATCCCAAAAATTCAGCAGGATGCCATAGAAAATGTGTTTCAGATTGCCAGAACAATGATGGAATTACAGAAAAAGGAGGAAGGTAGATTAAAATACCAGAAATTATTTCTGATATTCTGGATGGAATTCCAAACTTGTACATAGCTATGTATGATGTAAAAAGTCATATTCCTGATAAAAATTCATCCGTTCTTAACAATCTTAAAACAAATAACTTAAGTCTGATCCAAAAAAATGACAAGCGTATGTGTTTAGAAAAAGTTTCAAGAACAATTAAAGCTTTTAATAATGACAATTCATTTGGAAACAAATTAAAGGAACAATCTGCCATTATTAAAGAATTAACAGACAAATATTCTAAACTCAATATTGATGACATAATTGAAACAAGAATAAAGAAGCCATCAATAGTATCAAAGAAGATAATAAGAAAGTCCTTTATGATATTTCAAATTCATTTACTGAAGTAAATACATATACAACTGCCTTGAAAAAGTGTTTTGACACCTCCCAACAGGAAGTATCAAAATTCACAATGATATTGAATCAAGTCACTTCTAATAATACTAGACAGACAGAATTATGGCCATAATTAACACATAAGGAAGATATGTAGAAAACTGAAGTAATAAATTTAATAAAGAGATTCCAACATGAGTTCAGAAATTCTCAAAGGTGTAGCAACAGCAAAATGAATGATATTGAACAATTAATGCACACCTTACCTAGAATTTCAACACCTCTGAATCAAAACAAGGGCGCAAGAATTCCCAATCAACAAGTATTGGATGTTGAAAATTCACTGATAAAAAATGAAATTTTCCAATTCTTTTCATAACTTGGAACCATCAATGGGCAAAGAACTCTCAAAAGAAGTACCAAAACTTAATAAATGGCCTCACTTCAGTGGTGAAGGAGAATATTGCCATATGGAATTCATCAGAGGTATTTCCATGATTGAAGAATATTTTGAATTACCTTACAGATTGGTAACAGCAAGCTTTAACACCTTTTTTACCAGATCAGCCCACAGATGGTATATAAAATTGAGACAGGCACATGGACACCAAAGTTGGACTTGGTGAAAAACCCAAATTATCAACAAATGGGCCAATGATGCTTGAACATTCAAGGTTGAAGCAGCCTTTGAATCTGATTTATGTAATGGTGACAAAGACAAAGCTTTACCATGGTTTTTTCAACAAAAAGATAGATTAACAGCATTTTATCCTGACATTTCAGAATTTATGATTCACAGAAAAATTTCAATACAATGTTGAGGTGACTTAGAGCATGCTGTCAAAAGCAGGACTACTGAACAATCTTCAACAGAAGATATCATTAATATATTGGAAGAAGTAACCACCAGAACCAGAATTGGTTCTAGTAGGGTGAATATCAAAACAAGGCTTAATACACCTTGGAAAGATTCTGTGGACAAAAATCCCAAAGAAAATTCTAATAATATTAAGTATAAATCTGCAGATCTAATGAGAAAGTGCCATATTTTCCAGAGCACCACACATTTAGCTGATTTATGTCCAAGGAAGGGGAAAATCAATGAAATTGACATTGAAAAGGAACCTGATGTTGAAAAAGATGGTGAGGTAATTGAGGAAAATTCAGATTATAAATCATCAATATTTTACAAATCTTCAAAAGATATAGAAAATATCAATGCCACTTTTGACATCATGGAATATTATTCCCACTTGCCACAATTAAGAAATCGTCAACTTTATTTATCAAAAATTCAAGATGCAAAACTAATTAAGACCCAAAAAAACAGGGGAAAAGGTTATACATCTGGTAACTCCTGTATAACAGAAGTGGTAATTGAAAACAAAACCACTAAGCTTTTACTTGACTCAGGAGCCTTCTGCTCTTGTCTTGAAAATTTTTCTTAAAACCTGTGTACCAAACTTTGAAGATCAATTGTTGCCAATTGATGGCATAAAATTTCATAGTGGAAGTAATCCAATGAAAGCATTGGGCATATTTGAGACTACTATCATATTTTCACACATAAATGGAAATTTAGGAATAACTGTTGAATTTGTTGTTATGGAAAGCGGCTCTAGTACGCATTTTATATTGGGAAATGATTATGTAATAATTTATGGCATAGATTTACATAACAATAAAGACAGATACTTTACTATTGGGTACAATAAGCATCAAAAATTTGCCTTTTTACCATTTGAAAGACAAATTACAGTGAAAAAATTATCACCAGTCAGCTTAGAGTTAGAAAAATTCAAGTCTGAATAGTTAAATGAAGCTGAAATCAGGCTTCATCTCACTGATAAACAATAAAGTGAACTTTATGCCCTTTTATATGACAACGTAGAAGCCTTTTCATCAGATAAAGAGCCACTGGAAGCAATTTTTGGTCATTAAGTTGACATTATTCTTAACATTGAAAGACCTTAACCAATACTCTTGAGAAGACCTGCATATCCAGCAAGTCCCAAATCAAGAGAAGGTGTGGAAATCCATATACAAGAACTTCTAGACCTTGCTGTAATAAGAAGGGTTGGTCACAATGAGGAGGTAGAAATAACTACACCAGTGGTAGTGGCATGGCATAATGAAAAATCTATAATGGTCGGGGAAATTAGAACTCTGAACACTCTTACTGTTCCAGACAGGTACTCAATACCAAAAGTCCAAATTGCGCTTACCCAAATATCTCAAGCAGTGTATATAAGCACTATTGATGCCCTTAAGGGATTTCACCAAAATGTGGTGACACCAAGAGCAAGAATATACTTGAGAATTATTGAAGAACGTTCAGAAGGATGGTTAATCATTTACATTGATGAAATTATTGTACATTCCAAGACTTTGGAAGAGCATATATACAGATTGTCCAGAGTTTTGAAAAAATTCAATCTGCAAACATGAAGGTTTCCTTAAATAAATGTCATTTTGGGTTTAAAGAACTCAGAGCACTGGCACATTTAGTATCTGGTTTATCCCTTGGGATTGAAAAAACAAAGTTGCAGAAGTGCTACTGAAACCTATGCCTTAGAAAAAGAAAGAAATTCAGTCATTCTTGGTGTTTTGACGATATTACAGACAGAATATTAAAGATTTTGTTTCCATAGCAAGACCTCTTTATAAATTATGTTACAAAGAAACAGTATTTGAGATAACAATTGACAGAGTAGAATCCTTTGAATATTTGAGACAAGCCTTGACCACTGCGCCACTATTACTGATGCCAGACTTTAAGCTGCCCTTTAATCTTTATATTGATTCATCAGGGGATGGGCTAGGTGCTGCACTTCATCAGGTCCAGATTATAAATGATAAACCTGTGGAAGGACCCATATGTTTCATATCCAGGCAAATAAAACCAACTGAAGCTAGATCTGGGGAAAGTCAGATGGAGTGTTTATTCCTTGTTTGGGCCTTAGAAAGACTCAATTACTTCCTGGAAGGATGTGTCTTTGAAATGATAGCAGATTGTACCGCTGTGGTATTCCATACCATTATTATCAGCTTCAAGCTTACCAGAAGAATAAATAAAAAAAATGGAATTAAATATATCCAATATTTTTGAGGATTTGTGGAGAACTGAAAAGGAAAGTAGTGCTACGGAAACACTTAGAATTCAGGACTGAAAAGAAGAAAACCTTCCTATCTCAATTGACAAGAAGGAGATATTCACCTGTGGATTGGTCATGTAGCTGGTTCAAGCCACATTGAAGGCAATTTCAAAATCATTATTTGTGGAAGTTCCACAAAGAATAAAAAAACCAAAAAAGAAGACTAAAATATTTTTGGAAGAAAATGGATAATATTTTTTCAAAAAAAAGAATTAATTTAACCTAAACCATAAGCTGGACATCAAAATGGACGAAAATTGCACAGCAGCTGACTAATCCATGAAAATAAAAACCACAAATTATTCAATACTTATCATAACACCATGTTATTGGTCAGAATTCAAATCAATTCCAGGTGCATACCTCTAATTACCAATTGACATGAAAACTCAAGCTCATTGGTCAGAACTTGGATCCCGTGTCACGTTGCTACACAATAACTACACATCTCACCAGCTAAAACCTCTCAGCTATGATTTTTTCTAATTACCCTGTTTTGAGAAGCTCTATAGAGGCCCAAAAGCTATAAAGAGAGGTCCTCTCTCCATCATTTTCTCATCATCATGGAACAAGTTCCCACTATCCAGGATCACAACCATCCCTGAACTAGCAGGATATCTAGAGTAGTAGTAGTGTTTTAGTAGTAAAAGCTCAGTAGCTTAGTATTGTTGAAGAATAGTAGTATTAATGTAGTAAAAGCTCAGTAGCCTTGCTCAGTAGCTTAGTATTGCTAAAGAATAGTAGTATTAACATAGTAAAAGGTCAGTATCCTTGCTCAGTGGCTTAGTATTATTAAAGAATAGTAGTCCAACCATAGTGAAAAGCTCAGTAGCTTTTCTCATAAGCCTAGTATTAGTAAAAGAAAAGAAGTAGTGGTATAAGCTCAACATTAAAAATATCAAAAGAAGAATATGCAGTAGTCTTATTATTAGTATTAATATATAAAAAATTATCATAATAATCATAAAACCCAAAAAAAGATATTCTTATTAGTTTTATTAAAATAACAGAAAACCAAAAAAATATATATTATCATTACTTTTGTTAAGATAACAAAAAAAATCTTAGTCTTTACTTTATCAGAAATTTTAGCTTTAAATCAGAGTTTTACTGTAGTTTTATTGATAGGTCTGATTTAGAGACTTCTGAAAAGTCTTCTCTATCTGTTAAAGCCACAAATCTTATTTAATTTTGTGATTCTATGTAGGCTTACTATTCAGTATTATTTAGAGGGGCATCTAATACACCTTAGCACCCATGGTTATTGGACAATTCTGAAATTCAAAAACAGACTTAGCAATAATTTCCCCCTCAAGGTACTGCCTTATTTCATCCCACAACAAAAGGAGTTCCCACACCGCTGTTAAATCCCTTTGAAACATGAAAAAACCAACAGGCATAGGCTCAGATGGCAAATAGCCATACAGGAGTATAGATTTAATATGACTATTGTTCACAAAGATGGAAATATTCATAAACATGCAGATGGACTGAGAAGATTACTATTACCAAATAATATTGATAATCCTTCTTATGTTCCAGAAGAAGCTTCCCCACAGACTCCAATAGAAGAAATCAGTGTTAAAGATCTGAACACCACATTCTTTGAAGAAGTAAGAAGCCGTTATTCTTAGGATAGGAATTGTAGCATGCTATGCCAATTACTCACCAAAGACTGTAAAGACAACTCTTTAATACATGCATTAGATAAAATATGTAAAAATCATATGATTAAGGAAGATTTCACTTACTGGATGGTATAATTAACCACAGAACTAAGCATACATGTGTAATTACAGTTGTGAACAGGTCTTTAATCAATCTTGTACTTAAGGAATTTCATGAAAGCCCCTTCTCAGGAAATCTGTCTGAGGAAAGGACAAGAGAAAAGGAAAATACCTGTATATGGTTGCCAATGTGGCAGAAAGATGTTGCACAGTATTGAAAAGCCTATGACAGATGTCAAAAATCAAATAAATCCATTGGAAAAAGAATTGGAAATATGATAAAGATCCAAGAACCCAGCAGACCTTGGGAAATTGTCCATGTGGATTGGGTAACTGGCATACCACCAGGGGGTGATAGAAGTGATAATTTATGCCTAGTGATTGTTAACAGATTTAGTAAGACTCCAATCTTTCTACCATGTCACAAGCATTATAAAGCCATGGATACAGATCTTCTAATATGAAATAGAGTAATATCACAAACTGGAATATTAACAGATATCATTAGTGACAGAGATCCAAAATTCACCTCAGAGCTATGGACAAATATTCAACAATTATTTTGAACAAAGCTGTCCTTCTCTACAGCCTACTACCCACAAACTGTTGGACTGGCTGAAAAAATGATTCAAACCTTGGAAGATATGGTGAGAAGAGTTTGTGCATATGGTCTTGAGATGCAATATTGTGATGGGTTCACCCATCATTGGTGTACTCTCTTACCAGCACTGGAACTGTCATATAAAACATCCATGCATGCCAGTACCAATAAAACTCCTGATATTCTAGGGAAGGGATGGAATCCAAAATTACCCCAAGATTCATTAACAAATTATTTGGTTGAAATAAATACCACAGCTAGTAGCTTCAAAGGAATGCTAGAAAAAACCAGAAAGCATGCATTGTGGTGCATGGAGGACTCATTTCTATATGCCAAAGACAAATGGGACAAATCAGATACCACTCCAGATTTCAAAGTGAGAAATTTATTACTTGTATCTACCACTAAATTAAACAACATCAAAGGATGTAAAAAGCTCACAGACTACTTTGCAGGACCTTTTGTTATGAAGGCCCTCCATGGAGAAATTGCAATTGAAGTAGAATTATCTGAGGAACTTAGCAATAAGAATCCTACATTTCCAGTAATCTTGATAAAACCATATATTGAATAATCTGGTACTAGGAAAATCACCAAAGCTCTCAAATAAAGGAAGGTAAGAGCCAAAAAAGGAAGGGAATAACTTGTTAGGTAAAGTGACCCAACTTGTGAATATGAATGGTTAGCAGAAATGGACATACCTGAAGCTACCAAACTTCTTAGAAGGTTAAGACACACTAGAGATAACAATATTAAAAAGAAATATTCTTTTTTTAGGGGGAGGGAATGTGCGCCTTAGAGCTATTTGTACATACCCAAAAGACCACAAATAATAAAACAAGATACAAATATAAATGAAAGAAGTTAATTCATATTATAAAACCAAAAAAAATATAAATATAAATTTATACACAAAATTGAAAATTAAATTATAATGTAAAAACAAAATTCCATTGAAATTTAAAATTGTGAAAACAAATTTTTACTTGGAAAAATTAATTAAAAATGAATTTTTAACAAAATTACTGAAACTAAAAGATTTTCGGAAAAAATTGAAATAGAAATTATTATAGATTTTTGACGAATAAATAAAAATGAGAAAATCAGTTCACCATTGAATTCCTCATAAAAAATAAGGTGGGGTCACCTCTGGGTGAAATTTCTGTAACTCAACTCTAAATAAGCTTAAATTAAGTTTTTTGTATTTTTTGTATAAAAGTTGAAGATCCTCAAAGCCTTGATTTCATTTACACAATGTGGGGGGCTAACCATCAATTTTTGTGTTGAAATTGAGGGGTGGTGTGCAGTTCAGATGCTATGAGGAATTGAAGTATTTTCAATTAAAATGTCAAAATGTGTGCATGTATTACATCAGTGAACCTTAGTTTACATATGAGGTATCAATTATTACAGTTGTGTACTGTAAAAACTCAATTGAATTACATATGTAAATTATAATTATAATACATGATGAGAAATTAAAGAAAGAATCAATTGGAAATATTGATTCTGGGGGGAAAAGGAATCTTGGCTCTAAGGGGGAGTCAGGCCCCCAAATTCTTTTCTGACAGGAATGAGATGTCAAAATCCATGCAAAGGTTAATCACTTTTGGCTTGTAATTGAGTCACAGGGTCTGTGACTTAATTGATGATGAGGTTTTGATACTAACCAGGGCAGTTTTAACTGTTGCCAAAGGGGTAGAAATACATTTAATATAAAACAATCATAGTGCAAAAAAAATTTTTAACTGGTGTTGACATCTCTTAAAGACATTCTGACATTTTTTGAAGGCTCAAAACAAGGTAATACTATAGCAATGGTTGATTTAAGGGTTCAAATTGGCTAAAAATAGCAAAAAAGGGCAAAACCCAGCCCCTTTGTGGACTAAACCAGGGTTCAATGACGCCACAATTGGCTTTTCTGTTTTCAGAATATTTTTCATGACTGAAAAGAGTAAATTTTACTTTTGGAGGGGGAAAATTGGTGCCTATAAAAGAATTTCATCTTTGCCCCACTTTTCTCTTCATGTTAGAATCTTTTCCTTTTATAATTAGTTTAGACACTGTTAAGCCAATCAATAATTAATAAAATATTCCAAAAACCCTTTTTATCATTTTAAACCTTTTAACCACGTGAAAAAATCATTATTATCATTTTTTGTAACTCTTATAATAATTTTTACCCTTGAACCACCCCATAAGTGAATTAAAGCATCTTTCATCACTGTTAAATTTGTCACTTTGTTTTCAAATTCACTCTGGTCAATTTTTGGCATTTTTCCCTTTAATAATTGCTCAAAGGCCTTGCTCTCAAATTGATTTCCTGAAGTCCTTTGCTCAATTAATTCCAATGAAAATTGATCTTGAAGAAATTTCTTTTGTAGCCCATAATATCTCTTCTAGAGTATTTTTGGATAAATTTTTATTGTTGGCAAAAAAAATCGATCTTTATACTGTTATTGTTTTATACTTATAAGGTTAAAAAAACATTGGTGTGTTTTCTCTTAAATATCTTATTTCATACTATTTGTAATCAATTTTTACCATATACAAATTTTGAGGACAGGAAAAGTACTTGATTTTCAATCAAAGCTTCATAACCACACCTTACAGCAAATACCATTAGGAATGCCATGAATTCCAGTAGAAATGCTATAAATGACATCTGAAATGCCATTAGAAATGCCATAAATTTCATTAAAAAGGCCATAAATGCCATTAGAAAGGCCATAAATATCGTTAAAAGTGCCATAAACTCCATTAGAAAGGCCATAAATGCCATTAGAAAGCCCATAAATGCCATTAGAAATTACATAAATGAAATTAACAACTCAATAAATGATATTAAGAACTCCACAAATGATATTAACAATGACATAAGTGGAATTAGAAAAGGATCTTTTGGGGAAAAATGAATTAACTTTGTTTTTGAGATATTTTATAAATTCAGCTTGGACTAGTGTTTTCTCAAAAGAAAGTTTTCTTGGGGGTGGGAGATATTTTTGAGTATTTTTGCAGTTTTTTGGGAGGGGGATGTGAAAAAAACTTGGGAAATAAATGGGTCAGGGGGCTTCTTTTGGGGACTTTTGGCAGGCTTTTTCCTGATAGAGATTTTCTTATGTTTTCCCATTGAAACTGAACTCAGGGAGCTCCTTATCTTCTTTACAATTTTGCTCATGCCCTTTTACCAGAAACCTAAATTAATCAGGGATATTCATGGTTAAGGCTGGAGGTCCTAGAGGGGGTATTGAGCCCTAGGCTTTGCAATGTGATTTTTTTTACAATATTAAACATAAGTCCAAAATAAAAACATTGCAATTTTTGCAGGAATTGATAGGCTTTGATTAAAAATTGAAATGAAAAATAAATTATTACTTGCTTCAAAAAAAACACAAGAATCATTGGGGCTATTGAACAGTATGGCTTAAGGTCCTAGGGGGTGAAGGAGACTTAATTCTTTCTATTTGAATTGAAAAAAATCAAAAATCAAAACTAAAATAAAATGAATAAATATTAATTTCAAAGAATTAAATAATTTAATTGGAATCAATTTGGATTCTTAACAGACCTCTTTGGAGGGTAATGGGAGGCTGAAATGCTTTTTTGGAATAAACTAAAAAAAGATTTCATAGCATACAAAAATGAGCAGTGTTGCCATATGAGTGTGATATAGAAAGCAGAAAAACCAATTGAATCTCTTATATCTGTAAGGTGGATTTGAAATTGTATAGTTTGAAAAGATTTCAAATAAATAAATTGATAGACATTATTTTGAACGGCTGATTCAATTCAAATTAACCTTCAAATTCACTAAAGTAAGAAAAAGGAAAGATCAATCCATTTCAAGATAAGTCTTTGCAAAAACCTTCATGTGGATACAAATCAGTTGACAAAATAATTAATTAAATCGCGTTCAAATTGAATTTTAAATATATTTTTTTAGATAATTCAATAAGAAATTGTGTGAAAAAACTTCACCATACCATATGGGCTGTCCTAGATTAAACTTTCATGTCAAAACTAATGAAGAGTTAAAAAAGGGGCTCTGTAGCTAAGCATTGGTTATGGTGAAATCTAATGAAAGATTCAATATTGATTTCAATTAAACTATATGTATTTGAGAGACACAGGGTGATCCTTGATTATTGTAAATTCCTAAAAAATCATTTCTTATTAATCAATACCATAATTCATCCTAACTCTGACATTGTTCTGGTTGAATCAAATTCTGAAAAAGCACTATATATTGCTTTTTTTCTCCAATTAATTACCCCAAATATCTTTTTCAAATCTTATTTGCTTTTGTTCTTTTTCCCTTTGGATTAAAACTGCATTTCTTCTCCAAATTTTTGGGTCACCAAGCGATTTCGCTTTTATTAGGGTGGTTCAAATTTGAAAAATACCGGGATTTATTTTTTAAGAATTTTCAAACAAATATATAATTGAAGGACCTTGATTCTTATTCTCAAAAGACCAAATAGTTTAAGCTGAGTTCCCCTGGGATTTTACCCAAGCACTTATTCCAAAATCCAACAGGTCAAACCTAATTATTTGATCAGTTTTTTTTATTTCAATCTGTTTAATTCTTCAATTATTAGAGCTAATTTATCTAAAGTGAGACATCACTATGCCACACAAATAATTATCCCTTCTATCACACTCATCAAAAAATACAATAAAAGCTGATTTAAAATCAACAGTTGATTTAAAAACTTCTTATTACTTATTTATGATTAATTGGCTTTAAGTGAAGTTCCACTTTAATTCTTTTTTTGAAACCTCAGCATCAATTTCAATAGGTCAGCAAACCTCCTATAAACATCATGTATTTCACCAGTTAGAAACTGAGGTGAATAAAGAATATTTCAATCAATTGAATCTTAGTGAAACCAACCTATTTGAGAAATGGAGAACATACAAGAAAAAGAATATTACTGAAAAATTCTTTTTGACAAACACTGGATTTTGAATTACTATCAATGATCACACAAAGGGTATTGAAAAATTATCTCAAAATATTGGGTCTATATGTCCTTGCTTCAACGAAATTGATGTTCTGTCTTGGGAAAAGTCAAATGTGACACCTTTGGCCTTTTTATATGCACAAGATGAAGGCTTCAAGTATGAACTTACACAAAAGAAATTAATCAATATTAAAGAGTTAAGCCAATTCTATATCTGCTGAATAATGTGTTCATATCAATTAATAACTTCTGAATTGGGTTTATTCTATTAAAAGAGAAGGAGTGAGGTACCAGAGAACTTTCCTAATAGTGATTTAAATCCAGAAATAGAGATAGTTGAGGAAATAAGCCGTCCTGAAGAAGCTTTAAGCATAACTGACATATATAAATTAGAAGAATACTGAATCATCACTGTTAAAGAGTTAAAATTTAAGTGAACCTGCACCTTTGAAGGGTATTCAAAATAATGAGAAAAACCTAAACACTGCATGCAAGATACTGAGGTCAATAATGATAATGAAAGAATAATTCAGAAATAAAACCTTCCAAAGGCCATAACTTCAGGTAGATCTTCCCATATTTAAAATATTTTCCTGGGTCACACAAATCATCACAAAAATATACTAATTAAATGGATTTCCATCGACAAGGTTGGCTCTTTATTGAAGTGATTCAATAAATATATAAGTAATTTGATTTTGAGAAACCTTGGTATGTGATAAGAATCTCAATTCACGCTTGGAATGGTTCAATTTAAATGAAATGAGGAAAACGAAGCATTATTTTTCAAAATTAATCAAGGTGAAAAGGAAAAAAGATTGGAGATATCACTTGAGAGAGAGAAAATTAAAAGGAATTGAACTTTCAGAAAAAGAAAATTATCTCACAGAGAGAATTTGAAGAAGCCAAATTTCAAATTCAGAAAACGTTTGAGAAGGATAAGTGGGATAAGGAGCTGGGATAAAAAGAAAAACAAAGAATTTTTCATTTGAAAGTGGCCATGCTGATCTCAGGACAGTCTTCTTCAGAGCTGGAAGGAATTATGAGGCTTATATTAAGTTTTATTTTTCTCATTGATACTAAGCCATTGATGAATTTTTTAATTATTTCTTATAGTATGTTCAACAATTTGTCTCGATAAAATTTAAATTTCTATTAAAATTTAATACTGCAAGTAATTTTTTCTTAAACAGACATACTAAATGAGATTCAATCTCAATAGTTCTGATTTTTTATAAATTTCTAACTGAATTTCAACCTTTTAGATTCTATAAATGAAAAGAAATCTCCACAAATAATATCATCTTAACTCAAAAGAATTAATAATTGAAAAAGTCTTTTTAAAATAACTCATTCATATGAAATAATTCCATCATATTTATTATAAGATCTAAATTTTGCAAAAAATCACTCTTTTTTGAAACGCAAATTGACTCCTGTTCTCAGTTATGAGTTTACATTTGGAATTCAATATTATTTTTATCCAGGATCGAGTGCTCAATTAGATACCTAAGCCATTTCATGATATACTTCTTCCTTTTAAGTTCTCAACTGAGTCAAAAAATTGCTTTGATTCTTCCCCTGAAACCTTTCCATTATTTATTTTTTTAGAAATTTAATAGTACCATTTTCTTCAGTAATTATTATTGAAAAATACTTATTGCAGTTCGATCTTACTGGTGCTTCATGTGATAGAATCTCTAAATAAATACATGTTGAACTATAATTTGTCAGTCAGTTTTAATTTGTTACGAATTATTTCAAAAGAGTCATTCCTTGAGCATGACAAAGAGAAAGAAAATCACCCATTGTTAGTCTTCATCACTATTCATACTTATTAATACTTTCATTCTCATATCTAACCTGAATTGAATCCCAAATTATTTAATAGATCCTATCATAAATGAACCAAATGCTCCTGGTGACATTTAAACCAGCTCAAGAACTCAACCAATTTAATTACAAGCAAGGTATAATAATCATATAATATCTAAAGAGAATCTTATAATAAATCCTTCGATCTAATTGCTACAAATGAGAAAACAAGAAGAGAATTTTTCCTCATTTGGATAAAAAAAGCCAATTAGCTCTCATTTTATACGAAAAGAACCTCTTGGGCCATTGATAATTAATTCACCTTTTTACATGATAAATTATCCAGGATTTCTTCTGGGAGTGTTTTTGAAGCTTCCGAACTCCAACATTTTAGTAAAATTAATTCAAAGAAAAGATATTAAATCCAGTTCCCTTAAACATTCCTCTTAAAGCATGAATAATTTCTTGGTAAGGTCAAAAAATGTGGTGAAAAGAATCATGGTTCTATGTATGCAATAGGATGGTCTATATTTCTTCTCCAAAAATATTTCTTAAAATATAAAGGATTATCAAGGGGTTAAATCATTTACCCAACAGGCCTTTTTTATTCTCAAGAATTACTTAAAAGATTTTTCACTCACAGTTTTCAACCAAAATACAGAAAATTTCAAATTATAAAATACCTGTATTTTGATATCTCAAATTCCCTGACTCCTTTGATGATGAATATCTTTCTAATCACTTGACTCGTACTCTTGATAAATTCTAAAAGTTTCCTCAAATTGCTAATTATGCCTCAGAAATTGCATATTTTCTCTTCATTCCTATCAATAAACAAACTTGTCAACTTTCTCTTAAATATTAAAGCTTATTGAATTAATTTTTTTCTTTCTCGGATTATATTTTTCATTTCAAATTAACCAATCAGAGTCCTGGGATTTGTAAAATTGTATGGCATGCCGGAAAGATACAGAATTTGTCTTTATATCCCCAAGGTGGCTCTAGTGGAAAGTTTTCTATCCCAAACAGCCCTCAATAATTTCAAATCACTCGATGAAGGAAGACTTTCCAAATTAACCTTTTATAATAAAAACTCCAAAGTACATATTATTGCTTCTACCTCAGCATAATTTATACTGGCTCCTTGAAATCACATATGACAAAAAAATATATGAAAACTCATTATAAGAATTATTATTTGATAATCAAAACTAAATAGTAAATAGAATTATTTTGAGCCTTAATTAGCTTTTCACTTTAAATAAATTTCAGAAAAATTAAATATAACTTTGATTTATCATTTTAAATGAAATAATTCTTTTAATCACCCTGCCAAATTGAAGAAAACTACAATTTGGATTTTTCAAATGGCCCCAAAAATAAATATCACATCCAAGATTCTAATTTTTAAGGCTTGATCTGCTCCCATATCTTAAAATAATGCCCATTATTTACCAAATCAGATACAATTTGAAGGTCTGGTGGATCATTCTCTTCATAAATCTCATCCCATTCATCCCCAATCTTTGCCAAAAATTTATGAATAATTAAACATCTAACAAGCCAATCAATGAAGAATTTGAATTTCTTTATATTTTTAATTTGATTCCAAATTCATCTGAGGGATGAGAATCAACGTTTAATTATTCCAATTTCATGTTCAATTCTTGTTATTTTGCAAAGCAGAAGTTGAATTTACTATTATCTAGATTATGTGCTGAATTTCCTTCGTATTATGAAACAATTTTAATTGAGCTTTCATAGAATGGGTTGGCCAAAAAGTATTTCTTTTTGTAAAAATATCTTTCAGGAATTATATGAATCCTCATATTTTAATATACACTTGATTCATTTACTTATCCTCAAATTCTAATATAACATGAAGTAAAACAACCATTGAAATCACATACTGACTGGAATAAAATTGATTAACTAAATAGAAAGCCACTATAAGCTTCACTCCGTTTATTTATTCAAAGGAATTATATTCTATATTATAGTAATGAGCCAGAGAAGAGCCAAAATAGTTCTTTTTACAATAATAATGAATTTTTCAATTATCAGGTGGCCTTTGGGATAATGAAATAAGACCACCATCAATGAAGCCAACACAACAAGGAAAGCCTTTAGCTTGCATCACTTGTGAAATTTCAATAGTTTCTTGCCAATTTGGCTATGAGATGCATGCTTCATTAAGCTTAATTAAGCATTGAGTTTCCCATTGTGTACATATAGCAGCTGTGAGCCTTTGAGATATGACAACATATCCAAAAAGGTCACAAAACAACTCTAAAGTACTTCTTTTAATAATGAGGATTGAAATTATTATCTTCAAATAGGTAAAAGTGAAATGAAAAGGCCTAAAATCTTGATTATCTCAGAAACCAATTCATAAATATTTGGAATAAATTACACCATTGGATTTTCCATAGAACACTACACATATAGCATTTTTATGTCATATCTGTAAAGTTAATACTTCCTGAGATAACCTGAATATATGCACTTTTATGATCAATGCATATATTCATGGTTTTTAGCTCATATCTCTTGAATCATGCATGATAAAGAGCTTATCAAACAATAAAGTTACCACAAAACAGCTGTACAAATACAGATATAAACTTTATTTGAGAGGGTAAAACAATGGTATAACTTACAATTACAAGGTTCATTGAGAAAAATAACAATAGCTGTTGACCACTTTGATTTATAGGTATTACAAACATAAAACAAACGGATATTCAGATTCCAATGGAAAATACATGAATAATTATGTATTTTTAATCATTATATTCAAGGTATAGCCCCTTTAAATTCTGGTTTGAAGTTTGAAACAGTAAATTTCAGCAGAAAAGATGAGTTACAAGAAAGATCATCAAAAATAGAGTTTTTATTATTTAATGAAATTATCTTGGTAGATTATTGAGGACATACCAAGCTATCAGAATTCACTCTCTGAAGGGCTTTAGAATGAAAAACTCAAATGTTATTCATGATGAAAGTTAATTCTTACACATGATTACTTATGATCACACACTGTAATCTTATTTTAAGCTTGACAGTTATATAAGTCATAAAGCTTGTCGATACTAGTATATTATGATCAATAATGAGAATATCCACAAAGCTGAGCTTTTTGAACAGCCTATGATGTCAGGAAGCTTAGGGCTACAGTGATAAATCTAAATGATAGAATAAGAAGGTTTAATTATGACGTAATCATCACTAAACGTTAAACTAATGATCAACTCCAGTGGATACTATCAGTAAACGTCTACTAGAAGCCTTCTGGACTCTGGGAGGGAGTATTTTACAATAAATGAAGCTCTTTTTCCTCTATTTCCCCATCAGATGCATCAAAAACAGTAAAAACATTAATTAAAAGGTAATTTATTTATTCTTTATACATAAATCTATTATATAATAAAGGAAAAAAGATCATCCTTGTTATAATAAAAAGCTTTCACATGATTCACTCAATATTTTTTCTTGTTAATTTCATGTAAACTAAAGAATATTTGTTATTTATGTTATTTTAGTTTGTAAATACAATTGAAATAAGTTGTATCTACATCAATTGGTGTAAAATCATCCAAAATTATTATACTAAATTTTAAAAGTAGATAATTTTCTCTGTATTATCATTTTTAATAATTATCTTATGAATATAGGAGCATTAATATTAATATATAACCTTTATATTAGTAATATTATTGCTATAAATTGCTTTTTTATTATTAAATAATGATTTCTTGTGCATTTAGTATTTTTTGGTAGGAATAATAAATTTTGATAAATATATCAATTATCCAACATTAATATATTTTTCTCTATTATATTATTTCATTTATTTAAATAATATAAATATTTTTATTCCATAATTATAATATTTTTTTATCATTATAATTATTTTCAATCCTATTTATAATCATAATAAGGACATTCAGAGTACAATATTAGTATTATTTAATTATATGTTCATATTTCAACCTGAAGGAAACTGCACCATTGCTGATACCAGAAAAAGCCCCAATATTCTAAATCAATTCACAATTACCATTGCAACCGAGTCTTGAAAGGGAAACTGATATCTGAATATATGCCTCACATTGGTTAAATATTAAGTTTTTGTGGAAAACTTGACCCTTTTCAATAAGAGATATCAAAGAAATAAATGAGCTGTATGCTGTATGATATAGCAGCTCTAAATTTCTATGAGGGATCCTTTAAATATTATCTGATTTCAAGAAATAGGGAGAGAAAAAGAACAACTGTGGGAGGTATTGCCTTGAATTAATTTCATGCAAAACCCATATATCATCTAAAAGCTCTTTATTAGATTCAATTTAAGTGGCATGTGCTAATTGTGCTTCTTAAATATAATGTTTGAGTAGGGATATTTCAAATTTTTCATTTTAAAGCTTATTTGTTTCTGAGCTTATATGAATAAATTAAATATATATATACGATTTAACAGTAAATATGAATCTCTATTAAATTTTCTTCTAAAATAAATTTATCTTCAGAAACAATTATTTTTATACAAGTTCTTAACAACACTTGGGATGTTTAAGAAATAAGTGAGGATTTAGGAACAAAAAATGGGTGTATGATGACTCATGGTAACACAGCTCATGACGTGTGTTATTTTGAAAAAGAGAAAAATTAAATTCAGTGTTTGGAACTTGTGATTTGGCATATTTTAACCCCCCTATTCATGCTGTTTAACCTTCTCCCATTCCAAAAACTCCTTTTGATTGACTTCAAATTCTGTAACACATCCAAATAAGTATGATAAAAATTATTTAATAATGTAAATATGAAACATTTGGGTTTCTTCTTTAAGAAGATTGTATATTTTGGGGCAATCAAATCCACATTAATTTCTGGAGAAACACTTTTTTCATTAAAATTTGTGCTAGAAGGAAGATGGAACTTGGTAGTGGATGGCCCTCAGATGGTTCCAGTTGTAATAATAGCGCTTATTGTCAAAAACATGAGTTTTCATGTATTTTAGATTTTTAAAACACTTATTAACTCATTGTCCTTGTTTGAAAATAATTCAAGTTCATTATCAAAAATCCTGTATTTATGTTGGTCAATTAGGACCTAAATCTGAGTGAACCTTGGCTCAATATAAAAAAGATCATTCAAATTTCTTACAGCCTCATGTATAGATGATAAGAGAGAGCTAATTCAGCTGAAATACCAGCTTCATCATCCTGATAAATTCTATGAGGATCTTGAAAGTCATAGCTTGAAAAAGGGGTGATATTTGGCTTATTAACAGATGGACAATCCATTTCAGAAAGGCATGGGCATATAATTTCTTGTTTGCGGAATTTAATCATCCCCTTTCTTCTAGTAATCTTCAGTAATTCCAGCTCCAGTTGATTTCTAAAAATAATTTAGACATTTTATATCTCTTTTTTTAAGTACATAATCCATCTCTCATACTGTTGGAACTGAGTTCTAAGTAGTGTCTGGAAAATGTATTAATAACTAAAGACATAATCTAAAATACATATTTTTGTTGATGGCAGATGGCCAATTTCTGTTAAGCTACTAGTACCCAAAAAGGCTTCAAAATTGATTTAAAGGAAAGAAAATTTATTATTTTCATATAGTTTTTAAAGTGAAATGGCTTGATTGATGTGGGAATTCATAATTAGATTTCTGTGTGGATTTGATCTTTATCCGGGGAGTCTGATACAATTAAATTAAAAAAATTCTTGACAAAAATATAATCGAATCAGGTCAGGGTCAGCTGGGAAGTTGAATTAAATTTGTGAAAATGAAAGTGCTGAATATGGACTGGGTTTAGGAGAACTTCATGGCCCTGGGAATTTGTTGAAATATAAGTGAACTCAGTAAAAAGCTTGTATTTTTGTAATTCAACAAACTTCAGCTTTTCATGTGGAACTTTGTAGCTTTGACAAAGCCTATTATCAGAATGTCTTTAATATGACTATTTTTATGTTTTCAAAGAAGTTATAGGATTATTGATTGTATTTAATTCATTTTTTGATATACTTTAGACTTCTTAAGTATGCATTGACTAAATTAATATATGATATATTGAATATATTTGGGTTTGTAAAGTATACCAAATCCTACAGTAGCCAATCCATTATTTGCAATCATGAATCCCAAAATTTTCATCTAAGTCCCCTAGTAATTAATTACCAAAAAGCAACTATATTAGTTTTTTGAGCTCATGTATCTCACTAATTGAACCTAAGCCAATTCACACATAAAATTGGGTAGCACCTGCATTTAAAAATTAGGCGTGAGAACCACACAATGAATCCTCCATGACCTAATCCTATCATAAATCTCACCAATTTCTCATTGAATTTATTACTTGTACCTTTTTTCAACTCTTACTCAATCCCCCATGAAGAAAAATAATTCCAGTTCCAAATAATCCCAAGGTCTTGATCACCCTAAAGGGAGCTAGACATGGCTCAGCTATCTATGTATTATTTATTTTTTGAAAAATCAAAAAATAAATGGATTTTTTGTAGCTAGTGGGTAAACATCTCTTGGATTCCCCCCTAAAGTAAAAAAGATGGCTTTCACCTCATGGCTATGGAGTTCAATAACAAAAAGTAAATTGGTTAAACCTCAGGGAAACTTGTATTTGAAAAAGTGTCACAGGGGCTCTTCGAAGTGAAGAGGGCCTGGCACTCAGTAAACTGGGACTCACTTATGGAGGGCTCAAAGATATGGTAAGAAGGAACACAATAAAGAGTGTTAAAGATAAATTGCTAAAAGAATAAATATAAGAAAAGCAGCAACAAGAAATAAGAGTAAGAAATAGAAGAGCCAACCACAAACAAGTCCAAGTCCACTGTTTCAACCTGTCAGAATGGAAAGAGAAGGGTTAATAAGGATATGGCCACCCAACTCATACTGTACAGGCAAAGAGAGAAAAGGCAAAGACTAACTTAAAATCAAATAATTATAATACCCAAAATAAGGATAAGAATAATTATAAAATAATAAATAAACTAAATTAATTAACTGGGGAAAAGTCCCCAGGGGGGAGAAAGAGGGGCTGGTATATGTGAGAATCACCAGCCCTGATCCAGAGGAAGAATTTTCATGAGAATATTTGATAATTGAATTGAGTCTGGCCAATACAGGTCCTGTACGGCTGTACAGAACCTGTACAAGAGGTGTGGTGTATTTGAGTGATCATACAGTTTCAAGTTGGTGTATTGAAACTGTATTGGGTGAACCCAGCCTGTACAGGTATTGACAGGCTGTATTGAGGTACCAAGCTGTATCCATGTTCAGAATGAAGATTGCTGACATTGAATGCTGATACAAATTCTGGATCTGCTGATTTGGGGTGTTTGAGTGGGTGTATGAATGAATACCCTTACCCCTGATGAGTGGTTGTTACAGTATCCCCCTCTTGAGACTGGTGGGCTCCTGAACACCATAATACCCTGCCATTGTTGAGTGGCATCTCACTACCCCACACAATTCTTTGAAAAGTTTTCTTTCAACCATTATCTCCAAATACTTCTCCATCTCTTCTCTATCAATTAAATTTATTTCCCCCTTCTTTAACTTTGAGTAAATACCCCACTTCAAACTGTTCTTTCTTCTGATTGAAACAACTGACGTCCTTGGGGCGTGGCCTTGGGTTGTATCCCAAAATTATGGCCACTGAGCTCTTGTGCTCAAAAAATGATGCCAGATGAGTATATGAAGTGTACTCATCTGGCCAGCCCAGTGAAAGAAATTGATGGTGACAAGAATTCAGGGTTCTTGTCCCCAATGGCCTTCAAAATGCCTCAACCAGCCCCTTATAGTGATTTTGGGCTGGTGCCTTCTCTATGGAGGATCTTGAGGATCCTTGAATTTATGGCCATTTTGGCCTTTTTTGGATCCTTGGTGTCTTGGGTGAAACTTTGGTCCATGGCCTTTTATGGCCAAATTGTGGTTTTGCGGATTTTTGGCCCTTTTGGCCTTTTTGAAGTCTTTAGGTGCTTACGGTCCGTGGGCCGTATGCCGCGGTCCGCGGTTCGTGGGGGTTATTGGAAGCCCCAGGGCCCAAATTTGCTGGGGACCTAAAATGGCCCAAAAAACAGATTTCACCCTATATGGCCTGGACCCATTGGTGGGGTCCAGGACCACCAAACCCTGGCCTTCCCCAAAGTTGCAGGGGAGGCCCTGGGTGATGACTCCAGCCCCCAAAGGGGCCTTGGACCTTGACATTGAGAGGTTTTGAGGGGGGCCATGATTGACTTGTGGCCCAATTTCCCTTGAGGTCAAACTTTTGATTTGACGTGGACTTGACGATTTGGGTGGAGTGAAATCCAGTGTCTTGTTCTTGTTTACGGTTGGTTTGACTCCTATTCATGCTCTTATAACAACTAATAAATGAGATAAAATAAAATGATTAAAATAATAAAGGCACCTCCCAATACGTGATTTGGAAGGGGATGCTGCTGCTTCCAATGAAATAAAAAGAAATTATACGAGTAAAGAAAGAAAAGAAATGAAAATAAATAAGAGAAAAATAAGAGTAAAGAAAGAAATAAAGAAAAATGCTGATGGTTGGTCCTTCTTGTGGTGAGTTGCTTGATTTTGGCCAATAAGTGTCTGAAAAATGAAAACCAAGCATTTTGATGCTCACAGAGTGGCCAAGGTAATGTTTTACAAGAAGTAGAACCCTCAGGGATGCATACCAGGAGATGGAACTTACTTTCATAACTTCCACTCCCCACCAAGCACCATAAAATTGAAAAGAATTGCCATAAATGACTTCTGAGATGTATTGCCATAAATGACTTCTGAAATGAATTGCTGTAAATGACTTGAAGTAATGAATGTCTTGAATTATGATGATTGGCATAAAATGAAATGATAAATAGAGAAAGAAATGAAAAATAAAGAAAAAAACATTGGGCCATATCTCGATAAGGTCCAAATGGAGGGTATTGATGTTGTATGCTTCCTGAACCTGTCCAAAGAAATGACAAGTGCTCACAAAGTGGCCAAGGTGATGCTTATAACAACATATGGGTAGAATACCCCCTTAAAGGTGCATGCCAGGAGAGGAACTTACTTTCATAACTTCTTCTCCCCACCAAGCACCATAAATCAAACTCTTGAGGTATTTGGGCCAGGCTTGTCTGGATATAATGAATGGAAATCCTTGACAAGGTCTGGTGAGTTGGTAAGGTTGGAAGCTGGTTCCCAAGTGGTTCTTTCTGGGTCTTCACTGAATCCTTTCCACTCTAAAAGATACCATAATCTACCTCTTTTGAGTTTTGAGTCCAGAACCTGAGCCACTTCCCATTCTTCTTGCTCCTCCACTAAGACTGGTGGTGGCAGCAATTGATGTAGATTTGGGATAGTTGATTGCTTGACTGGTTCTAATAAGGACACATGGAATACAGGGTGAACTGTCTTCCATTGCTGAGGCAACTTGAGGTGATATGCATGGCTGCCAATCTTCTTCAGAACTTCAAAGGGTCCCAACCATCTTTCTGATAATTTCTTGGTGGGTCTTGTTGTCTTGATGTTCTTGGAAGCTAGCCATACTTTGTCCCCAGGTTGGAAATCAGGTGGAGTTGCTCTATTTCTATCTGCATACTTCTTGAATCTCCTTATTGCTGACTCTAATTCTTCTTTTACAACTTGCTGTACTGATTGGAGTTTTGTTGATAACTTTCCAGCAGGTGAGTCTTGAGAAATATGGATTGAGTCAAAGCTGGGATTTCTTCCATAAATGGTGAAAAAAGGTGATTGCTTGGTTGATGAGTGTTCTGCATTATTATAGGCAAATTCAGCCAGAGGGAGCCAGGTGTACCAGTCATCTTGATGATAGCTGACATACATCCGAAGGTACTGTTCTAGTATCTGATTTACCCTCTCTGTCTGTCCATCTGTTTCAGGGTGAAAGGCAGTTGAAAGATCTCTTGATATCTTGAGCTGCTGACACAATTGAGTCCAAAATGATGAAACAAATAAGGATCCTCTATCACTGACAATACTGACTGGAAGTCCATGCTTGGAAAATACATGACTAATGAAGATTTGAGCTAAATCCAGAGAAGTGATTGTGCCATAAGTTGGAATGAAGATTGCCATTTTTGAGAATCTGTCCACAACTACTAAAATTGAATCAAAGTTGTTTGACAGTGGCAATTGAGTGATGAAGTCCATTGATAATGAATTCCAAGGACCAGACGGAATCGAAAGAGGCTTGAGTAATCCAAACTTCTTGTGATGAATGTTCTTGTTTCTTGAACATTGCTGACATGAGGACACATAGTCCTTGATGAATTGATTCATGCCAGCCCAATAAAAATCCCTCTTGATGAGCTTGAGGGTCTTCTCCTGGCCAGGATGGCCAGCCAATGGTGAGTCATGACGCTTTTGAAGAATATTGAGTTGAAGTTCTTCATTGCTTGGGATTACCACTCTATCTTTGAATAATAATAACTTGGCTTGAGGTTCAAGAGAATAATCTGGAACTGATTCACCTCTTGCTAGTTGCTTGAGTATTTATTTATAATCTTTGTCTTGCCATACTTCTTTTTGAATCTTGTCCTCTAAATCTGAGAAAATTTCCACTTTGATTGAGAAGAATCTTGACTCTTGAATTCCATCTTGCTTAAGTATTTGATGAAAATTTTGAGGATTCTTGCTGATGAAGTCCACCCCCCTCTCTGGGTACACGTCGTCCCGACGTCACAAGGCATCTGGCAAAGTGGCCAGTCTGCCTGGGCGGTAAGTGATAGTGAAATGAAATTCTGAGAGAAATTCAGCCCAACGGGCCTGACTACGAGTAAGAACTTTGGAAGACATGAAAAACTGCAAGTAAGAGTGGTCTGTCAAGACCTCGAAAGGATTGGAAAGAGAAAGAAGAAATGCCCTCCAGCGCTTGAGAGCCCAAACTATGCAAAGGAGTTCCTTGTCATGAATTTCATAGTTGAGTTCAGCTGGTAAGAGCTTGCGACTATCAAATGCAATGGGATGCTTTCCAGAGTCATTCACCTGACTCAGTACGGTGCCCAATGCATAATCAGAAGCATCAGTCTCTACAATAGTAGGTAGAGAAGGGTTGAAATGGGATAAGATAGGAGCAGAGGTGAAAGCTTCTTTGAGTGCTTGAAACTGACTAAGAGCTTCCTCATTGAAGATGAAAGGAGAATCTTTTTTGAGAAGGGAAGTGAGAGAAGTGATTTTTTTGGAATAATTTTTAATGAAACAACGATAAAAATTGGCAAAGCCAAGAAAGGATTGAAGGGCCTTGATGTTTTTGGGCTGAGGCCAATTGAGGATTTGTTGAAATTTTGAAGAATCCATCTTGAGGCCATCACTTGAAACAACATAGCCCAAGTATTCCACACTTGAGGCATGGAATACACACTTGGAGGCTTTGGCAAACAGATTATTGTCCCTCAGTCTTTGGAGGACAGAGGCCACATGTTTGACATGTTCCTCCTCAGAACTGGAAAAGACCATAATATCATCTAGATAAACCACAACAAACACATCCAAAAAATATGCAAAGATATCATTTACTAGATTTTTGAAAGAAGCAGGAGCATTGGTCAAACCAAATGGCATGACCAAATACTCATAACTGCCATATTTGGTTCTAAAGGCAGTTAAGTGCTCATCCCCCTCTTTGATTCTCAGAAGGTTATATGCACCACGCAAATCTATCTTGGAGAAGATAGTGGAACCATTGAATATGGTAAGAAGCTGGTTCATAGGAGGAACAGGGTATCTGTTCTTCCTAGTGACAGCATTGAGTTTGCGGTAGTCAACACACAAACGAAGACCTCCATCCTTTTTCTTGACAAAAAGGACAGGTGCTCCTGTTGAAGAGGAGCTTGGTCTAATGAAACCTTTCTCTACATTCTCTGAAATGTAGGCCCGCAGTGTTTCTGACTCTTGATTTGATAATGAGTAGATAACACCAATTGGAGGTAGAAGACCCTCCAATTCAATATGGTGATCACAGGTGCGGTGTGGAGGAAGTTTCTCTGCTTTCACCTTGGAGAATACATCCAAATATTGGTGATAAGCAGGAGGAACAACCTTCAACACAGTTTCAATTTCTTCTGGCTCTTCCTCCTCATCCCACTGCTCCTCCAGGGATGCATGAAAAGATAAGGAAGGAAGGTCCACATCCTCTTGAAAGAGATGAAGTGAAGATATGGCAACATCTTCTCCAACATCCTTTATCTCTTTGAAGACTTCATCTCTTAATGGAAGTAATGACTGAGAGGGAATAATGGAAGGGATATGGACAGAAGAAGGAATGGGAGGTGTCTTAAGTTCACCAACCAGAGCAACACTGTTGACAGCAGTGGCAAAGTCATTACTAGTAGAAGGAATAATACCACTAGAATCCTTATGACTAGAATCATAGGTGATCAATCCATTTTTCCAATCAATAATGGGATTAAAATGGTAAAGGAAATCATAGCCCGATATCAGGTCTTCTCCCTTGGGTGAATCTATGATAAAGAAGTCCCATTCAAAGCTTGGGAAAGAAGGCAAGTCAACTACCCACTTGGTATAATGGGTGATGAACAAGGCAGGGGATTCATTAGAATCCAAAATGAAAAGAGGAATCTTTTCAGGGAGCTCTGACAGAGTCAATGAGTACTTGAGAACAAAATTCTTTGCAATAAAAGAGTTTGTAGCACCAGAATCAATGAGAATACTATAAAAAATATCAGAGATAGAAGAAAAAATAAGAAACTTTAAGGATTTCTTGACACTAGTATTCAGAGTGCACAATTGTGCTCTTAAAGGAAATAAGTGAGAACCATTGAACACATCATGATTCCCACTCAGGCTTTTCCCTGCTTGCTAGGGAAGCCTCTTGATGATGACCCAGGCTTGTTCTGAGGTCTCTTGAAGCATGTTTCAATTGGGTGCTTGCCACCACAATAAGTACACAACCCCTCTTGAATCCTCCTCTCCTTTTCAGAACCGATTAACTTATTGTCCTTATTGAGGAGAGCAGAGTGAGGCTTGTCCTTTGAAGGCTGAAATTGCTTGCCCTTCTTATTCTTCTTCTGATGAGGCCTCTTTGAAAATGAGTTTTGAGGAGTTCTAGATTGATTGGATCCATTGACAGGAGGCTTCTTTTCTTGATTGCCACCCTTTTCTTTTTGTCTCTCATGAAATCTTGTGTCTAATTCTAAAGTGACATCCATAAGTTCTTGAAGAGTATCAAACGTTCCAGGGTGTGAAGCCAACTGATCCAATAATCTTGATGCCAATCCTCTTCTGTAAACATGGATATAAGCTCTTTCCCCCCAATCTCCAATTCTTGAAATTAAGCTTCTGAAATCTGCAATGTACAAGGATACATGACCACTTTCCTTCATCCTCAAATTGTCCAACTCTTGTTCAGCTTTCCTGAATTCATTTGGGTCACCAAACAGAGTGAATAATTGAGACTCAAACAATTGCCAATTATTGAGGAGGTAGGAAGGGTCTTCATTGGAAATATTTGAGAGGTAAGGTTCAATCCACTTGCCAGCTCTACCAGTAAGAAAAGAAGTTGAGTACAAAACCTTCTTCCTGTCAGAGAAGAAGTTTGCTGGATCATTATGGAAAATTAGTTGACAGGATTGGATAAATCCTCTCAACTTATGAGCTTGAGTACCATCAAAAGAATCAGGTGCCTTCATGGATGGAGTCTTGAAAGCAGGGGCTTTGGAATTGTCCCTGGGAGCAACTGCTTGAGCGAGTTGCCCCATGAATTGAGTCATCTGCTCCATCATCTTGAGGAGATTTGGATCAGTTTGAGAGACAAGAGGTTGACTAGAAAGGGCTAGATTAGAACCCTGAGGCACCTCTGGAGCATTTGCCAAAGCATCTGCCACTTCAGTTTCCCCAGAATCTTCCTCTTCCACAGACTCTTCCCCCTCTTCATCTTCAACTTCCCCTTGTCTTGCTCTTGCACCTTCAGACATGCCAGGGTAGCCACCCAAAAGTCCAGAGAAAGATCTTGATCTTCTAGATTTCATTCCAACTCTTCTTGAGGGTGCTGCTCCTTCCATTGGTGGTCCTCTGTCCAAATTTGCACTCAGTTGATGAACTGATGGTGTGCGGTCAAGAGGAGCCCTTGCTGTAGGAGTGAGAACAGCTTGAATTCTTTGGGATCTAGTATTTTTGGCTGGGGAACTATGCTGAACTGGCATTATGAAAGGAATTAAAATAACTTGATGGTATTAAGAAGAATAATCAAATTTGGCCAAATCAATCACAATAAATCTTGATGAATCTTGAGGAATCAATTCAAATCTTGAGGAATCAAATTCAATCAACAGTCAAATCAATTCAATCAATCAAAATCAATTCAAATCAAATATCAATAATCTTGAGAAAATCATTAATCAATCAATATTCAATCAATAATCAATCAATAAATGTCTTCAATATGAAATCAAGTCTTGAGGAATCAATCAATCAGTTCAAAATCTTCAGAAATCAATTCAATATCTTGATGAGTCAAATCAAATCAATAATCAAAATCAATTCTTGAGGATCAATCAATATCTTGAGAATTCAAAGTCAATAAATCCAATAAATCCTGAATCAATAACCCAAATGAATCCCAATGAATAATCCAATCAATTAAACCAATCAATAATTCCTAGATAAAACCTGAATAAGAACACAGAAGAATTTGATTGATAAAAATAAAATGAAGTGATGAAATGGTCAGCAATGATTAAGAAAGGAAAAAGAATCAAATTTCATAAGAAGGAAATGAATGAGATGAAAATTGATGAGAGAAAAATTCATAAAAAAAATCATAAAAATCATAAAATCATGAAAAAGTCATAATTGAAGAATGAGTGAAATTAATAAAATGAATGAAAGAAAGAATCAAATATGAGTTAATTAATTTAATGTCACAGGGGCTCTTCGAAGTGAAGAGGGCCTGGCACTCAGTAAACTGGGACTCACTTATGGAGGGCTCAAAGATATGGTAAGAAGGAACACAATAAAGAGTGTTAAAGATAAATTGCTAAAAGAATAAATATAAGAAAAGCAGCAACAAGAAATAAGAGTAAGAAATAGAAGAGCCAACCACAAACAAGTCCAAGTCCACTTTTTCAACCTGTCAGAATGGAAAGAGAAGGGTTAATAAGGATATGGCCACCCAACTCATACTGTACAGGCGAAGAGAGAAAAGGCAAAGACTAACTTAAAATCAAATAATTATAATACCCAAAATAAGGATAAGAATAATTATAAAATAATAAATAAACTAAATTAATTAACTGGGGAAAAGTCCCCAGGGGGGAGAAAGAGGGGCTGGTATATGTGAGAATCACCAGCCCTGATCCAGAGGAAGAATTTTCATGAGAATATTTGATAATTGAATTGAGTCTGGCCAATACAGGTCCTGTACGGCTGTACAGAACCTGTACAAGAGGTGTGGTGTATTTGAGTGATCATACAGTTTCAAGTTGGTGTATTGAAACTGTATTGGGTGAACCCAGCCTGTACAGGTATTGACAGGCTGTATTGAGGTACCAAGCTGTATCCATGTTCAGAATGAAGATTGCTGACATTGAATGCTGATACAAATGCTGGATCTGCTGATTTGGGGTGTTTGAGTGGGTGTATGAATGAATACCCTTACCCCTGATGAGTGGTTGTTACAAAAAGATGGAATACATATAAAAAGTAAATGACAAAAGAAATTGAAATACTTAACCGGGTCAGGTATCACTGAGGATGTTGAGAAAAGGGGGTTAACCTTTGGGTGAAAAGATAGAAATAATGTGCCCATAGCTTTTCAGAAATTGATGCACTCTTTGGTCACAAAAAAAAATATATAGGTCCACAATCTATTTATGATTATCAATAAGTATTGGATATCAATTCTCATGATGGTGAAGAAGAACATCTATTTCATCATTTAAGATTACTAAAGTAACACAAGGAGGTTTTCTGACACAGTTGAATTATTCAAATCAAGGTTGCAAGCGTTACTTAAGACAAAATCCTCACACTTATTTGAAAACTCTTGGAAAATAATCACAAATTTTTATATCCAGGAAATTTTTATATATTGATGGTAGAATATATATATATTTAATTTTGGTCATGAGGCACACAACCATTCATGTCTACAGTGGGACAAGCAAAATTAAATTGAGAAGAATAAATGAACCATGAATACTGGACAGAAAATTATTATAAAACAAATTGAAATCAAATTTGAGAGGGAGAAAGATGCTCAAGTCAGGAAATTTGAAGTGGAAAATTTGTAATTACAGTGGCAATTTTACATGGTAAAATGGGAAATAAATAAATATTTAGAGAAAGAACTAATTCATAGGGAGATGGAAAGACATAAAAGACAGAAACATTTGTATTTTAACATTGTGGCATAGACTTAATAGAATCCAATTATGTATTTAAAAAATATTCTTACTTTAATGAACAAATAATAATAAGTTGAAAAGCTCAATTTTTATATATAGCTTCTAATAAAATATGTTCTTATTGTCCTTCTTTTATTGGAAAATAATTTTCTTTAATCACTTACCTTGTTGTTTCAAATTTTGCCTCATATTCTATATTTTGATGATTAAATCCCAATAAATAAAATAAGAGAAATTTGGAAATGTATTTCCCAATTTAGATTTTCTTTTTTAAAGAAAAATTAAAAAAAACCTTTCTTGTTGAAATTATCCTAAATTTTTGCTTTACTGTGGAATCAAATTTTCATTGAACCAAAATCCCAACATTGATGTTCTTTAAGTTCAAAACCACAAAAAATAAAGACAAAACTTGATTCTGTGAATTAATTCTTCAATTATTTTGCATTTTTAGTATTCACAAAGAAATTTCATCTATAATTCAGTTTGTGTTCACTCTTACATGGTGTCTTTTTTTAAAAAAATGAAAGGATTGAAGATGTTTAATTTTGAATTCTCAATCACTTAGAATTTGTTTCTTCAAATTTCAAAATAGGGATTCATTAAAATAGAAAGAAAAAGAAAAAGAAAAATGAAGAATAAATTCAATTCTTAAAAATAAAAAAAATCAATTCAAATTTCAAAAAACAAACAAGTTCAATTTCAAGAAAATGAATTTCAATCAAATTTCCAAATAGAATAAATTCTGATATCAAAGGAATTTTCAAAAGTTTTTCAATATAAAAATTTTATTAAAAAAAATAAAATAAATAATTCAAATTTCAAATTTGAATTTAATTGTATTTTCACTTCAAGTTTTGTTAAAAAAAAGTGGAATTTGAGAAAAAAACATAAATCCAATTTTGAATCTCAAATCAGTTCAATTCTCACTTCAAATATTTCAAAAGAAATCAAATTCCAAAAAAATTACCATTTCAGAGTTTCATCAAGAAACAAACTTCACGATAAAAACTGATTTCCATCCCTCATTCCCACCTTAAAAGACCCTAAGCTATCCTCCTCACCTTAGAATTCACCCCTGCATGTCCCTTCATTATTAAATTACAAAATAATCCTTAATTAATATAGGCAATCAATTTCAAATCAATTTGAAAACAATGCACACTTGTTCTTGCATTACTCTGTTGCAGGTTCAACAAAAGTAATAGTTTTTTTATAATTTTATTATACTAAGTGTCAGCCTGCGACTCAAAACCAGAGCACAAGCATGACAGCCAAATACCTTAAATCAATGGTATAGCCAAGATACCACCAAAACATGGAGCTGAGTCTAATCAGCTCAAAAGGTATCAAAAAAAGAGGAAACTTACCCCTTTCCAAATATACAAGTCCCATCATCATAGGACAAAAAATAACAAAGTTATTTCTTCTCAAAGTTGTTGCTGAGCATAAACCTTAATTTTCACCTCTCATCTGAAATACAGAGGAAGAGTCTTAACCTTATTAAATGGGTATTCAAAATGAAGCTCTAGGTCAGGGCTATCCAATGGTACTAGCCAAACTGAGGTAGCACCAGATCACAGAAATTATGGCCAAAATTAGGTCAAATAAGGGTGATTAAAATATTCACCTCTCATCTAACTTCTACAGTTTTAGTGTGAGATACCTAAGGTGGGGTCTTTTTGGAAAGAGAACAATCAGTACTATGTGATGGTTCCATCCATCTCCCCATATCTTATCTCAAACAAAGGATATGGAGCAAACAAGCTCCATACAGTTTTTGGACCAATCATAAATGTGTATAGAAAAGCTTGTACATGGCATAACCTTGCCATATTGAATGATAGCCATAGCAAATGATATACCATTGTTTAGAACGCATCCAGGGCTACACACGGAACTGATTTTGAGGTTGATATCTCGAAAACTGACAAAGTTATGTCTGTTTAAAGATCAAAATCCCACAGTTTAGCCAATACAGCCTTATAGTGGGATAATATCTCAGAACCATGATTATGAGGTGTCAAACAGACAAAGAAGCATGTTTATACTTCAATACCTCATAGTTCATTCAATACTGGGGTGTCATACAGGTTCTGTACAGCATTCTACATGTAATACATGTCAGAATTAGGCTATGTGGTCCTCAGATGAAAGTTTTCACCCTGTATTGGTGAAAACTGCCAGATGTGATTTCAAAACCACATCTGAGCCCAATACAGGCCATACAGGCTTTGTAAAAACCACAAGCCAGTACTCGGGAGTGAACAAGTTCACTTCCTCTACATGGAAAGGTCTAGAAGCCTTTTCACCCTATTTTAGGATAAAAAGGGGCCTTTTCACAGCCAGAGAAGGTTTCCTCATCCTGCTCTTGAATTCCTACATAGTAAAAATGTCAAAAACAGTTATACTCTTGGAAAATGACCAGGTCATACTTTAAACTTAATTATTGTAGCTCTTCTTATAGTAACCCAACTGGTAAGACTGCACCCAGGGCTTTCAACAGTGCTCACCACCACTATTATACAATAGTAAAGCCCTTTTATTATTATAAATAAAATTCTTTGTAAGCTATTTTCACTGTGTCACAGTCATAGTTAAAGCTTGTAAGTACTATTATACACCTTTATCATAGACTCAGCCTGACACTATGGTAAAAATGATAATAATATTAATTCTTTCAATCTATTATAGAAATAAAGAAGTAATAACAATGGTTTTTCTTATTTCATCTATTATAAAAAGAAAAAACTCTTAATGATAATCTTTTTTTAATCTATTGAAAAAAGACACAACTATTATTGATCTAATTTTTTATTTTGCTTTATTCTTAATCTCAAATATCTTTGGAAAATGAGGTTAAATTTTTTTATTTCTTTTTCCTCATCAGACCATTCATTTTAATTGAAAAAACACTAATATCTCTTTCAATTTATTTCTTATTGACCTTATTCTTTTCAAAAAAGAACTAATCCTCCCATTCCCTCCTTTTTTTATTATTTATTCTCTTTTATTTTAATGATCATATTTGATTTCTCTTAATTTTTCATTGATTCTAGGGGTGAAAATATTTATTATACTGTAAATAGTAGTATTATCATGTATCCTTGCAATAAATCCAACCATTTACATTTATCCCATCCTGCATACCCATCCCATCTCCGTTAATCCACACCTATCACTTCAGAACCAGGTGAGAAGATTACTGTTGAGACTCAACCTGATAATAAAACTGATTTCAAAGATGAATCAAGCTTATCAAAATAATTATCTTCTCATAATAAATTAATTTCTTTGAAATCTTGCAATATGATGACTTTTGGGACTCAACCGAATTGTCACAATTATTAAAAATATGATTCAATATATTCCAATCATCTTTTTAACTTCCTCTCTGATAAAAAATAAATTATTAGAGAGAAAAGAAGGGTTTTTTACTGTTATCAAGCTAAGTTGACTCTTGGCCTTATTAATTAAAGCTTTTCATTTCTTTCACTCTCTAAAAAGACTTATCGCAATGCATCTGGCCTTCAACTCCCTCCTCGAAAATCCTCAAGTCAGCCATATGTACTTTTCAAGTAGAATTAAAAAGAATCTTCCAATGTTTATGTATGAAATATATCAACTAAACAACCCTGAGAAATTCCTAATCATCATGAATATCCTTTCCAGTAATAGGCAAAAAAACCACTAATGAGGAAATGATTTGAGGGATCATGAGGATGATGGGTCCTAACAATGGTTCTTATTCTTGAAATTTAGACGGTTTTGGTTCATCAGGGCTAACTAAATATGAGGTTAATAATTAAAATTCAGAATTTTTAAACTTCAAGTTTCTGATAAGTTTACATACTTAATAATTCAACACTTCTTCAAAAATGCACTCAAGAATAGCCAAAGAATCATTAAAGAAGCCAAATTACTACGCTTCAGTCATTTTGAATGGCAATAAAACACTTAAAATGATTTCAATTGTTTCCAAGATGCCATTTCAACTTATGATGGCTTCCACAACAAGGACCACACTGATAAAAATGATTTTAATCTATGGAAATATGTAATTTTTTAATTATCAACAAAACTTGATTTCAACCAATTCCAACTTCTTTTCAGCCCTAAGGCTATGGATTTAACTTCCCTAAGCTCAATTATAACTTTTATTTTTCCAAAAAAGAATGTACTATAGAAATTATTTTGAAAAATTCGATCAATCATACATCAAACCAGAAGGCCCCCACAAGAATCAATTAAAATAAACAAATCCGCCATTTTGATCTATTTTTTCCAATAAACCAAAAAATTATTAAAAAATCAAAAGAAATTTCAACATTTATCTCCTAATTAAATTCATTTAAACTTTTTTTGGAAGGAGGAAAGAAAAAAACAAGATCAAAAAATATTATCCAGAAAAAGGAAGTTGCACATAGCTTTTAATCTATTTATTTATTGTATTTACTGTATTTTTTTGATAAATCAATGTTAAGAAGATGAAGAAAATGAATAACAAATGGAAAATGATATTTAAATATATTATTTAACTACTTGAAAGTCAATTTCCTAATAATTTCCTGAATGCTAAACTGGCCATTCAAATCACCATGATCTATCAAATAGTGATTTGGGTGGATTACTCTGTTCATAAAAACAACCCCATATCACCAACTTGTGCCAAGAGAGTGTTTAAATTCACACATTTCACCAGCCATTTTAAAAGTTATTTGACCTTTTTCTTATCACACATTTTGTTCCTCGTTTCCCTCAATGTTTTTCACAATCCTTAAACACAACAATAGCATGTTCGATTTGCGCTTATGATCTAGTTAAACCCAAATTGAAATTTTCACTTTATTCTGACTACAGGGTTTCTGATATGTATTCTGGTACAACCAATTGTGAAATTGCGCATGAAAAATCAGATAGAAAATACTGATCTCTTGAGCAAACAAATCTTGTGTTTTGGACATTTGATATGTTAATATACGTTAAATTCATTAGGAATACCTGAATATCCAACTTTGAGTGCTGAAAAGGTGTTATTGTTGCCACACATTAATTGAATGTAAGTTCAATACTTATATTTCACTCTTATCAGCTCAAATAAGCTCTGAAATCAATCATAAAACACACCTTTTATTTTGTTCAAAATCTGCCTCTAATCTCTGGGGGCCTTTGAGACAAGAGGACAAGACTTCCATTTATGAAACCAATGAAACATGGAAACAACTCCAATTGAATAACTCCATATTTTTCTCTTCTTTTTTTAAAATTGGGTCAAAAGACATAATATTTCTCATAATTGATAAAATCTTTGATTATATGCTGATTATATAAAATTATGGTTCCATGACCTACTCCAAATAGCATTTACAGTTTTACAATGAAGCTTAATTTTAATTTGATCCTTATTGGGATAATTGCACGGCCAGATTTATTCGTGGACCTTTCTGCTTATATTTTGAGTAGCTCGGAAACACCTCATCATCTTGGTTGATCAACGAAAATATTCTTAAGGATTAATGCGTAGTGCAGCAAAGAACTTTAAGCTTGTGATTGGATAAGATGACCAACTTTCCTGACTTATATGTATAATCCAAAATATTTATTTCTTGAGTTCTAATGTAGATTTTAGCAATTAGATGATACAAAAGTGAGATGTGGGCTTGCAGATCAATATTATAATGATATTGAAACACATTTGAGCTCTGAAATGCCTTCAATTCTTAAGGATGGTTTTTCCTTTGGAATTTTGAAAAATAGAGTATGAAGTATGAAAGTGAATATTTTGTGAATCTATACATCTTTAATGAATAAGTAAATGAATTCAGAAACGTGGATTATTAAAAAATCGAGGATTTTTAATTTTGTGAGTGGTATTTTAGGTGTGCAAATTCAGGATTTTCCCCAAAAATATGGGTTTTCAGACCTTTGAGAACACACACATCTGGAATCGTTTCATTTGCCAAATTACAGAAATTGAATTCAAGATTCTCAAAAAGATCAAGATTGTCAATTCAGGATCTCGTAGGTTTGAAATCCCCTGTTGTAGAGCTTTCTATAATGAGTTGATTTAAAGTCATATTTCTTATTCTTTAGAGAAGTAATCTACAAGTTCGATTCAAAAATAATTTCCCATATATCTGAATAAGTATATTAGGAAGAGTTAGATTTGATAAAATTTGACCTCCAAAATGAAATAAAACAACTCTATAGTTGTTTAGTTTGTCCAGAATTTTTCCAGGTTGTTTTTTACTTATATTAAGTAACTGTATGATTGATAAGGATTGAATAAATTGAATAATGAAAGAAAATTATTAACTCATTAAAGGATCCTTAATTGAAGGAATAATATGAGGCTTAATCAAGTTATGAGAAATATTATCAATCCTCTCCATTATGAAACTATCTTAAATATTCTTTTGTTGAAACATCACCTTTCAAGATATCATGCAAAACAGTTCTGAATCATTCTTATTATATGATAGAATAGCTAAATAGCGAAGTTTTTTGTATATTTGTGAATTAATTCTTTTACTATTAGATTAAATTATCATATCAGATACTGAGGTTAAAGAAAAAAAGGTTTTATACTTATTTCAGAGTAGATACCAAGATGAACAAAGTTTCCAACATATGAAGTCAGATTATTTTGAATCTTTTTTCGTTTTATTTCAATTATAATTCAAGTAATTATTAAATTAAAAGTCAGTGTGAAGCGTCTGAAAAATTCAATTGTTGATAGCTTTGTCTAGTTTTGATTATTAAGCAATTACTTTATATCTGTAATGAGACTTTATATCTAATAAATAAAAATTATTGTATCAATGAATTTGGTAAATTATTAAGCTTAAAATACTCCTCTAGGTTTTAGAAGGGAGTGTTAAAAAATCAAAAAATGTAACAGGCCTAAAGTAATTCAAAAATTTAGTGAAAAAGATATTCAAGATTAAATAAATTTTTTGATAACCAATAAAAAATGTTTTTTTTTCAGTATTTCTCTATTCATTTTATAACTAAAATACATTTTTTTGAATCATTATATAATTTAAAAGAGTGATTCAGTCATGAAGAATTCTCATGGTCATTATTTTGTCTCAAAATTATTTTTCAAGAATAATTGGTGATAGCTACAACATCAAAAACTTCTAATCAGGAAACTCAATTTAGTGTTATTATTTAAATCTTTCATATATATATATATTTAATTCCTTCAATTTATTTGATTTTATCTTTTTTTATTTTATTCAATTTTATTCAATATTATCTACTCTTATTTGATTTTATTCACTTTGAATTGATTTTTTTCCTTTTCATCTCTTTATCACTTGATTAATAACTAAATTAAAAATTTGACAAACATTTTGAGCTCAACATACCGAGATTCTTAACAGGAATTGAATCTTGAAGGATCTTGGTCAGTTAGCATGTGTCAATCCCTCTCATCTTCAAATTTTGGTTATCATTTTAAGTTACTCACAATTATTATTACTCCTGAAATATTAATTACTAAAATAGGACGCTATCATAATTCAATTCAAAGGTAATCACTTCAATATTTAAGAATTTGTTTTTTCCAACCCTAAAATAGTTTTTTTGTAAATATTTTACATTAATATAGAGTTTTTGTGCAGAGTGTTTTTTTAAAAATTGATAATATTTTCAATTTTCCTTTTGGTTTTACTAATTTTCTTGAGTATATTGTTTTTAATATTATTATTTTCAATATTTCTGGAGAAATAATAATCATTAAAGCAGGGATAAATGTTTTAAAGCACAGGGTGAATTACTTTTCATAGTATCCTGAATATTTTATTTGTAAACTTTCAATATTATTTTCAATTTTCTAATTGTATTAGTAATTCTTAGATGATGAGAAATATGAGTAATAGTAGTACTATATATATTTCTAAAACATGTATAAGAGTATTGAATCTTTTAGGGTATTTTTAGAAAATTTGAATTAAAATTCACATGATAATCCTAGGATATATTTCCAAGTTTGGAAGCATAATTTCTTGGTTATATTAATAATTATATTGATTAAATATCAATTAACTTAAATATTAGTATTCGTAGGATTACTAGAACACCATATTAGTAGATTTAAGAAAAAGAGTCAAAGGCTAACACGTGAATCCTATGAAATTTAGAATCCAAACGAAATATAGTATCATATTTTTGTATATATCAGCTTTTTTTTCTTGTTTTAAAGTGGGTATGAGCTTTAAAAGCCTTGTGGGTCTTCTATATAAAATGATCTCACAGCAACTATTAAATTTCAACTGAGGAATTACAAGATTGTGCAAAATTTTATCAATTTAATTTCCATGATTATTTCTGTGATCCTGGGATATGATAGGATATAAAGGGAAAATTCCAAATAATTGAAGCAAAATAGCATGAGAATAAACCTGATTTATTACCATAATATTGATTACATGAAGATAATTCATGATACAAATATATACAAATGACACATGTAGATAATATAGTATGTATTGTAATACTTTCTATATCTGTCTTTGGGGTATTATTCAGGCTTGGTATTATACTTTTGTCTATCAAAATATTTAAAAAAATAGAAATGAATTAATAAAAATAAGTTTATTGATTAATAATTAGTGAAAATATGTAAGAATTACTAATACTGTACATATTGTACTCTGAATTTCCTTATGAAGTTTAAAGAATATTATAAAAGATAATTATTATAATTATGGCGCAAAGTATTTATATTATCAAATGAATATAATAATATAAATTATATAATAAAAGGATTAATATAATAAAATAAATATATTAATATATGATAATTAATATATTTATAGCACTTTATTATTGTTACAAAAAAATAATAAAGTCGTAAGAAATTATTTTTGAATAGTAGAAAAAATTATAGCAATAATATTACCAATATTAAAGTTATCAATTAATAGAAATACTATTTATATCAATTTAAGAATTATTAAAAAAATAATAATAAAGAGAAATTATTTCAAAAAAAAGAAGATAACCTACTTTTAACACTTAATATAATAATTTTGAATACTTTTATGCCAAAACATATAAATAAAACTTATTTAAATTGTATTTACAATGAAAACTGAAATAAATTACAAATATTCTTGTGTTTACATGGAATGAGAGATTTTTAGAGAAATTTAACAAAAACAATTAAAAATTGTTTTAATCACGTCAAAATTCATTATTATAATAAAGATTAACTTTATTGTTTTAATATGTAATAGTTTTATATAAAAAGAAGAAATTTTTTACCTTTGGTTTTAGTAATTTAATGTTTTTGTTGCGGCTGAGGGGGAAATAAAGTAGAAAAAGCTCTATTTATAGTAAAACCCTTTCTCCTAGAGTCCAAAAGTATTCTAGTAGAAGTTTACTGATGGTATCAACTGGAATTGATCAGTGTTTTAAGTTTTAATTATGATGAAATAATAGGATTGGAATAAGCCTAAACTTTGTGGATTTTATTAATATTATTCATAATATAATAGTATTCACCAGGTTTATCACTTATATGATGGTTGAACTTAAAACAAGACTATGGTGAGTTATCATAAGTGATCAATTTTAAGCTTAAGCTTTGATAATTAATAACTTTCAGGTTACACACATTAAATCCATTAAGGGACTTAATTCTGATAGATTGGAATGTCATTATCAACAATTGGAGGTAATTTCATTCAATCATCAAAACTCTATTTTTGATGATTTTACTTGTAGCTCATCTTTTCGGTTGAAATTTACTGTTTTAAACTTCAAACCATAATTTCAGGTGTTTTGACCTTCAATATGATAATAAAAAATGCATAATAATTCACTTATGAGCTTTGAGAACCTGAATATCCAATTATTGTCAAGTTTTGACTACTTTCACAACTAAGTGGTAAACAGCTATAGCAATTTTATTTAATAAACCCTTAAAAGCTATAAAATTCTTTATATCTTGTCAAATAAAGCTCATATATTTATTCTTAAACTAATTAAGTGTAAACTTTATTTTTGGTTCAACTCTCTATCATGTATATTTCAAGAGATATAGGCTTAAAACCATGAATATATGTGCTGATCCTCAAAATGCATATATTCAGGTTATTTCCTTAAGTATTGAATTTAAACATATTTAATAAAAGTTTTGTAGGTGTAGTTTTCCATGGGAGATTCAATGGTGGGATTTTTTTCACATGTTGTTTCATTGGTTTATGATATAAACAAGAATTTATGCTTTTCTAAGGCATTTTTGCTTATTACATAGTAAGTATTATCTTTACAGATATGAAATAAAAACGTTATATGTGTATTTTACCCTGAGGAATCCAATAATATTATTCATTTCACATTTTTGCTCATTAGCTTATGAGGTAATCAATAATTTATGCCTATTTATGGCATTTTTACCTATGTCAAGATAATATCTTTAATTCTTATTATTAGAATAATTATTATAAGGTTATTTTGTGACCTTTTTTTGTATGTTTTCATATCTCAAAGGTTTGGAATATATATAAGAATATCAAATTTATCAGAATATTAAGAAACAAAATAATTAAAGGTTTTCAAGAAGAGACATAATTGGATGAATTTTGAAACCTCACAAATATTTAACTTCAAAAGTCATACAGAAACCTGTATATATGGACTATTTAATATTTTTTCCATAAAATCTTTTTTTTATGATATATATTTTAATTTTCCTTATAGAATTTTATTTATTTACTTTGATGAAGTTTATCTTAGGTAACCTAACAAATATATAATATTAAATTCATACAGAATCAGCACAATTGATATTCTATGGCCCAACATTGGTCTTGAGAATGCTATTTTGTATGAACCAAATGACCATTCAATTTTTAATATTGGTTAGATCTAACAATAAAAAAGCTCAAAAAGTTATTTTAATAGTCCACAGAGAGGTTTTCTTCAGTTACTTCTAATACAATCCCGAAGTAATGTTTTTCAATTTATTTTGGAAGTTCAAAATGGTAAATTGACAAAAAAGAGAGCTATCAAGAAACAAATAATCAAAAAGATATTATGAATAATTAAATGGAATTCCAAAATTTTTGATTGGAAGAAATATCGACAATTCAAAAACCACTCTCACATTACTCTTCACAAAGAAAAATAGAGTAACTATAAAGCTTCAAGATTAGGTATGGAATATTGTATTTTGTTATTATTCATGATCTTAATTAAGGTTTTTAATGATCATATCCTTAGTGTGTATTCCTGAATTTAGGTGTGAATAAAAATTAAAATAAAGGAGATTCCAAGAATATATTATCATTGAATCTGGGTTATAGCCATAACCTGGAATAAGTGGTTCATTAAAGTGAGAAAATAATGAAATTGAATGAAACTGAAAGTTTTGACCTATTCTAGTAAAAAAAATCTTGAATATCCCTCTATTAAGATCAAAATCTTCCTTAGGAGAAGCTCTGAAACATAAAAAGGCATCCTCTTCATTATATCTCACCCAGGATTCAAATTATAATCTAAAACTTAGACTAAAGATTTCTCAAAGCTTATATTGATAGATCAATTAAGGTAGTATTAAGACAAAGGTATAATATCTTAATCAATATTATTATTTCCATTTTATCTCCAAAATAATTTTTACTTATAATTTTATGTATAAAATTTTATTCCTATGTAGAATAGTAAAGTAATATTCAAAAATCTGTCTTCAATATATCAATTACTATTTTTGTATTTAAGCTATTCTAATTCATAATACATTTCTGAATTATTGGTAATTATGTCTCCAATTCTTACTATTTCTCTGTTTTTTGAAAACATTTAAATTATTTTGGTAGTGCAACTGTGATTTATATATATTAATTATTCTCATATCAATATATATATATATCATCATTAGAATTAATTATAATGTTTCATTATATTTCTTATTATTTCTATATTGCTAATATATACATTTATTTTAAGTATTATAATTAAAAATAAAATTATAGCTTTTTTGTATTTAACTGAAACACTCGTAAGGAAATTAAAAGTAAATTATGATAAAAATGATATATATGTACATTTTTTCATATTAACACCTTACAAAATCAAAGTGATGTTTTTGTTATATGTAAGCTTAACTTAAAAAACTGAAATATATGCTTAGAAGTCCACTCTAGCTCTATTTTATCAAAAGAAACTAAAATAATTAAAAAAGAATAATACTTGTAAAAATATTATATTTATTGATTATCATTAACTGAAATTGTTTTATAAAATTGACTTTTTACCTGAGAATTACTAATAAAATAAATTTCAAGTCAATAATTTTCCAAAAAAAAAGATGAATAGCTTGAATAACTAGGCTATCAGATTAATTATTTTGATTTATCTTCAGGTTTTATATTAAGAAGTTTTTTTTGGAAATAAGGAAATAATTCTCACAAAAAAAAAGCCTATGAGTAGTTTCAGTTGAATTCTAGGTTTGGGTCTGAGTAGGAGAATACTAGGAGAAGTCATGAGATTATTGCTGGAATCTTTAGTGTTCATGAATATAATCTTCACCTGAAAGAAATCAGAAAAATACCTTCTGAAATAGATATAAATCTATATATGTTCTTAAATTACTTTTGATAGTATCATTTTTGAAAATAATCAACCACATCTTAATTGTGAATACATCCTTTCATTTTTTGAAATTTGATAAATTCTTTTTTTAAAGAATAACTTTGAGGCCCTGTTTAAAATCTAGTTTCAAGAAAGGTTTTTGATTTTTTTGCAGTTATTTTGTATTTAAAAATTCTTATAATCTTGATTTATGATCAATTTTATTTCTCTTCACTTGAGTTTCAAGATCTCAAAAGAAATTTTCGCATTTCCACATATTGCTACACTTTTAAATTTAATACTTCACTTATTTCCAATTTCCTTTAAAAGTGTAAGGTGTGGATATGAAACTTTGATTAAAAATCAAGTACTTTTCCTGTCCTCAAAATTTGTATAAGGTAAAAATCAATTAAAAATAGTAAGAAATATTATTTTTAAGAGAAAACACGCCAATTTTATTGCTTATAACTTTATTAGTATAAAACAATAATATTATAAAAATTTATTGTTTTACCAACAATAAAAATTTATCCAAAAAATACTCTTCAAGAGATATTTTAAGGCTACAAAAGAAATTTCTTCAAGAGCAATTTCAATTGGAATTAATTAAGCAAAGAACTGCAAGCAATTAATTTAAGAACAAAGTATTTAAAAAGAATATTAAAGAGAAAACACGCCCACAAGTGACCAGAGTGAATTTGGAAACAAAGTGACAAAGTTTACAGTGATGAAAGATGCTTTGATTCACTTTTGGGGTGGTTCCGGGGTAAAAATGATTATAAGAGTTACAAACAATGATTATAATGATTTTTTCACGTGGTTAAAAGGATTAAAATGATTTAAAAATGGTGGTTGGAATCTTTTATTGATTTGTTTCACAGTGTTTAAACTAATTAATAAAAGGAAAAGATTCTAACATGAAGAGAAAAGTGGGGCAAAGAAGACATTCTGTTATAGCCATCAATTTTCTTACTCCAAAAGTAAAATTTACTCTTGTCAGTCGTGAAAAACAGTCTGACAACAGAAAAGCCAATTATGGCATCATTGGACCCTGGTTTGGACCAAAAAAGTGTGAGCCTTGAGGTATATTTTACATACCCAAATAGGCCACAATTATCTTAAAAAGAAATTTTGGATTATGAACAACTCATAAGTCATGCATATATCCAAAATTCATCATTTTCAATTGCAGAAAAGATGAATAACCTTTTATTGAGTAAGTAAATCCATGGATTTAAGACCAGATTTGAATTCTAACCAAAAATTCACCTAGGGTAGCCCCATAGAGTGAATAAGCTCAATTTAAGTATTTGAGGTGGTAAAATGGAAAATACTTCAATACCACATCATTAATACCACATAAAAGATCTGTGAAAATTTTTGTTTTTCTTTATTTTAAGCCAAAATAATGGGAAAGTGAGAAATCCCATGTTACATATACACTAAGAATAGTGTTATGCATGTTTTGAGCACTTAATATCATGGTATTCTTACATGGACTTTTGGTACACCCATAGTGGATATCTCACTTTAAGCTTAATTCTCTATTTTTACGTGAAAAATAAGTAAGGGGGACAAAAGACATCAAAGAGAGCCAGGGTACCCAACTTCTGAGGCCTCAGAGGCGTGGATAGCCCCAGAGCATGGATCCATGGCTCATCTTGGCCCAATCGGTAAACTTAAACTCTTTGGGAACTTGGTTACCAAGTTACACCTACTGTAATCATAAGAAAATAGCAAATAACCTGCTATTTTGACGTGCCAAGGAGGTAATGAGCTACTTAGACTCCTGTAACCACGTCAATTCTTGATGACTTTCCATTACTAGACCCTAAAAGAGTAATTAAAACCCTTTTGGGACATATATTCATTGATTTACCTCATAGCAACCAGCAAAATACTGCTATTTGCAATTCTACGTAGAAATGAGGTATAGACTTCAAAAATTCATTAAAAATACAATTCTTAATGAATCCTTCTGAAGATTTCATGACTGATAGAGAACTGTATTATCTATAGTACAACCAAAAAGAATTATGGTTTTACTAGTAAAATTAAAGGTTTTACTTACAGTCCATTTTTGACCATTCTACGTGGAGCACTGAATCTTCAAAAATTCACAGTAATTACAACCTGTGATGAAATTGGCAATAAAATTGATAACTTTGAGAAATCAATTATTATCTTAAAATAAAAGAAGATTTACAGATGTTACTCCTTTTATTCTTAACCGTATTGGGGTTGGTAGTCACATAAAAGTATCAATTGAGTAATTATGATAATCTTACGTGACAACTGATGATTCAATCAATAATCCAAAAGGGTTTATTGTTTTCTCAGTCATTGGTTTTTCAGTTTGCTCCATGGCACGCCTCTGTGAGCTGTTGTTGACTTAAAAGAGGCCTCCTCTTGCTGTTTTTTCCAAGAATCATCTTATCAATTTATTAAATCATTATTACCAACAAGTAAGTATTAGCTACAGCTATTCTTAAGTATTTTAAATCTTTCAGAATCAACCAGAAAGACGTGAAATCATAGAATCCAACTATATATTGTTGTAATACTGTTATAAATCCTTTTGATCCCTTAAATCCACAATTCCACATCAAATTTCTCTACTTTTATCTATCAATAAGTTCTTTGGAGTATTAGTGAGTCATTCATCTTTAATTCTTAAAGTTTTTCTCTAGTAATAGTTTTCTTCAAGAATTATCTTTATAATTATTCTTGTAAAAGATAATTATAAATTAAAATAATTTTATTATTTTAATAAAAGAAGTTTTTATTATTAAATTCTTCTTGTAATTGATTCTTGTAGACAATTACTGCTCACTGTTATAATCACTAGTAGTGTATAACAAGTGAAGGAAATAATTTTATAATTATTTAATTGTGGTTATAACAATTTTTATTATTATATTTCATAAGAACAGACATAGTACTGTTGATTAATAGTAATATTATCATCAGTTTCATAGTCAAATCTTACAAAAAGGGCGGGTTTAAGCCATTTTTAGCCATTTTAGACCCTTAAATCAGCCATTACTATAGCAATACCTGCTCTAGAGACTTCAAAACAAGTCAGAATGTGTGTAAGAGGTGTAGAAACCAGTTAAAACTGTTTTTACTATGATTGTTTTATCTTAAGGGTAGTTTTACCCTCTTGGCAACAGCTAAAACTACCCCAGTTGGTGTAAGATTTGACTATGAAGCCGATGATAATATTACTATTAATCAACAGTACTATGTCTGTTCTTATGAAATATAATAATAAAGAAATTATTATAACCACAATTAAATAATTATAAAATTATTTCTTTCACGTGTTATACACTACTAGTGATTATAACAGTGAGCAGTAATTGTCTACAAGAATCAATTACAAGAAGAATTTAATAATAAAAACTTCTTTTATTAAAATAATAAATTGTTTTAATATATAATTATCTTTTACAAGAATAATTATAAAGATAATTCTTGAAGAAAACTATTACTAGAGAAAAACTTGAAGAATTAAAGATAAATGACTCACTAATACTCCAAAGAACTTATTGATAGATAAAAGTAGAGAAATTTGACGTAGAATTGTGGATTTAAGGGATCAAAAGGATTTATAAAAGTATTACAACAATATATAGTTGGATTCTATGATTTCACGTCTTTCTGGTTGATTCTGAAAGATTTAAAACACTTAAGAATAGCTTTAACTAATACTTACTTGTTGGTGATAATGATTTAATAAATTGATAAGATGATTCTTAGAAAAAACAGCAAGAGGAGGCCTCTTTTAAGTCAACAACAGCTCACAGAGGCGTACCATGGAGCAAACTGAAAAACCAGTGAGTGAGAAAACAATAAACCTTTTTGGATTATTGATTGCATCATCAGTTGTCACGTAAGATTATCATAATTACTTAATTTGATGCTTTTACGTGACTACCAACCCCAATATGGATAAGAATAAAAGGAGTAACACTTGTAAATCTTCTTTTATTCTAAAATAATCATTGATTTCTCAAAGTTATCAATGTTATTGCCAATTTCATCACAGGTTGTAATTACTGTGAATTTTTGAAGATTCAGTGTTTCATGTAGAATAACCAAAAATGGACTGTAAGTAAAACTTTTAATTTTACTAGTAAAACTGTAATTCTTTTTGGTTGTACCATAGATAATACAGTTCTCCTTTAGTCCTGAAACTTTCAGCAGGATTCATGAAGAATTGTATTCTTAATGAATTTTTGAAGTTTTTACCTCATTTCTACGTAGAATTGCAAATAGCAGTGTTTTGCTGGTTGCTATGAGGTAAATCAATGAATATGGGTCCCAAAAGGGTTTTAATTACTCTTTTGGGGTTTATTCATGGAAAGTCATTAGTAATTGACATGGTTACAGGAGTGTAAGTAGCTCATTACCTCCTTGGCACGTCAAAATGGCAGGTTATTTGTTATTTCCTGGTGTTTTATAGTAGTTGTAACTTGGTAACCAAGTTCCCAAAGAGTTTTAGTTTACCAATTGGGCCAAGATGAGCCATGGATCCATGCTCTGGAGCTATCCACGCCTCTGAGGCCTCAGAAGTTGGGTACCCTGGCTCTCTTTGATGTCTTTTGTCCCCCTTACTTATTTTTCACGTAAAAATAGAGAATTAAGCTTAAAGTGAGATATCCACTATGGGTGTACCAAAAGTCCATGTAAGAATACCATGATATTAAGTGCTCAAAACATGCATAACACTATTCTTAGTGTATATGTAACATGGGATTTCTCACTTTCCCATTATTTTGGCTTAAAATAAAGAAAAACAAAAATTTTCACAGATCTTTTATGTGGTATTAATGATGTGGTATTGAAGTATTTTCCATTTTACCACCTCAAATACTTAAATTGAGCTTATTCACTCTATGGGGCTACCCTAGGTGAATTTTTGGTTAGAATTCAAATCTGGTCTTAAATCCATGGATTTACTTACTCAATAAAAGGTTATTCATCTTTTCTGAAATTGAAAATGATGAATTTTTGATATATGCATGACTTATGAGTTGTGCATAATTCAAAATTTCTTTTTAAGATAATTGTGGCCTATTTGGGTATGTAAAATAAACCTCAAGGCTCACATTCCCTCCCACCAAAAAATAAAATTGTACTACAATTTTATTAGTGATAAAAGAATACGGCCCCAAAGGGGGTTAATGTCCACTGTCCAACCTCTTCACATTACTCAGATCAAGTAATTTAAAGCACATTTATAGACATATTCAGGCTTGTGGCCTTCTTTCATGTCTAAATCTTCTCAAGAGTTTATCTGAGTCAGGTATTTCTGATTCTGCCATCCATTCATCTTCATGTACTGGATTTCTATATCTGACAAGATATTCTCTTTGATTTTTACCCCTAAGTCTCCTTTCTTTAATGACTTTCTTTATCTTTTTGTCTTCATTCTGTTCCACAGGTGGTACAGTTAAAGGAGTTGGGTTTCTTAAAGGAAACAATTCTTTATCAGCTGGTTGATAAGGTTTTAACAAGCTGACTGGAAATGTGGGGTGTTTATTTTCCAATTCACCACTCAATTCCACCTGAACTGCATTGGTTCCATGTAAGGCAACAATAACAAAAGGTCCTACATAAGAATCTTTAAGTTTCTTTGGGCCTTTGATATTATTAAAATTCAAGGTTGAAACTAAAACTAAGTCCCCTACTTTGAAGTCTGGTACTTTATGACTCTTGTCCCACTTCTGTTTTGCATAATCAAAGGCATCATCCATACTTTGTTTTGCATGATGTTTTACTTTATCAAGCATTATCTTGAAGCTGGAACCTGTAGGATGAATGTCAATCAAGTCTTTCCTCAGTGTGTCTGCTGGGAGTCTTGGATTCCATCCTTTCTCTAACATAGCAGGAGTTTGTCCTGTGGAAGAATGGACTGATGTCTTGTATGCCAATTCTAATGCAGGTATCAGAGTGCACCAGTCATGGGTAAAGCCATCTGAGTCTTTGAATTCTAATCCATAAGCACAGAATCTCCTGATCATGTCTTCTAAAGTTTGAATCATCCTCTCTGCTAGCCCATCTGTTTGAGGGTGATATGCTGTAGAGAATGATAACTTAGTCCCAAACAATCTATGAAGATTGGTCCAAAGTGCAGATGTGAATTTGGGATCTCTGTCACTTATGATATTCTTAAATAATCCTGTATTAGAAATAACTCTACTCCATAAAAGAAGAGCTGTATCCATAGCAGTGTCATCTTTATGACATGGTAAGAATGTGGGAGTTTTGCTATATCTGTCTACAATGACTAAGCAAGCATTATACCTTTTGTCACCACTTGGAGGAAGTGCTGTGACCCAATCCATGTGAACAATTTCCCAAGGGGATTTTGGCTCTTGAATATGGATCATCAATCCAAATTTCTTGCCTGTACTCCTGTTTGCTTTTTGGCATCTATCACAGGTATGGCAATATTCAATGGTTTCTTTTCTCCAAGATGGCCACCATGCACAGTTCTTCACTTTCTCAAGTGTTCTGTCTTCTTATAGGTGTCCAGAGTAAATGCTATCATGGCATTCATGAAGAATGGTATTGATACGCAATCTACTACACAGTGTCATCACACAAGAATGTTTTGTTCTATGGTAAATAATCCCATCAAACAAGTGAAATCTGCCTTCAGAATAGGAATTTTTCCAAACTTCATCTAGTGCATTAACCAAAGATGTGTCTTTGCAGTCTTTATCCAATAAAGAAGTCAAGATATGGCAATTCTTGTCTTGTTTATAAGACTCTCTGACCTCTTCAAAGAATTCAGTCCCAATATCAGTTATGTTAATTCCTTCAATTGGAATCTGTGGTTCAGCTTCCAAAGGTACATAAGCTGGGTTATCAGGAGTGTTGGCTAAAGCCCATCTACTAAGTCCATCAGCATTTTTGTGAATGTTTCCTGCTTTATGAACTATAGTCATGTTTCCTCTATATTCTTGAATGGCTATTTGCCATCTCAACATATGTCTGTTGGGAGTTTTCATGTTAAGAAGTGACTTTACAGCATTACAGTCAGTTATCACTTCAAAAACACTGCCATCAAGGTAATAGTGTAATTTCTCAAGTGCCCATACCAAACATAAGCACTCCATTTGGCTTGCACCATATCTGGCTTCTGTTGGTTTGATTTGTCTCGAGATATAACAAACTGGTCCTTCTGTAGGTTTGTCATCAATAATTTGGACTTGATGTAGGGCTGCCCCTAATCCATCTCCACATGCATCAATGTACAATTTAAAAGGAATATTCCAGTCAGGCATGAGGAGTAAAGGTGCTTCTGTAAGGGCTTTCTTTATCTTCTCATAAGCTTTAATTCTTTCCTGTGTCATCTCAAAAAAGTCTGTTGATCACAGATTCTATAGAGTGACTTGGCTAGAATTGCAAAATCTTTCAAGTGTTGCCTATAGTAACTAGCAAATCCAAGAAAAGACATCATTTCTTTTTTATTCTGGGGTATTGGCTTAAGTTACACTGCTGCCACTTTATTCTTGTCAATACCCAAGCTCAAACCAGAAACAACATGTCCGAATGCTTTGAGTTCTTCAAAACCAAAATTGCATTTCTCAAGTGAAATTTTCATGTTCACTTCTGCAACTTTATGAAGTACTCTTGCAAGTCTTTCAAGGTGCAAAGACCATGAGTCAGAACATATAACAATATCATCAATATAAATGATAAGCCATCCTTCAGAAACTTCTGTGGGGAAGATGGTATTCATCATTCTTTGATAATGAGATGGAGCATTTTTAATGCCAAATGGCATTCTAAGATACTCATAAAGACCACAGTGAGTGATAATTCTAAGTAATTTCCTAGCTTTAGGCGTCAAAACATTTTGATGGAAGCCTTTTAATGCATCCATTGATGTTATATACTTGTGAGCCTTTGAGATATGACCACATACCCAATAAGGTCACAAAAGGATTAAGAATAATTATACCTTTAATATAATTATACTAAAATTACTTAGAATAATTATACATTAAAATTAATTACTTAAATATACAAAAAATACCATAAATTGGCACAAGAATTGGTTTAACTTAAAAACCAATGAATAAACATGTAAAATAAATTATACCATTGGATTCCTCATGGAAAAATAAACATATACCATTTTTATGGCATATCTGTAAAATCAATATTTAATGAATTATAAGGTATAATACCTTATAAAAACCATAAAATACTATTTATCTCAGAAACCAATGAGACAACATGTGAAATAAATTGTATCAGTGGATTCCCCACGAAAATCCACACATAAAACAATTAATAAGCTAATTCTCAAAATCAATACTTAAGGAATTATCCTGAATATATGCACTTTTTTGGTCAACGCATATATTCAAGGATCATAGCTAATATCTTCTAAACTATACATGATAGAATGATGAACCAAAAATAAAGTCACCACGTAATTACTGTAAGAACACAGATATGAACTTTATTTTACAAATTCTAAACAAGGTTAAAACCTATGATGAAATATTGATAAAAATCAACAGAGCTGTTGACCACTTTGTTGTGAAAGTGGTCCAAACTTAAAAAAAAGTATACATTTGGATTCTACTAGTTCATTCGTGAAGAATGATGTAATTTGTATTATTAAATTCAGGGTATAACCCTCTGAAATCAAGGTTTGAAGTTTAAAATAGTGAATTTCGACAGAAAAGATGAGTTACAAGAAAAATCATCAAAATTAGAGTTTTGATGATGTAATGATAAGCTCTTGGCAGCATAATGAGGTTATGCCAGGCTATCAGAATTCACTCTCTGAATTGCTGTAGCGTGTAAATCTTAAAAGTTATTGAAGATCAAAGCTTGAGCTTAAATTGAGCAGTTATGATCACCTACTGTAACCTTAAATTAAGTTTAACAGTCATAAGAGTGATAATATTGGTGAATACTATTAGTTTATGATTAAAACTAAAAAATCCACGAAATTTGGGGTTCTGCCAAGCCTCTGATGTCATCAAACTTAAAGTTACAGTGATAACTTTAAATAATGGTGCAATAATGATGTAAGATGGTTTGATCATGATGTAATCACCCTCAAACCTTAAAATATTGATCAATTCCAGTGGATATGATCAGTACACGTCTACTAGAAGCCTGTTGGACTCTAGGAGGGAGGTATTTACTATAAATAGAGCTCTTTTTACTCTATTTTCCCCTCAGACGCATCAAAAACATTAAATAAATTAAATAAAAGGTAATTTCTTTATTCTTTATATATAAATCTCTTATATTATTAAAGACCAAAGACCATCTTATTATTAATCACCACTTTTACGTGATTAAATCAATTTTTTAATTGTTTTTGTTATAAATCTCTCTATAAACTCATTTCCACGTAAAATCAAGAATTTTAGTAAAATTTCTTTATTTTTTATTGTAAATACAATTTGAAAAAGTTGTATTATATTCTTTTGGCGTTAAATATCTCAAAATTATTATCTTAAGTGTTAAAAGTAGGTTATTTCATCTTATTATAATAATTTCTCTCTTATTATTACTCTTAATAATTCTTATTTAATATAAATAGTATTTATATTAATATATAACTTTAATATTGGTAATATTATTGTTATTAATTGTTTTTTATTCATAAAAAACAATTTTTTACGCCTTTATTATTTGTTTGTAACAATAATAAAGAGCTTTATAATATATTAATTATTTTATATTAATATATTATTTTCAATATTATAATCTTATATAATATTAATTATATTATTGTATTTATTTAATAATATAATATTTTTACGCCATAATAATAATATTTCTTTATTATTATTATTATTTTAATCTTATTTATTTCAATTATAAGGACATTCAGAGTACAATAAGTAATAAATTAGTAATTTTTACTTATTGTTTCATAGTCAAACCTTACAATACTTGGCTTTAGACAATTGAGTCAAGTTTTCTTGGATTCTAGGGATTGGATACCTATCTGGAACTGTGTAGGTATTCAAAGCTCTAAAATCTCCAACCATTCTTGACTTATCATTATGCCATGCAATAATAACAGGTGTTTTCACTTCAACTTCCTCATTATGGCCTACTTTCCTTAGCACACCAAGTTGGATCAACTCTTGGATATGTTTTTCCAAGGCTTCTCTAGCTCTGGGACTGGCTGGATAAGCTGGTCTTCTAAGTACTGGAGGATATGGTCTATCAATATTAAGAGTAATATCAATTTCATGTCCTCTTATAGCACCTAATGGTTCATTATCAGATGCAAATGCATTATTGTATGTATATAATACATCAATAAGTTCATTCCTCATCTTTGGTGACAATGATGGATTAATTTGTGCTTCAACAAGTTGTTTAGACACAAATTCATCTTTGTAAGTATCTTTGACAGAAGATACTACAGATATTTGTTTTGGCATATTGGAGAAAGCAAATTTCTGCCTTTTGTTATCTCCAATTGTGAAATATCTGTCTTTATGGTTATTTATATCAATACCATAAATATTCAAGTAATCATTTCCAAGAATGATGTGCTGAGATGTGCAATCATCCATTAGTACAATCTCAGTTTTCATTCTTACACTTCCTGCTGGATGTGGGAATACAATATTAGTGTCCAATATGCCCAAGGGGTACATATTGTTACTGGCACTACTGAATTGTACACCTTCTATTGGTAATAGATGGTTTTTCCATTCAGGAAGTATAATTTGGAGATAATCTTTGCCAACACAAGTGCAAAATGCCCCTGTATCCAAATTTACTTTGGCTTCAATATCACTCATCAGAACTGATGTGATACAGGATGCTCCAGCAGTATAACCCTTTCCTCTAGCAGGTTTTGTTTTACACATTCTGGCATCTTGGATATTGATCAGGTTGCAGCAATCCTCACTGTACTGTGGCAAGTGGGTATGGACTTCTGTGACCTCAAAGAAAGCTGAAATGTTCTCAATGGGATAGTCCTCCACTGGTGTATCTTCAGAGACTGCAGAATCTTGATCAGACTCTTCTTTCTCTTCAGTACACTGAATTTCTTCAATGATTTGAACTTCATTGATCTTTGTCTTCTTAGGGCAAGTGTTGGCTAAATGTGAAGTACTTCCACATTTATGACACTTCAAGACAGGTCTTTCTGGTCTTCTTTCCTCTTTAGGAATCTTTGAGACTATTTTGGGCTCTATTGGGTTTCTTATCCAAGTCTTACCAATTCTTGTTCTGGTAATGATATCTTCCATAGCATTAATGTAGTCCTCTGTTGAACAGGGTTCCACACATCTGCTTTTGATAGCATGTTCCAGTTCTCCTCCACACTTTCTTAATATTTTCATATTAATCATAGTGTCAGACATATCTGGGTGTAAAGCAGATAATCTGTCTTTTTGTTTGAAGAACCAAGTAAGTGGTTTGTCTTTTTCTGAGTTAAAAATGGCACTTTCAAAAGCATTCTCCATTTTAAACCTCCAAGAATTATTGGCCCATTTAGTAATCACTTCAGATTTCCACCAAGACCAGTCATGTCTTCCATGATCTATTCTCATTTTGTAATACCATTTCTTTGCAGTCTTGGTAAACAAACAATGTAATTTCCCTACTATGATTTCATCAGGTATATTAAAGTCTTCTTGAAACATATCAATAGTCCTGATGAATTCAATATGGTTGTATTCTCCTTCACCAGAGAATGTTGGCCATTCTTATAATTTTGGAATATCCTTTGCGGAAATAACATTTTCTCCTAAGAATGCAGTCAAACTCTCCTTAACAGAAAGTTTTTCTTCAGTCAAAGGTGTAGAATGTCTTGGAATATGTGGTTCATGATTCTTATGAATTTGCTCCACACTTGCAATTATATCATTCTTTAATTTCTGCCTCTCACTGTCACTTTTTTCTAAATGTATAGCAAATTGATTGGTGTTCTTAGCTATTTGTAAGACATGGTCTTCAAGAGTTTTAAGTCTATCATTTACTTTAAAAATGGAAGGATCCTCTGTGTCATTATTTTGACATTGGTTCTCAGTTCTATCACAAGCATTACTAATTGACTCAAGGGTGACAGTTGTCAATTGATGCCATTCAGAATGTTGCTTGTCGCTTTTCTTTAAATCATTGATGTCTAATGTAATTTGCTTCAACTTTGACTCAAGTTTGCCAATTTCTACACTAATACTTCTATGTTCATCATTTATTTGCGTGGAAAAGTCCTGTTCATCCTTTCCTGCTCCTTGGCTGTGAACTCCATAAGAGTTCTGGCCATATTGAAGACACTGTCCACTGCTGAAGGCTCCAATCTGGGGATCCTGTACCCTTGTGGGTAAGGTCTGTGCCAATTGGCTTTGCCTTTGCCCTTGCCTTGATGGTTCTTGGGACCTCTCTGTTTCTTTTGAGGTCCTTTGGGCTTGTCCTTGGATGCTTCTGGAGCTGGTTTGGATCTGGTAGATGCCACTGGTGCCTCTGTCTCCAAAGTTGGAGTCATTTCCAACTCTTTCTTCTGGTCTATGGATAAAAGGCTCTGGTTCTTCAACCCATTCTTTATCTTTTTGACCTTGTCTTTGCAAGACAGGGGGCTCCAACCTCCTAAGAGTTCTATGGTCTTCTCCTGACCCAGAAAGCTCTTGATGTACAAGTAGGAGTTCATGGCCCCCTGCCAAAGGCTTGGGCAGATTTCCCACTCCTCTTCTTTGGCTGCTCTGAACCAATTTTTGTACTGGCTCTGATATATTTCTATTGCTGCCACTTGAAAATGGTTCAGCCCTGGAAATATTATCATAAATTAGTTCAGGCTCAGAATTTACGTCCAAATCTGTTGGTACAGACCTTGGGGAATGGGGGGCAACTCTGGCATCCTCCAAATGTGTGTTTCTTGTGGAAGACTTGGCACTTCTGGATTTGGTCTTGCCTCTTCCTTGTCCACATCCATCTGGTTGGACTGAATATTTGCTTTCATTTCTGGTATGCACCATTTTCACGTCAATTTAAAGATAAAAGGTGAAAATATAAGATAAAATACACACCTTTTGGTGGTAATTCAGCTTTTTCTGAGTTGAATAAGGTGCCTCTTTTAGCAATCTGCACCTCAATACTGTCTTCAGATTCTGCTTCTGAAGATTCTGGACTAGTAATATATCTTTTACTGAGTCTGTTGCCAGCTGCACAGTATTTGATTAAAGACACTAGAAAAATTATAAAAGAGAAAAATTATTTTTTATACTTTTTAAAATATTTTTTACAGATTTTTTATAAGTTTTATATTTTTTAATATTGAAAAAATTATTCTTTTTAAAGAAAAAAAAATTAAAATTTAAGATTTTGAATGAAAATTAATTCAGAGTAACTCAAAGAATAATTTTATAAGTTTTTGGATGTGAAAAAGTCACGTGTAAAAACAATATAAAATTAAACCAAATTCCTCAATGAAAAAGATTTTAAAACAATTTCAAAAATAAAAATATTTTAACTTCAAATTGAAAGAAAAGAAATAATTAAATTAATATATTTTAGAGCTTAAAAATATATTAATTAAGGGTACAAGGTTCAAAAAACACGGCCAGGCCCCCAAATGTAAGATTTGACTATGAAACTGATGATAATATTACTATTAATCAACAGTACTATGTCAGTTCTTATGAAATATAATAATAAAGAAATTATTATAACCACAATTAAATAATTATAAAATTACTTCTTTCACGTGTTATACACTACTAGTGATTATAACAGTGAGCAGTAATTGTCTACAAGAATCAATTACAAGAAGACTTTAATAATAAAAACTTCTTTTATTAAAATAATAAATTATTTTAATATATAATTATCTTTTACAAGAATAATTATAAAGATAATTCTTGAAGAAAACTATTACTAGAGAAAGACTTTAAGAATTAAAGATAAATGACTCACTAATACTCCAAAGAACTTATTGATAGATAAAAGTAGAGAAATTTGACGTAGAATTGTGGATTTAAGGGATCAAAAGGATTTATAACAGTATTACAACAATATATAGTTGGATTCTATGATTTCACGTCTTTCTGGTTGATTCTGAAAGATTTAAAATACTTAAGAATAGCTGTAGCTAATACTTACTTGTTGGTAATAATGATTTAATAAATTGATAAGATGATTCTTAGAAAAAACAGCAAGAGGAGGCCTCTTTTAAGTCAACAACAGCTCACAGAGGCGTACCATGGAGCAAACTGAAAAACCAGTGAGTGAGAAAACAATAAACCTTTTTGGATTATTGATTGCATCATCAGTTGTCACATAAGATTATCATAATTACTTAATTTGATGCTTTTACGTGACTACCAACCCCAATATGGTTAAGAATAAAAGGAGTAACACTTGTAAATCTTCTTTTATTCTAAAATAATCATTGATTTCTCAAAGTTATCAATGTTATTGCCAATTTCATCACAGGTTGTAATTACTGTGAATTTTTGAAGATTCAGTGTTTCACGTAGAATAACCAAAAATCGACTGTAAGTAAAACTTTTAATTTTACTAGTAAAACTGTAATTCTTTTTGATTTTACCATAGATAATACAGCTCTCCTTTAGTCCTGAAAGTTTCAGAAGGATTAATTAAGAATTGTATTTTTAATGAATTTTTGAAGTTTTTACCTCATTTCTACGTAGAATTGCAAATAGCAGTGTTTTGCTGGTTGCTATGAGGTAAATCAATGAATATGGGTCCCAAAAGGGTTTTAATTACTCTTTTGGGGTTTATCCATGGAAAGTCATTAGTAATTGACATGGTTACAGGAGTGTAAGTAGCTCATTACCTCCTTGGCACGTCAAAATAGCAGGTTATTTGTTATTTCCTGGTGTTTTACAGTAGTTGTAACTTGGTAACCAAGTTCCCAAAGAGTTTTAGTTTACCAATTGGGCCAAGATGAGCCATGGATCCATGCTCTGGAGCTCTCCACACCTCTGAGGCCTCAGAAGTTGGGTACCCTGGCTCTCTTTGATGTCTTTTGTCCCCCTTGCCTATTTTTTACGTCAAAATAGTAATTTAAGCTGCAAGTGAGATATCCACTATGGGTGTACCAAAAGTCCATGTAAGAATACCATGATATTAAGTGCTCAAAACATGCATAACACTATTCTTAGTGTATATGTAACATGGGATTTCTCACTTTCCCATTATTTTGGCTAAAAATCAAGAAAAACAAAAATTTTCACAGATCTTTTATGTGGTATTGAAGTATTTTCCATTTTACCACCTCAAATACTTAAATTGAGCTTATTCACTCTATGGAGCTACCCTAGGTGGATTTTTGTGTAGAATCCAAATCTGGTCTTAAATCCATGGATTTACTTACTCAATAAAAAGTTATTCATCTTTTCTGAAATTGAAAATGATGAATTTTTGATATATGCATGACTTATGAGTTGTGCATAATTCAAAATTTCTTTTTAAGATAATTGTGGCCTATTTGGGTATGTAAAATATACCTCAAGGCTCACAGTTGGTATCAAAACCTCATCATCAATTGAGTCCACAGACCCTGTAACTCAATTCCAGGCCAAAAGTGATGAACTTTTGGGTGAATTTTGACATCCCACGCCTGTCAGCAAGGATTTTGGGGGTCTGGCTCCCCCTTAGAGCTAGAGTTCCTTTCTCCCCCAATTTTAATCTTTCCAATTTATTTTTTCCTTTGATTCCTCATCATGTATTATACTTATAATTTACATATAAAATTCAATTGAATTGTACAGTACAATACAGTAATAATTGACACCTCATATGTAAATCAAAGTTCACTTATGTAATACAAGCGCACATTTTGACATTTCAATTGAATTCAATTGAAAATACTTCAATTCCTCATAACTTCTAAACTAAACACAACACCTCAATTTTAACACAAAAATTGATGGTTGACACCACATGTGGTGTGAATTAAATTAGAGTTTTGAGGATTTTCAACTTTTGTATTGAAAATAGTAAAAACTTAATTTAAGCTTATTTAGAGTTGAGTTACAAAAATTTCACCCAGAGGTGACCCCACCTAATTTTTTATGAGGGATCAAATGGTGAAATAATTTTTATATGTTTATTTATTGGATAAAAAGCTATAATAATTTTTATTTAACTTTTTTCCAAATCTATTTAGTTTTTTACAATTTTATTAAAAATTCATTTTTACTTTAATTTTTTCAAGTATAAATGTAATTTTACAATTTCAAAATTATAATGTAATTTTATTTTTAAATTGTAATTAAATTTTTAATTGTGAATATAATTTTATATTTTATATTTTAATTTTCATTTTAATAATATAAATAAATTTATTTTATTCTTATTTATATGTTAATTTTGTATTTGTGGTCTTTTGGGTATATGAAATTACCTCTAAGGCTCACAAAAAGCCTCAGAAGAATTATTTGATATATTTTATTTTCTTCTTTAAATCATGTAAAATCCAACTCCTTAGCTCCAATGATTTCAAAATTAATATTTATGTAGGATAACCCATCATTAAGAAACTGTAAAACATAAAAAAATCGAAGATATTGATTGTGATAATTCTACTAAATATACACATGAGGAAGAAATATTTATGATAGAATTAATGCTGAATAGAGCCATATACAGTAATTGGCACATCATCTACCTCAAAAGGAGAGTTAGAGAAAAAAAAAATAATTTTGTTGACAAGAGGCAGAAAATATTCACTAAGATTTCTAATCAAGCTAATATTTAATTTTTTAATTAAATTCCATTAGGAATTACTTGATTCAATGGTCATTTAATTACAAGAAACATCAAGATTTGAAGGAAATTTATCCACTAGGGTTTAATAGCTCCGTAAAAGGATATAACGCCTTCATTACCACGTTCATAATAGTCTTTTAGTAAGTTTTTTCAGAAATTCTGTCCCATTCATTTTTTAGATCAGAAAGGATTTCTCTGGCACAGCAGGTGGGAGAGGTCTGTTTGCTCAATTGGAGAATAATAATTAAACATATGAATTTACTTCCTTCGTTATGAAATTTAAAGTACTAATTTATAATTATCCAGTTCAGGTTTATAGATGTTTGAAAGATCTTAACATGAATAACTCTTAATTTAATGAAACTGGATTGAATTCATGAAATTCAGCAGGCATCAAGAGAAACCAAGGTGTCATAGAGAATAAAGATAGGCAGTCAAACATATGTTATGAGGAAATAAATTGGGAATTCCATTTAAATAGTGAAGTGTACCCATTTCAAATGAGAGATTCCATCTCTTATGACTCCAAAGTTGAGCGAACCTCAACATGCTTTCATAAGTCCTATGAAATCTCACTACAATTTAAAGCGCAAAGCTAAATGAAAAGCCTTGATTCCTTAACCTGAAGTTCAGATTTCAGCAGGCCATTGGGATCCATCACATGGGGTTTATAGAAAAACTTGAATAACTATCTTTACACTGTAATAGATCTTCTAATCTTTATGATTAAAAAAAACCAGGAACATTATTTTCTCCAAGGAGAGAGATTTGTCAAAATATTTTACTTAAAATTTGGAAGATATGTGGAGTACCAAATTATGTAGTAATGTATAACATTGGATAATAGAAATGAAAATGAATTTACCATATTATTATTATTGCTTTATCAGGTCAAATAAGTAGTGCTCTTCCTGGTGGATTTTGCGCACTATAGAAGAAATTGAATATCATTTTTGGGTACATTTAACATTGATAAAAAGCCTCAAAATTCTGAAAGGAAAATTCTATTAGAATAATTGTGTAAATAGATGTATTTTTCTTTAATTTTGTAACAATAAGTGTTTTGATACATATTTCAATCAAATTATTCTCTGACTTATCTATTTTTTTGTAGTTTTGAGAGAGATATTTTTCTGGAAAAGAAAACTGGAAAGAAAACACCAGCCACAATTGAATGTTTCTTTTCATCTTTAAAATTGTGTCCTCTAATTAGGCTATCATTGATAGTGAGTCTCTATTTTCAAATTTAACCCAAATATAAAAAATAAATCCTTTGTCTTTCAAGGTAAATTGAAGAATTTTGTACCATAGCTATATTTACACAACGAGACTGAGATGAGATTGAATGAAATGGATCAGATTTATACAGAATATATACCTCTTTAAAATTCACTAAATTTTCAACCCATTGTCAAAAGATGAACATGAAAATATTTTCAGCTTTATATGATTCATATTCTTCTTGCACTACCTCAATAGAGGATTTAATTAAGGCTTTCTGAATTACTCAAAAGTCTGTGAAAAAGTACCTATATTTGATAAAATATAGAATTGCTAAATCAAGTATTCCCACATATATCTGACTCGAGCTCCTCACTTGATTTCTTAGAAAATTCTGTGAATTCTTAGTGTCAAAAATTCTTTGTTACAATAAAAATTTCATAATACCTAAAGCATCTAGCTCCATAGCCAATAGAGGACAAATGCAATTGGTAAATTTCCTTACCTGTGATTGATCTCATTTCTTTCTTATTTTTATTAATAATGTAAAATATATTTATTTTCCATATTCATAGGCTTTCTACCAACATCCAAATTCATAATCTAAAATGTCAGAAGATCTAAAGTCTATTGGAAAATCACTAAATAAAAACATATCAAAAACTTCATCTCAATTACAACAAATGAAATTTTTCAACCCAAAATCTAAAATACAAAAGGCTGGCTCATGAGGAGAGACCTTTTAAAACTGTTTTGTACACCAAAAATGAACAATTCAAAACCTTAATTTCTTGATATGGGGTGGAACCCCTTGAATTGGAACCTAGATGCAATAAATTGTTGATGTTTTTCATAAATTATTACCTGTCTCATATACTATCAGCACCAAGAAATATTTTTATTTAATTTAACCAGCTATCTGGCCAATGGAACACCCATTACATTATATGTTAAGAAGAATAATTATAGAATCACCATGTTGCTTAGATTATGGCACTCAGCAGTTTTTTGAACTTTAATTTAAGAATAAAAGGCCATACTCCACCTTGAATCAAATTTTGAGATTTTTATGAAAAATCTTCCCTGGGTTTATTTCTTACTTGGTTTAGGATCATTCATGTAATAGTAGTCTTACCTGTATTTCATGTTAAAATTCTCTTGGGTCCCAATGTAAGGCTTGTCTATGAAACTATTGATAGTAGTAACAATATCAAGAGTACTATGATGGTCATCAGTAGAAAAATATAATATAATAATATATTATAACCACAAATATATATAATTATTGAAAATAATTGTATTTACAAAAAAAAAAATTGATTTTTATTAAATAATTTAATAATAATAAAATCTTAAGAAGTAAAATAAATTATAATTGTTATGTTATTGTTATAATCACTGGCAATTATAGCAATAAGAAGTGTAAATCTCTTAATGAGACAATTACACATGGAAAATATTAATATTTAACCACTTATAAATAGTATAAATATTATTCATAAAAGAATTATCACACATACTGTGCAGAAATAATTTTTATAGAAAAATTATATATAAAAAAACTAATAATAGATAAAAAAATATAGAACTTCAGAGAAAAACTTACTTATAATATATATTTAATACAACAAGGTAAATACAACAGTTATTATATTAAATAATGACTATAAGTTAAGAACACACCAAAAAATCAATATTTCAAAAATAAAACAAATTTTTAGAATAAGAATATGATTAAAAGAGTTTTTAAGAGGAATTTGTGGATTTTAAAATATATTATTGATGATTACAACAATAATCTGAACTCTATGATTTCAATTCTTTGATTTAATATTGATAAAGAATAAAATAACTTAAGAATTACCATAATAATAAGATTTTATATGCAATAAAACTTTACCTGTTTAAATGTCTGGTATGATTGGATTGATAATAAATGATGGACAAAAACAGTAATGAATAGACTCTTTTGATTTCTACAGATAATCTCTCATGATTAATAATGATATAGAGGGTGTTCTCATTTCAAAACTGAAAAACCGTGCTTAAAAATAAGGTTCTTAGCTTAAGATAACTTACTTTTAATTCCAATTTAAAGCTACCAGTGTTATTCGTAACTCCAAGTAACTTTAATCCTTTTTCGGGTTAATAATTCTAAGTTTAAATATGAGATAAGGTTCTTTATATTAAATTTAATAACATGAACAACTTAAAAATAGAGTTTCAAGCAAAAATATCTTAAACTGAATTTCTAAACAATTTTTAAAAAAATAATAATTTTCTTTAAGTATAATTAAAAGTGTCAATTTCCAGGATAATTACCAATAAAACCTGTTTATAAAAGATACTTAAAATCTTATTTATACACAGAAAACATTGAATTGTAAGCTGTGTGAAAGCTTCAGGAAAATCCATTAAGAATTGGATTTTCAATGAATTTTTGAAGTTATTACTTTTTTTCCACATAAAATAGCAATACATACTAAAATTTATCTTTTGATAAGTTTTTAATGATTTTAAATTTGATTTTTTAAACTTATTAAAGCTTTTTGAGCTTAATGAAGCTTTGGAAGTTCTCAAAACCTTAATTTCAAGCTTGCATATTGGGATTTACCCTTTGGCAGCTTGAAATTCTTGTCCAAATTGGGATAAATTTAGTTTAAACTTTAATGTTGGATCAAAGCCTAATCTTGAAGCTTAAATAAGGTTGAAAATCCTCCAATACAGGTGGACATCCTTAATTTAATCCTTGCAGATCCAAAAAGTTGGGTACACCAGCTCTATTTGGTCTTTTTCCTTTGTCCCACCTTTTTGTGTGGATTTTTCCCTTTTATTTATTTAAAGCCATACTATGGCCTTAAAACCTTTTAAATTGAGCACATGCAGGATTTATATCCTGTATGGCAAATCCTTAGCTAATTCAGTAAATATACACAACACCTTAATTTTAAATAAAATTTGGTATGTTTGCATAAACCTTATGCAACTTTAAATTTAACATTATTGAAGCTTAAATTTGACAATTTCCAAAAATGTCAAAAAATAGCAATTGTACTGTGAGATTCTTAAATCTTTTAATAACATAAGAAATAATCATTTTTGGGTATAACACCCTATGGGTGTACCCTAGGTTATTTTTGGTGTAGAATCCAAAAATGACATAATAATTATAACTTTGTTCATCCAAAAAAAGTTATACTTATTTTTTGTTATTTTTTATTTTAAATCCAATTGAAAATTTTTTTAAGGACTAAATAAACTGTATATAAAGTTATTTGTGGCCTTATGGGTATGTCATACATACCTCACAGGCTTGCACCCGATAGGAATTGAAATAATTTTTTTAAGTGTACACATGCCTGTTACACCATTATTCTTAAATCTAAATGTATAGGTTTTTTGTACCATAATCTTAACAACATACCTTTTTGACAAATGTTTAAAGTTTAACTCTATATGAACTCAATAATGTTTGTGGTGTAATGGAGTATAGGCAATTTGTACAAATACCTTGAGCGTGCTATCAGAAGACAGTCTTCTGGAAAGATTGGATTACCATTAATCAAATCATGTATAATTCATGAGGTTTGAAGCAAATCAACATAATTCAAAGAACCTGGAAGTACACTATACCCCTTCTAAATGGTTAATTTTAATTAATCAGCTATAAATCTATAGGAACTTTCCTGCGTTTCAGAATTACCATTATCAGCTAAAATTTGTTTAAATGTGATACAATGCAAACTTTTCCAATTGGTATGAAAATGCCATTTATGAGGGGTCAGAGGAATTTTGAAGAGGAGTTCCATCAATGGAAGAAGAAATCTTTTTAATTCTATTCCCCCTTTGAAAGATATTGCAAATTCAATCCCATTTATCATTCTCAATGAATCTGGGAAATATACATACCATAAAGCTACCAGTAAGGATAACTATAGAAATTAGGAAATATGACTTACTGAAATCTTGAATGATGTAAAGCAATAATGATTCCCTCAAAGACTTATTTTATTACATGTTATAACATATTGATTTGCTAATTTTAAATGGATGATCAATAATTTCATAAAAGATCTCATATCCCATTTGATATAAAGCCATTTCAACCTTTTTTTTAGTTTTATACCTCTCACATCCCCTTCAAAGCCATTATTCATATGTAAAGTCATTGAATTTACCAAAGAATATTTTGATGGCAGCCCATTCAAGATAATCCCACAAGGTTAGTCTCATTGCAGATTACTTTATGATTTAATGGTCTGAACCTTTCACTATTTAATATGTATTAGTGCACATTACATGTGCTGCTTTTGAATGATGTAATATGAAATACAATGACTAATATGAATGATATTTTTTGATGCATTATTCTGGTTTCTGACATCTTGGATAAGCTGTTATTTGAAAGAGTTGTTGGAGGTGTGAAGATAATTCAAAAATTGAAAACTTGTCACTCAACACAGATATCTTTGGAGTTATTTTGAAAAAATAAATAAATTGAAAATTGTGTTTTATTCAATGGAAATTTTAGCTTAATATCAATCAGAAATAAATACCAAAAATAAAACCAGAGCCTAATAATAAATATGTACTTTCTGAAAAGAATAGTTTTTATTATTTAGAATAATTCTAACTGAAAGATAAAAGAAACAGTGGGTGAAATTTGAACCTTTCTTCATATTTCATTTTAGTTTTTCAAGTTTTTTTCTTTAAGAAATGCATATTCATGTGACTATAGTTTCTTGTAGTCATCTAGATTGAGGATTAAAAGCTTAATATTCATTTTCGAACTTCAAACGGAATTATATGTGGTCTTGCTGATGGTTTTTTGAGGGGAATTTAAAAAATCCTTAGAATTATAGCTTTTGGACAGCAAGTTTTCCCATTTTTGAGCTTGAATTTGATCTTTCTCCCATATTGATGTAGAGCAAGTGAAAGAGTAAAAGCAGCAGAGGTTAAATGAAGCTTTTTGTGAAGGCTTTTACAAATAAACTTCCTTAATTGCCTCATTGTCCCTTCCGCACGTATAAAACTGGACTGTTTATTTTGAACTGGTATGCAATAGGCTCTTGGAACAAAGCTCATTTGAAATGTTAAAGCAGTTTTTTCAAAGGCACATTGCTCACTTCATCCAGATTCTCTAAGGCATCATTCGAGTATTCCACATTTCAAGAAACATGCTTTCATTACTGTTTTCATTACTGTAGATTGATTCACCCTCTTCACTTTGAGCTTTTGGTTGATACGGGTGTTTCTAGATCCCAAGAATATGCTTTTCAATGGTTCAAATGTCGAGATGTTTCTTTAAGTCATCAAGTCATTTTTCAATGCAGAATTTTTCAGAATTTACCGCCTTTTCATTAGTACAAGACCTATGGCCTTTCTCAAAATAAACACCTTTCAGTTTGGGAAGAGTGAATGAAGTGCACTTGTCATGCTTGGTGTTAAAATATTTCAAGTGAATTGTGATTACAAAGCCGCAGGCTTTATGGCTCGACTGCTGGCCACCAAAACAGTTTGGGGCCCTATTAAATAAGATTGGCAGATGTAGGGATCAGTGATGTAATCTTGGATCATGAACCCTATCACCAGTCAACAAAAAAGATAAGTATAATAAACAAGGATACCGAGCCATAGGGCAGAGTTTTCTGTTGGATATGTACCATCATCTCATGCTTGCGGGGAACCAATCAGGCGACGATGACGTTACAGAGGCAAGTAGTTGAGCTGGCATTTCTTTTTCTTGTGACAACAAAGCGTTTGGGTTTAGCTGATTGGAATTCTATTTACCTATTCCGGCTTTACATTAGTCTTTTCATGTGACATCTTCAACCCACTATACTTCTCAATTGCCTGATTACCATTCCTCACAAGTTTGTCCGACTGCTGTAGCATTTGATCTTTCAACCGACGGAACCACTGGACTGACTCGATACTCTGTCGAATGACGTCATCTCTAGCTGCAGCTGATCTAGGAAAATGTTTATCCTGAAGCCTGAAAATGTAAGACTGGAAGTTTTGACTGGTAATGGGCAAGAAATGGTATGAAGAGACGATGAAGAATGCCAAGGGGCTCAAGAACCTGAGAGGCAGTGATCGATTTCGCGTAATGATCGAACCTGACATTGTACCAATTCCGACGCTGTGTCCTCAACTTATCAGGAATTACTGAAATAAGAAGTCTGATGAAAATAAGCAAACCGACCATAGAAGTGATGACGAGGAGGTTTCCTTATGGTCAAGAAGTCCAGTCAAAGTCCCCGTGAAGTCTTTCTCGGCCTTAAAGCCTCGTTCCATTAAGAAACCAGCGCGATTTTGAAATTCTTTCTTGAAAGATTGAAGATGTTCTCGAACCCAACGGACTTGTGGTTGAAGAGGCAACTCAGTCTTGACCAAAATGATTTCTCTCGGCGGTTCGTCATAGATTGGGAGCTTGGGAGGTTTCGATCAGCATAAGCAAAAGCAAGATATCTTCATTAACGGCGAAGCTCTCACCTTTGGTGTGGCGTATCGTTGGGACGAGGAATCCGTCGATGAGATTGAGGCCATCGTGTTGATGATTGGGCTCCAAACGCTGGCGATGGCCGATCGGTGACGTCCGGCTGAGCTCGTGTCCCAGTCAGTCCTACCCTCGGCGCATGACTTGTGAAATGAGGCGTGAAATGTGCTGGCAAGACATCACCGCATCCATCCCAGCACTGCTAGGGGAAATTTGGCGCAGTGGTAGTCTTCATGATTGGATTTTTCGCCTTTTTCATACTCTTTCTGGTCTCAAATGACTCATAAAATCCCTAATGAAATAATCAAACGCAGAGGGCCCCATCATAGGCGCTATTGAAGTTCAAAATATCTAAAGCGTCACTTGCGCGTCCCTTCTCATGGCTACAAACTGCTCAGCTTTGTACCAAAAGGCAAGCTCTTTGAAATAGCCAAGAGCCCCTAATGGATATTCCTCAGTAGCTTTGTAATTAAAAAAACTGAATTAAAGAAATGGTTGCGTTCCTCCTTGTGTTTGAATTATAAAAAAAAATACAGAGAGATGTTGAAGGCCAACAACACTGAGAGACAGTGCTTTAATTATTGAAATACTGATGATTTCCTCTCGAATTAAAACCAAATAAAGAAGAAAATACATTTCTTTAGCCTTAGTACTTGGATGACTACATATACACCAAGGCTTCTACATTAAATAAACCAAGGCTCAACCCAATTCACTACTTTTTGGTAAAAAGTAGGTCACCTCTTGAAATTGAGGGAAACTTATCTAGGTACTTAGGAAAAGTGAACCTCAATTACTCGTGTTTAATTTAATTTATGTAGTTATAAATTTTTTTTCTTTAAATAGGATCTTAGAAAATTAGTCTACCTTTGAAAATGATGGCTGAACCCAAAATAGATACTTATGACTCAAGCTTTTAAACTGAGTGTGTTTATGAGATTTAAAAATATAATCAAGCCACTTTTTTATATAAAAATCTTAATTAAGAAAATACCAAATGTAATCACAAAATGAATATATTTTCTTTTCTAAAATTGAATTTATATATTCTATTTTTCCCATATTTAATCCAGGTTCTTTTTTTACTTATTACAAATCGAATTCCACCTCCAATTTTTTTTCAATTGAAGGTAAAAGTCTATTAGCTAGTTTTTTGAAGTGTTTAAATCTTTAAACTCAATTAATTAAGCTAAAATATTCTATCAGATTTAACAATAGTTTATTACTATTTTGAGAATAATAGAAGAATTTGTTTACAAAGAGTGGAAACATTAAAGAAAAGAATATGAAAAATAAAGCTACCAATTCCTATATTATTTCTAACCAATCTTAAAATATTATTTACCTTTTCTTTAAGCTCATAGCTATTTTTCCCATATTGATAGGAATATGTAAATAAATTAAATTTACTTCCAAAGGAAGGAGAAGTAAAGTTTGTCACTTTCATTTTTGTGAATCTGAGATCTCACAAATAGTCATTCTTATTAATTTATTTTTGTAATGAATAAACTATCTATTTTGGTTAGATTGTAGATTTTTTTAATATTAATATCAAAAAGGAATATCAAAATTAACAAATTTTCTCTAATTTGTTGTCAATTAAAGCACCTATTTTTATGGTGAGTCAATTTCAATACATATATGATGGAAATTCTCCTACACCATAGGGTTTGGAACCCAAATTTTTGGTGAAGGAAATGTTTTTCAAAAAACCATACTTTTTAGGTCAACCAGAATAAAAAACAATAAGTCTCTCATCTTTTTGGTAGAATTTTTTTTATACTTCTGATTATGTATAGATAATTTTGTTTCCTTTTCCACGATCTTCAATACCAATTCTGTGAATATTCCACCCCAACCTCATAGTTTCTATGCATCAATAAGCCTATTTTGTAAGGTTTTTCTATAAAACTCTTCATAATAGTAACAAATATCAAGAGTAATATGACTTTCCTCAGTATAAAATATGATATAATTAAATATTATAACCACAAATTAATATAATTATTGAAAATAATTATAAAAAAAAGAATTCAATTATTATTAAATAATTTAATAATAAAAAATCTTAATAATTAGAATGAATTATAGTTCTCCTATCATTATTATACTCACTGACAGTTATAATAATAAGAAGTGTAAACCTCTTGATCAGACAATTAAACATGGAAAATGAGAATATTTATAAAAGAAATATTACACACACTGTACAGAGATAAATATTATAGAAATATTTTATATAAAAAAACTAATGATAGATAAAAATATAGAACTTTAGAGAGAATTTACTTATAATATTTATTTAATTCAACAAGTCAAAGTACAACACTTATCATAGTAAGTAATTTTTAGAAGTTAAAAATACACCAAAAATCAATATTTTCAAAGATGAAACTCATTTATTCATGATAAAATGATATTTAAGAGTTTCTAAGAGAAACTTGTGGATTTAAAAGATAAATAAAGACAATAATTTTATATAATAAAACATATTAATGGTGATTACAACAATAATCTGAATTCTATGATTTAAGTTCTTTAATCTTTTGAATTCATAAAGAGTAAAATAACTTGAGAATTACTTTAATAATAAGATTCTATATTTAATAAAACTTTACCTGCTTAAATGTCTAATATGATTTGAATGATGATGAGTGATTGACAAAAACAGTGATGAATACACTCTTTTTATGTCTACAGAGCAGCTCTCATGATTCAAAATAACTATAGAGGGAATTCTCAGGTCAAAACTGAAAAATCATGCTTGAAAATAAGTTTCTTAAATTAGGGTAACTTATTTTTAATTCCAATTTAAAGTTACCAGGGTTATCCTTAACTCCAAGTAGCTTTAATTCTCTGTTGGAGTAATTATTTTAAGTTTTAATATAAAATGAGTTTATTTAAATTAAAGATAATCATATTATTAGCTTAAATAATAAAGTTTCAAGCAAAAAATCTCTTAAACTGAATTTCTAACTAATTTTTAAAGAAATCTTAATTTTATTTCAGAATAATTAAAAATGTTAATTTCAAGGCTAATTAACAATTAAACCTGTTGAAAAATATACTTCAAATTTAATGTATGCACAGATAAAATTGAACTGTAAGCTTTGTGAAATCTTAAATCAAATCCTTTAAGAATTGGATTTTTAGTGAATTTTTGAAGTTATTGCTATTTTTGCATGTAAAATAGCAATACACACCAAAACTTAACTTTTGATAAGGTTTTGATACTTAGAAATTTAAATTTTCAGACTTATTTAAGCTTTGATGGTTCTTAAAACCTTCATTACAAGCTTGAAAATTGGGATTTATCATTTGGCAGCCTGAAATTCCTTCACAATTTGGGATCAACCCAGTTCAAACCTTGAGGTTAGATCAAAGTCTGATTTTGGAGTTTAAATAAGGTTGAAGATCATCAAATACAGGTGGACAACCTTAATAGAGTCCTTGAAGATCCCAAAAACTGGGTACCCCAGCTCTATTTGGTCTCTTTCCTTTGTCTCACCATTCTGTGTGGCATTTTACGTTTTATTTATTTAAAGCCATACTATGGCCTTAAGCCCCTTTAAATTGAGCTCAAACAAGATTTAAATTCTGTATGGAAAATCCTTACCTAATTCAGTAAATATACACAACACCTCAATTTTGACTAAAATTTTGGTAACTTGGCATAAACCTTATAAAACTTTAAATTTAAGCTTAAATTTAATAATTTTCAAAAATGTTAAAAAAGTTTTGATTTCACTGCAAGACTCTTAAATCTTCTAATAACATAAGAAATATCCATTTTTGGGTATAACACCCTATGGGTTTACCTTAGGTTATTTTTGATGTAGAATCCAAAATCACATAATAATTACAACTTTGTTTATCCAAAATAAAGTTATGTTTTTTTTTGTTTTTTTTGTTTTGAATTTTTTTGATAAATCTGTTCAAGACTGAATAAACTGTATAAAAAGCTATTTGTGACCTTATGGGTATCTCATACATATATATTACATGATCACATTCCCTACCATCAAAAAAATTGTATAACCATTTTTCATTGAATAGTATACCCCCTATTGAATTGGGGGGTATAATTCACTGCCCAGCCTCTCTACTTATACTTTTAATTATGTAAATCACACAATCCAAACATTTTATTTAGAAATTGGTCTATTATAATGTCTTAATATTATTAGAAACCTTTGGGAATCATGTATTTCACCTTCTGAAAGCCATTCATCTTCATGTTGTGGGCTTCTGTACCTGAATAAGTATTCTCTTTCATTTTTTCCCTAAGTCTTCTTTCTTTCAAGGCTTTTAGAACATTTTTCTCTTCAATTTGATCAAGTGGTGGTACTTCTGAGGGCATTCAATTTCTAAAAGGAAATAATTCCTTATCACTTGAAGTGTAATTCTTTACTAGAATGACAGGGAAATTTTGATGTTTGTTTTCCAATTCTCCTGACAGTTCTACTTATACTGTGTTTGTTCCATGAAGGGCTTTAATAATAAATGGTGCAAAGGAATTTTTCACTCTCTTTGGGTCTTTAATATTGTGAAAGTTCAAGATTGAAACTAATATTAAGTTCCCTACTTTATATTTTGGGGTTTTCTGACTTTTATCCCACTTTTTTTGGCATATTTAAAGGCAGAAGTCATGCTCTGATTTTTATGATGCCTAATTTTATAAAGAAGTATCCTCAAGCTTGATTCAGTTGGATGAATATAAACTAAGTATTTCTTCAAAGTATCAACTGGAAGCTTAGGATTCCATCCTTTTTTCAACATTGCAGGAGTCTTGACTGTTGAAGCATGGATGGAAGTCTTGTAGGATGATTCCAATTCTGGTATAAGAGTAAAACAATAATGGGTAAAGCCATCAGAATCTTTAAGGTCCAGGCCATAATACAAAATCTTCTGATCCTGTCCCCAAGAGTCTGAATAATTCCTTCTGCTAATCCATCAGTTTGTGGATGGTGAGCTATTGAGAATGAGAGTTTTGTACCAAAGGCTTATTTAAATTTTGGGTCTCTATCACTAATGAGATTTTTTAAAGAGACCAGTCTGAGATATTAATCTGTTCCAAATTAAAAGATCTATATTAATAGCAGTTTCATCTTTATAAAATGGTAAAAAGATTTGAGTCTTGCTGTACCTGTCTACAATAACAAGACATGCATTGTAACTTTTTTCACCACCAGGTGGTAAGAAAGCTACCCAATACATATGAACCACTTCCCATGGGGTACTTGGCTCTTGGATATAAATAATTAAATCAAATCTTTTACCAGTAGCTTTATTGGCCTTTTGAAATCTGTAACAACAGTTACAGTACTAAATGTGTGAACCTTTGAGATATGACCACATACCTAAAAAGGTCACAAGAAATATTTAAAATAATTATACCTTTAAAAATAATTACCTTAAAGCTATAAAACTGCCATAAATAGGCATAAAACGCGGTTTAACTTAAAAACCAATGAATAAACATGTAAAATTAATCACACCATTGGATTTCCCATGGTAAAATACACATATAACTTTTTTATGGCATATCTGTAAAGCCAATATTTAATGAGTTATAAGTAATAATACCTTATAAAAAACATGAATCCTTAATTATTTCAAATACCAATGATCCAACATGTGAAATAAATGGTACCATTAGATTCTCCATAAAACTCTACACATAAAACAATTGAGAAGCTAATCTCCAAAGTCAATACTTAAGCAGTTAAGCTGAATATATGCACTTTTTTTGGTCAATGCATATATTCAAGGATTTTAGCTAATATCTTTTGAAATATACATGATAGAGTGATGAGCCAAAAATAAAGTCACCACGTAATTAATGTAGAAATACAGAAATAAACTTTTTCTCATAAGTTATAAACAAGGTTAAAACCTGTAATGGATTATTTATTAAAATCAATAGAGCAGTTGACCACTTTGTTGTGAAAGTGGTCCAAACTTAAAAAAACGTGGACAGTTGGATTCTACTGATTCATTCGTGAAGAATGATGTATTTTGTATTACAATATTCAAGGTATAACCCCTTGAAATCATGGTTTGAAGTTTAAAATATTAAATTTCAACAGAAAAGATGAGTTACAAGAAAAATCATCCAAAATACAGCTTTGATGATGTAATAAAATGCTCTTTCCAGTGTAATAGGGGCATGCCAAGCTATCAGAATCCACCCTCAGAATAGCTGTAGCATGTATAACTTCAAAGTTATTAATGATCAAAGCTTAAGCTTAAATTTGATCATTTATGATCACTCACTGTAATCTTATTTTAAGTTTGACAGTCATATAAGTGTTAAAATTGATGAATACTATTAGATTATGATTAATACTAATAATATCCACAAAGTTTAGGCTTCTTCCAAGCCTATGACGTCATCAAACTTAAAGTTACTGTGATACGTTTAAATAATGGCGTAATTATGAGGTAAGATGGTTTGATCATGATGTAATCATCACCAAACCTTGAAATATCGATCAATTCTAGTAGAAAGAATCAGTAAACGTCTACTAGAAGCCTGATGGACTCTAGAAGGGAGGAATTTACTATAAATAGAGCTCTTTTTACTCTGTTTTCCCCTCAGACACTTACAAAACATTAAATCATTAAATCAAAAGGTAATTTCTTTCTTCTTTATATATAAAACTCTTATATTATTAAATAAAAAAGATAATCGTATTATAATAATCATCTTTGATGTGATTATTACAATTATTTAATTGTTTTGTTTAAATTTCTCTTAAAAACCCTCTATTCCATGTAAAATCAAGATAAATTGTAATTTCTCTTAAAATTTATAGTAAATACAATTTACAAAGGTTGTATTTACATTCTTTTGGTGTAAAATTATTAAAAATTATTATATTACATATTAAAAGTAGGTTATTTCTCTTATTATAATAATTTTTCTCTATTATTACTTCAATAATTCTACATTTAATATAGATAGTATTTATATTAATTTATACTTTAATATTAGTAATATTATTGTTATTAATTGTTTTTTATTAATAAAAAAAAATTTTTTACAACTTTATTATTTGTTGGTAACAATAATAAAGTGCTTTTAAATATATTAATTATCTTATATTCATGTATTTATTTATTATATTATTATATTTATTGAATAATATAATTATTTTTACGCCATAATTATAATAATTCTTTATTATTATAATTATATTAATACTATTTATTTCTTTTTAAGGACATTCATAGTACAATAAGTAAGATATTAGTAATTTTTACTTATTGTTTCATACTCAAACCTTACAAAATGACATCCTTTCTCCAAGATGGTGACCAAGCATATGTCTCAATTCTTTACATTGTTCTTTCTTTAGAAAGATGTCCAGAATAGCTGTTGTAATGGTACTCTAGTAATATTGTGTTAATTAAAATTCTTTTACATAGGACCCTTACACATGTGTGTTGAGACCTAGCATACAAGATACCATCAAAAAAATGGAGTCTTCTATTGTCATATGATGTTTTCCATATATCACCCAAAGAGCTATCTAAAGCTGAATCTTTGCAATATTTTTTTCAAGTAGAGAAGTAAGAATATGGAAATTCCTATCTTGCTTATAGCTTTCTCTAACTTCTTCAAATTGTTCTGTTCTCACATCTGTGATGTTAATGACTTGAATTGAAATTTGAGGTTCTGAATTTTCAGGAACATAAGCAGGGTTATCAGGTGTGTTGGTTTATGCCCATATACTCAAGACATCAGAATTATTCTTCATATGGCCAGATTTATGCACTATGTTCATATTGCCTCTATACTCCTGTATAGAAGTCTGAAATATTAACACATAAGTTTTTTTTTTTTTTCATGTTAAGAAGTGATTTCATGTAATTACAGTCATGAATTACCTCAAACACACTACCATCAAGATCATAATGAAGTTTTTCCAGAGCCCAGAAAAGGAAAAGTCACTCCATTTGGATTTCTCCATATATAGCCTCAGTAGGTTTTATTTGCCTTTAAATAAAACAAACTGAGCTGCACCCAGACCTTCACCAAATGCATAAAAATACAGCTTGAAAGGAAGTTTCCAGTCTGGCATCACTAATACTGGTGCATTGGTTAAGGCATACTTGATATTCTCATATGCTGTACTCCTTTATTGTGTCATTTTAAAGAAAGTTTGTTTATTAAAAATCCTGTAGAATGATCTGCCATGGATTGCAAAATCTTTAATGTCTTTCCTGTAATAGCTAGAAAAACCTAATAGAGACATCATTTATTTCTTTTTCTGGGGAATTGGTTCCAATAAGACTTCAGCAACTTTGCTTTTATCAATAACAACACTTAAGCCTGAATCTACATGTCCTAGAGCTTTGTAACTCATCAAACCAAAAATCAAATTTTTGAGACCAAGTATTCATAAATACCAAAATGAGCAATTATGTTCAATAAATTCCTAGAATGAGGTTCTAACACATTCTGATGGAAACCTTTAAGGGCATCCATGGAAGTGAGGAACCTTGCTTTTGATAATTGAGTCAAAGTCTCATGGATTCTAGGGATTGGATACCTGTCTAGAATGGTATAGGTATTCAATCCTCTAAAATCACCAACCATCCTTGATTTATCATTATTCTAAGTAATGATTACAGGGGTGTGACTTATACTTCCTCATTGTGTCCAAATTTTCTGTGAGCTCCCAGTTTAGTTAGCTCATTAATATGAGTTTTGAATGCTTCTCTAGCTCTGGGGCTATCTGGGTAAGCTGGTAATATTAATAGTGGAGGTTAAGGTATTTTCAAATTAAGAATGATGTCCACTTCATGGCCTTTAATAGCCCCTAGCTGTTAATTATCAGAAGTAAACGCTTGTATATATTGGAATAAGATTTCAATAAGGACTTCCTTTATTTTGAATGTTAGTTTAGGACTAATTTGTGCTTCAATAAATTAATATTTCACAAATGTTTCCTTATTAAAATGTTTTAATTGTCTAATGAAATTTATTTTTCTTTTCTCTAGAGGAAAAGAAAATTTTTGTCTTTTGTTTTCCCCTATAGTCAAATATATATCCTTATTATTAATAATATCAATACCATAAATATTGAGATAATCATTCCCAAGAATAAACTGTTGTGAGGTGCAGTTATTCATAATAACAAATTCAACTTTCAGTCTGATACTTCCTTCAGGGTGAAGAAATATCATTTCTGCTTCAAGAATGCCCAAAGGGTGCATATATTGGCTAACACTGCTGAATTTTATACCTTCAATTGGCATAAATTGCTCTTGCCAATTGTTATAAATTCTTCCAAGAGAATGTTTGCCAACACAACTGCAGAAAGCACCTGTGTCAAGATGTATATTGGCTTCTTTGTTGTCAATCACAATATTAGTGGTACAGAATGATCCAACTGTATAGAATTTACCTCTGGCAGGCTTGGTTTCCTGCATTTTAGCATCTTGCACATGTATGAGATCCATGAATTCATCACTATATTGTGGTAAGTGAGTATGCACTTCTGTGACTTAAAAGGATACTTTGTTGCTTTTTATACTAAGTTTATCTGGTATTTCTTATTCTTCAGAAGGCTCAGAATCACCTACATGTAAAGTAAATGATTTCTTCCTTTTGTGTCTTCAGTTTTTTCAATTTCTATCTCATTGATTCTTTTTTTCTTTGAACAAGTATTAGCAAAATTAGATGTACTTCCATATTTATGTAATTTCAAAGGATCTCTGTCTTGTGTTTTATTTGGTCTTGAAATTGGTTTCCCACTAGTCTTATTGGATATTGGGGGTTTATACCAATTTCTACCAATATTTGTTCTGGTAATGATGTCTTACATGGAGCTCTTATAATTTTCTTTAGATAAAGACTCAACAAATCTGCTTCTTATAGAATTCCCAAGGTCTCCACCACATTTTCATAATATACTTTTATGTAAAATTTCTCAAGACATATCAGGATGAAGGGAAGTTAATCTTTCTTTCTGTTTAAGAAACCAGGACATGGGCCTGTCCCACTCAATATTAAAAATGGCTTCTTGTAAAGAATTTTCCATTCTAAATCTTTAGGAATCATTTTCCCATTTGCAAACAATTTGTTCTTTCTACCATGACCAGGAGTGTCTACCACAGTCTTGTCTCATTTCATATCACTATTTCTTTGCTGATTGGGTCAATAATGAGTTCAATCTGGCACTTATGCTTTCATCTTGTATGTTAAAGTATTCTTTATAAATATCAATTGTTCTCATAAACTTCATATGATTATATTCTCCTTCACCACTTAAGGATGGAAATTCCTCTAATCTGGGAATATACTTGAAATCACAGGAATTTCCCACCTCTTTGTTGATTGAAATTGTAGGATGTAATTCATTATTCAAGTTCAGCACATTTCTGTCAAGAATTGATGTGGACTGTCTTGGTAACTCATTTTCAAGTGATATATTATTAATAATTTATTCAATGTATTCTTCCAATTCAAGTCTTTCTTTATCACTTTTTTCCAATTGTTATTGAAAAAGAGCTGCATTGTGATCAGTTGAATTTTGCAAGTTTTGAACTTGTATTCTTAAATATTTTAATTGTTTATTAATAAAATAAATAAAATTATCATCTGGTATATTGGTAAAGTGACTTTGGACTCAATTATCTCACAAATATGCATCAAAGACAAAATGTTTTCCTTATTAGAATTTTCTAAACTAATAATGGTCTTTTGTGACTCTTTTACTTGTAGAATTTCTTTACCCAAATTTTGTGGGATGTACTCAAAATTATTAAGCTTTGCTAAAATTTCTTTATTACAGGTTTCAATGTGAGATACAAGCTTTACAAGGTGTATTTCTTTGAAAGGGATTTATTCATTCTTTCATCCTCCTTGTTTTTGAATTCCATAAAGGTTCTTGCCATAATCAATACATTTTCCATGTCTTTCTTTTCTTTCTTTGAAATTCTGTAACTCCATGGGTAAGGATTGTTCCAATTGGACTTTGCCTTTCCCTTTGCCTTTTGATTGCCCTGCTGGCTTGCTTTACCTTGTTGGGCACTTGTTGAGGAAGATTCTCGCTTTTGGAGGCTTGAGGAGCTTCCACTGAGATATTTTCCTTCTTTTGTAACAACTCTTTCTTCTGGTCCTTTAACAAAATGCTTTGGTTTTTCAACCAAGAATTTATCTTTTGGACTTGTCCTTTGCAAGACATAGGTGTCCAACCCTGTAGAATGTCCTCTGTATTTTCTGGTCCCAAGAACTTCTTTACTTGAAGATAAGAGTTCATTGTCCCTATCCAGAGGCTTGGCAGAAGCTCCCACTTCTGCTTCTTTGCCACTGCAAACATGTCCTTGTACTAAGACTGGTATATTTACAATGTTTCCTGTTCGAAATGGTTCAGGTCTGACAACAGGAATAGCAGCTATTTCAAGTCTGTGATGTGAAAAAGCTACTAGTTATAAAATAGAAACTTATTCCCAATAACTAAATAGATTATTTCTTTCAAACAACATTCTTAAGAAAAATAACTTCCTTAATATCATAAAGACTATATATAAGGGATAAGTCCTGAAAAAGCCAATATTAAAGTAAATATGGCACTTTTACATCAAAAAACAGTAAAATAAGATCTATAATATGATTTATGTCTCAAAAATACATTAAAATCATGGACAGGCCCCCAATTGTAAGGTTTGTCTATGAAGAGTCTGATACTAGTAACAAATATCAAGACTACTATGACTGTCCTCAGTAGAAAATATAATATACTTGAATATTATAAACATTAATTAATATAATTATAAAAACTAATTATAAACAAGAGAATTGAATTATTATTAAATAATTTTAGGAGAAAAAATCTTAATAATTGTAATAAATTATAATTTCTCTATTAATATTATTATAGTCACTGACAGTTACAATAATAAGAAGTGTAAATCTCTTAATGAGAAAATTACACATAGAAAATAATAATATTCAACCACTTATAAATAATATAAATATCAAACACACTTTCAGAGATAAATCTTATAGAAAAACTCTATATAAACAAACCAATAATAGATACAAAATATATAAAACTTTAGCAAATAATTACTTATAATATTTATCTAATACAAGTCAAAAAACAACAGTTATTATATTAAATAAGCTTTATAAGTTGAACACACCAAAGATCACTATTTTAAAATATAAAGTTAACTTATTTATGATAAAATAAGACTTAAACGTTTTTAAGAGAAATTTGTGGAGTTAAAGAATATTTTAAGACAATAATTTTATATAATAAGAGATATTATTGGTGATTAAAACCATAGGCTTATTTCTATCATTTAAATTTTTTAATTTAAGACCAATAAAGAATAAAATAATTAAGAGAATCTTTTAATAATAAGATTTTATATCTAATAAAGCTTAACCTGTTTAAATGTCTAATATGATTGGAATGATGATTTTGTATTGGCAAAAACAATGATGTGTAGGATCTTTTGTATGCCTGAAGAGAAGCTCTAATTATATGGAATGAATATAGAGGGCGTGCTCAGGTTAAAACTGAAAACAAATTCTTTAAAATAAGGTTATTAATTTGGGGTAAATTTTTTCTAATTCCAATTTAAAGTTACCAGTGTTAGCCTTAACTCCAAGTAGCTTTCATCTTATTTTGGATTAATTATTTTAAGTTTTAATATAGAATAAGTTTATTTATATTAAAGTCAATCACATGAAAAACTTAAAGATGAAGTTTTAAAAAAAAACTCTTAAAATGAAGTCTTAATTTTCTTTAAGAATAATTAGAATTTTTGATTTCAGGGCTAATTAACAATTAAATCAGTTTAAAGAAGATTATTAAAATTTAACTTATACACAGATTAAATTGAATTGTAAGCTGTGTGAAATCTTCAAGAAAATCCCTGAAGAATTGGCCTTTTAATCAATTTTTGTAGCTATTGCTATTTTTCCATGTCAAATAGCAATGCACACTAAATCTTAATTTTAATAAGGTTTTGATGCTTATAGCTTTGAAGTATTAAGCTATCATAGATTTTTAATCTTAATTAAGGTTTGAAAGTTCTCAAAACCTTGATTACAAACTTTTATATTGGGATTTACTCTTTGGAAGCTTTAAATTTCAGTCCAATTTGGGATAAAGCCAGTTTAAACTTTAAGGTTGGATCAAGGTTTAATATTAAAGATTAAATAAGGTTTAAAATCCTTTAATACATGTGGAAAGCTTTAAAAGACTCCTTGAAGATCCCAAAAAGTTGGGTACCCCAGCTCTATTTGGTCTTTTTCCTTTGTACCACCTTTCTGCATGGATTTTGCCCTTTTATTTATTTAAAGCCATACTATTTCCTTTAGAATTTGAAATTGAGCTCATTCATGATTGAAATTCTGTATGGCAAATCCTTAGCCAATTCAGTAAATATACAAAACATTTCAATTCTGACTAAAATTTTGGTACATTTGCATGAGCCTTATGCAACTTTAAATTCCAGCAAATTTAAGCTTAAATCTAACAATTTCAATTTTTTTTTGAAAAGGTTGCAATTGTTCTGTGAGATTCTTGAATCTTCTAATAACATAAGAAATATCCATTTTTGGGTATAACACCCTATGGGTCTACCCTATGTTATTTTTCGTGTAGAATCTAACAATCACATAACAATTAAAGCTTTGTTTAGCTAAAATAAAGTTATGTTTTTAATAAAATTGATAAGTATTTTCAAGACTAGATGAACAGTATAAAAAGTGATTTGTGACCTTGTGGGTATGACATACATATCCAAAAGGCTCATATATTGATTCCTCTCGAATTTTCCCATACTACTCATAATGTGAGTTTTGGAAAATATCTTTTTTCCAAATTGTAAAATAAACCATTTAATCTAATTGATATCTTTATTTATGATTTCAAAAGGTATACCTTTTATAAAAATTATATTAGTTTGAAAAGGACAAGATAAGTTTCTGTAACAATATATAAGCCAGTTTTATTCCAGAGGGAGATTCAGGGAGTCATGATTAAGAAAAAAGATAAAGCAACTAAATATTCTTAAATAGCTCATATCCTTTCTTTATTATAACCACCATGAATCTTTTGATTGTTAAATGAAAGAAACCCATTTATTCAAGAAGACAAAAGAAAGAAATTTATCCAAGGCTCTAGAAACAGAAGAAATATAAGCACCATGCAAGTGGAAGTCTTACTGAAAGAAGCCTAAATTAAACCAAAAAAACACTTTAATTACAAGCTAAAGAAAATACTTAAGATAAATATCATCAACGGTCTGTGTCATAGCTCAATCATAACTCAGAATATTTAGCTCATTGAGTTGTCTCATATTAAGTATCATATGCATGTTGATACAGAAGCTAATTTGACAATGATATAGCGTAATATTGGTCTCAAAAAATACCTCTCATTTATGAGTATATAAAGTACTTTGAAAACATTGAGAAAAAATATCAAATCATAATTTAAAATAAAAATAACATTAATTTGATCAGGTTCTCCAGAATTGAAAAATTCTTTAATTATGGAAATTCCAAGCTTTAATTTTAAAAACTAGATTTCAAAGAAATTAATTACGACAGTAATAGAAATTTCTTGTATTATTTACTGGGATCCCATATGAAAAGTGACTATACTCAATCAATAGCTGGCTTGAAGAATTCAAATGTAACAGAAACCTCTTCCAAGTCGGAATATCTGTAATATTACTGAAGAAATGTTGCAAAGAGAATAAAGTGTTTGAGAATATGACACAAGGACCATCAACTAAAGGATTTTCTAATATATCTGATACAGACCTATTTACTCAGAATTTCAATCTTCAATTGTATGTTCTTATAATTATTCAGCTATCAATCTCCATAAAATTTGTATAAATGACTTGAACATGAAATATTTTTGGAGAAGTCCACCTGGAGAGGTGCTTGTCTCCCCCGTCACCTCAGTAATAAAGACTACAAATAATGACCATAAATTTAGCTGTAAACCAGATGTTACTCCACAGGATAGCTATAGTTTACAATAGCTCAAGGAATTAAGTTTCAATTAAGTGGGGGAAGAGATCAAAAATCATGGGGGGAGTAAGTGAGTCTTTTATTGAAGGGACTTTCTAAAATGTATTTCACTTTTAAACCAAAATTTATTAATACTAAAGGGAAGCCCTTACCATCCCACATGATACAGATGGACGTGAGTATGATATTTATTGAGAGGTGGATACTGGGGTGGTAAGTGTATTTGATGAAAAAGAATGGGAGGTGCTGATGAGAGCTATTGCTTGTTTAGGTACATAAAATAGAAATAAGGGGTAAAGCCTTAACCTGAATTAGAAAAGGGAGTCATTCAAGAATTCCAAATTTCTTCTTCTCAAACCTATGACTGGATAATTGATACTCATCCAAAAAGATGAACAATTCAGCTGGCTATGGATGTTTATTATTTCTTTTTAGCTCAATTAAAGTTAAAATTTAAGGGAAATGAACAGGCATGCTTGAAGTATGATGAAAATAAGTGTTCTGAAGAGAACCATACATTCCTTATTCAAGATGACAAGGAAAGCTTTTTCAAAGAAAGAGAGATTGATTCTGAACAGCAGAAAAACCTAGTTTTACAAAATTTAGAAAAATAAAAAGGGAAAAAAGGAATTGGAGATAAAGAAAGAACAATGAAATATTTATGTGAAAATCTTGGAATTGAATTACTTTAGAACTGCCTGTGGAGGTAGAAAGAATTTCAACACCCATCTAACAGTCTGCATGACATGGTAAGTCATTAATCTGCTTATAGAGGGAATTATTTGTTGAGTGTATAAGATTATACAGCTTACCAGCTGTTTTTTCCAGATTGGATATTTATTTCAAAATTTATTAAGACTTCTCAAAATGAAATGATTGGTACTGGTGTTTTTGAGTATGAAATTTGACCAATGTTTATCTTATCCTGTCCTTTTTTCATTCATGACTTTGCAAGTTGGTAACCCAATTGGAAGTATTTTGAAAGAGATATTGTGGTGTTTTAAGTCCAGCATATTTAAAATTGAGCAGTTATATTACTCAAAAGGTTTATTTAAATAAAGGAGGCCTTTTTATTTCATTTTTTGTGTAAGAATTTCTTGACAGATCAACAAGATCGATACTTTGCAAAGAAAAACTACAGCTTGTATTTCATTTCAAAAGATACAATTTTATTCTTTAAAAAAAAGACTAAAATTTACTCAGTTAAAATTTTTAACAACTTCACTGAATTTTTTAATTACTTTCCAAAGCTTCAAACTGTAAAATAATCAATGTTTTTTCAATTATCCAATTCTCATTTAAATTTATTCAATCAAAGAAATCTTAAAAAAACCCCATCCAACTTCATTTTATTATATTTTTCCAGGCTTAAATTTTCAAAAGATTCATTTTTCCCTCAATAAAAAAAATATTTTTAAAATTTGTTCCATAAAAACAATTGGAAAAAAAACCGCTACATCAAATTTGTTTCCAATCAAATTCAAAAATCTTTTTTTTCGACTTTTTCGAGATTCAACTTCTGAAAAATAGCTTTTTTGCAAGAAAAAAGCTAAATTCAAAAAAATGAAAGCTTATTTTGATGTAAAACTGTCACAGGGGATCTTACAGGAAAAGAGGGTCGGCACTCTGGGGATTAGACTCACTTTCAGAGTTCTCAGATAAAATGAGATTTTCCCTTGTACAGTATAAGAAATGAGTAATATTACTAGGAGGAAAAAAATGATTAATGAAGCTTAAATAAAATGAAGAAATAAGAAATAAACAATAAGAAAGAAAAAAATTCCAATTCCATCTTTTCAAATTGTCATAATAAAGAAAAGGTTTAATCAAGATATTCCCACCAACACCCCACTGAATGGGTGAAGGAAGGTTAACACTGACTTAATAATAGAAAATAATATATTCCAAGATTAAGAGAGAGATATTATCAATAATAAGTCAAATATATTAATTAACTGGGAAAAGTACATAGAGAGAGAAAGTGCAAGCTTTGACTATGAAATGATGAGTAAAAATTAGTAATATTTTACTTATTGTACTTTGAATGTCCTAAAAAGATGAAATAAGATCAAAATAATTATAATAACAAGATATTATTATAATTGTGGTGTAAAATATTTTATATTTCTTATAAAGAATAAAATATATAATAAAAGAATAAAATAGATATATCAATATTGATTACAATTTATCATTCTTACAAAAAAATAATGAATGTGTGAGAAATTGTTATTCAATAATGATAAACAATTATAACAATAATCTTACTGATATCCAAGTTATATATTAATATGAATATTATTTATATTGAAAAATTGGTTACTAATTGATAATAATAGAGATAGATATTATAATAAGAAAAAAAACTACTTTTAACACTTAATATAATAATTTTGATTAATTTTATGCCTTAGAAAGTAATTACAGCTTATTTAAAAGACAGTTACAATAAAAAATAGAGAGAAATGAAATTTTTACAATTGTTACATGTATTTAGAGAATCTAAGAGAATTTAAAAAATAATAATAAAATATTGATGTGATAGTTTTGAAGCAAGTTATCACTAAGAGCTAAGATATTGGTCTTTTATAAAATAAGAGCTATATATTTGAAGAATAAAGTGTAATATTTACTTGAATTGGATGTGTTTGAGGTGGGAAAAGAGAAAGAAGGGGTCTTTGTATAGTGAAGGTCCTTCCTTCTAGAAGACCTGGACTCATGTTATCCACTGAAATTAATCAAAATTCTAAGGTTTGGTGATGATTAAATCATTATTACACCTTTTTATCTCATTGTTACATCATATTCTAGAGTTATCACTGTAACTATAGCTTTCTGACATAATAAGCTTGGAATTTGCCTTAATTTCATGAATAAAGGTAGTTTAAGTCATAAAATACCAACATCCACCAGTTTTATCTCTTATTAGCTTGTTGATCTTAAAATAAAATTACAGTTGAAGATCAAAAATGTTCATTTTCAAGCTTCAAATTTGGTCTTTGATAACCTTTAATTTTTTCACACAACTTCAATCAATAGAGTGAGCTATAATAGCTTGGTATGTCCTCACTAAGGCTCCAAGAGTATCTTATTCCATCATTAAAACTTTATTTCTGATGATTTTCCTTTTAATTCCTCTTTTCATTCAAAAGTTTCTATTCATGACTTTGAAATATGACTTCTTGAGGTTATAGATTGATAATCATGATAAAAATTACATCATTTTTCATGTATGAGCTAGTAGATTATTAATATCTCTTTTTTATTTCAGGTTTGGACAATTTTTGAACCTAAGTGGTCAACTGGTATTGACAGTTTTACCGATTTCTCTTTCCTCCTCTTGACCTTGTTTGTAACTTAATTCTGAAATTTATCTTGTGGTAGCTTTTGTTTTGGATCAAGTCATAATCATTATTATTTAAAAACATACAAACAAAAAGCCATGAATATCTGCACTGGTCATAAAAGTGCATATATTCAGGTATCTAAGTAAATATTAAGCTTGCAAATATGACATAAAAGGGTCATATATGTATTTTATGATAGAAAATACAATTGTATAATAAATTTCAAATGTCTATTCATTTTATTCGGAGATAATAAAGAATCTATCCCTTGTTACAGCATTTTTGCTTATTTTATTTTTTTAGATTTGAATTTAAGTTCTTATTATTAAAATGAAGTTTTCAAGATTTTTTGTGACATTTTTGGATATGTGGTCATATCTCAAAGGCTCACAGAAGGAGGGGCTGGTAAATGTAAGTATCAACAGCCCTGGTAAAAAGGCAGAAGCTCATCTGAATATTGATTTATTTGAACAGTATGGGACCTGCATTTATGCACAGGGTCTGCACAGGAGATGTTGTGATTTTGAGTGATATTTCAGCTCCAGATTAGTTTATCCAAAGCTTTAGTTGGTTAATCAAGCATGTACAAGCAAGGATTGGCTGTATTGGTGAATATAAACTTTATGAGTGTTTTTATAAAAAGAGCCCTGAAGCTCAATGCTCATACACAAGGTTTATTTTCTTGTTTGGTGATTTTGAGTGGGGATTAGGTTTAATATCTCTTGCCCCCAGGAGTAGCTGTGACAGTATCCCCATCTTAAAGATAGTGGGCTCCTGAGCACCATAATACAAGGCACACCTCATTCCCCACAAAACTTTCCAATTTTTTTTCATGTCTTCATTATCCTGAAAATCTTTTAATCTTCAACTTTTTAATTTTGAATAAGTTTTTTTTCAATAATCTTAGATATGCAAATTGGAAAAGTCCTATTTTATAGTAATTTGGTGGTTATTTGGTCATTTCTGTCTGAAATTAGCCAGTATCAATATTTTATTTGGGTCATCTCCCATAATCATTGTTATATCATTGAGAAGTGTGAAAGTTAATAGGATGAATAAAATTTCTCTGGGGTGGCCAACAATTACCTTAATTTCCTTTTTGAGTCAGGTCGAGTCCAAGAAATAGCTTTGAAAAAGAGCTTAAAAATAAACATCTAAAGTTATTGCAGTCATTTATAGACATTTGGAAAATATAATTTAAAGGATGTTTTATGGACCTTTTGGGCCATTTAATTTGAGTTTGTGAGCCTCAAGGCATATGTTGCATATCCAAATAGCCCATAAATCATTTAAAAATGACTTTTAAGATATGCAGAATCCATAAATCATGTATATATCTAAAATGAATTATTTTCCTAAAGAGAAATATGAATGGCTTTTTTGAAAGTAAGTAAATCAATGGATTTGAGTCCAGACTCAAATCTTTCACAAATCCTTCCCTATGGTAGATCCATAGAGTGAATATGCTTTAATTAACTGTATGAGGTGGTAATATGGAGAATATTCAAACATCTCATAATCAATAATTCATAAAGGAATTGTGAAAATGTTTGTTTTTTGGATTTTCATACCAAAAAATTGGGATTGTGAGGAATCCCATGTTGAATATATACTAAGAATAGGTTTATGCATTCTTATGGAACTTAAAATTACTTTGTTATTGCATCAAGCTTCAGCAAACCTAAATTGGATATAAATCTTGAATCCTGAATTACTCTCTTTGACATGAAAATTGCTAAGGGGGAAAAAGACATCAGAGAGAAAGGGTACCCACATTAAAAGCTCATTTTATCCCAATTGGTCTATCAAGACCTTTTGGGAACCTTTTTACCAATTCAAAATCACACTAAATCATGATAAAATGGAAAATAAGCTGCTATTTTGACATGACAAGGAGGCAATGAGAAGCTCTGACTTCTGTAACCATTTCCATTATTACTAATTTTCCAGTGATAAGACCAAAATGAGTAGTTAAAGCCATTTTGGGACCAGTATCCATGAAACTGCCTCATGACAACCAGCTGTCACCATGCTATTTTCTCATAGTACATAGAAAATGAACTGAAAATACAATGATAAGAACCAATGGCAAAAGGAATAATTAATACTAAAGCCAAAATTAATTATGACTTAATGTTTGAAATTCGAAGTTTTACATAAAGTACATATTTGATGATTCCATGTGAAATACTTAATCTTCAAGAATTCACAGTAAATACAACCTGTGATCTAATATCCAATAAAATTGAGAACTTTGAGAGAAAAATGGTTGTTTTGAAATAAGAAATATTCAGAGTATTAACAAATTTATTTTTCAGCCATAAATGGGTTGGTAGGCACATAAAATGACTTTATTAAGTAATTATTATGATCTTAAATGACAGAAAGTCATTTATTCAGTAATCCAAATATGGTAGCCGGTTTTCCAGTTCCCTTGAAAAAAAGCCTCTCTGAGATTCTTTAGACTTGAAAGAAGCCTACTGTTTCTATTTTTTTGCATATGTCTTATTATTTATCCAATTTCCATTCAGTTAAAACATTAACGCGTCAATACCGCCAAGGAAGTATTAACTATCAAATAATTTGTAATATTTTGAATCTTTTTTGAATTTTTCAAAAGAATCTTAATTAATATAGTATTATAAATACAATTTGATATTATTGCTTTATCCTAATTTTTATTTTTTGAATCCACAAATCATTGGTAAAGTCACTCTACCAATATTTCTCAAGTTGTTATTGGAGTATTAGTGGGTAATTTATTGAATTCTTGAAGTTTTCTTCAAGAATCTATAGCGCTTAATCTTTCAAAAGATAATTATTAATCAAAATAATTTTATATTATTTCAATAAGAGGTTTTAATAGCAACTTCTTGTAATTAATTATAGTAGACAATTAATACTTACTGCTATAATCACTGGTAGTGTATAGAAAGTATCAAGAAATAATGAAGCAATTTTTCATTTATTATATTTCATCAGTTAATTCATAGTACTATTAATCAATAGAAATAGGGCTTTTATAAACCCTTCTAAGCCCTTACATGTTTTAGCCATAAATTGGTAAAAGCAAGTAATGGGTGTGCTGAGCCCATTCTAAATTGAAATGAAAAAAGGACTGATTTGGAAAAAAACTGGCCAAAAATGCCTTAACTAATTATCTCAATTTTTTTCACATCCCCCCAAAAAACAAGGGCTTTTGTGAAAAACAGGATTACAAACCAAATTTCACAAAGATTTCCACACTCTTTTTCTTTTTTACCCAAAGAGTACATTCCCCCCAAAAGCCTGCTTCCAAGCCTCTCAAATTCCTATTTTTTACCTTCCCTCATCTATTGATCCCACATTTCAACCAATTTGATTCACCTTTAACCACTTTGTTTGACTTTTAACACCTTTTATCCCCTCTTTTTCATATTTTGAAATGGTCTTTCCTCATTCCAAATTCCCAAATCCTCCTTTATTCAATCTATACACCCTTTTCACTGAATAGTTCTTCAAACCCCCACTTAAGTTGAATTTCATACCCTTGAGCTTCTTTGGCAGCATGAGCAGAGTGTTTCCAGGAAACAAAGGTATTCTGTGTCAACCTTGGGGTCCAATATGACCCACAAACAGATTGAAATAGTTTATGAAAGGTCTGGGACACTAAATTCACACAAGAACTCCTCCAAAACAGTAGCTTCAAGACAACTTGACTGTCAATTTAAGCTTTATGTGAGAAAATATGCCAAGGGTACCACTTGGGCTGTCAAAGTAAAAATCCTGAACATAGCCATGATGCCAGTGAAAATATCATGGATCATCTTGCTTTCAGAAAATTCAATGGTCAGGAAACCTCAAATGTTTCTCAGATTTGTCAATCACTGCTCATGCCAAGGAAAATTCAGGACCAATTATGCAGCCAGAGGGAGTCTGACAGCCCTGTAACCCTTCAAGAGATTTCAAAAAAAGCCAAGAAAATCAAGAAAGACAAACTGAAAGGAAGAAGGACCATTGATGCTGTTATTTACACCCTCAAAGAAGAAAGTCATGTGTGGTTCTCTGCAAGGGATACTGAGGGACACATTACCTACTTGTTTTTCACTCACCCCTTTGCCATAAAGCTTCTTCATGGCCTTCCTCATTTGATTGACATGGATCTTAATTATAAAAACAATAATTACAAAAGCTTCCTATTTCATATTGTTGCATTCAGCTCAAGAAATAAGACCTTTTTTGGGGATTTTTGTATTATGAAGGATGTAACTGAACCCTCATATACTTGAGCATTTAATCAATACATAGAAAAATTTACCAACAACCCCAATACTGTGTCCCCTTCAGCTATTGTTATTGAAAGGGATTTGGCTTTTGAAAATTCTCTTAAGAAGCTGGTCCCATACTTAAAAGTCATGTTATGCATTTGGCACATCAATAAAGATGTATCTAGCAATTGCATGAATAAACTAGTCATGGAACCGATTTGGAAAATTTTATGGGCCTTTAGAATCATGTAATTTACTTTTATATGTCACTTTTATTCTTGATATTGTGTTTATTAATGACTTTGGGATTCATTTCTCAGGCTATGTATTCACCTGCTAAAAGTCTTGCAAAAATAACTTGAAGAAGATTCAAAAGCAAGTCAAAAATGCTAAAATGTTGCAATATTTGTAAAAAACCTAACTTCTTCTAAAGGAGTATATGCCAGCCTGGAATGGCTACCATTTGAACCTGGGTGTGGGATCCATCTCAAGTTTGGCTCCAAATATCCACTAATACTCTCCTCGAGGCTGTTAGGGCCCTTCAAATGGCTTTTGAGAAATAATTTATTGAAATAATCAACAAAATCTCCAAAGAAATGATTTAACATGTCAAAAATTTCCCTTCACACATCTGTACACCTCCAATGGCAAGTTGTCTCATTATGCCCTTCAGATGCCCTTTGGAAATTTCAAAACAAAATCTCCCCCAATAAAAAATGCACCAACAAATACAACAGTTATCAAGGAATACCTTTCAAGAACAAGACCCCACAGGATCCAAAGATCAAACTTACATTCTAAGTGGCATATGAATTTTCCTGTGAGGATTTTTTCCTCTTCAATTTCTCAGCTTTTAATTCATATTAACGGATTTTCTTTGTCATATTTTTCTCAGACTGGCTATGAAGCTGATGATAAAAGTGTTGAGAAAGAAGGAAGGAATTAATATAAAGAATATTTGAAGATATTGGGGAAGGCTTTTTCAAACGCAATTGGTAGATATCACCCCAATTCTTCAGCATTTTCAAGATTCTTTGACTGTAAAAGTCCCTTTTGATTGAATTCCCAAGAGTCAAGAGGATGATAAATATCATGAAGAACCACTAGAATGCAAAAATATCCATGGAAGACCTCAAGAGCCAAAAATGAAAATAAAAATCAAAATTGAAATCAAAAACAAAAGAGATCCCTCAACATTTGAAATAACTGAAATTAAATACAAGAGAATAGGAAGAACCCCCTCAAAAGTGGCCAGAACATTGACTTCAAGCTCACAGTCAATTGCACTCCCTCAAATTATAAAAATCAATTCATCTGAAGATGCTGAGGCCTCATTATCCGAATAAATAACTTGATCAGATTCACTACCTTAAGAAGCTTAATTGAATGAATATGTAAGATCAGGAGCAACCCTCAGAGGGTCCAAAGATATTGAACAAGAGTAGAAGAACCTCCAAAGAAAGTCTAACAATCCTGAATCAACTTTTAAGATATATTATGCAATTGACTTAACCTGTGAGCAATGCCAAAGAAGTTATCACACAGGTGAGGAATTCCGAAAGCTCTTTGTGAGTTTTTGATTCATTTTAATATGAATTTTTTTGTTTCTATCAATATCTACTAATTTTTTTTCCTATTTTAATTAGCTACCTGGCTAAGAAGACTTTCCAAAATCATTGTTGAAATACACCTTCAAGCCCATCAATGCACAGGGTGATGGAAACTGTGGCTACAGAACAGTATACCATTACATTTTAAAGACTCAAGATCAATGGTATGATGTCAGAGGTGACTTGGATGAAGAAATCCAAAAAATCAAGACCTTCATGAAGCCATGAGAACTTTTGTACCCCCAGCATCCTCTTATCTGGACAGAATTGAATGGTATTAAGTTGCTGACTAGTCTCTAAAGAGCAAGTGGATTTTCATTCCTGCTATTGGGGATTCAATTGAAAATAAGTATTAAAGACCAGTTTCATTTCATTCCACTTTCCAATCTTTTTTGTTTTCCCCTTATCTTTATCCTCCAAATGACAACCCACCAATTTTAATCTCCTTTTTGAATAGTTGTTCTAGTTTTGTTCCATTGGATATCATAATTTCTAAAGTTTACCCTGTCCCCCCCATTACTGTGAATTGGGAATTTCATGCCCAATCACAAGCCCTGGGGTGGTAAGATGCATTTAAGAAACACAGGATGCTGTATTTTTCCAGTATTCCTCCCTCTCAGAAAAAACCACTATTATGGAGGTTGTTTCAGATTGATTTTTTTGTACATACAATTTATGCCAATCGTCCCCCTCCTCAGTCATATTTATTGCTTAAATCCCAAATAAGTCTCCTCTTTTATCAAAAATGTGGAACTTTTGTAATTGGAAATAGTCATATTGACAAACATGAAAAAAATATCTTAGAAAAAAAACACAAATTTTTGGGCCTTCACTTGTCCCACAAAATATTTTCCCCAAAGTTATGGGCGTTTGGTTTTTGATTCTCAGGATTCTTACCTTCATTTGTGTGAGCCTTGAGGTATATTTTACATACCCAAATAGGCCACAATTATCTTACAAATAAATTCTGAGCTATGCATAACCCATAAGTCATGCATATATTCAAAATTTATCAGTTTTTGATTTCAAAAAAGATGAATAACCTTTCATTGAGTAGGTAGGTCCATGGATTCAAGGCCAGATTTTGATTCTACACAAAATTTTAGCTAGGGTAGTTCCATAGAGTGAATAAGCTTAAATAAACTCTTTGAGGTGGTAATATGGAAAATACGTCTATACCACATAAAAGATGTGTAAAACCTTTTGTTTTCTCAATATCACTCCAAAATAATGGGAATGTGAGAAATCCCATGTTACATATACACTAAGAATAGTGTTATTCATGTTTGTGGCACTTAATATTATGGTATTCTTACATGCAGCTTTGGTGCACCCATGGTGGATATCTCACTTGAAGTCTGAATTTCTATTTTGATGTAAAAAATAGTCAAGGGGGACAAAAGACATCAAAGAGAGCCAGGGTACCCAACTTCTGAGGCCTCTGAGGCGTGGACAGCTCTAAAGCTTGGATTCTTGGCTGATCTTGGCCCAATTAGTATGCTAAAGCCTTTTGAGAACTTGGTTACCAAGTCAAAACTTCATTATATCATGAGAAAATAGCAAATAAGCTGCTATTTTGATGTGCAATGGGGGTAAAGAGCAACTTAGACTCCTGTAAACATTTCAATTCTTAACAATTTTCCATGGATAAAGCCTAAAATAGTAATCGAAACCATTTTTGGACTAGTATCCATTGATTTACCTCATAGCAACCAGCCATATAGTGCTATTTGCAATTCCACATAGACATGAGGTAAAAACTTAAAAAATTCATTAAAAATACAATTATTAATGGATCTTTCTGAAACTTTCAGGACCAATTAAAAACAGTATAATTCATATAAACTCAAAAACGTATTATACTCTTATAAGTAAAATTAAAAGTTTTATGTACAGTCCATTTTTGATGATTCCACATGAAACACTGAATCTTTGAAATTCACAGAAAATACACTCTGTGATTAAATTTCCAATAGAATTGATAAATTTGAGAAATCAATGCATATTTTGGAATAAAAGAATATTTACAGTTTTTACTCCTTTTATTCTTAACCATAAATGGTTTGGTAGTCACGTAAAAGCTTCAAGTAAGTAATTATGATAATCTCATGTGACAACAGATAATGCAATCAATAATCCAAAAAGGTTTATTATTTTCTCACTCACTGGTTTTTCAGTTTGCTCAATGGCATGCCTTTGTGAGCTGTTGTTTACTTAAAAGAGGCCTCCCCTGCTGTTTTTTCCAAATCATCACATTATTCAATTATACCTTTATGACCAACAAGTAAGTATTAGTTAGTTCTTTTCTTAAGTGTTTTAATCTTTCAGAATCAATCAGAAGGACCTGAAATAATAGAAATAAGCTATATATTGTTGTAATCTTGTTATAAATCAATTTTGATCCATTAAATCCACAATTTTCTGTCAGATTTCTCTACTATCATCTTCAACAAGCTCTTTGGAGTATTGGTGAGTGTTTTTGTCTTGATTTTTAAGGTTTTTCTCTAGTAATATTTTTCTTCAAGAGTTATGTTTATACTCATTATTTCAAAAGATAATTATATTCAAATAATGTTATTATTTTAGTAAAGAAGTTTTTATTATTAAAATCCTCTTGTAATTGATTCTTGTAGACAACTACTGCTTACTGTTATAATAACTACTAGTGTATAAAAAGTAAAACAAATAATTAAGTAATTAATTCTTTAATTGTGGTTAATTGAATTTTTATTATTATACTTCATAAGAACATTCATAGTACTGTTGATCAACAGTAGTGTTATCAAAAGTTTCATAGTCACATCTTACATTGGAGGGCCTGGCCATGTTTTGTGAACCTTGTAACCTTAATTCATATATTTTTAAGGTTTAAAATATATTAATTTAATCATTTTTTTCTTTCAATTTGAAGTTAAAATCATATTTCTTTTTGAAATTGTCTTAATTCCTTTTTCATTGAGGAATTTGGTTCAATTTTATACTGTTTTTACATGTGGCTTTTTCACATCCAAAAAACTTATCAAATTATTATTTGAATTACTCTGAATTAATTTTGTTTTTTTTGTCTTTAAAAAGAAAATTTTTTTTTAATATTAAAAAATAAAGACTAATAAAAAATCTCAAAAATATTCTGAAAGTATAAAAAATAATTTTCTGTTTTCAAATGTTTCTCTTGTGTCTTTAATCAAATACTGTGCAGCTGGTAACAGACACAGTATAATATAAATTACCAGTCCATAAGCTTCAGAAGCAGAATCTGAAGACAGGATTGAAGTGCAAATCGCTAAAAGAGCCACTTTATTTAAGACAGAACAAGCCAAAAACCATCAAAAGGTGTGTGTTTTCTGTTTTTAATTCTTATTTTTATCTTGAATGGACGTGAAAATGGTGCATACCAGAAATGGAAGAAGCTATACAGTTCAACCAGATGGACCTGGACAAGGAAGAGGTAAGACCAGAACAAGGTCTGCCAAGTCTTCCTCCAGAAAGACATGTTTGGAGGATGCCAGAACTGCCCCCCATTCCCCAAGGTCTGTACAAAAAAACTTTGATGTGAACTCTGAGCCTGAACTAATTGAAGGTAATTTTTTAAGGGCTGAACCACTTCCAAGTGGAAGCCATAGATATGTATCAGTCTCAATACAAAAAATTGGTTCAGAGCAGAAAAAGAAGAGGAGTGGGAAATGTGCCCAAGCCTTTGGCAGGGGGCCATGAACTCCCACTTACACATCAAGAGCTTTCTTGGTCAGGAGAAGACCATAGAACTCTTAGGAGGGTGGAGCCCATTGTCTTGCAAAGACAAGGTCAAAAAGATAAAGAATTGGTTGAAGAACAAAGTCTTTTATCTGTGGACCAGAAGAAGGAAGTGGAAATGACTCCAGCTTTGGAAGAAGGCCCAGTGGCATCTACCAGCTCCAGAAACATCCAAAGAAAAGCCAAAAGGACCTCAGAAGAAGAAGAAAGGTATGAAGAACCATCAGGGCAAGGGAAAGGGCAAAGAGAATTGGCACAGACCTTACCCACAAGGGTACAGGATCCCCAAATTGGAGCCTTCAGCCGTGGACAGTGTCTTGAATATGGCTAGGAGTCTTATGCAATTCACAGCCAAAGAGCAGGAAAGGATGAAAAGGAATTTTCCACACAAATAATAGATGAAATAATTTTTTTAAATATAGTATTAATGTAGAAATTGAAAAATTTGATGCAGACTTAAATAAAATGATATCAAATATAAATGAATTAAAAAGAAATGACACAAAGTATACTGAGTGGTATAAGCTGACAAATGTCAAACTTGATTCAATTACCAGTAAATGTGACAGAATTGAAAATAAATGTCAATTCCAAAATGATTAAATGGAAGATCTTTCCATTTTAAACATTGATGATCAACTTAGAATTATGAAAGATCATGTTTTAGAGATAATGGATAATACCAATCAGGTTGCCACACATTCGGCAAAAAGTGACAGTGAAAGGCAGAAGTTAAAGAATGAAATCATTGCAAATGTGGAGCAAATTCACAAGAATTATGAACCACATATGCCAAGACATTCTACACTTTTGACTGAAGAAAAACCTTCTGTAAAAGTAAGTTTGACGCCATTTTCAGGAGAGAATCCTATCTGCAAAAAAGATATTCCCAAACTGGAAGAATGGCCAGCATTGTCTGGTGAAGTAGAATACAGCCATATTGAGTTCATCAGAACAATTGATATGTTACAATAGGATCTTCAAATACCTGATGAAATCATAGTGGGCAAGCTACACTGCTTGTTTACCAGAACTGCAAAGAAATGGTATTACAAAATGAGACTAGCTCATGGTAAACATGATTGGCCTTGGTGGAAATGTGAATCAATCAACAAATGGCCTAACAGTTCTTGTAGATTTAAAATGGAAAATTCTTTTGAAAGTGCCATTTTGAGCTCAGAAAAGGATCAACCACTTACTTGGTTCTTCAAACAGAAAGACAGATTATCTGCCTTACACCCAGATATGTCTGACTCTATGATTAATATGAAAATCTTAAGAACATGTGGAGGAGAGCTAGAACATGATATCAAGTGCAGATGTGTAGAACCCTGTTCAACAGAAGACTACATCAATTCCATCGCAGATATCATTACTGAGACAAAAATTGGTAAATCCTGGACTGGAGTCCCTATGAAATCCAAAATGGTCTCTAAAACTTCCAGCCAGGATGAGAGACCTGAAAGAACTGTCTTGAAGTGTCATCAATGTGGAAGCACTTCACATTTGGCCAAAACATGTACCAAAACGGCAAAGATTAATGAAGCTCAAGTAATTGAAGAAGCTCAGTGTACTGAGGAGAAAGAGGAATCTGACCTAGATTCTGCATTCTCTGAGGATACACCAGTAGAGGACTATCCCATTGAAAACATTACAGCTTTCTTTGAGGTCACAGAAGTCCATACTCACTTGCCACATTACAGTGAGGATTTGCATAACCTGATCAACATCCAGGATGCCAGAATGTGTAAAACCAAACCTTCTAGAGGTAAAGGATACACTGTTGGAGCATCTTGTATCACATCAATGCTGATAAATGATACTGGAGCCCAAGTAATTTTGGATACAGGGGAATTTTGTACTTGTGCAGGAAAAGATTATCTTCAAGCCATACTTCCTGGATGGATGAACCATCTATTACCAACAGAAAGTGTACAATTTAGTAGTGAAAGTAATAATATGTACCCTTTAGGCATATTGAACACTAATCTTGTATTTCCACATCCTGCAGGAAGTGTAAGAATGAAAACTGAAATAGTAGTAATGGACAATTGCAAATCTCCGCACATCATTCTTGGGAATGAATACTTGAATATTTATGGTATTGACATCAATAGCCATGAAGACAGATATTTCACCATTGGAGAAAATAAAAGACAAAAATTTGCTTTTTCCAATATGCCAAAGAAAATATCTGTGATATCTTCCGTTAAAGATGCTTATAAGGAAGAATTTGTGCCTAATCAACTTGTTGAACCACAAAGTAATCCATAATTATCACCCAAAATGAGGCATGATCTTATTGATGTATTATACACATATAAGAATGCCTTTGCTTCTGATAATGAACCATTAGGTGCTATTGAAGGGAATGAAGTTAATATTACTCTTAATATTGACATACCATACTCTTCAGTACTTAGAAAGCCAGCTTGTCCAGCCAGTCCCAGAGCTAGAGAAGCCTTAGAAAAACATATCCAAGAGTTGATCCAACTTGGTGTACTAAGGAGAGTGGGCCATAATGAAGAAGTTTAAGTGAAAACACCTGTTCTTATTTCTGGGAATAATGATAAATCAAGGAGTGCTGGAGATTTCAGAGCATCAAATACCTACACAGTTCCAGATAGGCATCCAATTCCTACGATTCAAGAAACCTTGACTCAATTGTCTAAAGTCAAGTATATAACATCAACGGATGCATTGAAGGGCTTTCATCAAAATGCGTTGACACCCAAAACTAAGAAATTACTCAGAATTATAACTCAATGTGGTATCTATGAGTATCTTGAAATGCCATTTTCTATTAAAAATGCACTATCTCATCATCAAAGGATGATGAATACCATCTTCCCCACAGAATTATCTGAGGGATGGCATAGCATTTATATTGATGATATTATCATATGTTCTGACTCATTCTCTTTGCACCTTGAAAGAATTGAAAGAGTACTTGACAAAGTTACAGGAGTGAATATGAAGATTTCACTCAAGAAACAAAACTTTGGCTTTGAAGAACTTAAAGCTTTAGGACATATTGTTTGTCAGGGTGACTCTATGATATAGCTTCAGAAAGATAATAAAAGCTATAACTCTGAGTGTGACACGAAAATAATGATGATATTTAGAGTGAGAATATGAGTGAAAAGGGCTATACTAAAGTAATTTAGTGATGGTGAGTACTGCTGATAGCCCTGGGTGCAGTGTTTGCCTGTTGGTTTACAATAGCAAACCCTACAATACTTAAACTTAAAGTATACCTGTTAAATTCTAAGAGTACCACTTCTTTTTTTAAGAAGTTATACCACGTAAGAATATCAAGAACAGGATGCTTGATTTGCTTCCTGGTGAGGCAAAGCCTCCTTTTATCTTGTTCTGGGGTAGTGGGAGGTGGTTTACCTCTGCACACAACCACAGAGTGAAAGCTTTCACTACTGTGGGCTGGTTTGTGGTTCTATACACTCAATACAGGCTAGTATTGTGTTGAAATGTGGTTTTAGAACCACAAGTAGTCATTTTTACCCTATACAGGGTGAAAGGTTTCACCCATGGAGTTTCCAGGTGTATTCTGGTGCTCCTGACGCGTCAGAAACTATACAGGACCTGTATGGACCTCTGTATTTGACTTAATTATGAGGTATTGAAGTATAAATAAGCTTCAGCGTCTGTTTGACACCTCATAATCAGATTACAACTGTATCCTGTCATAATACAGCTGTATTGGTCATATTGTGGGATTATAACTTTCAAACAGCCATAGCTCTGTCAGCTTTTGAGATATCATGCTCAAAGTTGGTTCATTGGATATCCCTGTATGAGATCTACACAATGATACCCAATTTGGTATGGTTATCATTAAATATTAAAAAGTTATCCCATGTACAAGGTTTTTTGTACATAGGCGTGGTTTGGGCAAAAAGCTGTATTGAGCTTGTTTGCCTCATAGCTTCTGTTATAGTTGAGATATGAAGAAGTGGATGGCACCATCAGATAGCCCTGATTTTGCGCTTTCCAAAAAGACCCCACTTCAAGTATCCCACACTAAAACTGTAGAAGTTAGATGAGAGGTGAATGTTTTGTTCACCCTTATTTGGCCTGAAATTGACCATAACTCCAGTAATATTGGTGCTAGCTCAGTTTGGCCGGTACCATTGGATATCCCTGGCTTAGAGCTACATTTTGAGTACCCATTTGATGGGGTTAAGCCTCTCCTTCTAGATTTTAGATGAGAGGTGAAAATTAAGGTTTATGCTCAGCAATAACTTTGAGCAGGGGTAACTTTGTTATTTCTTGTCCTATGGTGATGGGACTTATATTTTCAGAAAGGGGTGAGTTTCCTCTTTCTTTTGGTACCTTTTGAGCTTATTTGGCTCAGCTCCAAGTTTTGGTGGTATCTTGGCTATACCATTGATTTATGGTATATTGGCTGTCATGCTTGTGCTCTGGTTTTGAGTCACAGGCTGACATACCCTCCCTCTAAAAAAAGCCTCATCATTGATGAGACTTTCCTCTCCTCTTGGAGGTATTAGCATGGTTAATTTGAACTTGAGCCAACAAATTTCTTGTGGTCATACCCTCCCTGTCTGGTGGCTTATGTTTCAAACCATCCAGGTGTTTGGGCATTTGTTTCCTCCTTTGGGAATGGACTGAACCAATTTCCTCTATTGCATGGTTCTTAAATTCCACCAAATATTCCTCATGGGGGTTAGTTTCCACAGCCATTCCCCACACTATCAGAGTCAGATTCATGACCTTCTTGGTCTTTTGTTGTTTCTTCCTCTCTTGAAAATATCTCTTCCCTGTCTTTGCGAGAATTTTCTGCATAGTGATTGGGTGGTTCACAATTGTGAAATCCTGTTGTGATTTCAGAATCTGAATCATGATCTTCTTTGGCTTCCAGTGTTGGATTCTCCCTGTTATCACCAGTACTATGGTTATTGTATCTACCAATAGATGTTCTAATCCTTACTTCTTGCAAAGTATTGGATATTTGATCCAAGGTGGATTCTTTGGAACATCTACATTTTACTGCATGTTCTAAGTCTCCTGGTAGTTTGGTCAACAGTTTGTGATTTCTCATTTCTGTTGTTATGTGAGGGTCAATGGCTATTAACCTTTTTGACTGTCTCAGACACCAATCATATGGATCTTTGTCCACTGTGTATCTATCATTTCCAAATAAAAGGGTTTTCTGCCATATCCATGTATCATTTCTGTACTTTTGGATTATTTGGCTCCTCCACCATGGCCAGTTTTTTCTGCCATGGATTTCTTTCATTTGTATGTACCAAGTACTAGCATGTCCTTTAAAATCTGTATTTAATCTGGCAGTAATCCAGTAATCTGGTATACTTGGTACATCAGTGAAGAGTCCATCAATATAATCTATGAGTTCCATATGATCATACTCTCCAGTTCCAGAGAATTTGGGCCAGCTTGAGGCCTCAGGAAGCTGTTTCAAGGCTTCCTTTTTAGTATAAGACATATTATCTCCATCCTGGTATTTTGATGGAGACCTTGCCTTATTCACCAATAAAGAATCTGGTTTGATGTCTTCCTGGTGGTATGGGGTGCTTCCAGAAACATGCCCTTGTGTTTGGGGTTTCATTTTTTGGCAGAAGTTGAACAATTTGTCAATATCTTGATCCAGGTATTCCCTTTCCCTTTTGCAGTGATTTTGCTCCTCCAAGACTTGATTTAGTCTTCTTTTGGAATCTTCTGAGGCTTTATACAATTCAATATAGTCCTCTTGAAGAGTATGAATAGTTTTGGTTTGTAAGGTACAAACCTCTTGTAAGCTTGAAATACTTTCATGGAGTATTTCAAACTCTTTTTGAGTTTGTTATACAAATTGGGAAAATTGTAACCATAGAGTATTACTACTTATGGTACTCTCAGGTATCACAACATTGTGTTTCATCTGAGTGGAGATATCATTCCTTATCATAGGGCTGCTAGGTGAATTAGAAGTATTTACAACTGTTTGTTGTTTCTTTGTACTTCTTGCAACAGGTCCAACAATTTCTGGATCATAGGATCTGACTCTTTCAGCCTCTGGTTGAAAGAAGTATTGTTCTTGCCTTATGATCCTCCCCCTCTCCTGGATTCTATCTTGGATTGGAAAGTATAGTGACTCTTGGTCACTGATCTGCTGGTGCCTGAGTGGTGTGAAGCCACTAGGGAGTCTGGTTGGGTTACCAGTCTTCATGAGCCTGAAAGGGTCAAAGTGTGTTAGCTCTTGTTCCATTTCTTGTCTATGATAAGTTCTTTGAAGAACATCTCTTTGAGGGAAATCTTCTGAATACTTTCTACAAGTTCTTTGTAGTGGGAATCTGGTTTGAATTCCCTGTCTGCCATTCCCCATTGGAGAAGTTCTTGGAATATTTGATGGGTTAGAAAAAACTGTTCTATGCAAGCCAATCATGGAGGTTTGCTGTTGAAACCCATCATGGAAGGTGTAGAAAGGTTCATTTTGCCATGTATTATGACTTTGAACAACTTCAACTTCTCTCTTTTCCAGGCCTCTATTCCAACTGATGTTGGTTTTTCTTTGTAAGGAATAATCCCTTGGAAATACAAAGTCTTTGGAATGAGGTGGTATCATTTCTGATTTGTAAAGTGAGAGTTTCAGCTAGTTGATTGAATCCTTTTGTTAGGAATTTATAAGTCACTTTGGACAAGTTATTATTGAAAATATCAATAAACTCTCCCCAATATATGCTCTGTATATATTAAAAAGATTGATAATAAAATATGGTTTGTATTTTATTATGAAGTATTATTATTGAAATTATCAATAATAATGATAATAATCAATTTCTCACGCCAATTTGGGTAAAGAAATGGATTATAAGAGTTTTTCTGTAAGAAAAATTCAAATAATATATACTTTTTATATATTATGAAAAAAAGATAAATAATAAAATATGATTTGTATTTTATTATTGAGTATTATTATTGAAATTATCAATAATAATGATAATAATCAATTTTTCACCCCAATTTGGGTGAAAAAATGAATTATCAGAGTTTTTCTTCAAGAAAAATTCAAAAAATATATACTTTGTATACATTATGAAAAAAAAACAATAATAAAATATGGTTTTTATTTTATTATAAAAAGAGAATATTTTATAAATATAAATTATATATTTATAACTCTCAAAAATGAAAAATATTATTTTTCAAAAAAAAAGATATGTATACAGCTTTTTTTTTATTATATTTTTTATTTTTTTTTTTATTTTTGAGTAAAAATATCAGAATAGAGAAAAACCACGAAATGAATCCCCTTCAGGGCTTCTTATGGTTTAAAAAAAGTGAAAATAAGCAATAAAACAAGGATAATAACTCTTAAAAGCATGAATATAGGCTCAAAATAGTGAAAACAAGCTAGAATTTTGTCTAAAATAGGTAAAAACCTGGCCAGGCCCCCAAAATGTCAGGGTGACTCTATGATATAGCTTCAGAAAGATAATAAAAGCTATAACTCTGAGTGTGACGCGAAAATAATGATGATATTTAGAGTGAGAATATGAGTGAAAAGGGCTATACTAAAATAATTTAGTGATGGTGAGTCCTGCTGATAGCCCTGGGTGCAGTGTTTGCCTGTTGGGTTACACTAGCAAACCCTACAATACTTAAACTTAAAGTATACCTGTTAAATTCTAATAGCACCACTTCTTTTTTTTAAGAAGTTATACCACATAAGAATATCAAGAACAGGATGCTTGATTTGCTTCCTGGTGAGGCAAAGCCTCCTTTTATCTTGTTCTGGGGTAGTGGGAGGTGGTTTACCTCTGCACACGACCACAGAGTGAAAACTTTCACTACTGTGGGCTGGTTTGTGGTTCTATACACTCAATACAGGCTAGTATTGGGTTGAAATGTGGTTTTAGAACCACAAGTAGTCATTTTTACCCTATACAGGGTGAAAGGTTTCCCCAATGGAGCTTCCAGGTGTATTCTGGTGCTCCTGACGCGTCAGAAACTGTACAGAACCTGTATGGACCTCTGTATTTGACTTAATTATGAGGTATTGAAGTATAAATAAGCGTCAGCGTCTGTTTGACACCTCATAATCAGAGTACAACTGTATCCTGTCATAATAAAGCTGTATTGGTCATATTGTGGGATTATAACTTTCAAACAGCCATAGCTCTGTCAGCTTTTGAGATATCATGCTCAAAGTTGGCTCATTGGATATCCCTGTATGGGCTCTACACAATGATACCCAATTTGGTATGGTTATCATTAAATATGACAAAGTTATCCCATGTACAAGGTTTTTTGTACATAGGCGTAGTTTGGGCAAAAAGCTGTATTGAGCTTGTTTGCCTCATAAATTCTGTTATAGTTGAGATATGAAGAAGTGAGTGTCACCATCAGATAGCCCTGATTGTGCCCTTTCCACAAAGACCCCACTTCAAGTATCCCACACTAAAACTGTAGAAGTTAGATGAGGGGTGAATGTTTTGTTCACCCTTATTTGGCCTGAAATTGACCATAACTCCAGTAATATTGGTGCTAGCTCAGTTTGGCCGGTACCATTGGATATCCCTGGCTTAGAGCTTCATTTAGAGTACCCATTTGATGGGGTTAACCCTCTCCTTCTAGATTTGAGATGAGAGGTGAAAATTAAGGTTTATGATCAGCAATCACTTTGTTATTTCGTGTCCTATGGTGATGGGACTTATATTTTCAGAAAGGGGTGAGTTTCCTCTTTCGTTTGATACCTTTTGAGCTGATTTGGCTCAGTTCCATTTTTTGGTGGTATCTTGGCTATACCATTGATTTATGGTATATTGGCTGTCATGCTTGTGCTCTGGTTTTGAGTCACAGGCTGACATTGTTTCTGGTTTAATCTTGGGTATTGACAAAAATAAAGTGGCAGCAGTGCTACTTAAGAAAATACCCCAGAATAAGAAAGAAATGATGTCTTTTCTTGGCTTTGACAGTTATTACAGGAAACACTTGAAAGACTTTGCAATTCTAGCCAAGTCACTCTATAGAATCTGTGATTAACAGACAGTATTTGAGATGACACTGGAAAGAATTAAAGCTTATGAGAAGATAAGGAAAGCTCTTACAGAAGCACCTTTACTCCTCATGCCTGAATGGAATATACCTTTCAAATTGTGCATTGATGCATGCGGAGATCGATTAGGGGAAGCACTAAATCAGGTCCAAATTATTGATGACAAAACTACAGAGAGACCAGTTTGTTACATCTCAAGACAAATAAAACCAACAGAAGCCAGATATGGTGCAAGCCAGATGGAGTGCTTATGTTTGGCATGGGCACTTGAGAAATTACACTATTATCTTGATGGCAGTTTTTTTGAAGTGATAACCAACTGCAATGCTGTGAAATCACTTCTTAACATGAAAACAACCAACAGACATATGTTGAAATGGCAAATAGCCATTCAAGAATATAGAGGTAACATGACCATATTTCATAAGGAAGGAAACATTACCAAGAATGCTGATGGACTTAGCAGGTGGGCATTAGCCAATACCCCTGATAAACCAGATTATGTGCCTTTGGAAGAAGAACCACAGATTTCAATTGAAGGAATTAACATAACTGATATTGGGACTGAATTTCTTGAAGAAGTCAGAGAATCTTATAAGGAGGAAAAGAATTCCCATATCTTGAATTACCTGTCAGGTAAAGACTGCAAAGATACATCTTTACTCAATGCACTGGATGAAGTTTGGAATAATCCCTATTCTGAAGGAAGATTTCACTTGTTTGATGGGATAATTTATCACAGAACCACACATTTTTGTGTAATGACATTGTGTAGCAGATTGCTTATCAATACCATTATTCATGAATGCCATGATAGCATCTACTCTGGACACCTGTCAGAAGGCAGAAAGTTTGAAAAAGTGAAGAAATGTGCATGGTGGCAATCTTGGAGAAAAGAAACCATTGAATATTGCCATACATGTGATAGATGCCAAAACGCAAACAGGAGTACAGGCAAGAAATTTGGACTGATGATTCATATTAAAGAACAAAAATCCCCTTGGGAAGTTGTTCACATGGATTGGGTCACAGCACTTCTTCCAAGTGGTCACAAAAGGCATAATGCTTGTCTAGCCATTGTAGACAGATGTAGAAAAACTCCCATATGCTTACCATGTCATAAAGATGACACAGCTATGGATACAGCTCTTCTTCTATGGAGTAGAGTTATTTCCCATACAGGATTATTTAATAATATAATAAGTGACAGAGATCCCAAATTCACATCTGCACTTTGGACCAATCTTCATATATTGTTTGGGACTAAGTTATTATTCTCAACAGCACATCACCCTAAAACAGATGGACTATCAGAGACAATGATTCACAATTTAGAGGAAATTATCAGGAGATTCTGTGCTTATGGGTTGGAATTCAAAGACTCAGATGGCTCTACCCATGACTGGTGCACTTTAATACCTGCATTCAAACTGGCATCTAAGACATCAGTCCATTCTTCTACAGGCCAAACTCCTGCTATGTTAGAAAAAGGATGGAATCCAAGACTCCCAGCAGACACACTGAGGAAAGACTTGATTGAGATTAATACTACAGCTTCCAGCTTCAAGATAATGCTTGATAAAGTGAAACATCATGCAAAAAGGCATATGAATGACTCCTTTGACTATGCAAAACAGAAGAGGGACAAGAGTCACAAAGTACCATACTTCAAAGTAGGGGACTTAGTTCTAGTTTCAACCTTGAATTTTAATAATATCTAAGGCCCAAAGAAACTTAAAGATTCTTATGTAGGACCCTTTTTATTGTTGCCTTACACAGAACCTATGCAGTTCAAGTGGAATTGAGTGGTGAATTAGAAAATAAACACCCCACCTTTCCAGTTAGCTTGATAAAACCTTATCAACCAGCTGAAAAAAACTTTTTTCCTTTGAGGAACCAAACTCCTTTGACTGTACCACCAGCGGAACGGAGTGAAGAAAAAATAATAAAGAAAGTCATTAAAGAAAGGAGACTTAGGGGTAGATATCAAAGAGAATATCTTGTCAGATATGGAAATTCAGTCCATGAAGATGAATGGCTGGCAGAATCACAAATACCTGACTCAGTCACAGGGGCTCTAATGGAAGCAAGAGGTCCTGGAACTCAGGAATCAAGAGCTCACTTGGAGGGCTCCAAAATATAAGAAGAATAATATAGATTGATTTCTTTAAAGAAGAAGAATGGAAAAGACAAGTATTCCAAAGATAAAGAAAAGATAAGAAGCCAAAGACCAAAGATAATAAAAGAAGCCAACCAAGTGAATCCTCAATTCACTGTTTCAACCTGCCAGAAAAGGAAATGGAATTAGTAAAGGATATGACCACCAATATCCACTGACAGGAGAGGAAAAAAAAAGGGAAAGGGTGCTGAATGACTGACTTAAGATTATCAGTATTAACTTTAATAATGTCAATGAAAATAAAGATAATAATAAATCCAATATACTAATTAACTGGGGAAAAAGTCCCCAGGTGCTAAATGGTGGCCAGTATATGTGAAAAACTGAAAGACTGATCCTGGAAGGTGGATCACCGGCTGTATTGTATGAATTGGGCCAATACAGTTCTGGCCATCTTGAAAATGAACTGTGTCACTGAATTCCCACAGTGGAAGATTGAATTGGCCCAATTGGGCCAAGGACATACAGGTTGATTGATTGATGCCTGTATGGACCAATTGAGTTGTCCAAGGAGTATTGAAATACTTGATGCCTTGAAAACTGATTGAAAGACTGTATAACATCTGAGAATTCCCCTTGGAATATTCCTGAATGAACGTGCCACCCAGCTCATGCAGGGCCAGGTGATCGGGATCCTTGAATGGTCTTCTGATTGCTGCCATGGTTTGCCAGACTGATGAGTTAAAGAATCCTCCTTTGAAATGGGAATTGGATTTTGGGACCTTGATTTGGAATTGTGGAATTTGTTCCTGAAAACATCACCATTGAGTTGCTGAGCAAAAATGGTGCATAATAGTATATAATACCATATATGCGCCACTCCTGCAACCTTGAGTACGGGGTGCATGGAGGAATGGAAGAATTCCCCTTAAGTTGAGGGGAATGCTTTTTGAGCTGGTCTGGTGACCTCTGGTGGTTGCCAGAGGCCATGAATGGAAATATGGTCCATGGTGGTCCATGGCCAAAAATGGGTCCTACAAGTTCTATGGCCATTTTGGTGTCCATGGGATTGATGGCCAAAACTGGCTCAGGTGGGTCCAATGGTGGTTTGGGACCCACCCGGCCTTGGGGGCTAGATGGTTGCCCCCTTTTGACCTCATTGGATTAGTCCAAAAGGGGCCTAATTGGCCTATGGACTGCGGCCCACAGACTGTGGATTACGGCCCACAGGCCGTAGAAGCCATAGGGGGCCTAAATGGCCCAAAAAGGCCATTTAGGCCAGAACCCCCCTAATGAAAGGGGTAGGCCCAGAATGGATGGAGATGGCTAGGGGGCCTGGAGGCCCCTAGAAGACAAAAAGAACCCCCAGGCCCAAAATCAAAGATAAAGGCCTGGGGGTTGGTGATATGGAAATTGGCCAAGGAGGCCAATGATGGCAGGATATGGCCTGAGGCCATAAATGATTATTGGTGGCCAGAAATGGCCAAATGGCCATAGAGCACCAGAGGGGACCAATTAGCCATAAAAGATATGGTGTGGCCAATTGGCCCTAACTTTGTTCCAGGTTAGAATTGCTGCAACCCCCATGGAGGAGGGTCAATCTTCATGGTTGTGACAGACTCAGATAAGCTTTTGAGCAGATTTAGACATGAAAGAAGGCCACAAGCCTGAATATGTCTAAAAATTTGCTTTAAATTACTTGATCTAAGTAATGTAAAGAGGTTGGACAGTGGACATTACCCCCTTTTGGGGCCTTTTTTTACTCTTGATACCATTAATAAAATTGTAGTACAGTTTTATTTGTTGGTGGGAGGGAATGTGAGCTTTGAGTTAAGTCTTACGTACCCAAATAGGCCTCAATTATATTAAAAGTAAGTTCTGGACTATGCATAGCCCATACGTCATGCATATATTGAAAATTCATCATTTTTGATTTAAGAAAAGATGAATAACTGTTCATTGAGTATGTAGATCCATAGATTTCAGGCCAGATTTGGATTCTACACCAAATTTCACCTAGGGTAACTCCATAGAGTGAATAGGCTCAAATCAACACTTTGAGGTGGTAATATGGAAAATATTTCAATACCACATAAAAGATCTGTGAAAATCTTTGTTTTTGTCAATTTCACGCCAAAAAATGGGAATGTGAGGTATCCCATGTTACATATACACTAAGACTAGTGTTATGTATGTTTGTGGCACTTATTATTATGGTATAATTACGTACACGTTTGGTACACCCACAGTGGATATCTCACTTGAAGCCTGAATTTCTATTTTGATGTAAAAGATAGTCAAGAGGGACAAAAGACATCAAAGAGAGCCAGGGTACCCAACTTCTGAGGCCTCTGAGGCATTGAAAGCTCTAAAGCTTGCATTCATGGCTGATATTGGCCCAATTAGTATACTAAAACCTTTTGGGAAATTGGTTACCAAGTCAAAATTCATTATATCAGAAGAAAATCGCAAATAAGCTGCTATTTTGACGTGCCAAGGAGGTAAAGAGCAACTTAGACTCCTGTAACCATGTCAATTCTGAAATATTTTCCATGTATAGAACCTAAAAGAGTAATTAAAACCCTTTTTTGACTAGCATCCATTGATTTCCCTCATATCAACCAGCCATATAGTGCTATTTGCAAGTCTACATAGAAATGAGGTAAAAACTTAAAAATTTCATTCAAAATACAATTCTAAATGACTCTTTCTGAAGCTTTTAGGACCAATTAAGAACTGTATAATGCTATAAAAATCAAAAAGAACTATACCTTAATAAGTCAAATTAAAAGTGTTACTTACAGTCTATTTTTGATGATTTCACATGAAACACTGAATCTTTAAAAATTTATAGAAAATACACTCTGTGATGAAATTTCCAATAAAATTGATAACTTTGAGAAATCAATGATTGTTTTGGAACAACAGAATATTTACAGTTGTCACTCATTTTATTCTTAACCATGAATTGATTGGTAGTCACGTAAAAGCTTCAATTAAGTAATTATGATAATCTTATGTGCCAACAGATGATGCAATCAATAATGCAAAAAGGTTTATTGTTTTACCACTCACTGGATTTTCAGTTTGATCCATTTCACGCCTTTGTGAGCTGTTGTTGACTTAAAACAGGCCTCCTCTTGCCGCTTTTTCCAAATCATCACATTGTTCAATCATACCATTATTACAAACAAGTAAGTATTAGTTAAATATTTTCTTAAGTGTTTTAATCTTTCAGAATCAATACGAAAGACGTGAAATCATAGAAATAAACCATATATTGCTGTAATCTTGTTATAAATCCATTTTGATCCATTAAATCCACAATTATCTGTCAAATTTCTCTACTACTATATTTAATAAGTTCTTTGGAGTATTAGTGAGTGTTTTGTCTTAATTCTTACAGTTTTTCTCTAGTAATAGTTTTATTCAAGAGTTATCTTTATAATTATAGTTTTAAAATATAATTATATATTAAAATAATTTTATTATTCTAATAAAGAAGTCTTTGTTATCAAAATCCTCTTGCAATGGATTCTTGTAGACAGTTACATCTTACTGTTATAGTTACTAGTAGTGTATAACAAGTAAAAGAAATAATTAATTAATTAGTTATTTAATTGTGGTTACAATAATTTTTATTATTATATTTCATAGGAACAGTCATAGTACTGTTGATTAATAGTAATATTATCAATAGTTTCATAGTCATATCTTACAATTTGAAAGAGAAAAATTTGTAAATTCATAAGTGGGAAAACGTTTAATGAATTTTCAAAAACAACATGCCATTTTTTTAAAATGACTGAATTGGAGGAATTTGGCAAAAAAGGTTTTTTGAAAAGGTTTGGGGATTCTGACATCCCATGTTAGAAAAAATATGGCAAAAAAATAAACAAATTATTGAAACTAAGCCTGAGGAATTTTTCTCAAAAAAAGGCCACTTATGTATGTTTACCAAAACCTTATAAAAATTATCAAGATTTTTGTAGACAAATATTACAGAGATCATGTGCTTGAGATTTTTGGAGAAAATTTTCCATAACTGGATTTATGGCCAATTCTGTGTTCTTTTCCCATATTTTTTGAATTTTGGTGATTTATTGCCATTTTGGCCAATATGATGTTCTTTCTGTCCACAGTCCACAGTCTACCGTCTGTAGGGGTGACAAGGGGCCTCTGGGATCATTTCTGCCACCCTGGGCCATATTTCTCTGGTGTCTAAGGGGAGCCAAGGGGACAAAAAATGAAAAAATTTCTCCATATTTCTGGGGCTCCTTGGGTTTTCCCATATGTGCTGGGGAAAACCCTCAACAACTGAAAGCGGTCCCAAGCCTTATGGCTTTCGGGGGCAGAAGGGGTGTCCTGCCACTAAAATATTCATTAAATGAGATGAATATTTGACTAATTACTGACTTTTTTCTTGACTTGATCCTTTCCATCTAGAATGAGCTCCAAGCTGACTTCTATTACAGAATCCTTAACTTTGTGTCCAACAACTTTTGTCCTCTTGGTTCTGGAATATACAGGCAATTGGGTTCACTGTGGTCCTTGACTTCTTCAGGGACTTTTGATCCAAGCCCATCTTACAATGTATTCAAGGAAGTTGAAACTTTGGATCTGGCTTTCAGTAGGTGTTTGAAGAAGTACTACTTTTAACACTTGAATACCAATGCTTTTCTGGGAAGAAAAAATTCTATCACCAAGGAGATCCACTTTTGAATTTGATAAGGTATCTTTTGAGTAAAAAGGAAGGGACTTTTGGAATAGAGTACCCAGCTAATGAGGCTTCAACCCTGGATGGGAATTAAGGGTTTTCTAATTTTAGGTACTGCTTCAATCCTGGATTGGCCTTTTTTGACAATTTTAATTATTTACTATATCCAGGTGGAGAGTTGTGAAAGGGTGGATCAATTTTTGAGGGTCCATGACCATCAAAGGAAGAGAAATATACTCCAGTTCTGACTTCCCCATTTCAAGGTTGAAAAGATCAGGAGTGGTGAAGAAAAGAAAAGGTCCTTATTTGTTCCATAATATAGATTCCTATGAGAGTGATTAACTGGATGAGCAAGGGGCTGAGGTTGTTAATTTTTCATACAGGAATCCTTGAAATTTCTCCCTCATTAAACCACTTTCCAATAAATTCCTTATGAAGGTGCTTCAAAGTACTCCCAAAAGCTTCAAATCCAAGGATTTCTCTAGTTAAAACTTCTCCAGTTCCATTGAACACCAGGCCACCAATCATTCCTTCACCCAGAAGGACATCCCCTATAACAGCTTACACAAAGTGCAACCATGGGGAATTACTTCCAGTAACAATACAGCTCAAACATCACCATCAGATATCTCAGAAGCTTAATTATTAAAAAGTAAAAAATATTTGCCTTTTAAAACTACTAGGGAGGATCCAAATGTCGTAAATAATAAAGATTGCATATTTAGGATCAAAATGATGGTTTATAGAAATAGTAAATATGTGATAGTGCATTCCAATGATAGGATTATTCCTTAAACCCTTCAGAAGAGATGAATTCAATTTTTATATTGTATTGATATGAGCTGATAATTTATTTCAAAAGAAAATTTGATAGTATGCAAAGAAATTGAAAATTATTGTTGAGCTCTATCTGTCTGGTTTCTCTTATTGATACAAGAATGAATGGAATATCAAAATAGATGATGAGGGAGGGGATGATTATTTCTTTGAAGAAAAAAAAATTCAAAATCAAATTATCAAAATAGGAAAACAACCCACAGTTGAGAGAAAATAAATTGAAGAAATATAGTATAAAAATGAAACTTCTGAGAGTTGTACTTCTTGAGGTGAGGTTTTATTTTGGGCAGAGGTCTGCTGAGAGATAAAAACAAGAATTATTTTTCTTAAAGGGTGTCCAAGAGGTTATTTTACAGGAATCAGAGACTGTCAGAGATGATTAACAGTAGATTAAACTTTCTCTTATACCTTCCACTCCCCACCAAGGAAGATGAAAAGAGAAAAATTAATCAAAAAAACAATAAATTGAACTGATTAATTACTTGAAGAGAAATTCTTGACATAAAGAATCAAAGAATAAAATAGGAAAAGGAATTTTTCCATACCTCCAATCAAAGGGTCCTAATTGAGGATAAAAGTGTTGGAAGGCCTTCTGAATATGTCCAAAGCATTTGAAAATTGTGAGAAAAGTGGCAAAGGTGATACTTAAAATAATTTTGGTAGAATATCCTCTGAAAGCCTCATTCCAGGAGAGGAGCCTACTTTCATCAAATTAAATCCTAACAAAGTGCCATAAAATAAAACTCATGAGATATTTTTCTCCGGATTTTTGGGATATAATAAATGAAATTTCTTCAAATTCTTTTTTGAGCTGCTAGGCTTTCAGCTGGCTCCCAAGTGGTTCTTTCTGGGTCTTTACTCACTCATTTCCACTCTACAGAATACCATAATCTACCTCTATTGAGGCTTCAGTCCAGGACATTTTCAACTTCCCATTCCTCCTTCTCTCCCACTATCACTGATGGTGGTGGAAATTGATGGCCATTTGGGATACCTTATTTTTTGAAGGGTTTAAATAAGGACATATGGAAGACAGGGTGAATTAGCTTCTATTACTGGGGAAACTTGAGGTGATATTCAAGGCTTCCCACCTTCTTAAAAATCTAAAATAAGCCAAAACATGTTTGTGATAGTCTCTGGTGGTTCTTTTCTTCTTGATGTTCTTTTAGGCTAATCATAATTTCTCCCAAAGTCGGAAAAAAGATTGGATTTACCCATTTTCATCTGCATACTTCTTGAAATCCCTTATTTCTTATTCTAATTATTTGAAGAATTGCTGTGCTGATTGAAGATTTCATTATAGTATTTCAAAAGGAGTGTTTCAAGAAGCTTGAATTGCATAAAAGCTGAGATTTCTCCCACAAATGGTTAGAGCTGGTGGTTTTTTGTTGAGTGTTGTGAATTGTTATATGAAGATTTATCAGAGGGAGCAAGGTGTGTCAGTCATCTGGACGGTAACTGAAATAAATCTCAAGATACTGTTCTAGAAAATTATTTAACCTCTCATTCTGTCAATCTTTTTCCGGGTGGAAAGAAGTTGAAATATCTCTTGATATCATGACCTTCTGACATAAACCAGTCCATAATGATGAAACAAAAATAAATCTCTACCAATTACATGACATATTGAAAGGCCATGTTTGGAAAATACATTGTTGATTAAGAGTTTATCTATATGTAAGGCAATTATTTTGTGGATAAGCTGGAAGGAATATTTCGATTTTTTTGGAATATTTCCACAGCTACTAAGATTGAGTCAGAGATGTTGGAAAGGGGAAATATAGTGAAAAATTCCATTGATAAGAAATTGGAAGAGGCTTGAATAAGCCAAACATTTTATAGTGAATTTTATGGTTTATTGAGCATTTATGAAATAATTACACATAGTTCTTGATGGATTTATTAATTACAGAACAATCAAAATACCTCTTGATCAGTCTTAAAGTCTTTTCTTGGCCAGGGTGTCCAGAAGATGGACAATAATTACACTTTTGAGTAATATCCAATTTTATGGATTTATTACTAGGTATGGAAGCTCTATCTTTTAATAAAAAAAGCTTGGATGGAGGTTTAAGAGAATACTCTGAGGCTTATTCACCTCTTCTTGATTTCTTGAGTATTTCTTTGAATTAACTATCTTTCCATACTTTGATTTTAAATTTGGTCCTTAAATGTGAGGATACTTCCATTCTGATTGAAAAATAATGATTCTTGAATTTTATCTGTCTTAAGGACTTGATGAAAGTCTTCAGGATTCTCTATGGTGAAGCTCACCTCCCTCTCAGCTTACATGCTGTCCCAACATGACAAGTAATTTGGTAAAGTGGCCTTCCTTCCTGGGTGATAAGTGATAGAAAAGTGGAATTCAGAAAGGCATTCAAACCAATGGGCTTGATAGAAAGTAAGCACTTTAGGAGACACAAACAAATGAAGGGAAGAATGGTCTTCTGAAACTTTAAAATGTAATAAAGGTAAACAAGAAAATCTTTCCAGTGCTTGAGTGCCTAAGCCACACCAAGGAGTGACTTGTTATGGATTTCATAGTTGAGTTCATCTGGGAGCAGCTTTCAAATACCAAATTTAATGGAGTGATTTACTGAGTCATTTACCCCACTCAGTAAAGCACTCAGGGAATAATGAGAAGAATTAGTATTTGGAATAGTGGGTAGAGAAGGATTAAAGTGGGGAAGGATAGGATCAGTGGTCAAATATTCTTTGAGCAAGGGAAAATTACAAAATATTTCCTCATTGTACGTGAAAGGGATATATTTTTTGAGAAGAGAAGTGAGATAAGTGACTTTTTGGAGCAATTCTCAATAAACCAATCATAGAAACTGGCAAAGTCACATAAAGATTGAAGTGCCTTGCTGTTTTTGGGCTGTGGGAATTTAATTTCTTTGAACCTTTAAAGAATTCATATTCAGGCTATATCTTGAGAAAAAATGAACAACGTATTACACACTTGAGGAATGAAAAACACACCTATAAGCTTTAGAAACACATTATTGTCCCCCAGTCTGTAAGATGTGTTTATGAAGCTGTTTATAATATTACTATCAATCAAAAGTACTATGACTGTTATTATTAAACATAATATAAGGATTTATTATATCCAGAATTAAACAATTAAATAATTAATTAATTAATTAATTAATTATTTCTTTTACTTGTTATACACTAATAGCGATTATAACAGGAAGCAGTAATTATATACAAGAATCAATCACAAGAAGTATTTAATAATAAAACTTCTCTATGAAAATAATAAAATTATTTTAATATATAATTGTCTTTTTTCAGAAATAATTATAAATATAATTCTTTAAGAAAACTAAAACTAGAGAAAAACTTCAAGAATTAATGAAAACCACTCACCAATACTGCAATGTAACCTTGAAAAGAATTGGTAGAGAGATTTGATGGATAAACTTTGGATTTGGAGGACCAAAATTGATTTATAAATGTATTAAAACGGTTGAAAGTTTCTTTCTATGATTTTATGCCTCCCTTATCGATCCTGAAAGATTCAAGCACTTAAGAAAAGATTTCAAGTAATACTTACTTGTTAGTGATAAAGGTATAATTGGATAATAAGATGATTTGGAAAAAAATCAAGAGGAAGCCTTTTTCAGGTCAAAAAAACTCACAGAGGTGTTCCATGGAGAAAGCTGAAAAAACACTGAGTGAGAAAGCAATTATCCTTTTTCTATTATTGATTGCATCATCTGTTGTCATGTAAGATTATCATAGTTACTTAATTAAGGCTTTTACATGACTACCAACCCATTTATTATTAAGAAGCAAAGGAGTAACAACTTTAGATATTATTATATTTAAAATGAATAAACATTGATAACTCATATTTATCAATGTTATTGGAAATTTCATCACAGGTTGTATTTTCTGTGAATTTTTGAAGATTCAGTGTTTCATGTGGAATCATCAAAAATGGACTGTGAGTAAATATTTTGATTTACTTGTTAAAACATGATGTTTTTGGTTTATTTATGAAAAATGACATTCTCATTTTTTCCTGAAAGCTTCCAAACAGTTAATAAAGAGTTGTATTCTTAATGAATTTTTGAAATTTTTACATTATTTCTACATAGAATTGCAAACATCACAGTATAGCATGTTGCTATGAGGTAAATCAATGGTTAGTAGTCCAAAAAGGGTTTCAATTACTCTTTTAAGGTTTATCCATGAAAAAAATTAAGAATTGAAATGTTTACAGGAGTCTGAGGTTCTCTTTACCTCCTTATCATGTCTCAATAGCAGCTTAGCTGCAAGTTCCCTATGATTCAATGAGAGTTTAGCTTGGTAACCATGTAAGGTGTGGATATGAAACTTTGATTAAAAATCAAGTACTTCGCCTGTCCTCAAAATTTGTATAAGGTAAAAATCAATTAAAAATAGTAAGAAATATTATTTTTAAGAGAAAACACGCCAATTTTATTGTTTATAACTTTATTAGTATAAAAAAATAATATTATAAAGATTTATTGTTTTACCAACGATAAAAATTATCCAAAAATACTCTACAAGAGATATTTAAGGCTACAAAAGAAATTTCTTCAAGAGCAATTTCAATTGGAATTAATTGAGCAAAGAACTGCAAGCAATTGATTAAAGAACAAAGTCTTTAAAAAGAATATTAAAGAGAAAACATGCCCAAAAGTGACCAGAGTGAATTTGGAAACAAAGTGACAAAGTTTACAGTGATGAAAGATGCTTTAATTCACTTTTGGGGTGGTTCAGGGGTAAAAATGATTATAAGAGTTACAAAAAATGATTATAGTGATTTTTTCACGTGGTTAAAAGGTTTAAAATGATTTAAGAAAGGTGGTTTTAATCTTTTATCAATTGGTTTAACAGTGTTTAAACTAATTATAAAAGGAAAAGATTCTAACATGAAGAGAAAAGTGGGGCAAATAAGACTTTCTTTTATAGCCATGAATTCTCTCACTCCAACAGTAAAATTTAATCCTTTCAGTCGTGAAAAACAGTCTGTCAACAGAAAAGCAAATTATGGCATCATTGAACCCTGCTTTAGACCAAAAAAGGGCTGGTTTAAGCCATTTTTAGCCATTTTTAGCCATTTTAGACCCTTAAATCAGCCATTACTATAGCAATACCTGGTCTAAAGCCTTCAAAACACGTCAGAATGTGTGTAGGAGATGTAGAAACCAGTCAAAACTGTTTTTACTATTATTGTTTTATCTGAAGGGTAGTTTTACCCTCTTGGCAACAGCTAAAACTACCCCAGTTGGTATCAAACCTCATCATTAATTGAGTCCACAGACCCTGTAACTCAATTTCAGGCCAAAAGTGATGAACTTTTGCATGAATTTTGACACCACATGCCTTTCAGCAAGGATTTTGGGGGTCTAGCTTCCCCTTAGAGCTGGAGTTCCTTTTCCCCCCCAAATTTAATCTTTCCAATTTATCTTTCCTTTAATTCCTCATCATGTATTATACTTATAATTTACATATGTAATTCAATTGAGCTGTACAGTTCAATACATTAATAATTGATACCTCATATGTAAATCAAAGTTCACTTATGTGATACATGCACACATTTTGAAATTTCAATTGAATTCAATTGAAAATACTTTAATTCCTCATAACTTCTAAAATATACACAACACCTCAATTTCAACACAAATTTTGGTGATTAAAACTACATGTGATGTGAATTAAATTAAAGTTTTTGAGGATTTTTAATTTTCATACAGAAAATACCAAAAACTTAATTTAAGCTTATTTAGAGTTGAGTTACAAAACTTTCACTCAGAGGTGACCCCACCTGATTTTTTATGAGAAATCCAATGGTGAAATAATATACCTGAGGGCTCACACAGTCTTTGTAGGAAAGATACCACATGATTGACATGTTCCTCCTCAGAGATGAAAAACACTGTGAGATAATCTAAGGGGACTACTACAATGACATCTAAATAATCCTCAAAAAAAATAAATTAACAAGATTTTGGAATTAAGAAAGGGTATTAGTCACCAAATTGCATAACCAAATAATAATTACTACAATATTTGGCTCTAATGGTAGCTAAAGGCTTGCCCCCTCTTCAAATCTCAAGAGCTCATAAGCACCATGCAAATATAACTTGGAGAATATAGTGGAACAATTAATAACAGTGAGAAGAGAATTAATTGGAGAAAAAGCACTCCTTTTTTACTAGTGACAACATTAATTTTGCAATAGTAAGAAAGAAAGCAAAGGCCTACATGTTTTTGCTTAAAAAGGGAGAGGTGCTCCTGTTGAAGAGGAGTTTCTCCTAATGAAAAATTTCTCTAAATTCTCTGAAATTTAGGCCCTGATTGTGTCTGACCCTTGATTTGATAATGGGGAGATCAATGCAACTGGAGGTAGAGACCACTCCAGTTTGATATTATCACCACAGCCATGTTGTGGGGGGCTTCTCCGCTTTAACCTTGGGAAATAAATCCCAATATTGGTATAAGAATGGAGAACTACCTTAAACAAAGTATCGACTTTTTCTGTCTCTTCCTCCTCATACCACTTCTCCTCCAGGAACTCATGATGGGATGAAGGAGGAGGTTTCATATTCTCTTGAAAGAAATAAATTTCAGATATAGAAAAATCTTAAAACAGATTTAATCTGCTTTAAAACTTAATCTAAAGATGTCAGTAATGGCTGAGAGGGAATCAAAGGAGGAAAGTGGAAAGAAGGATGAAGGAAAGGTTTATGAAGCTTACCATAAAAAGCAAAACTTTTTAATTCAGTGGAAAGGTCATTACTAACAGAAGGTATATAAATATGAAAATCCTTATGACTAGAGTGATAGATGATCAATCAATATTCAAAATAAAGAATAGGATCAAAATTGAAAACAAAATAAAATCCCGATATGAGGTCTTTTTCCTTGGAGAAATCCATTATAAAAAGGACCCATTCAAAGCTTGAGAAGGAAGAAAGGTAAAACACCTACTTGGTATAATTGATGTTGAATAATGAAGGGAATTATTTTGAATCAAAAATAAAAAGAGGAATATTTTCAGGGATCTCTGAAATAGTCAATGGGGACTTGAGAGAAAAATTTGTTTTAATGAAATAGCTTGCAGCACCAGAATTAATAAGAATACTGTAAGAAATATCCAGTAGAGTAGAACAAAGATAAAGCCTTAAGGATTTATTGACACCTGCATTCAAAGTGAAAAATTGTTCTTTTGAAGGAAATAGGTTATATCTATTTATAACAGAGTAATAACCACTCAGTCCTTTCCCTTCTTGTTAAGGAATCATTTAGATGGCCCAGTCTTGCTTGGGCCCTTTAAAGCATGTTTCAAGGGGGTGCATTCCACCACAGTAAGTGCATATAACCTCTTCAACTCTTCTCTAATTTGCAGAAGCAATAAATTTATATCCTTATTAAGGAGAGCAGAATTAGGAAAATCATCAAAAACTTAAAGATTATTCACCTTCTTTTGAGGCTTCTTGGAGGATAGATTGTGTGGAGGCCTGAAGGCCTCCTCTCTTTATGACTACCTTTTTTTCTGAATCTCATTATACCTGGTATCTAGCTGCAATTAAATCTTCATGAGTGCTTGAAGGCTATCAAAATTTTCATGTTGAGAAACCAGTGGGTCTAAAAGCTTTGATTCCAAGCCTCTTCTATAAAAATTAATATAAGCTCTTTCACCACAATATCAAATTCTTGACGTTAAATTTTTGAAATAAGCTATGTACAAGAAAACCTTACCACTCTCCTTAATCTTCAAACTTTACCACTCTTTTTCAGCTTTACTTACTTAATTTGAATCACCAAACACAGTGAATAAGTGGGTTTCAAATAGTTTCTGGTTATTGTAAAAGTAAGAGGGGTATTCATTGGAGATATTTAATAGGTAAGCCTAAATTGACTTTCCATCCTTTCTTGTGAGAGAAAAAGTTGAATAAAGAGCTTTCTTAACCTCAGAGAAGAAGATTTTTGGGTGATTATGAAAGACTAATAGATAGGATTGGATAAATTCTTTCAGCTTATTATATTAATTATCATCAAAAGAATTGGGTTCCTTAATAGATGAAGTCTTAAAGGCTGGGTATTTTGAAGTTTCCCTTGGTTAGATTTCTTTAGTGATATTCCCCATAAGTTGAGTAATCTTCTCCATGATTTTGAAAAGTTTTTTTTATGTTGAGAGAAAACAGGTTAATGAAAAATGGCAAGATTTTGACCTTCAGGAGCTTTCACTTCAGTCCCCTTAGAATATTCCTCTTCTACATAATCCTCCCAAATCTTCCACTAGAGCATTGGGAAATGCCAGGATAAAAACCTAATAATCCAGTGAGTGATATTCATCTTCTTCATTCAATAATCTATACTCTAGAAAATGCTGCTCCCTCCATTGATGGCCTCTGGCCACATTTTTATTCAGTTGATGAACTGATTGTGTATGGTCAAGAGGGATCCTAGTTGTAGGGGTAAAGAAAGCTTGAGTTATTTGATATTCTCTGTATTCTTGGCTTGAGGGATATTCTGAAAAGTAATTTTGAAGAATTCCAAGGAAACAAATTATGATAATTTATGTTTACAAATTAAATAATTGACCAAATAAAGCCATAATTACTTTCATTTATGACAGGCTTTAGGAATTTAAAAGTAAACTTGAGGTAAAATAAATATGAAGAATTGAGGAATAAAATATACATAAGCCAATTCTTATGGAAACCAGATTTCTTGAATAATTTTAATATATTTCAATCAATCAATAAATAAAAAAAGACAATTCAATCAAATTTCCAAGGAAAATGATCAATTCAATTAAATGAAAATTCTTGAGGAAAGTGATGAGTTCAGTTTGATATTAATCAATACTTAAATAATTTAATAAATAAATAACTATCTTCGATAATAAAAGAAAATTCTCTGGAGGAACTCGGATAGAAAAATGAATCATTTGAACCAATATCCTTATAGAAGCTGAGTTTCACACAAGAGAAAATGTTAGTATATTTATGATAAATGAACAATATAGTGAAATGGAAAGAAACTTTTAAAGAGTGATGTAGAGTTTAATTTGCATACAAATTAAATTACTAAAGGAAGATTGAGAAAGAATCAAAAAAAGGAAGAATAAATTATGAGCTAATTAGTATAATATCATATGTGTGAGCCTGTGAGGTATGTAAAACATACCCATAAGGCCACAAATGATTTTATAAACAGCTAATTTTGTCTTAAACAGACTTTTTAGTTGAAATTAAAATAAAAAATAAAAAAAAATAAGTATAACTTTATTTTGGATAAACAAAGCTATAAATATTATGTCATTTTTGGATTCTACACCAAAAATAACCTAGGGTAAATCCATAAGGTGCTATACCCAAAAACACTTATTTCTTGTGTTATTAGAAGATTTAAGAATCTCACAGTACTAATGTAACTTTTTTAACATTTTTTTAGAATTGTTAAATTTAAGCTTAAATAAGCTGAAATTTAAAGTTGCATGAGGTTAATGCAAACTTACCAAAATTTTAGTTAAAATTGAGGTGTGGTGTATATTTACTGAATTGGCTAAGGATTTGCCATACAGAATGTAAATCCTGCGTGAGCTCAATTTAAAAGGGTTTAAAGCCATGGTATGGCATTAAATAAATAAAAGGGCAAAATCCACACAAAAAGGTGGGACAAAGGAAAAAGACCAAATAGAGCTGGGGTACCAAACTTTTTGGATCTTCAATGATTCGATTCAAGTTGTCCACCTGTATTGGAGGATTTTCAACCTTATTTAAACTTCAAGATTAGACTTTGATCCAACCTTAAGGTTTAAACTGGTTTTATCCCAATTTGGACAGGAATTTCAAGCTGCCAAAGGGTAAATCCCAATATGCAGGCTTGAAATCAAGGTTTTAAGAACTGTCAAAGCTTAATCAAGCTTAAAAACCTTAAATAAGCTTAAAGCTTTAAAGCTACAAGCATCAAAACCTTATCAAAAGCTAAGGTTTGGTGTGTATTGCTATTTTACATGGCAAAATAGCAATAACTTCAAAAATTCATTAAAAATCCAAATCTTAATGGATTTGCTTGAAAGTTTCACACAGATTAGAATTTAATATTATACATATATAAATTAAATTGTAAGTATCTTTTATAAAGAAACTTCCTGGGTAATTAGCCTGGAAATTTACTCTTTTAATTAAGCTCAAAGAAAATTATGATTTCTTTAAAAATTAATTAAAAATTGAGTTTAAGAGATTTCTGCTTGAAACTCTATTTTTAAGCTGTTCATGTGATGAACTTTAATATAAATAAGTTTATTCATATTAAAAACTTAAAATAATTAGTTTAAATGAGGATTAAAGTTACATGGAGTTAAGAATAACACTGGTAACTTTAAATTGGAATTAAAAACAAGTTGCCTTAAGTTAAGAACTTTGTTTTTAAGTATGGTTTTTCATTTTTGACCTGAGCACGCCCTCTATATTCATTATGAATCATGAGAGCTGCTCTGAAGACATAAAAAGAGTCTTTTCATCACTGTTTTTGTCCATCATTCATTATCAATCCAATCATATTAGAAATTTAAACAGGTAAAGTTTTATTATTTATAAAATCTTACTATTAAAGTAATTCTTAAGTTATTTTATTCTTTATTAATTGTAAATTAAAGAATTGAAGTCATAGAATTCAGATTATTGTTGTAATCATCAATAATATATTTTATATTATAAAATTTTCATCTTAAATATCTTTTAAAATCCACAAATTCCTCTTAAAAACTCTTTAATCTTCAATTTTATCATAAAAAGTTGTTTTATCCTTAAAATTATTGATTTTAGGCGTGTTTTTAACTTATAATCATTATTTAATATAATAACTGTTGTTGTTTAACTTGTTGTATTAAATAAATATTATAAGTAAGTTTTCTCTAAAGTTCTATATTTTTTTTAGTATTAGTTTTTTTATATAGAATTTTATCTTATAAGAATTATTTCTGCACAGTGTGTGTTATAATTCTTTTATAAATAATATTTATATTATTTATAAGTGGTTAATATTCATATTTCCACGTGTAATTGTCTCATAAAGAGCTTTACAAGTCTTATTGTTATAACTGTCAGTGACTATAACAATAATAGAATAATTATAATTTATTATAATAATAATTATTTTTATTATTATTATATTTTTATAATAATAATTAAATTTATTTTTTTTTATATAATTATTTTTAATAATTATATTTAAATTTGTGGCTATAATAATTTATTATATTATATATTTCTATTGAGGACAGTCATAGTACTCTTGATTTTGCTACTATTATCAAGAGTTTCATAGACAAACCTTACAATACGGGATCTTCTAATTTAAGAGGGACTTGAGCACATGGTATTTTACTCACTTGCAGAGGGCCCAGAAGAAATGATAATTTCACTAAAACAGTTTAAGGAAATGGGTAAGATAAATAATGAGAAAGGAATAATAAATGCAGTTTGAATAACATCCAGGAATAATTAATAAATAAGAAGAGAGCCAACTATCAATTTGTCTAAGCTTTCTGTTTGAATCTTTAATAAATGATAGAAGGGTTAATAAGGATATGTAGACAAATTCTCCACTGAAAAGGTGAGGAAAGCTTAATACTGACCTAATAATTAAAGATAAGATACACCAAAAGTGAAAAGAAAGTATTCTTCATAATAAGTTGATGAAATGAATTAACTTTAAAAATTTCCGCAGAGGGAGAATGAGGGGCTGGTATATATGAAAAACCACTCTACCTGGTCCAGAGAATTTCTTCTAAAGATTTATTGATTTCAACAGCACAGGGTCTGTACAAGAGGTGTGATGAGTCTGGGTGATCTTAAATTTAGAAATTGGTTTATGAAGCCTGTACAAGGAATAACAGGCTGTATTGGTGAATTCAAACTGTATAAGTGTTTCAAAGGACAATTCATGGAACTGAATTCTCATCAACAAGATTTATTTGATTGGTTTGTGAGTTTAATGGGGGGTAAGGTAGACTAACCCTCACCCCTAATAGTGGATGTGACAAAAAAATATATTTAATGAACTTCAACAAATTTTTATGAAGGAATGGTTTTTTAACATGATAATCTCAATTAATAATTCGTTTCTTTTTGAATTTTTACTATTTTTTATTCCTATTCAGAATTCTTAGAATTAGCTAGCTTATTGAAATTCGTGATTCAATTATATCAACTATACCAAATTTCATCCTGATTTATCCCTCTCTAAACACCAACTCTCTCATTGTAACCTACCTTACTCCCCTATCACCTGAGCTATATACCCTCAAGGGTTTTTTATTTCAAAATTCCTGGAAATTCATTACAAATCAATTTTAATATTATTTCCTAATACTTTTAGTTAAGGATTACAATGATTTAATCGGATAATCATCTTATCTGAGCTATATTATCAAGCATATATATATATATATCTGTCCTTGAATTTCCTATATTTAGAAATTGAATTTCAAATTTTTAAGCCAATTTTAATAGGAACCATTTAGTCGATTTCTTCCATTGTAAATATTCACATGAATATGATTCTGACTTTGTTATTTTCCATTTTTTTAATTTAGGGGTTGAACATATTTTATTTGGCTTGTCATTTACTCTTTCTGAATTATGCTTTCTTTTATTAAATACATTTGACCATAACTTCATTCCAAAACAAATCCTTCTCAATCCCAATCCTCTAATAATTCAAGATTTGGGAATTAGCCATCTCCTTCAATCTATTCAGTGATGAAGGATATGATTAATTCAAGGACTAAAATTCATTATAACTTTTATTTTGAAGATAATTATTCTCAATAATTTAAATTCAATGCTTAATATCACACCAAAACACAAGGAACACAGCCTAATTAAATTTATCAGACTTCTGTGATTTTTTACCAACCTTATAACGATCCCTACATAATTTCACCACCTAAGAGGAATGATAAAAATGCCAACTGGCTCAGACTCCCTGAAAGGAAAATGATTCCACATCCATATTTCATAATCCATGAACATTGAAACCCATATATACCCATAATTGTATTTCAAATACATACTTTTAATGAGTCAAACATAATATTTCTACAATAAGGAAAGATAATTATAGCTTAGAGAAAAATGTACAAAAGAAATAAAGAAATCAAAAAAGAAATTCAGAGGGATTATGAAAAATATTGAATTTTTTCAGGAATTTGATTCTAAAGATTAAATATGGGTGTATACTAGGAAATGAAATATTGCTCAAGATGGTAATGATCTTTGGAATTGTAAGATTTTACTATGAAAGAATAAGCAATAATTACTACTATTTTATTTATTGCACTCTGAAAATTCTAATATAAGTGAATAATAAGATCAAAATCAATTATCACAATAAGATATTATTATAAATATGGTGTGGAGTGTTTTTATCATTTAAAAATAATAAAATAATATACATTATATTATAAGAATGACATAACAAAATAAGTAAATTAATATTTGATAAATTGACATATTTATGGAAATTTATTCTTTTTACCAACAAATAATAAATTTGTGAGAAATTTTTATTTAAGGATGAAAATAAAGTGATAAATATAATATTACCAATCTTGAAGTTATAAATTGATATAAATACTATTTATTTTAATAAACAAATTATTAAAGGATGAAAACAGAGAAAAATTGTATAATAAGAGAAAATAACCTACTTTTCACACTTAATATAATCATTCTGATTAATTTTACACCTAAGATTGTAAATAAAAATTCTTCAAATTTTAGTTACAATAAAAAATGGGGAGAAATACAGTTTGTACTATTTTTACTTGTACTTAGGGAATTTAAGAGAACCTAAAGAATAACAATAAAATTCTGATTTAATAATGAAAAATACAAAAATTAATACAAGACATGGCTTTGGTCTTTTATAATATAAGAGTTCTAAATATAAAGAATAAAGAGTATTACATTTTATTTGATGTTTCATTTAATTTTATGAATGTTAGGGGGAAAAAATGAGGAAGTTCCCTTTGAAAGGTAAAGATCCTTTCTTCTAGTGACCAGATACCTTTTAGTAGACCTTTAATGACTTCATCATATGTAATTGAACAGTATTTCAGCTTCAGTGATGATTAAATAATTATTACACCATTTTTTAGAGTTATCACTTTAGCTCTAATTTTCTGACATCATAAGATTTCCGTATGAATTTATTTTGTGTATCAGGGTACTTTGAGTTATTAAGTACCAAGATAAACCAGTTTCATGTCTTAGTAAACTGTTAGACTTGAAAAGAAATTACATTTAAAGATCAAAAATGATCATTTTTAAGCCTTAACTTTAATCTTTAATAACTTTTTAGCTTTTCAAGCAACAGAAAAAAAAAGAGTGAATCTCAATAGCTTGGCATGTCCTCACTAAGGCTTTAAGAGAATCTCATTAACTTGTTAAAAATATTTTTATGATGATTTTTGTTAAAATTCATCTTTTATGGACAATTTGCTATTTTATACTTAAAACCATGATTTTATAAGGTTATACCTTAAATCTCATGATAAGAGAGAATTTCATCATTCATGTATATAGGACTAGAATTTGGATTTATAAATTGTATTAAGCTTGAGTGGTCAACTGGTATTGCTATTTTGCCCAATTTCTCCTTATTATTTTTAAACTTGTTCATAGCTTGCCAAAATAATCTATATCTTTATTCTTGAAGTAAGTTTTTGGTAAATTTTATTTTGAATAAAGTCTTTATCATTAGTATTTTAGAAAATATGAGCTAAAAAAATCAACATATGCACTAATAATATAAGTGTATATATCCAGGTATCCCTGTAAGTATTGGGTTTGCATATATGACATAAGAGAGTCATATATGTATTTCTTTATGGTTAATTAAATGGTATAGTTAGTTTTGAATTTTCATTCATTGGATTATGAGATAATCAAGGATTTATGCTTGTTCATGCAATTTTTTCTTATTTTAATTGTTTTTAAGATTAGAGTTTGAATTTTTATTTTTAAAAGAAGTTCTGTAATATTTTTTGTGCCCTTTGAAATATGTGATCACAGCTCAAAGGATCACATCCCCCCAAAAAATACTGTACCAAAATCTGATATAGTGAATTAGAGTATCATCCACCATCCTACCTCTTCAATAGACAATTTCAGTCTTGAAGCTCAACAATGATTGAATCTTTAATTCTGTAGGTATTCTTTTGTGTATAAAAATTCTTAATATAATTTCAGAATTAGTAATATCTTTCTCAAGTGGCCATTCATCTCTTTGAGTTGCTTTCATATACCTTACAAGCTATTCTATTTCGTTTGTTGTTTGTTGTACTCCCTTCTTTAAAGATTTTCACAATTTTCTTTTCTTTTCCTTCTTCTAGAGGGGGAATTTCAAATGGTGGTATACTTATTAGGGTAAATAATTTCTTAACACTTGCACTGTAAGGCTTATTAAGCTTAGGGGGAATTTTGGGTGTTTGTTCATTAATTTACCTGCTAGCTCTAGCTGCACAGAATTAGGGCCATGTAGGTCTTTGAAAATGAAAGGTCATGCAAATCAATATTTTAATCTAGTTTTTCCTTTAATTTTATTAGAGTTTAGTTGTGATACTAGTACTAAGTCTTATATTTTAGAATCATGTGGCTTATGACTTTTAACCCATCTTTCTTTTGCATATTTGCAATAATTGTTCATAAATCTATTTTAACAATGTTTTAATTTGTCAAGAATTATCATAAAACTTCTTGCTTCTGGCTTTATGTAAAATAAGTCCTTGTGAAGGGTGTCATAAGGTAGTCTTGGGCTCCAACCTCTGACAAAATTGCAGGTTTTTTACCAGTTGATTAGTGAGCTGATGTCTTATATGCCAGTTCAAGAGCTGGTATTAGAGCACACCAATCATGGGTGAAACAATCAGAAGCTTTGAATTCTAGGTCATATTAATAGAATATTCCACTCAGTTATTCTAGATTTTCTACCATGATTTCTGCGAGTTTATCATTCTGGGGGTGATAGGCTGTTGAGAATGATAATTTTGTGCAAAACAGGTGATGGAGACTTTTAAATAAAGCTGAAGTGAATTTGAGATGTCTATCACAAAAGATATTGTGGAATAGGCCTGTGTGGCTAATAGCTCTATTCCATATCATTATGACTGTATCCATAGATATTTAATGTTTATTACATGGTAGGAATATTTGGTATTTACTGCAACTATCAACTAACACTAGGAATGCATCAAGACTCCTATCTCCTCCTGAGTGTAGAGCTGGTACCCAATCCATATGAACTATTTTGCATGGGGATTTTGGTTCTTGGATCTGGATAATCATTACAAATTTCTCTCCTGTGGCTCTATTTTCATTTTAGAATCTGTCACAAATTTGGAAATATTTTGCAACATCTTTTCTCCAATTTGGCCACCAAGAAGAATTATTCACTCTTTCTAGTGTCTTTTCTTGTGTGAGATTCTCAGAACCAACACTATCATGAAACTAGTTTAGTATATAATTTATTGAAAATACATCTGTTAGAGTCATAACACATGTGTGTTTGATTCTATGGTAAAGAATTCCATCAAGGAGGTGGAATCTTCCCACATTGTAAGCTTTTTTCCATAATTCATCTAGTTTGGAAGATAGCAATGGGTCTTTGCAGTATTTCTTGCAGAGCTGGCATGAAATATGGAATTTCTTATCCATCTTATAGCTTTTTTTAACTTGGTCAAATAATTATGTGCCAATTTTTGTGAACCATATTCCTTCTATATGGTTTTCTTCTTGTGGTACCCATTGAGGGCTTTTAGGTATATTTTATAAAGCCTGCCTGAAAAGGCCCTTCTCACTCTTATGAGTGTTTCCAGATTTATTAACTATAGTAATATTCTCTCTACAATACTTGATGGCAATGTAACATCTCAGAATATGTCTATTTGGTGTCTTCATGTTTAATAATTATTTTACAGCATTAACGTCTTTCGTGAAATCAAAGACTGTTACATCTAAGTAATAGTTTAATTTCTCTAAAGCCAAACTAAGCAAAGGAATTCAATTTCAATTTCTCCATATATTTGGCTTAATTTTTCTGGAAATAAAGCAAATTGGTTCCTCAACACAATTTTAATTGATAATTTGTGTTTGGTGTAGTAAAGCACCTAACCCTTCTCCAAAAAAATCAATTTATACTTTGAGAGGTAATCTCCAATATGGAATTGAGAGGACATGGGAATTTTGAGGAATCTTTTTGGTTCCCCATATGCTTAGACTCTTTCTTCAGTCATTTGATAGACTTTCGTTGATCACAGAGCTTATAAAGCAATTTTTTCAATTTTTTCAAATTCCTTTATCTGCTTCCTTTATTATCCAGCACATCCTAAGAGTAACTAAATTTCTTTCTTATTCTGGGGAATTGGCTTAATTAGTAATTCTGCTACTTTGCTTTTCTCTATGTCCAAAATTAGTACAGATACAACATGTCGTATACCTTTTATCTCACTATATGTGCAAAATGAAATTTCTCCAAAGATATTTTCATATTGAATTGACCTTTTTTAATAAGACTATTTCAAATATTGTCAGGTGGTTTTCTCAATTCTATGAGAAAAATATCATATAATCAGTTTAGATGATTAGCCATTCCTCTGATAGCTCTTTGGGGAATATTGTATTAATAATGCTTTGATAATAGGAAGAGGAATTTCTTATACCAGATGGAATTCTTAGTTATTAATATATGGCACAGTGGTCTTTAATCCTTATTAGCTTATTGGCATCGTCTGTTAATACAGGTTGGTTAAATCCTTCCAGAGCATACATGGCTGTAATAAACATAACCTGTGAAAGTTTTGTTAATGTCTCATGGACTCTGGCTATTGGATATTTGTCAGAGACTGTGTAGGTGTTTGAAGCTCTGAATATCCTACCATTTTTGATTTACCATTGTTCCAGGCTACAATACAAGGTGTGATTATCTCTACCTGTTCATTATTTACTTCTTTTCTTGAGACCCCTAGGTCTATTAATTCTTTAATGTGGACCTCTAAGGCTTCTCTAGCTTTTAGTATGGCTGGATAAGCTGCTATTATTCTCAATTGCTGATAAGCCTTTTCTGCATTTAGAATAATATCTAACTCATTTCCAATAATAGAATGAAGTTGTTCTTTGTCAGTTGCAAAGGCATTTTTGTATTTATGTAAGAGATCAATTACCTTTTCTTTCATTTTTTCTGTTAATTATTTATTTGATTCTGCCTTTTCAGTTTTTAACTTGTAAATAAGTGTTTTCTAGGGTTGCTTCTTCATCTTGTAGAACAGTGATTTGTTTCTTACTATTTAAGAAACCAAATTTTTGTCTTTTATTGTGTCCAATGGTAAAATACCTATCTTTTGTGGTTTGAGATATGTATCTCATGATTTTATAAGTAATCATTTCCAAGTATGAAGTGATTACTGGTACAAGTTTTCATTACTAAAAACTTTACTTTTCTTCTTATTTCCACTACTAAAAACTCTACTTCTATTATTATACATTGAGATGGATGTGGGGAAATAAATTTTAAATGAATAATTCCAATGGGTTTAATGCTTTCACTTGCTCCACTAAATTTTACTCCTTGTATTGGTATAGGTTTGTCTTCCCAATCTGCAATGAGGGTTTGTAAATATTTCTTCCCAACACAGGTGCAGTATGTACCTGTGTCAAGATTTATCTTTCCTCTTGATTTTTCACCATAAAAGTACTTATACTTTCTTTTCCAGCTGTGTAGCCCATTCATTTTGCAGGTTTGGATATATGAAATTTGAAATATTGAATATTTGTAAAGCATTTGTCAGCTGTTCTAATTTGTGGTGTATTGAATTTTACACCAAATAATTCATAGATTAGATAAATATTATTAATTTCAGAATTAATCATGACTATTTCATCACTTTCAGAAGTTTCTTATCATTCCTTTTTTCTTTCAGAATCACATTCTTCTTTTGCATTGTGGTCTTGTGTTTTCACAATTTCAGCTATTTTTCTTTCTTAAGGCCCTTATTGGCTCAATGGCCAATACCACTAAATCTATGGCATTTTTTTTCTCAACTAGCATTATTGGGTTTTAAATGTTTTTTTGGCTTACCTTTCTTAATAAGTGTTTTGTTTGGGCTTTTTATGTCCAACTTCTTCCATGTTCTGCCAATGTTTGTTCTTGTCACATTGTATTCTACTGCATTAATGTGCACTTCTGTGTAATATTACTCTATTCACCTGCTTTTTAGGGCATGTTCTAGCTCCCCTCCACATTTTTTGGGTAGTTTCATATGTACCCTTTTTTGTGACATTTCTGTATATAACTCTTTTAATCTTTCAACTTGTTCTAAGAAAAAAGTTGAAGATTTTGTTTTGTCTGGGTCAAAGAATGAGCTTTCAAGTACATTTTCTATTTTGGACCTCCAAGCATCATTTTCCCACCAAGACCAGGTAATTTTGCATTTTTCCAGCCTTATTTTATAATTCCATCTTTTTCATATTTCTAAAATACTTAATGTAATCTTGCCGTTATTAATTCATCTGGTATGGTGAAATCTTCCTGAAACATATCAATTGTTTTAATAAATGAAATGTGGTCATACTCACCTTCACCTGTTAATTACGTCCTTTCTTTAAGGTGAAGTACTTCTATTTTCAAAGCTTCATCGTTATCTTGATGACTCAAATCAGTAATAAAACTATTTATTACTTCCTATTTTGATTTAACAAGACTTTTTATATGGGAAAATGGGGTTGATAACTTGGGAATGTTCAAGTTAGCCTCATTTATAGTATTCATTTTCTCAGTTATGAGTCTAATTTCACTTTGAATGTCATCTTTGAGATTCATTCTTGCTACATTACTCTTTTCTACCTGGTCCAGAAGAATGTATTAGTGTGATGAAGTATTTTCTTTGAATTTTTCACCAGAAATGCAAAAATTGTTTAATTTGTCTGATAAATTGTAAATAATTTGGTCATAATTTATTTTCAAAGCTTTTTCTTCAATATATTTTATGTATTTATAAAACTCCTTTTGTCCTTGTATTAATTTTTGAGTATTTTCAATTAGAGTTTTTGGTTTATAATTTTTAACCATGAATTTTAAATTACCCATTTCTTTCTTATTTTGTACAGAAATTTGGGATAAAGATAATATACTGCTTTTTATTTCTATTGCTGATAAGAGAATATTACTAATGTTTTTCAAAAGTAAGATAATTATTCTCCTATCTGATCAAGTATTTACAAAATCAGGAGACAAAGGTATTTATTTATGAAAGATGGTTGTCTTATTCTTTGTTCCTCTTGGTCATTAAATTACATAAAGGCTCTGGCCATTTTGAAAACATTTTTGAAGGCATCTTTTTGGATTCTTGGGATCTTGTAACTGAGGGAATATTGTTTCCTCCAATTCTTTTTATTGTTTTTTCCTTCCTGGGGAGTTTGGTTGGCTTGGGGTTTTCTTGTAGAAGCTACTGGGGCTTCTTCTTTGCTTGCCTTGCTCTTTTACCTGTGTCATCCCCTCATCTTTTTGATTTGAGGTTTGGATGATAGTGTATTCCATCCATTGGAATACTTCACTTTTTCCTCCCGAATAAATTTCTTGATAATGTACCAGGAATTAATCACCCCTTGGTGGATTTGGGGAAATATTTTTCAGTCCTTGCCTTTGTAGACTGTGTAGTACTGTTTGTGATGGATCATTAATCTGTATTTTTGATCCCTGTTAATATGATTTATTTCTGTTTTAATTAGTCATACTTTTTCCTTATTCTGGTTAATAAATAATGGGAATTTTGAGGGCTTGCCTTTGGGATATGGCACTTGCTTGTGTGGATTCTGTTCCACTTGGGAGTTTTCTCTTCCTTTCCCGTTTTTGGGATCATTTTTTCTTCAGATTCTACCTCCATCTGATTGGATGGAGTATTGGAAACATCTTCTGGTATTCCTTTTAAGAAATAAAGAGATAAGAAAAATATTAAAAAAATTCTTCTCACATTCCAGTTCCTGAATTGTGGATCCTGGAAAACCCAATTTCTTGGGGTCTTTTTATTTCCTATCATTGGTATTGGAGAACTTTGAAACATTTTGCCAACAAATATTGAAACAGCAGTTTGGTTATTTTTAAATACAAGAAAACACAAATATATTTAAGTCTTTTTCTAAAAAGTGTATTTTTACAAAGATATGAAAATTTCCACATAAAACATTTCTTTGTATGTTTTTAATATAAGAGAGATAAGTAAGAAAAGGATAAAATGATCTTTAATTTTGTAAGAAAATAATAATATTTGAAATAAAAAGAATAGTGATATGAATCTCCAATTAATTTATAAAAATATTATTTAATTACTAGAGTCACTCAAAGAATTCTTTTGCCAGTATAAGGATGTGAAAAACCATTTGTAAGATAATATAATTACTTTACAAATGCCTTAATATCTTTTAACTTCAATAAATATAGATTTACTATATATTTTATGATCATCAATATAATTTTGTATTGGGTAAACCCAATTTGAGTCTTTTTTATAAGGTCTTTTAAGTGAATATCATGTCCAGGCCACCAAATGTAAGGTTTTTGTGTGAAAAAATAAGTAAAAATTAATAATATTTTACTTATTCTACTCAGAATGTCCCAATAGAATTCAATCATACGATTCAAAGTAATTATAATAGTAATATGTCATTAGAATTATGTCATAAAATACTTATATTATTTGAAAAGAGTAAAATAGATACATTAATATATTAATGGTAATTTATTATTCTTACCAACAAATATTAATTGTGTGAGAAATTTTTATTTAAGAATAAATAAAGATTCTTAACAATACGATTACCCATATTGAAGCTATACATTAATATTAATGAAAGGATTAGTAAGAAATAATGATAGATAAGAATATTATAATAAGAGAAAATAACATACTTTTAACAAAAAATATAATATCTTTGATTAATTTTACACCTCAGATTGTAAATACAACTTATTTAAATTATACTTACAATACAAGATAGAGAGAAATACAATTTTTACTATTTTATAATGAATTTAGAGAATTTAAGATAATTTAACAAATATCAATAAAGTATTCATTTAATAATGTAAAATCTAGTGAGTACTACAAGATATGGCTTTGGCTTTTTATAAGATAAGAGTCTTATATATAAAGAATGACAAGTATTAACTTTTATTTAATTTTTTATTGAATTTGATGTGTCAGAGGGGGAACAGAGAAAGAAAGGGTCTTTTTATTGAAAATATCCCTCTATCTAGTAGATGTGTACTGATGTTATCCACTGGAATCTATAAATATTATAAGGTTTAGTGATTATTACATCATTATTACACCATTTTGTAGATTTATTCCTGTAACTCTAATTTTCTGACATCATAATCTTGGCATATGACTTTATTTCATGTATTAAGGTAGTTTCAATAAAAAATAATAAGTTCCACCAGATTCATGTCTTATTCAACTTCTCAAATTAAAATAAGATTACAGTTAGGGATCAAAAATTATCATTTTTAAGCCTTAACTTTAATCCTTAATAGCTTTAAATTTTTTCACACAACTTCAATTAAGAGAGTGAATTATAATAGCATGAAATGCCTTTAAAAATCTTCCCGAAAGATTCTATTACATCATGAAAACTCTATTTTTGATGATTTTTGTTGTAATTCATCTTTTCTTGCAAAACTTTCTATTTTTAACTTCAAAGCATGATTTCATAAGGCTGTAACTTGAATATTATGATAGAAATTAGTTCATTCCTCATGTATGAGCTAGTAGAATTAAAATATATACTATGTTTTGAGTTTTTAACACTTTTAACTTAAAGTGGTCAACTGGTATTGCTATCGTGACCAATTTCTTCTTATTATTCTTAACCTTGTTTACAACCTTCCACAAAATCCCATATATTTGTCCTTACAGCAATTTAGTGGAAGCTTTGATTTTGGATCAAGTCTGTATCATGAGTATTTCAAGCAATATGAGCTAAAACCCATCAATATATGCACTGATCACAAAAGTGCATATATCCAGGTATCTCAGGAAGTAGTTTTTTTACAGATATGACACAAAAAGATCAAATATTCATTGTTTTAAATGAAGAATAGAATGGTGTAATTTATTTCAAATTTTTATCCATTGGTTTCTGTTGTAATCAAGAATCTAGGCTTTCTTATTTCATTTTAACTTATTTTAATTGTTTTTAAGATTACAATTGCAATTTTTATCATTACAATAAGTTATTTGATATTGTTTATGAAATTTTTGGATAATTTTTCATATCTCAAAGGCTCACAAAAATGAATAGTAGAGAAAGTTTCAAAATTTTGATGAACTCATCTATCAAAGAATTAAATCAATCTCAAATAAGGGACTCAGATAGAATCAAGATATCATGAAAGAAGTTCAATTACAAAATTTTAGTAGAGTAAAACTAAAATCACACAAACCATATTACAAAAAGACATTTTAAACTGTGACTATCACATTTGATGCATTAGTTGACGATACTCATATGAATAGGAAAGAATCAAATCATTGGAATTATTGTAGTTCTTTGTTTACTAATAGAAAATCTTATAAACCAATTGCAAAAGCTGTTCAGATTTGTGGTCATGGCTGTTCCTTTCTTTGAATAAAGCTCAATTTTGATTTTTGTACAAGGGATGTATAATTTATTTGAATTAAAAAACCTGATAAATTATTTATCACACTCCTAAAACTCCCAAGAAATCACCAATTCTATTTTTTCCAATCAAAAATAATTTGTTCAAAATACGAGAGAAATTTCAAAAGTTGACATTAAAATAGGTTTATTCCAAAGTTTTTTCACAGAATGCTAGAAAAAAGCAAGATCACAGGAGACTTGATAAAAAATAAAGTTCTCAATATTCATTATTCATTGAATTAATATTTTCTTCACAATAATTCTTACAAATGGTAGATAAATCTTACCTTAAGAAATGATTTATCAATATATTCAAATATAACAAAAAACGTAATTGCAGGTTGAAAGCATAAAAGCCACTTTTCAATATTATTTTGATCAACAAAATACCTAGTATCAATGGAAAGATTTACTCCCCATAGTCAAGTTACTCTTTATGTATCTTGATTCTATATAAAGAAAATTATACATAAATCTTATCTATTATCATTCCAGTTTAAAGTTAGTGGTTAGATTTGTTCACAAATTTTCAAGTGGTAACTCATCTCATAAAGATACAATAAAGCTTGTAGCTCCATGGGTTAGTCTTGTATATATTAATCAATCCATTTGTACTCCGCTTGAGCCAAGTAATTATTCAATATCACATATGTTTCCACTCATTTCACAAAGTACTTCAACTCTTCTTTATTTTCAGTTTTATTCCTCATTTGCCTCAAATATGACTATCATCTTTTCAACACCCCAATTTCATGTTCAAAATTTGCTCTTGATCTGGTCAAGAGAATTTTGAAGGTTATATTTTCTTCCAGTTAAGCGGAAAACCCTTGAATGCTTGTAGGATCAATTCTAAACTTTAGATAAGGTACTTATCCCTTTTATCAAAGTCTCGAGTGCTCTTAGAGATTTTCATAAGCCAATATGCAATTGATTGATGAGGTGGGAAAAAATAGTTAAAATGAAGTTAAATGAGACTCTTTTTCATTTCCCACACTACATGAATTAACATTGAGTATCTTAATTCAATTTTTATTGGTTTAAAACAAACAAAAAAATTAATAACTACATCTTTTCTTCCTTCAAAAACTAGCCTCACCTTCTTTCGTTGGTGTTTGAGATAACTGTATGAGACTTTAATCAATAAAGAAAAACAAATTTAGAAATACCTAAGATTGCATAATTTCATGACTTTATTTTTTCTGTTTAATATTTGGCCAAGTGGTTTCATCCTCACAATGAATTATAAAAAGCTTTAGGATGATGTGTATATAGAACAACTTTTACTGAAATTGATTTATCTCCTGATTTGATGGTATACAAGCAGCTCCCTTGGGAATAGCTGAGTCATATATTAGGGTAAAATATTTTTCCAAGTTTTAGATTGATTTTAACAGATTTTCCATGGAAAGTCCTACTTTTCACAGGTTATAAAAGAAAAAATTGCACTTGTTGAGGTTGGAAAAACAATTGTGCAAGAATCTGGAAAGATGCGGGTGGGATTTCAGGTGTTGAAAACGTAGGATTGTCCCAAAAAATGTGTTTTTTTTTGGTTTTTGAAATCCCATACTTCTGGTGATGTTGGAGCATCTCCATCAGCTTTACTATACACTGGGGAGCTAAAAGACAAAATGGCTCCCACATGCTGCAGAATACCTACTCAAGGTGCTTCAGAATTTTTCAGTGTAGGTATCTGGGGAGGCAAATTTTCACTTTCACAGAATGAGTGTTTTTTCAATTGAGTAGGGGTGGCTGAGTGATGGTTTGGGAATCTCAAACACAAGTTTCACACATATTGATGGGTTTTGTGGAAGCAAGATGTTTGGAAGATCCAGAAACCCAAGGTCCTTTTCTAGCTATGGACCTAAATGAAATTTGCCTTTAGCAATTCTGGTGGGGATTCTCATACACTTCCAAAAATACAGTAAATAAAATGCATAATTTGATGGAGAAATAATTTGATATTTCTAACTTGGTTTCTATTAGATTTGATACCCCCAATATTCATGAAAAATTACTAAAAATTCTCATTATTATATATGAAATTGGTATAGCTACTTCATCATTCTTTTGAGTAACTGACAATTTTTAGAATAAGAGTATAATATTTCTACTTTAAAAAGTGGTTTGGGATTTGATACATTAAAAACAATCTATGAGTATTATAGATATTATTAATAAATAAGATTACTATAAACTAATTCTAAATTATAATTTAGGAAGAGAAAAACTTATAAGAGACATTTTTGGGTGAAGAATTTAATGTTAATGGAAAATTCACTTGTTGTTTCTTATTTAACAAAAACACAACAAAATGAAGATTAATAGTATTATTAGAGGTATTTTTGAATTTTTGAAAATCAAACATATTATAAATTAAGGGTGTTGGTAAACGCACGTAAGCGCTTACGTTTTTTTACCAGTTTATGGCCAAAACATGTAAGTGACCTCATTTTTGAAAACAAATTCTTCAGGATCAGTTTTGAGGTTTTTTTAATTTTTTTCACCATATTTTTCCCAACATGGGATGTCAATATCCACAAATGTTTTCATATCTGTTTTGGTGAAATTTTCCAAATTTGGCCAATATGACAAAATGGCATATTTCTAAGAAAATTCATTTAAATTCTTTCCACTCATGAATTTCCTTCATTTTTTTTAATTGAAGGGTTCAATCTGGAGAATAAAGAACCAGAAGCCCATAATTTTGGGAGTTTTTGTTTGGTGGGACAAGTGAAGGTGCAAAAAGAATTTTTTTCAGATTTTTTTTCCCATCTTTGTAATATGACCAATTTGAAAAAATTAATATAAGAACTTCTCACTTATGAATTTCCTTCAATTTTCTTTAAAATGAAGGGTTCACTCTGGAAAATAAAAAAACACAAGCCCATGAATTGGGGGAATTTCTTTTGGTGGGACAACAAGTGAAGGGGCAATAAGTGTTTTTTTTTTCAAATGTTTTTTCTTGTTTGTAATATGACTATTTTTAAGTACAAAAGTGCCACATGTTTGATAAAAAAGGGGACTGAGGTGGGATTTAAGCAAAAAATAGGACTGAGGAGGGGGATAATTGGCATAAATTGTATATACAAAAATCAATCAATCTGAATCAACCTCCAAAATAGTTGGTCTTTTCTGAGGGGGGGAGGAAGATTGCACAGATATAAAATCCTGTGTTTCTTAAATTTATCAGCCCACCCCAGGGCTTGTGGTTGGGCATGAAATTCCCAATTCACAGTAATGGAGGGACTGGATAAGCTTTAGAAAGGATTATATCCAAAGGAACAAAATGAGAACAGCTATACAAGAAGCAGATGAAAATGGGGTGAGTATTATTTGGAGGACAGAATTAAGGGAAAAAAAAGAAAAAGATTGGACTGTGGAATAAAAGAAAACTTGTCTTTGATACATATTTGCAATTGGATTCCCCATGTCAGGCATGGACATCCAACTTCTTTTTGGAGCTTGGCCAACATCTACATACCATTCAATTTTTTCCAAAAAAGAGTATACTGAGGGAATTAAGGTGTTCATGGCTTCATAAAGGTCTTGATTTTGTTGAATTTCTTCAGCCAAGTCACCTCTGAAATCAGCCCATTGATCTTGAGTCTTGTAAATGTAGTGGGATACTGTTCTGTAGCCACAGTTTCCATAACCCTGGAAATTAATGGCCTCAAAGGTGTATTCAAATATAAACTTTGGAAAGTCCTCTGAGCCAGGTATCTGATAAAATAAGGTCAAAATATGAATAAATATCAAAATACACAAGAGAAATATACATTAAAAAGCATCAGAAACTGACAAACAGCTTTGAGCATTCATCACTTGTGTGATAATTGCTTTGACAATTTCACAGGTCAAGTCAATTGCATCATATATATTCAAACTGGTGGCAAAATTGTGTGATTTTCTTTGTGAGGTTTTTCTCCCAATTGCCAATCTTCTGGAACTTCTAAGGGTGACTTCTGATCTATTTAATTCAGTTGCTGAGGGTAGTAAATCTGATGAAGTGATTCAATTTGATAATGAGGCCTCAGAATCTTCAGAATTTTCAGATGGGTCCACTTGCATAATTGGAGAGGGGACATTTGACTGTGATATTGATGTTGTTGTACTGGTTACATTTGATGGGGGTGTTCCTCTTCTCTTGGATTTATTTTCAATAATTTCAAATATTAATGGTTCTCTTTTGTTTGTGTTTTTATTTTTATTCTTGGCTCCTTGAGGTCTTCCACGGATATTCTTGCATTCTAGTGGGTCTTCATAATATTGATCATCCTCTTGACTCTTGGGAATTTGATCAAATGGGACTTTTACAGTCAAAACATCTTGAAAACTTTGAAGAATTGGGGTGATTTCTGCCACTGGTCTTTGAAAAAGGTCTTTCCCAATATATTCAAATATTCTCTTGGCCTCATTCTTTCTTTCTTTTTCAACACTTTGATGATCACCTTGAAAACCAGTCTGAGAATAATATGGCAAAGAAAATCAGTTAATAAGGAAAAAAGTAAGAATTTGAAGTTAAAGAGCCCTAACAGGCAAATTCAAATGCCACTGAGGATGGAAGTCTTATGTCTCAAGCCTTTGGTGCCTGGAAAATGCCTTTTGGGTCTTATTCTTGTAAGGAATTCCTTGATAATTGTTGTATTTGTTTGCAAATTTTTCATTTGGAGGAAATTTGGTTTTGAAATTTTCAAAGGCCATCTGAAGGGCATAATGAGACACCTTGCCATTGAGATCACAGATGTGTGGGGGAAAATTCTCAACATGGACAATCATATTTTTGGAGATTCTGTTGATGATTTCAATACATTTTTTTTGAATGCCATGTGGAGAGCCCTGACTACCTCCAGGAGAGTAACAGTGTACTTTTGGAGCCAAAGGTTAACAATAGAATGGGCACCTTCAACTCTGGAGGTGGAGCTCACACCCAGGTGGCAATGGTGGTTGGTCCAGGCTGGCACATAATACTCCTTTAGAGGAAGGAAGGTTTTTTCCAAAGATTGCAGTAATTCAGGATTTTTGACCTTATTTTGAAGCTTCTTCCAGTTGCCTTTGAAAGACATTTCAGTGTATGAATACATAACCTGAGAAATGCATCTCAAAGTCATTAATAAAAACAATAATAAGAACAAAAGTGAAATAAAGTGAAAGGTCAAGGTATATTACATGATTCCAAAGGCCCACAAAATTTTCAAAAGAAGTTCCTTGACCAATTTTCTTCATGCAATGAGCAGGTAAATCTTTATTGATGTGCCAAATGCATAACATGACTTTGGAGTCTGGGAAAAGCTTCTTAAGAGAGTTTTTCAAGGACATATCCCTTTCAATAACAATAACTGTAGGGGAAAAAATATTTGTGTTGTTCAGGACCTTTTCTATGTATTGATTTAATGCCCAAGTATATGAGGGTTCAGTTTTATTCCTCATCAAAAAAAAGCACCAGAAAAGGTCTTATTGGTTGAGCTGAATCCAACAATAAGAAAAAGGGGCATTTTGTACTAATTGGTTTTATAAGTAAAATCCATAAGAATGACATGAGGAAAGCCATGAAGGAGTTTTATGGCAAGGGGGCAAGTGAAAAACAAGGAGGTAATGTGTCCCTCAGCATCCCTTGTGGAGGAGAAAACAGAATTTTCTTCTTTGAGGGTGTCAATAAGCGCATCAATGGGCCTTCTGCCTTGCAGTTTGTCTTTCTTGATTTTCTTGACTTGGTTTTAAATGTCTTTAAGGATTAAAGGCCTTTCAAACTCCCTCTGGATGGATAATTGGGCCTGAATTTGCGTTGGAATGAGCAGTGATTTGGACATTTGAGCAATTTGGGATGTTTCTTGCTCATTGAATTTCCTGAAAGCAGGATGTGCCATGATATTTTCAGTGGCATCATGGCTATGCTCAGGATTTTGGGCTTCAAGAGTCCAAGTGGTACTTTTGGCATATTTTCTGGCATAAAGTCTGAAAAGAAAGTCAAGCTTTCTTGCAGTGTCTTTTTTGGAGGGGTTTTTGTTAGCATTCAGGGTCTCAGACCTGTCACAACCTATTTCAATTTGGTTGTGGGTAATATTGGACCTCAAGGTGGACACAGCATACCCCTAAGCCCTGGAAACATTATGTACATGCTGCCAAAGAAGCTCAAAGGTCTGAAATTTACCTTCAGTGGGGGGGGGGGTTGCACCATTTTTGAGTGAAAAAAATGTATAAATTTGAAAAAAGGGTTTTTTGGGGATTTGGAATGGGGTAAAAACCTTTGGAAAAGTGAAAAGGAAGTGAAAAAAGGTATGAAAATTAAAAGATGTGGTTAAGAGTGAAAAAAGGTGGTTTAATTGTAGGATTAATGGATGAGGGAAGGTAAAAAATTGGAAATTTCAAGGCTTGAAAGCAGTTTGTTGTGGTGGAAAATGCAGTCTTTGGGGGAAAAAAAGAAAGAAAAGTGTGAAAATCTTTGCAAAATTGTTTTGGTAATGCTGTTTTTCAAAAACATTGTTTGGGGGGGCAGGGCAAAAAAAACTGAGACAATTGGGAGTTATAGGTATTTGGGGGAGAAAAACCCTTTTTGGGGAATGTTATGTTTCATTTTTAATTAAAAATAGGCCCAGGGAGCCCTTACATGTTTTTAACAATTTATGGCCAAAACACATCGGTTTTTAGTAAAAACACATAAGCTCTTATATGTTTTTAAAAATAACCTGAATTAATATAGAAAGAAAATAATCATATATAGTTTTGACTCTTTATTTGTAAAATACTAAAATGTAATTCCCCCATTAATTTTCCATGATGATACTATTGTCTATGACAGAATACATATGATTTAGGAAGATTGTTGTATTACTTGATCAGGAAAAAACAGTAGTTAAAAGGCTCTTTTTATGGCTTGAGAAACCTATTCTGTTATCAAATCTCATTTGAGAGGGAACTCAGTAATTAAAACTGAAAAAGAATCTTTAAAGATAAAGTTCTTCCTTGAAATGGCTTAATTATCAATAATATTTCAAGCCATAAGAGTTATTATGAACCCCATTCAGCTTCTTGAAACTTCAATTGAGTAATTGTCAGCCTGTGACTCCAAACCAGAGCACAAGCATGACAGCCAAAATACCATAAACCAATGGTATAGCCAAGATACCACCAAAAAAAAGAACTGAGCCAAATCAGCTCAAAAGGTATCAAAGAAACGAGGAAACCCACCTCTTTCTGAAAATATAAGACCCATCACCATAGGACAAGAAATAACAAAGTTATTGCTGAGCATAAACCTTAATTTTCACCTCTCATCTAAAATCTAGAAGGAGAGGCTTTACCCCATCAAACGGGTACTCAAAATGAAGTTCTGAGCCAGGGATATCCAATGGTACCAGCCAAACTGAGCTAGCACCAATATTACTGGAGTTATGGTCAATTTCAGGCCAAATAAGGCTGAGCACAACATTCACCTCTCATTTAACTTCTACAGTTTTATTGTGGGATACCTGAAGTGGGGTCTTTTTGGAAAGAGCACAATTAGGGCTATCTGATGGTGCCATCCACTTCTTCATATCTCAACTATAACAGAAGTTAAGAGGCAAACAAGCTCAATACAGCTTTTTGCCCAAACCACGCCTATGTACAAAAAACCTTGTACATGGGATAACTTCGTCATATTTAATGATAACCATGCCAAATTGGGTATCATTGTATAGAGCTCATACAGGGCTATCCAATGAACCAACCTTGAGCATGATATCTCAAAAACTGACAGAGGTCTGGCCATTTGAAAGCTATAATCCCACAATATGGCCAATACAGCTGTATTATGACAGGATACAGTTGCACTCTGATTATGAGGTGTCAAACAGACAAAGAAGCATGTTAATACTTCAATACCTCATAAGTCAGTCAATACTGGGGTCCCATACAGTTTCTGTACAGCCTTCTACGTGTCATACACGTCAGAATCAGGCTGTGAGGTACCCAGATGAAATTATTCACCCTGTATTGGTGAAGACTTCCCAGATGTGGTTTCAAAACCAAATCTGGGCCCAATACAGCCTATACAGGCTGTTTTCAAACCACAAGCCAGTCCTAGAGAGTGAAAAAATCTTCACTTCCTCTACGTGGAAAGGTCTAGCACCCTTTCCACCCCATGTCAGGATAAAAGGAGGCTTTTTCACAGCCAGAATTGTCTCCTCATCCTGCTCTTGAATGCCCTACGTAGTAAACTGTCAAAAACAGTCTTACTCTTGGGTAATAACCAGGTATACTCTTAATTTAAAGTATTGTAGTCTTTATTATTGTAACCCATCAGGTAAAGCTGCATCCAGGGCTTTCAACAGCACTCACCACCACTATATTCCTTATAGTAAAGCCCTCTTATTATTAAATTAAACCATCTTTAACTCTTATAAAATCTTTTAAATCTTTATTTACCGTGTCACAGTCATAGTTAATAGTTGTAAATACTTCTTAATACTCTCATCATAGACTCAGCCTGACATTTTGGGGGCCTGGCCATGTTTTGAAACCTTTTTGGACTTATTACAAGTAATTTTTTCTCTTTTTATCATTTATTGACACTTGTTTTACCTTTTTAGGTGTCATTTTTTCATAAAAGTATATTTTATATTTTTTTTTATTTTTTATTTAAAATACTCATATTTTCATAAGAGTATCTGTCACGTGGCTAATTAACACAAAACCAGTATTTTTGGCGTGTTTTGTATATAAAAACAGTTTTAAGCCACTAATACAGTCTTAATTCTTAATTGAATCAAGACAGCTCATACTGATAAACCAACAGTTGAGGTGTGTTTGGGCACATTGTTAACTCAAATGCCCTGTAATACATCATCTTTGACAGATTATACTTGCTAACTACAAGTATTCTGTAAGATATTGGTATACAAACAGTATACCACATATCAATAAGCTGTATTTTTGACAGGGAACTGTTAATTCAATTACACTGTCATCATGCAAGGGCATGTTGTAGTAATATACAAGCCCAGAGGCCATTCTTAGATGTGCAAAATCAGCCTTTTAAGAAGTCTTAACTGACATAAGCCCTCTTTTCCTGTTTTATTCAGTGGAAGAAAATTTCATACCACTTGAGACCCAGTCACAGGCCAACACACCAATGACACCCTCAGAACCAGAGGGCAGCAAGGGCAAAGGAAAAAGACTTAGTGAATGCCTCATTATAGCCAAAAAGTGGACACCAATAGCCACTAAAAGGAGTAGAAAACGACGAAACTCTGCTTCAATACAAGTTAAACCAACCTTAACCACTTGTACAGGAAAAATTACAATTATTAACCCAGTTGTAACCTCCAAAGGCAAACTGCCCAAATCAGTAGATAACAAATTTGTACAAGGCACAGTCAAAGGTAAATACCCCGAGAACATAAAGTTTTTGACTGCTTGCAAACACTGATATGTCCCCTGCATACCTCAGAGACCTTGGCTTCCAAAGGAACCAGACAGAGGACAGAGAAGGGTTGTCCAGAACCAGAAGACCTGGAAGAGGACACCTTGGACACAGTGGTGGATGGCAAAACAATGAGGGAGATAATATAAACCTTGCCATTCACACTCCAATTCAACAGGAACCTCAAACCAGAGGCCTGGAAGGATATGGATGAAGTTCTTAAGCTCCATCAACTCCTCAAAGATTTATTTCAATGGAGCATGGACAACAAAAGGTTCAACCTGGCAAGTCACTGGGCAGAACTTGGAGCAAGTTACCAGAAGATCTGTCTCAAAGAGATAGACTTCAAAGGGCTGATGGTAATCACCAAAGGTTGGAATCCTACCAGGCAGTTCAGACTCCTGGAGGCAAGGGCAGAGAGGATAAGGGAGAATCAAGCCACTATCCAAGCTATAGAAGAACAGTTAACCCAGACAGGACCTACTCAGATTCCTTCTGGCTCACAAGGAGCAGGCCAAATCAGCTCTCCAGTGGCTTCACACCATTCAGAAACCAGAACATCAGTGGCCAAGAGTCACCATTCTCCAAAATTCCAGGAAATTTCCAGGAGAAGACAAGGCAACAAGGGCAAGAACAAAACCTCCTTCAACCAGAGGAGGAACGAGTCAGACCCTATGATTCAGAAGCTGTTGGATTTGGTAAAAGAAGTGCACAAGAATCAGAAGTAGTTGTAAACCACTCTAGAATCAGTAGTCCTAGTAATAGAAACATTACCCCCACTCAGACTGAACATAACATTGTCACATCTGAGAGTAACATCAACAGTGATACACTGTGGTTACAAATGTCCCAATATGCTGAGCAATCTTCAAAGCAGTTTTCAGCAATTGAAGCTGGCCAAGAGAGGATGAGAAAAACTCAAGCCTCCTTGGAGCAGATAGTTAAAAATCTTCAAGAAGGATATGCTCAACTGAGCAAAGACTTTGAAGGAACCAACAAAAGACTGAATACAGTCTTTGAAGAACAACACCACAGCAAGAGGGACAGGGATTGTCTGGACCAAGACATAAACAAATTGTTTAATTTCTACCATAACCTGAAGCCCCAACCACAAGGCCAAGTTATGGAGAATCCATATCAACCAGATGACATCAAACCAGATTCCATGTTGATGAATAAGGCAAGATCTCCATCACAATACCAGGATGAAGATGAAATGTCTTATTCAGAGAAGGAAGCCTTGAAACTGCTTCCTGAGGCCTCAAGCTGGCCCATACTCTCTGGATCAGGAGAATATGATCATATGGAACTCATAGATTATATTGATGGACTCTTCATTGATGTACCAAGCATACAAGACTACTGGATTACTGCTAGATTGAATACTGCATTTAAAGGCCATGCCAGTATATGGTAAACATAATTTAAAGAAATCCATGGCAGAAGAAACTGGCAATGGTGGAAGAGTCAAATCATCCAAAAGTACAGAAATGGTACTTGGATATGGCAAAAAACCATGTCATTTGACACTGACAAATACTCTGTGGACAAAGATCCATATGAGTGGTGTCTTAGACAGTCTAAAAGACTTAAAGCCATTGATCCTCAGATGAACATCCAAATAAGGAATCACAAACTTCTGACACCATTGCCAGGAGAACTAGAACATGCAGTAAAATGCAGATGCAACCAAAATTGCACTCTAGATGACATTGCCAACACCTTACAAGACATAAGGAAAAGGAATAATATAGGGAAATTCACCCCATACAAGAGCAGTAGTTTCAAAGAGAAACAATCTTTCAGGGTAGAGTTTAAAGACAAACCCAAAGAAAGAGTGGCAGAAGTGGCAAAGAAGAGGAATTCTTGTCACAATTGTGGTTCAACAGACCACTATGCCAACAACTGTCCAAAGGCAAAGAAAAAAGTCTATGCCATAGAGAAAGTCCCTGAGGAAGAAACTCCAACAGAGGATTCTGAATCAGACTTCATGGGTGATGCCATCAGAGAACCATCTGATGATGATCAAAACCCAAGAGAGGAATTTCTAGTGGAATAACAAGAGGAAACCCCACTAGAAATTCAGGAAATACAGTTGGAAGCAGGAATTCCACAAGACACTTGCAACAAAATCTTGTGCAAACACACAAGATTCACAAAGATTCCTGGTTACACCAACCAGAGGAATGACATACATACATGGAACAGCCACAAAAATGACTGCTTGTATTGACAATGCTCAACATCCATTGATCATTGACAGTGGAGCACACTGCCCCATGGTGGCCAGAAATCATCTGGAAAACCACTTCTCAAAACTGGGGAAAACAACTCCTGCCCACTAAGGCAAAGAACTTTAAAAGTGCATCAGGAAAGATGACTTCCATTGGGACAATTATCAAAGAGATAATTATACCCCACAGGAAGGGTAATATCAGACTCAACCCAGAGTTTGTAGTGCTTAATGATGCCCACATCCAAGGGTTTTTACTGGGAACAGATTACCAGAAGATGTATGGCATGGACATTTACAACAGTAAAAATAGGCACATCACCATTGGTACTAACCAGGAAAAGAAATTTTCACTTGATATATACCAGATATCTTCTCAGGATCCACTAGAAGAACTTCTGAAGGAATTCAGAGATGGATAGTTTAGCACTACCCTCACCAGTAAACGAAAACTAAGTTTACTGAAGATGCTGAGAAACAACAGACCAGCATTTGCCATTGGTGAAGAACCATTAGGCAAGATCAAAGGCCATGATATAGAACTATATCTGGATGTGGAGAGACCTTATTCACCCCTGCTGAGGAGACCTCCTTATCCAGCAAGCCAGGAAACCAGGAAAGAAATTGAGAAACATATCAATGAACTCCTGGATATGGATGTCGTCAGGAAGATTGGACATAATGCAATAGTGAAAATCACCACCCCTGTCCTAATCACCTGGCATGATGGCAAGTCTAGACTGTGTGGAGATTTCAGAGCTCTCAATAACTACACAAAATCAGACAGGTACCCTATACCCAGGATACCTCATGCCTTGGATAAACTGGCTAAAGCCAAATACATAACCAAAATGGATTGTATGAAAGGTTTCCACCAAAATTGAGTTAAACCAAACTCCATGAAATTACTCAGAATAATATGCCATATGGGCATATATGAGTACACCAGAATGCCATTTGGCATCAAGAATGCACCAGCCCACTTCGAAAGGATGATGGACACAATATTTCAAGATGAATTATTGGAAGGCTGGATGGTAGTATATATTGATGATATCATTATATACTCAGAGACATGGGAGGACCATGTGCAATACATAGACAGCGTACTAAGTAAATGCACACCCATAAATCTCAAACTTTCACTTAAAAAATGCAATTTCGGCCAACAAGAGTTACTGGCTCTAGGACATAAAGTCTCAGGTCTTAGTCTGGCAATTGACCAGAACAAAGTAGCAGCAGTACTGCAAAAGCCAGTACCAAAAAGAATCAAAGAGATGCAATCCTTTCTTGGGTTTGCTAGCTACTATAGAAACCACATGAAAGATTTTGCACACATAACTAGTAGTTTATACAAGTTATGTTCAAAAGATGTAGTTTTTGAAATAACCGAGGAAATGAGGGATGAATATGAGAGGATCAAATATGAACTCACTAATGCACCTGTGCTCATCTTACCTGACTTTGAACTACCATTCAAGTTATATACAGATGCAGCATGCAGTCAAGGCCTAGGAGCAGCCCTTCACCAAAGACAAACTGTGGATGGTGAACCAAGAGAAGGAGTGATTCGCTACATCTCAAGGCAGCTGAAAGATTCATAAGCCAGGTATGGGGCCACCCAGACTGAGTGTATATGTCTAGTCTGGGCTCTAGAAAAACTCCATTATTATCTGGAGGGTGCAGTCTTTGAAGTCTACACAGACTGCACAGCCTTGAAGTATTTACTAAACATGAAGACTACAAATAGACACATGCTGAGATGGCAAATAGCCATCCAGGAGCATAGAGGGAACATGACCATCATATACAAAGAAGGTAAAAGTCATACCAATGCAGATGGCCACTGGATAATGTCAAGAGCAATCCAGCTTATGACCCTGAAGTTGCAGCCAAAATCCCTATCCATTTCATGGAAATAGATAGGAGGAAGAACTTCAGATTTTCTGAATGGGCACCAGAGAGTGGTACCCCTGGAAGTGGAAACACTGATTCAGAGGAGACAGAAACTCCCATATTGGGAATAAGCTCCTCTGAACTGCACAATGAATTTTTTAGTGCAGTACTGACGTCTTATTCCAAACACAAACAGTGTGGAATACTACTACAACTTCTTCAACAAAAATACAGGAGTCCAGAACTGGAAGCCCAACTGGAAGAACCCTGGTTGAGGGCCTATAAGGATAACAAGTTTTTCCTTATAGATGGCCTGCTCTCCCACAGAGAAAAGCACACAAGTGCACTCACAGTGGTAGACAGAGACCACATCTCATTGATCCTGCAGGAATGCCATGACTGCCCCTATATGGGACACATGAGTGAAGACAGGACCAAAGAGAGGGTAGCAAGCACAGCTTGGTGGCCCAAGTGGGAGCAGGAGTTTAGTGAATACATCAACACCTGTGAAAGATGCCAAATAGCAAACAGGAAACATGGGAAGAATTATGGGTTACTTCAGCACATAGAGGAACCCAAGCACCCATGGGAAACCATCAACATGGACTGGGTCACAGGGCTTGTCCCAGAAGGCAAAGGAAACAAAAATGCCTGCCTAATCATAGTTGATAGGTTCAGCAAGAGCAAGAGGTTTCTACCATGCCACAAGGAGGACACAGCCATGTATAATTCCCTGTTATTTTGGAATAACATCATATCTACCTGTGGAGTCCCTAAAATCATCATTAGTGATAGGGACCCAAAATTCACATCTGATTTTGGACCAACTTGTATGACATGCTTGGCGCCAAGCTTGCTTTTTCCACAGGTTACCATCCCCAAAAAGATGGCCTAGCTGAGAGGATGATCCAGACTATGGAAGACATCCTTAGAAGGTTCTGTGCCTATGGCATGGAATATAAGGACCATGAGGGATACACCATGACTGGGCACCCTTCTACCAGCTGTCCAGCTGGCTTATAATACAAGTCAGCACTCTACAACAGGAAAAACACCTGCAGTGGTAGAGAAAGAGTGTAATCCTCTGTTGCCTGTGGATCACTTAAAGAAGAATCTTCTAACCATCCACCCCACAGCCAAAGACTTCCATGATATGTGGAAGAGGGCTTGTGACACAGCTGCCAAATGCATAGCTGAGGCAAAAGAATATAATAAACAGAGGTGGGACAAGACACACATGGAACCTGACTTTAAGGAAGGGGACCAGGTGCTAGTGTCTACACTGAACTTTAATAATATTAAAGAGCCCAAGAAGATGAGGAACTCATTTGTAGGGCCTTTCACTATCATTAAGTTGATAGGAAAGAATGCAGTGGAAGTCAAACTTACAGAGGAATTTTCCAGGAAGCACCCAGTCTTCCCAGTGAGTTTAGTTAAACCATACTTACAAACAGAGGAGGATAAATTCCACTCCAGCAAAAAGAACCCCACACCACCTGATATAGTGGAAGTGGAGGATTCCCCAGGACCTGTGAGTAAAATCATCAGGGCCACAAAGATCAGACTTAATGGAAAGGATCAAAGACAATACTTAGTCAGATTCAAACACCAGACAGCTGATAAAGACAAATGGTTGGCAAAAGATGCCATACCAGATGGAAACCTTCATCTAAGGAGATTCAGGGCCTCTAGGAGGACTGAACAGTCTCATCAATGATGAGCCTTTTTTAGAGGGAGGGAATGTCAGCCTGTGACTCAAAGCCAGAGCACTGTCACAGGGGCTCTTATGGAATCAAGAGGGCCTGGCACTCAGGAATCAAGAAACTCACTTGGAGGGCTCCAAAAGATAAAAGGAATAATAAAGATTTTAATTTCTTTAAAGAATAAGAGTGGAAAGACAAGTATGCCAAAGATAAAAAAAGAGTAAGAAGCCAAAGGCCAAGAAGCCAACCAAGTGAATCCTCAATTCACTGTTTCAACCTGCCAGAAAAGGAATGGAATCAGTAAAGGATATGACTACCAATATCCACTGACAGGCAAGGAAGAAAAGAGAAAGGGTGCTAATGACTGACTTAAGATTATCAGTATTAACTTTAATAAGGTAAAAGAAAATAAGGATAAAAATAAATCCAATATATTAATTAACTGGGGAAAAAGTCCCCAGGTAATGAAACGTAGCTGGTATATGTGAAAACTGAAAGACTGATCCTGGAAGGTGGATCAATGACTGTATTGTCCAAATCGGGAAATACAGTTCTGGCCATCTTGAAATTTTAACTGTGTGATGGAATTCACACAGTGGAATATGGAATGGCCCAATTGGGTCAAGACCATACCGGTTGATTGGATGAGGCCTGTACGGATGAATTGAGTTGTCCAAGGAGTATTGAATACTTGATGCCTTGAAAACTGATTGAAATGATGTAATACCTCTTGAGAATTACCCTTGAATAATCCTGAATGAATTGTGCCAACCCAACTCCTGCAGATACAGGTGGTTGGGATCCTTGAAGAGTCTTCTGATTGCCGCCATAACTTGTCAGACTGATGAGCTGATTAATCCTCCTTTGAAATGGGTGTTGGGATTTGAGACCTTTATTTGGAAAGGTGGAATTGGGTCCTGAAATCGTCACCATTGGATTGCTGAGCAAAAATGGTGCATAATGGTATATAATACCATATATGCACCATGCCTGCAACCTTGAGTACGGATGGTAAGAAGGAAAGGAAGAAATCCCCTGGAGTTGAGGAGAAAGACGGACTGAGCTGATCTGGTGGCCTCTGGTGGTTTCCAGAGGCCATGGCTGAACTATTTATCCATGGTGGTCCATGGCCAAAATTGGGTCCTATGGGATTTATGGCCAAAATGGTGTCCATGAGGTTTTTGGTCACTTTTGGGTCCAAGGAAGTGGTGGCCAAAAATGGCTCAGGTGGGCCCAATTGTGGTTTGGAACCCACCTGGCCTTTGGGCCTAGGTGGCTGGCCCCTTTTGGCCTCATTGGATTAGCCCAAAAAGGGGCCTAATTGGCCTGCAGACCGCAGCCCACGGCCCACGGGCCATAGGAGGTGTAGGGGGCCTAAATGGCCCAAAAAGGCCATTTAGGCCAAAACCCCATTAATGAAAAGGGTTTTCCAGGGACCAATGGTGATGGCTAGGGGGCCTGGGGGCCCCTAGAAGACAAAAGGACCCCCCAGGCCCAAAAATCAAAGGTGAAGGCCTGGGGGTTGGTGATATGGAAATTGGCCAAGGAGGCCCATGATGGCAGGATATGGCCTGAGGCCATAAATGATGATTGGTGGCCAGAAATGGCCAAAGAAAGTGTTATGGCCAAATGGACATAAGGCACCAAAGGGGAACGATTGGCCATAAAAGATATGGTGTGGCCAATTGGCCCCTGTCAGCCTGTGACTCAAAACAGAGCACCAGCATGACATCAAACATACCATAAGTAATGGTATTAGGAGTATTGGACAAATATAGCAAATACAAGTGAATTATAAAGAGGAAACCTCCTCAAATATAATAAGAAAGTACAAAGATATGCCCTATCAAAGATAAGACCAAATAAGCAAAAGCTCTTATTCTAGCCTCTAATCTAACTCATACATATTTCATGAAACCCCAACCAGAATGGTTTTTTTCTTGAAGCTCTAAGGTAGAGCTATCCAATGGTATCATCTATTCATCTGTAGCACTCCTAAATCAGGAGATACCATTATACCACCTTTTTTCACCAACAACCCCTCAAAGGTGTAGGAGGGCTTCTACAAAACTGTACAAAGGTACAGCCAAATTGAAGGTCTGAGTGAGAGCTTCAATTTGAGAGACCTACCTTATACCCCTCTATCTTCCAAATTGACAGAGGGATTCTGGCTTAAAGGTTTACATCTCAAAATACAGGATTTCTGAAACTAACCATATAAAGAAACCCCTGTATCTTTGGAATATATTCATACAGCTGTAAAGTGTTGTATATCAAACTGTAGATCTAATCAAGCCCTACAATACTGTATCATTGGAATACAGATATCTTCTAAATTGGAGAAGATATCTGGCTTGGAAGGTTTTGAAGCCTCATACTGATGTACAAAAATACATCCAAAAACTTAAAGTCCTTATAGCTTTTGCTATCTTAGAGAAGGGTAAGCATGAAGCATATTAAATTGAAGAGCTCATTAAGCCCTTCAATTCTGTGCTCTTGGATTCTTGATATCTCAAAAACTGACTAAGATATCTTGGTTGGAAGTATTTTGACCAATACTGGTCTGTACCAAACCTGTACCAACCAGTACTGGCTTGATACTTAAAATAATGGTTGTTTAAAGCTTAAACCCGCCCAGAATTACTAATATTAGTCATCCAGACGCTCTGGACACGTCACAATGGTGCTGGCGTGGCCTGTGAATAGTTTTTTCACCCTGTATTGATCCAGAATGATCATTTGTGGTCCAAAAACCACAATTCTGACTATGCTGACGTCAGAATTGATGGTACAGAACCACAACCCAGCCTCCAGAGTAAACATTTTCACTCTTTAGACGTGTTAAGAGCCTACCAGTCTTTCACAGTCCTCAGAGGAGATAAAAGCAGGTATTTCCTCACTGGAAAAGACTCATCTTATAATAAATTAACATCCTTACGTAGTAAAACTGTCTTATACCAGTAGTACTCTTAGGATTATATTGATATAATTAAAAATAATTAATTATTGTAGTGATTTTCACAGTCAATTGATATTAAATCATTGCAACCCAGGTTCTCAATAGACTCATCACCACTGTTATCACATTACAGTAGAACCTGTTTACTATTATAAAAAATTATTTTTTGTGTGTCACAGTCATAGTGCTAGCTTGTATTTACTATTTTTAAGCTACTACATAGACTCACCCTGACAGCCCCAACTTGGTTCCAGGTTTGAATTGCCGCAACACCCATGGAGGAGGGTCAATCTTTGTGGTTGTGACAGTACGCCCCTACCTTGAATGGTGAGGTCCTGAGCACCAAGATAAGGTAGAAGCCTGCTGAAGCTATTTAGACAGATTGGACATAGGGATTCCAGAGGTATTTAATCTTGACACAAAGATTTTGAAACTGATAATAGTGTTGGCATATGAATTGAGGTTGACGTAGTCTTCTCTTGACATTTGGCTTTGAAAATCTTGAAGGCTTGAATTTGACGTAGAGTTTTGGCATAAAGATTATAATAAAAGAAATTTACAGAAAAAGAAACAGATATAAAGAAAGGGGAAGAAGAATAAAATAAAAAGAAAAATCAATTTTGAGGGGGAGTCCAATCTTCATCACGGATTTGATGGTTGTTTTGAAAGTGGCCAGGGACCTGGATAAAGGAATTTGATGGCAGGTGCTCACAGAGTGGCCAAGGTGATGTTTTGAAAAGATTGTAGACCCCTCAGGGAAGTGCACACCAGGAGAGGAACTTACTTTTAGTAGTTGCCAATCCCGCCAGTGCCATAAATAAGAATGTAAATTTGATAAAGGAATGTATTGAATTGGAAAACTTGGAAAAGGAAATAAAAGTGAAAAGGTCCATTTGCTCAAGTGAAAAATGGCCATGATTTGGAATTGATGTTGAAAGCCAGGCCAACGGATCTGAGTCCAAATTTCAGAGTTCTCACAGAGTGGCCAAGGTGATGCTTACAACAAAGAATAGTAGAATGCCCCTAAAGGTGCATACCAGGAGTGGGACTTACTTTTGGTAATTCCGCTCCCCACCAAGCACCATAAACAATCAAGCTTTTGAAGAATTGGGTCCTACCTTGTCAGGATACAAAGAATGGAAATCCTTGACAAGATCAGGACAATTATTGAGGTTTTCCGCTGGTTCCCAAGTGGATCTTTCTGGGTCTTGACTGAAACCTTTCCATTCCACCAGATACCATAACTTTCTCCTCTTGAGCTTTGAATCTAGTACTTGAGAGACTTCCCATTCCTCTTCTTCTTCAATGGTAATGTAACAACCATCCATCAGGGGTAAGGGTATTCATTCATACACCCACTCAAACACCTCAAATCAGCAAATCCAGTATCTGCATCAGCAGTCAGTTTCAGCAATCTTCATTCTGAAACATGCATACAGTTTGGTACATCAATACAGCCTGTCAATACTTGTACAGGATGGATTCACCCTAATACAGTTTCAATACACCAGTATGAAACTGTATGATCACTCCAATACACCACACCTCTTGTACAGGTCCTGTACAGCTGTACAGGACCTGTATTGGCCAGACTCAATTCAACAATCAATTATTCTCATGAAAATTCTTCTCTGGATCAGGGCTGGTGATTCTCACATATACCAGCCCCTCTTTCTCCCCCCTGGGGACTTTTCCCCAGTTAATTAATTTAGTTGATTTATTATTATCTGAATATTCTTATCCTTATATTTTGGGTATTATATTTATTTAATCTTAAGTTAGTCTTTGCCTTTTTTTTTTCTTTCTTCGCCTGTACAGTATGAGTTGGGTGGCCATATCCTTATTAACCCTTCTCTTTCCATTCTGACAGGTTGAAACAGTGGACTTGGACTTGTTTGTGGTTGGCTCTTCTATTTCTTATTCTTATTTCTTTTGTTGCTGCTTTTCTTATATTCATTCTTTTAGTAATTCATCTTTAACACTCTTAAGTGTATCCCATCTTATCCTATCCTTGAGCCCTCCATAAGTGAGTCCCAGTCTACTGAGTGCCAGGCCCTCTTCACTTCGGAGAGCCCCTGTGACATTAAATTAATTAACTCATATTTGATTCTTTCTTTTCATTCATTTATATTCATTTCCTCTCATTCATCAATTATGACCTTTTCATGATTTTATGATTTTTTATGATTTCTTATGAATTTCCTCTCTTATCAATTTTCATCTCATTCTTTTCATTCTTATGAAAATTGATTCTTTTCCTTTCTTAATCATTGCTGACCATTTCATCACTTCATTTTATTTTTATCAAATCAAATTTTCTCTGTGTTTTTATTCAGGTCTTATTCAGGAGTAATTGATTGGTCATTTGATTGGATTATTCATTGGGATTCATTGGTTGATTGGGATATTGATTCAGGACTTCATTTGGATTATTGATTGACTTTTGAACCCTCAAGAATTTATTTGATTTATTGATTGATCCTCAAGAATTGATTTTGATTATTGATTTGATTTGACTCATCAAGATATTGAATTGATTTCTGAAGATTTTGAACTGATTGATTGATTCCTCAAGACTTGATTTCATATTGAAGACACTTATTGATTGATTATTGATTTCCTCCAGTTTATTGATATTTGATTTGAATTGATTGTTGATTGATTGAATTGATTTGATTATTGATTGAATTTGATTCCTCAAGATTTGAATTGATTCCTCAAGATTCATCAAGATTTTATTGTGATTGATTTGGCCAAATCTGATTATTCTTCTTAATACCATCAAATTATTTTAATTCTTTTCATAATTCCAGTTCAGCATAGTCCCCCAGCAAAGAATACTAGATCCCAGAAAATTCCAGCTGTTCTCACTCCTACAGCAAGGGCTCCTCTTGACCGCACACCATCAGTTCATCAACTGAGTGCAAACTTGGACAGAGGACCACCAATGGAAGGAGCAGCACCCTCAAGAAGAGGTGGAATGAAATCTAGAAGATCAAGATCTTTTTCTGGACTTTTGGGTGGCTACCCTGGCATGTCTGAAGGTGCAAGAGCAAGATTAGGGGAAGTTGAAGATGAAGAGGGGGAAGAGTCTGTGGAAGAGGATGATTCTGGGGAAACTGAAGTGGCAGGTGCCTTGGCAAATGCTCCAGAGGTGCCTCAGGGTTCTAATCTAGCCCTTTCTAGTCAACCTCTTGTCTCTCAAACTGATCCAAGTCTCCTCAAGATGATGGAGCAGATGACTCAATTCATGGGACAACTCACTCAAGCAGTTTCCCCCAGGGACAATTCCAAAGCCCCTGCTTTCAAGACTCCATCCATGAAGGCACCTGATTCTTTTGATGGTACTCAAGCTCATAAGTTGAGAGGATTTATCCAATCCTGTCAACTAATTTTCCATAATGATCCAGCAAACTTCTTCTCTGACAGGAAGAAGGTTTTGTACTCAACTTCTTTTCTCACTGGTAGAGCTGGCAAATGGATTGAACCTTACCTCTCAAATATTTCCAATGAAGACCCTTCCTACCTCCTCAATAATTGGCCATTGTTTGAATCTCAATTATTCACTCCGTTTGGTGACCCCAATGAAGTCAGGAAAGCTGAACAAGAGTTGGACAATTTGAGGATGAAGGAAAGTGGTCATGTTTCCTTGTACATAGCAGATTTCAGAAGCTTAATGTCAAGAATTGGAGATTGGGGGGAAAGAGCTTATATCCATGTTTACAGAAGAGGATTGGCATCAAGATTATTGGATCAGTTGGCTTCTCACCCTGGAACTTTTGATACTCTTCAAGAACTTATGGATGTCACTCTAGAATTAGACACAAGATATCATGAGAGGCAAAAGGAAAAGGGTGGCAATCAAGAGAAGAAGCCTCCAGTCATTGGATCCAATCAGTCTAGGCCTCCTCAAAACTCATCTTCAAAGAGGCCTCACCAGAAGAAGAACAAGAAGGGCAAGCAATTCCAATCTTCAAAGGACAAGCCCCATGCTGCTCTCCTCAATAAGGACAATAAACTAATCGGTTCTGAAAAGGAGAGGAGTATTAAAGAGGGGTTGTGTACTTATTGTGGTGGGAAGCACCCAATTGAAAAATGCTTCAAGAGACCTCAGAACAAGCCTGGGTCATCATCAAGAGGTTTCCCTAGCAAGCAGGGAAAAGCCTGAGTGGGAATCATGATGTGTTCAATGGTTCTCACTTATTTCCGTCAAGAGCACAATTGTGCACTCTGAATACTAGTGTCAAGAAATCTTTAAAATTTCTTATTTTTTCTTCTGTCTCTGATATTTTTTATAGTATTCTCATTGATTCTGGTGCTACAAACTCTTTTATTGCAAAGAATTTTGTTCTCAAGTACTCATTGACTCTGTCAGAGCTCCCTGAAAAGATTCCTCTTTTCATTTTGGATTCTAATGAATCCCCTGCCTTGTTCATCACCCATTATACCAAGTGGGTAGTTGACTTGCCTTCCTTCCCAAGCTTTGAATGGGATTTCTTTATCATAGATTCACCCAAAGGAGAAGACCTGATATTGGGCTATGATTTCCTTTACCATTTCAATCCCATTATTGATTGGAAAAATGGATTGATCACCTATGATTCTAATCATAAGGATTCTAGTGGTATTATTCCTTCTACTAGTAATGACTTAGCCACTGCTGTCAACAGTGTTGCTCTGGCTGGTGAACGTAAGACACCTTCCATCCCTCCTTCTGTCCATATCCCTTCCATAATTCCCTCTCAGTCATTACTTCCATCAAGAGATGAAGTCTTCAAAGAGATAAAGGATGTTGGAGAAGATGTTGCCATATCTTCACTTCATCTCTTCCAAGGGGATATGGACCTTCCTCCCTTATCTTTTCATGCATCCCTGGAGGAGCAGTGGGATGAGGAGGAAGAGCCAGAAGAAATTGAAACCGTGTTGAAGGTTGTTCCTCCTGCTTATCACCAATATTTGGATGTATTCTCCAAGGTGAAAGCAGAGAAACTTCCTCCACACCGCGCCTGTGATCACCATATCGAATTGGAGGGTCTTCTACCTCCAATTGGTGTTATCTACTCATTATCAAATCAAGAGTCAGAAACACTGCGGGCCTACATTTCAGAGAATGTAGAGAAAGGTTTCATTAGACCAAGCTCCTCTTCAACAGGAGCACCTGTCCTTTTTGTCAAGAAAAAGGATGGAGGTCTTCGTTTGTGTGTTGACTACCGCAAACTCAATGCTGTCACTAGGAAGAACAGATACCCTGTTCCTCCTATGAACCAGCTTCTTACCGTATTCAACGGTTCCACTATCTTCTCCAAGATAGATTTGCGTGGTGCATATAACCTTCTGAGAATCAAAGAGGGGGATGAGCACTTAACTGCCTTTAGAACCAAATATGGTAGTTATGAGTATTTGGTCATGCCATTTGGTTTGACCAATGCTCCTGCTTCTTTCCAGAATCTGGTAAACGATATATTTGCAGATTTCTTGGATGTGTTTGTAGTGGTTTATTTAGATGATATTATGGTCTTTTCCAGCTCTGAGGAGGAACATGTCAAACATGTGGCCTCTGTCCTCCAAAGACTGAGGGACAATAATTTGTTTGCCAAAGCCTCCAAGTGTGTATTCCATGCCTCAAGTGTGGAATACTTGGGCTATGTTGTTTCAAGTGATGGCCTCAAGATGGACTCTTCAAAGGTTCAGCAAATACTCAATTGGCCTCAGCCCAAAAACATCAAGGCTCTTCAATCTTTTCTTGGCTTTGCCAATTTTTATCGACGTTTCATTAAAAATTATTCTAAAAAAATCACCTCCCTCACTTCCCTCCTTAAAAAAGATTCTCCCTTCATCTTCAATGAGGAAGCTCTTAGTCAGTTTCAAGCACTCAAAGAAGCTTTCACCTCTGCTCCTATCTTATCTCATTTTAATCCTTCTCTACCTACTATAGTAGAGACTGATGCTTCTGATTATGCATTGGGCGCCGTACTGAGTCAGGTGAATGATTCAGGAAAGCATCCCATTGCATTTGATAGTCGCAAGCTCTTACCAGCTGAACTCAACTATGAAATTCATGACAAGGAACTCCTTGGCATAGTTTGGGCTCTCAAGCGCTGGAGAGCATTTCTTCTTTCTCTTTCCAATTCTTTTGAGGTCTTGACAGACCACTCTTCCTTGCAGTATTTCATGTCTTCCAAAGTTCTTACTCGTAGTCAGGCCCATTGGGCTGAGTTTCTCTCTGAGTTTCATTTCACTATCACTTACCGCCCAGGCAGGCTGGCCACTTTACCAGATGCCTTGTCACGTCGGGACGACGTGTACCCAGAGAGGGGGGTGGACTTCATCACCAAGAATCCTCAAAATCTTCATCAAGTTCTTAAGCAAGATGGAATTCAAGAGTCAAGATTCTTCTCAATCAAAGTGGAAATTTTCTCAGATTTAGTTGACAAGATTCAAAAAGAAGTATGGCAAGACAAAGACTACAAAGAAATACTCAAGCAACTAGCAAGAGGTGAATCAGTTCCAGATTATTCTCTTGAACCTCAAGCCAAGTTATTATTATTCAAAGATAGAGTGGTAATCCCAAGCAATGAAGAACTTCAACTCAATATTCTTCAAAAGCGTCATGACTCACCATTGGCTGGCCATCCTGGCCAGGAGAAGACCCTCAAGCTCATCAAGAGGGATTTTTATTGGGCTGGCATGAATCAATTTATCAAGGACTATGTGTCCTCATGTCAGCAATGTTCAAGAAACAAGAACATCCATCACAAGAAGTTTGGATTACTCAAGCCTCTTTCAATTCCATCTGGTCCTTGGAATTCATTATCAATGGACTTTATCACTCAATTGCCACTGTCCAACAACTTTGATCCAATTTTAGTAGTTGTGGACAGATTCTCAAAAATGGCAATCTTCATTCCAACTTATGGCACAATCACTGCTCTGGATTTATCTCAAATATTCATTAGCCATGTATTTTCCAAGCATGGACTCCCAGTCAGTATTGTCAGTGATAGAGGATCCTTATTTGTTTCATCATTCTGGACTCAATTGTGTCAGCAGCTCAAGATATCAAGAGATCTTTCAACTGCTTTCCACCCTGAAACAGATGGACAGACAGAGAGGGTAAATCAGATACTAGAACAGTACCTTCGGATGTATGTCAGCTATCATCAAGATGACTGGTACACCTGGCTCCCTCTGGCTGAATTTGCCTATAATAATGCAGAACATTCATCAACCAAGCAATCACCTTTTTTCACTATTTATGGAAGAAATCCCAGCTTTGACTCAATCCATATTTCTCAAGACTCACCTGCTGGAAAGTTATCAACAAAACTCCAATCAGTACAGCAAGTTGTCAAAGAAGAATTAGAGTCAGCAATAAGGAGATTCAAGAAGTATGCAGATAGAAATAGGGCAATTCCACCTGATTTTCAACCTGGGGACAAAGTATGGCTAGCTTCCAAGAACATCAAGACAACAAGACCCACCAAGAAATTATCAGAAAGATGGTTGGGACCCTTTGAAGTTCTTAAGAAGATTGGCAGCCATGCATATCACCTCAAGTTGCCTCAGCAATGGAAGACAGTTCACCCTGTATTCCATGTGTCCTTATTAGAACCAGTCAGGCATTCAACTATCCCAAATCGTCATCAATTGCCACCACCACCAGTTTTAGTGGAAGAGCAGGAAGAATGGGAAGTGGCTCAGGTTCTGGACTCAAAACTCAAAAGAGGTAATTTATGGTATCTTGTAGAGTGGAAAGGATTCAGTGAAGACCCAGAAAGAACCACTTGGGAACCAGCTTCCAACCTTACCAACTCACCAGACCTTGTCAAGTATTTCCACTCATTGTATCCAGACAAGCCTGGTCCAAATACCTCAAGAGTTTGATTTTATGGTGCTTGGTGGGGAGAAGAAGTTATGAAAGTAAGTTCCTCTCCTGGCATGCACCTTTAAGGGGGTATTCTACCCATATGTTGTTGTAAGCATCACCTTGGCCACTTTGTGAGCACTTGTCAATTCTTTGGACAGGTTCAGGAAGCATACAACATCAATACCCTCTGATTTGGACCTTATCAAGATATGGCCCAATGTTTTCTTTCCTTATGTTTCATTTTCTTTCTTTATTATCTTTTCATTTTATGCCAATCATCATAATTCAAGACATTCACTACTTCAAGTCATTTACGGCAAATCTTTTCAGAAGCCATTTATGGCAATTCATTTCAGAAGTCATTTATGGCAATTCTTTTCAGTTTTATGGTGCTTGGTGGGGAGTGGAAGTTATGAAAGTAAGTTCCATCTCCTGGTATGCATCCCTGAGGGTTCTACTTCTTGTAAAACATCACCTTGGCCACTCTGTGAGCATCAAATGCTTGGTTTTCATTTTTCAGACACTTCTTGGCCAGAATCAAGCAACTCACCACAAGAAGGACCAGCCATCAGGAATTTTTCTTTATTTCTTTCTTTACTCTCATTTTCTCTTATTATTTTCTTTCTTTCTTTACTTGTATAATTTTCTTTCTTTTATTTCTTTAAAGCAGCAGCATCCCCTCCCCAAATCATGTATTGGGAGGTTCCATTATCTTTTTATTTTTTAGTAGTTATAAGAGTGGGGATAGAAGTCAAACCAAACACAAACAAGGAAAAGGAAACTAGTTATCTCTACCCAAGTCATCAAAAGTTCTCTGGAAATCATTTATCAACTCATCTTCATACCAGGCAAATTTTGCAGCCATTTCTTCAGAAGCAGTACCTGGAATCGTCCTGTCATTGGCATACATAATCACCTCTCTGCTATTTCTGTCAACTCTCCTGAACAATCTGGCCACAGCATCTTGATTTTCACTAGCCGCGTTGGGATCTTCTCTGCTTTCCCGGATAGGCCAGCGTTCTCTTCTTTGGAATACTTGAGCGGCAGGAAACGGCAAAGGGGACATCCCATCTCTTCTTCTGCTGGAGCTGGCCACAGGTTGGAGTTGACGGGAGGTGTTTATGGGTGAGTTTCTGGGCTGTTGAACTGGAGATGGTCTTACTGCTGGATTCAAGGCAGGCCTGGTGGTGTGGGAAGTAGTTGGTGATGGAGGAGGAAGGGTCGTAGGAATTGAAGCAAGCATTGGTTGGAAGGTTCTTGGAGTGCTGGGAACCACTTGGCTTTGGAATCTGGGGTTGGCAAGAGGTTGAGAAGAGGAATTGCTGGATGGATGGCCACTTGAATGAGGAATAACTTGAACTTCTTCACCATCCAACTCATCACTTCCTTCAGCATCTGGATCTGATGGGGAATCAACAATTCTTCTTAGCTTCTTCACTACTTTCACCACTCCATCAGCATTGGTCCTTGAAATGGGAATTTCTGAGCTGTAGTGGATGGGCCTACCACCAATCGGAATGGGCCCTCCAACATTAGTCCACCTGGCCACATCCCTCTGCCTGGAACCAGTCACTACATCAAAATATCAGCATCAATTCAACCAAGAAATGCAAATCACTCACATTGAGAAAATCCAGAAGTGGCATCAGGGGTAGGTTCCTCAAGAATGGGGAATTCCTGCCCATAAGGCCCATCCTTCCTACTCCACAAGTGTCTCTTAACCCGGGACAAAGTTGATCCGGTACGGCGGCATGGCTTCTTCCCAATAAAGCAGAAATGGCATTTTGACGATCGAGGATTGTAATGTTGAAAGCAATCCTTCCCCCTGGCCAAACACTCAGTACAGGCAGGATCAAGAACTTCAACTGCTCTGAACCCATCATAGGTTTGGGAGGGGTCAAAATGGCCAGAAGACGCCATAGAGGGAGAAGACAATCGACTGAAGACGCCAGAACCATGAAGAACAGACGGTGGCGGTGCAGAAGGGGAAGATTCAGTGAGTTCAGTCAGTTTGGAACTCATAACTGAAGAAAGTGCAAGCAGAAGATTCAAGACGTCAGAATCAATCCACTCCACATCAAGAAAAAGAAATTTGACTCAAGGAACTGGGGCCATAACTCAATTATGCCCCACCTCAAAGCCTCTAAGGTGAAGGTTCATACCCCTTTGGGGCTGAACTCATCACCCAGGGCCTCCCCTGCAACTTTGGGGAGGCCAAGATCTTGATGGTCCTGGACCCCTGCAATGGATCCAGGCCATATATGGTGAAAGTTGGAATTGGGCCATTTTTGGGCCCCTTGGTCACCCTGGGTCCCCAGCAAATTTGGGCCCAGGGGCTTCATTTTGGTCCTGGGGGCCTCCAATAGCCCCCACGGACCGCGGACCGCGGCGTACGGCCCACGGCCCACGGACCGCGGACCGTAGGATCCCAAAAACATCAAAAAGGCCTATTATGGCCAAAAAACCCAGAAAATCAAAAAAAAATTGCCCTAGTCACCAAAACACCCAGAAAGGCCAAAAAGGCCATAAAAAGCAAGATACATCAAGATCACTCAAGATGGAGGCCACAGTCCAAAACCCACTGGGAGGGCTGCCTGAGGCCAATTCCTTGGATCATGGGGACAAGACCCCTTGGAGGTTCATTGAATGGATTAAGTCTGGGCCAATGAGTACAAGTCATATACTCATTGGGCACCAATTTTTGAGCACAAGTGCTCAATGGCCTTTATTCTGGGATATATCCCAAGGCCACATCCCAAGACATGGCTGATTGAATCAAAAGAAAGAATTGCATACTCTGGAAGGAATACTCACTCAAATTTGAAAAGAGAGGGGGGAATCAATTGAATTTGGCAGGGAAGAAGTAATATAGGATTTTCAGGATAATGGTCAAGAGGAAAGAAATTTAAAAAGAAAATTTTTTGAAAAAATGTGGGGATATTGAGATGCCACTCAACAGTGGCAGGGTATTATGGTGTTCAGGAGCCCCCCAGTTTCAAGAGGGGGATACTGTAACAACCATCCATCAGGGGTAAGGGTATTCATTCATACACCCACTCAAACACCTCAAATCAGCAAATCCAGTATCTGCATCAGCAGTCAGTTTCAGCAATCTTCATTCTGAAACATGCATACAGTTTGGTACATCAATACAGCCTGTCAATACTTGTACAGGATGGATTCACCCTAATACAGTTTCAATACACCAGTATGAAACTGTATGATCACTCCAATACACCACACCTCTTGTACAGGTCCTGTACAGCTGTACAGGACCTGTATTGGCCAGACTCAATTCAACAATCAATTATTCTCATGAAAATTCTTCTCTGGATCAGGGCTGGTGATTCTCACATATACCAGCCCCTCTTTCTCCCCCCTGGGGACTTTTCCCCAGTTAATTAATTTAGTTGATTTATTATTATCTGAATATTCTTATCCTTATATTTTGGGTATTATATTTATTTAATCTTAAGTTAGTCTTTGCCTTTTTTTTTTCTTTCTTTGCCTGTACAGTATGAGTTGGGTGGCCATATCCTTATTAACCCTTCTCTTTCCATTCTGACAGGTTGAAACAGTGGACTTGGACTTGTTTGTGGTTGGCTCTTCTATTTCTTATTCTTATTTCTTTTGTTGCTGCTTTTCTTATATTCATTCTTTTAGTAATTCATCTTTAACACTCTTAAGTGTATCCCATCTTATCCTATCCTTGAGCCCTCCATAAGTGAGTCCCAGTCTACTGAGTGCCAGGCCCTCTTCACTTCGGAGAGCCCCTGTGACAGGTAATTGGAGGAGGAGGCTCTTGATGCTGATTTGGGATTGTTGATGTCTTGACTGGTTCCAGAAGGGAGATATGGAAGACTGGGTGGACATATTTCCATTGAGATGGAAGCTTGAGGTGGTAAGCATGAGAACTGACTTTCTTCAAGATTGGAAAACGACCCAACCATCTTTCGGAAAGTTTTTTGATGGGTCTGTTTGATTTGATATTCTTGGAGGAAAGCCATACCATGTCACCAGGATTGAAAACAGGTGGACTTGCTCTACCTTTATCTGCATACCTCTTAAACCGGTTTATGGAAACTTCAAGTTCTCTCTTGACATCTTGCTGTACTGATTGGATTTTTGTTGATAAATTTCCAGCAGGAGTATCTCGAGTGATGTGAACTGAATCAAATTGTGGATCACTTCCATAAACAGTGAAAAACGGGGATTGCTTGGTTGAAGAGTGATCAGAATTATTGTAGGCAAATTCAGCCAGAGGGAGCCAGGTGTTCCAATCATCTTGATGATAACTGACATACATCCGGAGATACTGTTCTAGTATCTGATTTACCCTCTCTGTCTGTCCATCAGTTTCTGGATGGTAAGCAGTTGACAAGTCTCTTGAAATCTTGGGCTGCTGACAAAGATTTGTCCAAAAAGAAGAAACAAAGAGTGAAGCTCTATCACTGACAATGCTTGATGGAAGGCCATGCTTTGAAAAGATATTCTTGATGAATAAATGGGCCAAATCCAGGGAAGTGGTTGAAGGCATTGTTGGAATAAAAACCGTGCTTTTGAGAATATGTCCACTATGACCAGGATTGAATCAAAGGAATTGGACAGCGGAAGTTGAGTGATGAAGTCCATTGAAAGACAAATCCAAGTACCATTTGAAATTGGAAGAGGTTTGAGGAATCCAAACTTCTTATGATGAATATTTTTGTTCCTTGAGCACTGTTGACAGGATTAAACATAATCCTTGATAAATTGAGTCATGCCGGACCAGTGGAAATCCCACTTGACAAGTTTGAGAGTCTTCTCTTGGCCAGGGTGGCCAGCTAGAGGAGAGTTGTGACGCTTTTGAAGAATACTAAGTTGAATTGTGGAATCATTTGGGACTACCACCCGATCTTTGAAGAGAAGAAGTTGGGAAGAGGAATCAAGAGAATAATCTTGGACAGATTTGCCTTTACCCAAATCTTCAAGGAGACTTCTGTACTGGGGATCTTGCCATAATTTCCTCTGGATTGAATCAATCAAATTTGAAAAGGATTCCACCTTGACTGCAAAGTACCTTGAGGGTTGAACTTCATCTTGCTTAATGAGTTGTTCAAAATTCATTGGATTTTTGCTGATGAAATCCTCCCCCCTCGCCGGATAGGTGTCATCCCAACGTGATAAGGCATCTGGAAGAGTAGCTAGGGGGCGAGGGCGGTAAGTGATTGAAAAATGAAATTCGGAAAGGAATTCAGCCCAACGGGCTTGACGGCGAGTGAGTACTTTGGAGGTCATGAAGTATTGGAGGGAAGAGTGATTGGTGAGAACTTCAAAAGGGGAAGACAGTGAAAGAAGAAAAGCCCTCCAGCGCTTGAGAGCCCAGACAATACCAAGGAGTTCCCTGTCATGAATTTCGTAATTGAGCTCTGCTGGGATAAGCTTGCGGCTGTCAAATGCAATGGGATGTTTTCCTGAGTCAGAGACCTGACTCAGTACAGCACCCAAAGCATAATCTGATGCATCGGTCTCTACAATAGTGGGTAGAGAAGGATTGAAGTGGGAAAGGATTGGAGCGGTGGTGAAAGCCTCTTTGAGTTGGTGAAACTGACTGAGAGCTTTCTCATTGAGGGGAAAACATGAATCTTTCTTGAGGAAACTGGTGAGTGAGCTGATCTTCTTTGAATAATTCTTGATGAAACAGCGGTAGAAGTTGGCAAAGCCAAGGAAGGATTGAAGAGCCTTGAGGTTTCTTGGAGGCGGCCAATTTAGAATCTGCTGGACTTTTTCTTGGTCCATCTTGAGGCCTTCAGAAGAAACTACATAATCAAGATATTCCACACTTGAAACATGAAACAGGCATTTGGATGCCTTAGCAAAAAGGTTATTGGCTCTGAGTCTGGAAAGAACAGTGGACACATCAGTGACATGCTATTCCTCAGTTTTGGAAAAGACCATAATGTCATCCAAATAAACCACAACATAAACATCAAGAAGATCTTGAAAGATATCATTGACAAGATTTTGAAAAGAAGCAGGAGCATTGGTGAGCCCAAAGGGCATAACCAAGTACTCATAACTGCCATATTTAGTTCTAAAACAAGTCAAGTGTTCATCACCCTCCTTGATTCTGAGCAGGTTATATGCACCACACAAATCAATCTTGGAGAAGATAGAAGAACCATTAAAAACATTGAGAAGCTGCTTCATAGGAGGAACAGGATACTTGTTCTTCCTAGTAACAGAATTGAGTTTGCGGTAATCAACACACAAACGGAGGCCACCATCTTTCTTTTTGACAAAGAGGACAGGTGCTCCTGTTGAAGAGGAGCTTGGCCGGATCAAACCTTTCTCTACATTCTTTGAAATGTAGGCCCTGATTGTATCTGACTCTTGTTTGGATAAAGAGTAGATCACCCCAGCTGGAGGTAGAGACCCCTCCAGCTCAATGTGATGATCACAGGCCTGGTGAGGAGGAAGTTTTTCTGCTTTCACCTTGGAGAATACATCCAAGTATTGGTGATAGACAGAGGGAACAACCTTCATCACGGTTTCTACTTCTTCTGGCTCTTCCTCTTCATCCCACAACTCCTCCAGGGAGTCATGATAAGATGAAGGAGGAAGGTCCATATTCCCAAATAAGAGGTGACGTGAAGATACAGAATTATCTTCTCCAACATCTTGAATCTCTTTGAAGACTTCATCTCTAGGAGATAGTAATGACTGTGGGGAATTAAGGGAAGGAATATGGACAGAAGATGGAAATGATGGTGTTCTAGAATCACCAACCAGAGCTGCACATGATTTGGCAGAAGAAAATTCATTACAGAAAGATTTAGAAGGATCAGAATCAGCCCTTGCCTCCAATAAATAGAAGGATTAAAATGATTGAGAAAGTCAAATCCCAATATGAGGTCTTCTCCCTTGGGAGTATCAATGACTAAAAAGTCCCATTCAAAGCTTGGGAAGGAAGGGAGCTCAACCATATATCTAGTATGGTGAGTCACAAATAAGGAAGGAGACTCAGAGGAGTCAAGAATGATAAGGGGAATCTTCTCTGGAAGTTCTGACATAGTCAATGAGTACTTGTGAACAAACTGCTTTGCAATAAATGAGTGTGTAGCACCAGAATCAATGAGAATACTGTAAAAAACATCAGAAAGAGAAGAAAAAACAAAAAATTTAAGAGAATTTTTGACACCAGTATTCAGAATGCACAATTGTGCTCTGGAAGGAAAGCTGTGAAGACCATTGAACACAACATGGTCTCCAATCAGGCTTTTCCCTGGCTGGGAAATTGGCCTGACAGTTGGGTAAGCTTGTTTTGAGGTCTTTTGAAGCAAGACTCAAGACTATTCTTCCCACCACAATAAGTGCACAAGCCCTCCTTGATTCTTCTTTCTTTTTCAGAACCTTTTAACTCAAAGTCCTTATTCAACAAGGAAGAGTGGGGCTTGTCCCGCTTTTGAGAATGCAAATTCTTCTTCTTGTGACTTGAGCTTGAAGAATTTTGATGATGAGAAGAACTTGACTTTGAGCCTTCAGGCTTCTTCTCTTGATGATGATTCTTCTCCTTTTGCCTCTCATGGTACCTGGTATCAAGTTCCATGGTAACGTCCATTAAGTCTTGAAGAGAATCAATATTTGAAGGATGGGAGGCCAATTGATCCAGAATCCTGGATGGCAATCCCTTCCTGAAGTGATGGATTAGAGCTCTTTCACCCCAATCCCCAATTCTTGAGACTAAGCTTCTAAAATCAGCAATGTATAGTGATACATGCCCTCCTTCTTTCATTCTCAAGGAATCCAACTCTGCTTCTGCTTTTCTGACTTCATTCGGGTCTCCAAACAAAGTGAAGAGTTGTGATTCAAATAGATTCCAAGAATTGAGAAGGTATTTGGGATCTTGATTGGTGAGATTGGAAAGATAAGGCTCAATCCATTTTGCAGCCCTGCCAATAAGAAACGAAGTGGAATAAAGAACCTTCTTCCTGTCTTGAGAGAAGTTTGCCGGATCATTATGAAAAATTAATTGACAAGACTGGATAAAGCTTCTGACTTTGAATGGCTGAGTCCCATCAAAGCATTCTGGTGCCTTCATAGATGGAGTCTTGAAGGCTGGTGGTCTTGATGATCCAGAAGAAGAAGCTGCTTGAAGATTGGCCATAATCTGAGTCATTTGATGCATAATGGCCAATAAAGAGGGTTCAGATTGATGAGAGACAGGCTGATTATACTGGGCTAGAGTTGGTCCTCCAGTACCTTGGGATGCCCCCACCGGAGCAGGAACACCTTCATTACCATCAGACTCTTCCTCTTCCACAGAATTCTCCTCCTCCTCTTCACCATCTTCACCTGGACCTTTGAGACTAGTCCTTGTAATGCCTGGAAAACTGCCAACTACTCCTGAGAAATAATTTGATCTTCTTGGCAATCTTCCTTCCTTCCTGGATGGTGCTGCTCCTTCCATGTGGGGTCCTCAGTTGAGGAACTGCTGGGGTGCCATCAAGAGGGACTCTTGGAGTAGGAGTAAGAACAGCTTGAGTTTGAGCCTGAGATCTGGTCTGTCTTGCAGGAGGTGAGTGTTGGAGTGGCATGATTGAATAAAAATAAGAATAAAATTTAAATGAATAAGATCAAAACTTGAATAAAAACTTGAGGCAAAGCCGAGAGAGTCTTGAGGATCAAATCAAACCAAATTTTTAGGGAAAAATCAATGAATCAATTAAAATCGTCAGGTATGTCAAACAATCAAAATCAAATGAGTCTTGAAGTCAAAAATCAATATCAATGAAAATCTTGAAGTCAATAAAATCAATCAATCAAAATCAATGAAATCAAATCCTGCAATGAAAAATCAATCAGTCAGATGAATTCTTGAGTCAAAATCCATTTATGTCAAAGTCTTGATGTAAAATTCAGCAAAATCAATGAGAATTCTTCAGGTCAGTCAATTTTCTTGAAGTCAATGTCGAAATATATCAAATCAGTCAATCAAATCAATTATCAAGTGAATTCTTCCTGAAAATCAAAATTCTTGAAGAAAAAATCAAATTGAATCCTGATATGAAGAACGTGTCTGAATAATCTGATGAGAAATTTGAAAATCAAAATGATAAGATGCCTGAATGAAGGATAAAAATGAGATTGATGATTGAGATTAAGATTGGAAAATATAACAAAAATAAAATTGGGTCAGCTTTCAATTTTCAGAATGAAGAATGAATGACAGAAAATTGAGAGGTGACAAAGAATCATTAAATTCATAAGCGTTAAAGAGTCATAATTTTGATGAATGAATCAATAAAATGATGAATAATGAATGAATAGAATGAAAAGAAATTATGAAGTAATTAATATAATTTCACAGGGGCTCTTATGGAAGCAAAAGGGCCTGGCACTCAGGAATCAAGAAACTCACTTGGAGGGCTCCAGAAGATAAAAGGAATAATAAAGATTTTAATTTCTTTAAAGAATAAGAGTGGAAAGACAAGTATGCCAAAGATAAAGAAAAGAGTAAGAAGGCAAAGGCCAAGAAGCCAACCAAGTGAATCCTCAATTGACTGTTTCAACCTGCCAGAAAAGGAATGGAATTAGTAAAGGATATGACCACCAATATCCACTGACAGGCAAGGAAGAAAAGAGAAAGGGTGCTAATGACTGACTTAAGATTATAAGTATTAACTTTAATAAGGTAAAAGAAAATAAGGATAAAAATAAATCCAATATATTAATTAACTGGGGAAAAAGTCCCCAGGTCATGAAAGGTAGCTGGTATATGTGAAAAACTGAAAGACTGATCCTGGAAGATGGATCAATGACTATATTGTCCAAATCGGGAAATACAGTTCTGGCCATCTTGAAATTTGAACTGTGTGATGGAATTCACACAGTGGAATGTGGAATGGCCCAATTGGGTCAAGACCATACAGGTTGATTGAATGAGGCCTGTACGGATGAATTGAGTTGTCCAAGGAGTATTGAATACTTGATGCCTTGACAACTGATTGAAATGATGTAATACCTCTTGAGAATTGCCCTTGAATAATCCTGAATGAATTGTGCCAACCCAACTCCTGCAGATACAGGTGGTTAGGATCCTTGAAGAGTCTTCTGATTGCCGCCATAACTTGTCAGACTGATGAGCTGATTAATACTCCTTTGAAATGGGTGTTGGTATTTGAGACCTTGATTTGGAAAGGTGGAATTGGGTCCTGAAATTATGTAAGGTGTGGATATGAAACTTTGATTAAAAATCAAGTACTTTTCCTGTCCTCAAAATTTGTATAAGGTAAAATTCAGTTAAAAATAGTATGAAATATTATTTTTAAGAGAAAACACGCCAATTTTATTGTTTATAGCTCTATTAGTATAAAACAATAATATTATAAAAATTTATTGTTTTACCAACAATAAAAATTTATCCAAAAAATACTCTTCAAGAGATATTTTAAGGCTACAAAAGAAATTTCTTCAAGAGCAATTTCAATTGGAATTAATTGAGAAAACAACTGAAAGAAATTAATTAAAGAACAAAGTCTTTAAAAAGATTATTAAAGAGAAAACACGCCCAAAAGTGACCAGAGTGAATTTGGAAAGAAAGTGACAAAGTTTACAGTGATGAAAGATGCTTTAATTCACTTTTGGGGTGGTTCAGGGGTAAAAATGATTATAAGAGTTACAAACAATGATTATAGTGATTTTTTCACGTGGTTGAAAGGATTAAAATGATTTCAAAATGGTGGTTGGAATCTTTGATTGATTGGTTTAACAGTGTTTAAACTAATTAATAAAAGGAAAAGATTCTAACATGAAGAGAAAAGTGGGGCAAAGAAGACATTCTTTTATAGCCATCAATTCTCTTACTCAAAACGTAAAATTTACTCTTGTCAGTGTTGGGAAACAGTCTGACAACAGAAAAGCCAATTATGGCATCATTGAACCCTGGTTTAGAACAAAAAGGGCTGGTTTAAGCCATTTTTAGCCATTTTAGACCCTTAAATCAGCCATTACTATAGCAATACCAGGCCTAGAGCCTTCAAAACACGTCAGAATGTGTGTCAGAGGCGTAGAAACCAGTTAAAACTGTTTTTACTATGAATGTTTTATCTTAAGGGTAGTTTTACCCTCTTGGCAACAGCTAAAACTACCCAGTTGGTATCAAAACCTCATCATCAATTGAGTCCACAGACCCTGTAACTCAATTCCAGGCCAAAAGTGATGAACTTTTGCGTGAATTTTGACATCCCACGCCTGTCGGCAAGGACTTTGGGGGTCTAGCTCCCCCTTAGAGCTGGAGTTCCTTTTCCCCCCCAAATTCAATCTTTCCAATTTATTTTTCCTTTAGTTCCTCATCATGTATTATACTTATAATTTACATATGTAATTCAATTCAATTGTACAGTACAATACAGTAATAATTGACACCTCATATGTAAATCAAAGTTCACTTATGTAATACATGCGCACATTTTGACATTTCAATTGAATTCAATTGAAAATACTTCAATTCCTCATAACTTCTAAACTAAACACAACACCTCAATTTTAACACAAAAAATTGATGGTTAACACCACATGTGGTGAGAATTAAATTAAGGTTTTGAGGATTTTCAACTTTTGTATTGAAAATACTAAAAACTTAATTTAAGCTTATTTAGAGTTGAGTTACAAGAATTCCACTCAGAGGTGACCCCACCTGATTTTTTATGAGGAATCCAATGGTGAAATAATTTTTATATATTTATTTATTGGATAAAAAGTTATAATAATTTTTGTTTAACTTTTTTCCAAATTTATTTATTTTTTCACAATTTTGTTAAAATTTCAATTTTACTTAATTTTTTCAAGTATAAATGTAATTTTATACTTACAAAATTTAATGTATTTTTATTTTTAAATTGTAATTAATTGTTTATTTTTAATATAATTTTATATTTATATTTTTATTTTTATTTTAATAATATAAATAAATTTATTTTATTTATATTAATATGTTATTTTTTATATTTGTGGTCTTTTGGGTATATGAAAATACCTCTAAGGCTCACATTCCCTCCCCCTAAAAAAGAATATTACTTTGTAATATTGGTGTTTCTAGTGTGTCTTAATCTCCTGAGGAGTTTGGTAGCTTCTGGTATATCTTTTTCTTCTAACCATTCATCTTCACAAGTTGGGTCACTGTACCTAACAAGGTATTCCCTTACTTTCTTGGTTCTTAATTTCCTTTCTTTAAGAACTTTGGTAATTTTCTTAGTACCAGATGTCTCAATAGGAGGTATAACTTGGGGAATCTTATTCCTCAAGGGAAATATTTCAGCATCACTAGATTTATATGGCTTTATCAAGCTCACTGGAAATGTAGGGTGCTTATTGCTAAGTTCTTCAGATAACTCTACTTCAACAGCATTTTCTCCATGGAGGGCCTTAATCACAAAAGGTCCTGCAAAGGAGTCTTTCAACTTTTTACATCCTTTGATGTTATTGAAGTTAGTGGTGGATACAAGAGCTAGGTCCCCCACTTTGAAATCTGGAGTTGCATGTGATTTATCCCATTTATCTTTAGCATATGCAAAAGAGTCCTCCATGCATCTTACTGCATGCTTTCTAGCTTTGTCTAGCATTCCTTTGAAGCTAGCAGCTGTGGGATGCATTTCAATTAAGTCTTTCCTCAAGGAATCTTGGGGTAACTTGGGGTTCCATCCTTTTTCTAGAATAGCAGGAGTCTGATTGGTACTGGCATGGATTGATGTTTTATATGCTAATTCCAGTGCTGGCAACAGAGTACACCAATCATGGGTAAATCCATCACAATCTTTGAATTCAAGGCCATATGCACAAAATCTTCTCACCATGTCCTCTAAGGTTTGGATCATCCTTTCATCCAGGCCATCAGTTTGTGGGTGGTAGGCTGTAGAGAAAGACAGTTTAGTGCCAAATAATTGGTGAAGATTTGTCCATAGTGCTGAAGTGAATCTGGGATCTCTATCACTGATGATATTTGTAAATATCCCAGTCCATGACACTACTCTATTCCATATCAGAAGAGCTGTATCCATGGCTGTATCATCTTTGTGACATGGTAAAAAGATTGGAGTTTTACTGAATCTGTCCACAATTACTAGGCAAGCATTATAGCTCCTGTTACCTCCTGGTGGTAGGCCAGTTACCCAATCCATATGGACAATTTCCCAAGGTCTGTTTGGTTCTTGGATTTTTATCATATTTCCAAGTCTTTTGCCTGTGGATTTATTTGCCTTCTGGCATCTGTCACAGGTTTTGCAATACTCTGCAACATCTTTCTGCCACATTGGCCACCATATGCAGGTCTTTACTTTTTCTCTTGTTCTGTCTTCAGAAAGATGTCCTGAAAAGGGACTATCATGGCATTCTTTCAGTACAATATTGATTAATGACCTGTCTACAACTGTCATGACACACGTGTGCTTGGTTCTGTGGTAAATTATACCATCCAGTAGGTGAAATCTTCCTTCATCATAAGATTTTCTCCATACTTCATCCAAGTCATGTATTAAAGAGTTGTCTTTACAGTCTTTGTTAAGTAATTGGCATAAGATGCTACCATTCTTATCTTGTGTGTAACTACTTCTGACTTCTTCAAAGAAGGTGGTGTTCAAGTCTGTAACACTTATTCCTTCTATTGGAATTTGTGGTGAATCTTCTTCTGGCACATAAGCAGGATTATCAATATTATTTGGTAATGGCCATCTGCTTAGTCCATCTGCATTCTTATGAATATTCCCATCCTTATGAACAATAGTCATATTGCCTCTGTATTCTTGTATGGCTATTTGTCATCTGAGCATGTGTCTGTTGGGTGTTTTCATGTTCAAAAGTGATTTGACAGCTGTACAATCTGTTATCACTTCAAAAGCACATCCTTCTAAAAACTAGTTCAATTTTTCCAAGGCCCAGACAAGGCATAGACATTCCATCTGACTTGCTCCATATCTGGCTTCACTTGGTTTGATTTGCCTGGATATGAAACATATGGGTCCTTCTACATGCTTATCATTTATGATCTGAACTTGGTGAAGTGCAGCACCCAGTCCATCCCCTGATGCATCAATATACACTTTGAAAGTTAATTTGAAGTCTGGCATCAGTAAGAGTGGAGCAGTGGTCAATGCTTCTCTTAGAGACTCAAAAGCTTTGACTCTGTCAACAGTCATCTCAAACACTGTGTCTTTGTCACACAACTTATAAAGTGGTCTTGCTATGGATGCAAAATCTTTAATGTGTTTCCTGTAATATCCTGCAAAACCTAAGAATGACTGAATTTCCTTCTTATTCTGAGGCATGGGTTTTAACAATACTGCTGCAACTTTGTTTTTGTCAATTCCAAGGGACAAACAAGATACAACATGTCCTAGTGCTTTAAGTTCTTTAAATCCAAAATGAAATTTCTTCAAGGAGATTTTCATGTTTACTGATTGGATTTTTGTCAAAACTCTTGATAATCTGTACATGTGCTCCTCCCAAGTGTTTGAACAGATAATAATGTCATCAATGTAAATGATTAACCATCCCTCTGAGAGTTCTTCAGGGAAGATTTCATTCATCATTCTTTGGAAGTGTGAAGGTGCATTTTTGATACCAAAGGGCATCCTTAAGTATTCATACACTCCACAATGAACAATAATTCTCAAGTATTTTCTTGCTCTTGGTGTTACCACATTTTGATGGAATCCTTTAAGGGCATCCATAGTGGTTATATACACTGCTTGAGATATTTGAGTAAGGGCAATTTGGATTTTTGGTATTGGGTATCTGTCTGGGACAGTGTAAGTGTTCAGAGCTCTAAAGTCCCCAACCATTTTGGATTTTCCATTATGCCACGCCACTATGACTGGTGTAGTTATTTCTACTTCCTCATTGTGGCCTACTTTTCTTATTACACCAAGGTCCAGAAGTTCTTTGATATGAATTTCTAGAGCTTCTCTTGATTTTGGACTTTCTGTATAAGCAGGTCTTCTTAAGAGTGGTGGATAAGGTCCCTCGATGTTAAGAATGATGTCAGCTTCATAACCAATAATTGCTCCCAGAGGTTCTTTGTCTGTAGCAAATGCTCCTCTGTGGTCATACAAAAGGGAAGAAAGTTCATTTTCTTGTTTATCAGTCAGATGAAGGCTTATCTCAGCCTCATTTAACTGTTCAGACTTGAATTTCTCTAACTCTAAGCTGACTGGTGATACTTTGTTTACTGTAATTTGTCTTTTAAATGGTAAAAAGGCAAATTTCTGGTGCTTATTGTCCCCAATTGTAAAGTATTGTGGTATTCCATACCTTAATGGCTCAGTTTCAAGTGAAATTCTATTTATAAGGCTATCAATTGAAGAAATAACAAAGAAAAAATCAATAATTGTCAATTATAATAGAGGAATTCAGCTATAAAATGGATTTAAATTAATCAATAGGTATAATCCCATAAGGAAATCCTGGAAAAATGGTCCATTTGATTACAAGTATAACAATAAAATAAGGAAAAGACAAAGACAAGTTAGCAAGAATGTTAAAGTTACCAGTTAAAGGGGTAGTGTGACACTCAAGTTACCCCAGCTCTGCTCAACCTTTGGATTAATCAGCAATTCAGTTATTAACCTGAATACAATTCAATAAGGAATAAATTAAAACTGTATTAATCAACAGTCACAAGACAGAAAGAAAGAGAAAGCAATAAATTTATGCAAGGAGAATCCATCAAAAACCTTAAATTACACAGCATATCTGTGGAAACACAAGCACAGCCACCTGATAAGCCATTAAATATAAATTAAAAGCAGAATTAAGTTAGATAAAGAAAAGAAGAAACCCATACAGGACAAATAGAATCCCCACAATACACAGCATTCTCAACCTACAGCTCAAACAGTGCACAGACCTATGGTGCAATAGCTGTACAAAATCATCTCAACCCACCAAGATATGGTCCAACAAACCAAACAAATGGTGCAATACCTTCAATAAATGACACCATCCAAAGTTCCTCAGCAAAGAAAGTTTAGACATATTACATAATCATGCATAAAAGTGTTGCAATCAACTGAAGATAAGGTGCAATATCTTAATCAAATGACACCATCTCAAAACTACTCACCAGCTGAATACCCTCAAAGCTGTGCATAATAACATTAAAGTTTAATTAAAATATAAATGAAGCTTCAGAAATGGTGCAATATACCAAACATATGGTGCAATATCTTGATCAAATGACACCATCTCAAAATTCCACACCAGCAAAAACATCTCAGATTACATAATCACACATAAAAATGGTGCAATCAACCAAACAAATGGTATCTCACCACTATAAAAAATTATCCCAGCCAAAAGAAGTGAAAAATTCTAAGTCCCTTGTTTTTGAGTGCCTCTATGGAGGGCCCAAAGAATATAAATAGAGGTCCTCTCTCCCTCATTTTTTCCTCTTTTCCCCATGAATGAATCTAATTAGTTATATACCAAGAAGGAGAATAACTATTCATCCCTCACTAGTAGGTTAATCTAGTTATTTTATTAAAGTATTATAGACTTATAAGTTTAATTCATAGTGATTTCTAATTAATAGTAGTTAACAGAAGGTCTACTTAATATTATTAATCCACCCTATGTTTAAATTTTTAGTCTTATAATTATAATACTATCAATAATACTCATAATATTGAGTTTATCCCCATAACCTTTACATTATAAAGGAAAAATAGTCTTATTATATCTTCATAAAAAAAACCAACCTTACAACTATATATTATTATATATAAAAAAACCTACCCTTATATTATATTACATCATTTAGATATCTAACAAACATCCACTCTATATTGAACAAAATCTTACCAATAAATTATTAAAGGTCTTATTATTATATTATATTAACAATTACCCTCTAAAACCATTTAGTATTATAATATATATAACATCAAATTTAACTTACCCCTTAAAATATATATTATTACTATTATATTAAATAAACCTCTTATACTATTAAGGTTTTACCCTTAAAATCATCTTATATTATTATTTGAAAACTATATTTTATATTTTTTTTAACTTATAAGCTACTTACCTGATTATTGAATAGGTCTGATAGAGACTGCTGAAAAGTCTTCTCTAGTTGTAAAGCCAAAATCTTAAATATTGATTTGTGAGCTCTGTAGGGAGATTGTTTAGTATATTCAGAGGGGCAGCTAAAACACCATTAGCACCCTTGGTTACAGGATTATTTCAGCAATTCAAAACTGTTTACCTGTGATTTCCCCCTCAAGGACTGCCTTATCCAATCCCACACTAAAAGGAGTTCCACATCTGGTGTCCCAACAGTGGCAGTTCAACTTCAACATTCAATAATCAGTCAATAGTCAAGAAAGAAGATAATCAAATCAACCTACCTCAAATAATCTTACCATTCATCAAGAATTAACAATCAACACTCTCATACAATCTGGAATCTGGAAACAAATCCTATTCCAAATCATCATCACCATCACAATCCTCAAATCAATCATACCATTTTTATTATCCAGTAAAAGAAGGAACACCAGAAAATCAAACACCTCAGGATATTGATTTACTCATTGCAACACCAAGAACAGAACAGAAGTAAAAGGAAGAATTAAGGAGATTTTTCTTCAAGTTAATTCAAGAAGCAAAGAAAAATAAGAAAAGTACAAAAGAATTTAAAGGATCAGTTTATCAAGTAGAAATGAATCAACAATCAACATCTGACTTACCACCATTACCTGAAGATACTGTAGAAGGACAGTATGCAGAAGAAAGTGAAGAGGAAGATCAAACAGTACAGATTCAAAGTCTTATGAAGCAAATGCAGGATTTATTATTAACACAAAGTAAAAAGAAAGGAAAAAGAAGGGAACAAACATCTTACACACCTGGAGCCAGTCCAAGTGAACAAGCATTACCAAGGCATGTTAGACCTGAAGACTCACCAATATCACCTACACCTGGTCCTAGAGCAACCTCTACTCCAGTAACAGAACCAAGAACACAAAATATTCCAAGGAGAGTTTTTGTCACTACACCTAATAATCCAAGTCCATTACAGCAGAAATTTCCAAGACAAGAAAGACCTGTAGTTAAAATTAAAGCAAAGGATTACAATCTAAATTTTGATGGAGAAGAAGTAGAGAAATTTATCAAGAAAGTGGAAAGAATAGCTCAAATTGAAGGAGCAACAGATCAAGACCTAGCAATGCAAATGGCATTTTGGACTACAGAACCCAGAATTAGTGATGCAATTGAAGCTATGCCAGGTTATGAAGAAGGAAATTGGACACAGCTCAAGAAAGATCTTATAACAAAATGGGGAAGAGTTGAACCTGAAAGAAGATACAGAAAAGACTCACTGATGAAGCTTTTTTCTGAAACTCAAGAAGATGGAGGAATTGGTAGTCTATCACAATATAAAAAGTTTATGGGAGAATATGAAACTATTGTTACTTACTTATTAAGATACAGGTATATTCCTCAAGATAACATGTTCCATGAAGATTTATTTGACTGTCTTTCAGCTGATATTAAAGGAGCCATAAGCAAGGAAATGATAAAAGATAATGTGATGGTTAGAGCTGAAGATGGAGGATACCTTATACCACCTATGAAGATCCTCAAGAAGTACATTGAACAAGAATTGGAAGCCAGAATATTAGTAACCAAAAGATTCTCATCATCAAGAGATACAGGAAGGAATGTTACTGAAAATAAAAAGAAAGTTCACTTTAAGGAAGAGGCTTTTCCAGGAATGAATGAAGCTTTTAATAAGATGAAGGAAATTACTGAATCCCTCAAAGAACAAAAAATGGAAACTAGAAAGCAGGCACAAGGAGAAAATGAAGATTTCAAGAAATTTATGACTCAACTGGAAGAATTGAAAATTCTATCCAAACCTCAAATTGGTGGGGTTACCAATAATCAATCCAATAATCAACAGTTCAAGACAAGAAATGATTTACCACCCTTTCCACAAAGGCATGTTCCCTATGCACCAGCACAAAACATCCCAAAACCATATCTCAAATGCTATTATTGTTTGCAGGAAGGACATTCAGTGAATAGATGCAGCTACCTCTTTGAAGATCAAAATAAGAAATGGGTCAGCAGACAAGGAGGTGGATTTTTATATCCCAATTGGCAAAGAGTTCCAACTGATGGTAAAGTAGCTCCAAAGAAGTTAGTTGAAGACTTTGCAAAAGACCTAGAAGAACTCACAAAGAAAATGAAAGAAGATGAAGCTAAAGAAGCACTACCCAAACCTAGTCCAATGAACATAATACAATTAAAGAAAGATGATAGTGCAACTGCTATAGCTAAAGTTGAAAACTGGGGAAGCTGGCAACCACCAACTATTTCATCAGCCAATGAGCCACTTTTAAATAATTATGGATTAAGAAATACTAAAGAAAGAAACTCAAGAACAGAAAATACCAATCAAGATGCTTTAAGATCACATTCAAAAGTGAAAACACCATTAAACAAAAGACCAAATGTACCTGGAGCTTATATTGAAGATGAGAATAAGGAAGAAGAGAAAACAATTATTCCAACCAAATACAAGAAACCTCAACAGGTGCAAAATGAAAAGGAAATACCTCTACAGGAACCTAAAGGTGATCAAACTGAAAATACTCAAGAACCAATGAAGAAAGTCAATGAAAGGAAAATTGTTAAGGAAGAAAAATTAGATATTCAAGAAATTATGGCACAAATTATCAAAAAGGTATTGGATCAGAAAATAAATCTTACCTTGGAACAAATTTTAGTCATGTCACCAAAGTTTTTTACTCAATTAAAGAACCTGTCAGAGGAAGAGAAAAAATCTATTAACTCAATTGATACAAAGGAAATTCAAACCAAGCTCATAAATCATCATCTGGGTAATTATGAACAACCAAAATTACATTATGCCTGTCCATTGGGACTTATGCAAGTATATTTGGGAGAAGAAGGACATGAAATAATGGCATTAGTTGATACAGGATCAGAATTGAATATAATACCAGAAGATTCAGCAATCAAAGCAGGACTTACCACAAGATGCCTCAACATGAATTTAAGGGGAATTGGTGGGCACTGTACCTCAATAGTTGGATTAGCAGAATTCACTCCAATCACTTTAGTCACTGGGGAAGAAAGAAATATACATCTTTTTGTAGCAAGAGGAGCAGTTCACACAGTATTGGGAAGGCCTTTCCTTGCAGATAATAACATAAGATTAGACTTTTCTCAACAGAAAGGGGAAATATTCAGCTACATAGAGCCAGATGGAAGAAGACTTTGCTTACCAATATGTTCACCACAGAAAGTAGGATGGAGAGAAGACCCACCAGCAGGAATGGAAACATGTGCAGTTGCTAAATTGGAGGATTGGAAGGAATTACCAAAAGAGAATGAATTAAAGCCCAAAAATCAAGACAAGTTTCAGGAAAATTCTCATCAAGTACTTGATAGTGAAGAAGTGAAGGATTCCAAAGACAAAGTGAAAATTTATGAGGAATTAGCTCTAATTAATACAGAAGAATTCAATCCAAAGCTTAAAGAACCCAACTCTTCAGGAATTTTAGCCTCAAGAAAAGAAAAGAGTAATACTTCTAGTCAAATTGCTCAAGCCATCAAAAGTCATAACTTCAAGAATCCTGAAGACATAAAGAGAAAAACATTAACAAAGCTTATCTCACCTATTAAAGCTTTGAAGTCCCTTTCAAAGGGAATATTTAAGAATAATTGGAAGTCAAGTATCAAACCAGTTGTAACAATAGTTAGTGTCAGCTCAGAACCTAAAGGTTTAAATTCTCAAATTGATAAATCAGCACTCAACTTATTAAAAGAAGTTTCCCTCAAATATAACATTTCCAACAAGAAGGACATTACTACTCAAAACCACCTCAAAATTCAGGAAGAAAATGTTGATGTAATTCCAAAACCTGAAGAATATGCAAGTCTAAATGAAATTTTGAAAGATACTATTGAAAATTCACACCATAATAAAAATTCTCATCCTCAAGAAAGTTTGACATCTAATGAAGGGGCAAGTAAGACAATTAATGAACATAATTTTCATCAAAGTGAATCAGTTCTTCCACAAGAGTTAATTGATCCATCACTCAGATTCAATCAAGTACCTATGACAGGAGCTACTCACAAAAAGCAATTTAATAATGTTGAGAAGTCACAACCTTCTTTTCCCTCAAATTTTGAAAATATTGATCCTAGAATTCTGATGGAAGGAATCAGTGGTGAAAATAAATTATACCCTAATATGGAAAATATTGATCCAAGACTTATTAGAGAAGGATTAGACTTAACAAGAGTAATTGAAAGCCCTATAAGGGGAAATGAACAAAAGCAAGTAAAAAATATGCCTTTATGTCCAGAAGAACAACCTTCAAAAATAGATGAACATGGTTACACCTTGAGAAAAGAAGATATGGAATGCAGTATAGACAAAAATATGCAACTCAAAACATTCAAAAATGAATTTAAAGAAGGAATAAACTTATTTGGACAAATTGACATACAACAGGAATTAAATAAACCAAAGAACTTACACCCTGAAGAAAAATCCTCTGGGGAAGCTTATAATAACTGTAATATTGAAAACAAAATTAATTCAAGATTCAAAAAACTTCAGTCTATCAGGAACCATGCCAGAAATGAGCTCATAAAAAATACAATACACTCATCAAATATTTTAGAAAAACATCATTCTGGATCAGAATATGAGAATGAAGCAGGATTATTTTGTCAAATGGAAATACAAGAAGAAGCTGAAGATGAACATAAATTTATACTTACTGAAGAAGAATTCCCTTGGGAAGGTTATACAAATTGGCAACCTCTTAGAAATGCCAACCTTGTTGAACAAAATAACAATAATCCTAGGAACAACTGTACAGTTTCAAACCAACATGTCAAGTGGTTGGAAGATATTAGTAACCCAAAGAAGAATGAATCAAATAAAATCAAAGATAAAAGTAGCAAAAAGAAGAAGAAGACCAAGGAAGAAAAGGAGTATTTTTGGATTACTCAGAATAAAAAGATATGCCCAAGTTTGCAAGCCCATTTGGCAAGGCAATATCAAATTTCAACACAAAAAGAGGATTGGACAGAAAATTATGATAGAAATGAAAATGTTATTCAGGGGTACTCTAATGGGAATGAAGATTTTCAAGATCAATATCTTAATGAAGAAAGAAGAAATGAGCTTACAGCTAAGAAGGCCAAATTCAAGAAAGTTCTTGACAACAAATTTTCACATTCTTAATGACTTTTTTTTTATTATAATAACAAATTTTCTTTTTTATATATCATGAATTTTAGTTTTATTTTAGTATAAAAAAAACATAAAAAATATAAAAAAAATATCAAACATCAAAATAGAAAAAAAAGTTTTTCAAGTGTATTAGTATCATCATTCTATGTTATCTTATGTATTAGTATAAAAAAAAAAAAAAAAAAAAAAAAAAACTCAACCAAAAAAAAAAAAAAAAAAAATAGGGTGGGTGTCTATTTCTTAAATCCATCCTTTATGATTTAAGTTTTTGGGATGAAATTCTGGGGAATTTCCATTTTATTCTATAAATTTATCTTCATCAATATTCAATATCAACCCATTGAAGAATTGAAGCCAAGGTGAAGAATCAAAGAAATAATTCAAGAATGTTTCACTGCAAGATTTAAAGAAGTCAAATAACAGAATACAAAATTGAAGGAATATACAAATATGGCCAAACAAAACACACAGCCTCACAATACACATAGCAAGAGGGGTGACCAGTTTTGTTTATGATAATAAAGCAAGATTAAAATAACAATAACAATTTATAAGAACAAGCATTAAGAAGATCAAAGTCATCCAGAACAATCAACCAGAAATATCAATAACCTTATTGGTTTTAGTATCCTCAAATAATCACTATATCATGATAATAATAAAAAAAAAAGAAAAAAAAATACATAATCAAAGGGATAACTGGCCAGGTTAAACCCAAATGAAAATGTTTTCTTATACAATTAATTATTTTTTAATTTACTTTGAATATTCAAAATGTCTTATTATAAAAGACACAAAAAATTATCTTTTTTTCTGGGGATAAGGGAGAAAAAGACCTCCTTTTATATTAAAGATGGAAAATCTTCTTCTACCCACAGTTTAGCCCTCAAATCTTTCATATATTGGAGGCTATGCAAACTCTAAAAAATACATCTTATCAACCATTTAACCCCAATTAGAATTCAATTTAAAAAAAATAAATAAGTTTCATATATTAAATCAATAATATATTGATTGGATTAACCAAACAAATTAATCTTCAATTTAAAAATTCAGAATCTTAATTAATTTGATCTTATATTATTTGGTCAAATTAAAGCTTAACCCCACTCCAAATTTAATTAAAAAAGAAAAATCACAAACTTAATAAATCCACCTTATATTGATGGATTTCAGAGATTAAATTAAACTTAAATTTTAATTAATTTAATCTCATATTTATTTGTTACATTCAATTTTAACTCCACTCAACTAAAAAAAAAAAAAAAACAAATAATAAATAAAAAAATAAAAATAAAATAAAAACTAAATTAAGATCAATTAAACTTAATTAATTGATACTTAATCTTAATATTAACTTTAAATATATCAAAAAAATAAAAATAAAATAAAATAAAAATAATAATATAATAATAATTATTAACAAGTATATTATAAAAAAAAAATATACAATATTAATTATTTTTTTTCATTAAAAATGAAATTTTTTATAATAATGATTGAAAAAAAAAAAAAAAAAAAAAAAAGCATTGTAACGATGCAAAAACAGCAAAAAAAACAAAAAAACGACAAAACAATAAAAAGAAAAGACAGTCAAACTGTACTGTGAAATAAAAAATACCTTATTAATTTTTTTTATATATTAATTTTTTATTTTTTATTTTTGTGTTTTTTCCTGTTTTTTAAAAAAAAAAAAAAAAAACAATTGATAAAAAAAATAGTACATACATAAATAAAAAAAAAAAAAAAAAGATCGCGATTAAAAAAAAAGAGTACAGTACCATACTACTGTACTGTACTGTACACAAAAAAAAAAAAAAAAAAAAAAAAAAAAAAAAAAATCAAATCAAATCAATCACAGTAACAAAAAAAAAAAAACAAGCAGTACGACTGTGTACTGTACTGTACACTGTACAGTACATGTACTATTGAATCACAAATAAAAAAAAATTAAATTACTTTTTTTATTGTTTTTATTTTTTATTGTTTTATTCTATTTTTTATTTTTATTTTTTTTTAAAAAAAAAAAAAACAATTGATAGAAAAATAATACATATATAAAAGAAGAAGAAAAAAGAAAAAACAATCAATTGCGATGGATGGAGAAGAGTTATTATTTTTATTATTTTATTTTGACAGAAGAGGCGAGAGGGTTAAATTAAAGTTGGAAGAAATCAATCACCCGCGGCTAGATAAGAATTACAGCTAGTTAGTTTTGGAGTGTTCACACCCAGCTACTTCAAAAAAAAAAAAAAAAAAAAAAAAAAAAAAAAAAATTAAAAATTATTATTATATAAATTAAATTAAATTTACAATTATAATATAAATTAAATTATATTTACTATCACTATTTAAATTAAATTAAATTTATTATTATTATTTAAAATAAAAAAAAAAAAAGAAAAAAAGAAAAAAAGAAAGAAAAAAGAAAAAATATCATTATTATATAAATTAAATTAAATTTACAATTATTATTTAAATTAAATGAAATTTAGTATTATTATATATAAATTAAATTAAATTTATCATTATTATTTAAATTAATTTTAAAATATCATTATTATTATTTATACTAAAAGATAAATATTATTATTATTTATATTAAATTAAATTTATTAGTATTATTTATATTAAATTAAATTTATTATTATAAAAATAAAATAGAATAAATAAATTAAAATTAGGTTACAATTATTAAATGGAGAGGGGGGTGTTAACCTTTAATAACAATAAAAAAAAATCCACTCACCATTAATAATAATTAATATACTAAAAATATAAAAAAAAGTGATTCAAGAGATTCATCAAGAGCTCAAACTAGTTTTATTCTCAAAACTAGTTAAATAGTCTTCTTTATTATTATTTCTTTAGCACTTATATTAATTATTATCATTTCAGAAATAAATCTATATTATTTTACTTTATTGATTATTATTTTATATTACTTCTTATTATTTTATCTTATTTTATTTTTTATCTCAAATTCATATAAAACTCATATTATATTTTGTGATGATTTGATATTATTTCATTATTACTCTTAGAAATTTTCTTTACACCCATCATATTCATACTATCTTAAAGAAAAATATTATTACAAAAAATTAGAAATGATGGTACAATTATTAAATGGAGAGGGGATGGCCCCACCATTTAAGGTCAATTTCAGCAAAAACAAAAACAAGAAGAAAGAACAACCCAATCAGGAAAACCAAATAAAAAGAAGAGAGGTCCTAGATAAGACCTTAAACTGTCCAAATATCCCATTTTTTATATTTTACAAACAGAATTACTTCAAGAATAGGTCCTTGATAAGACCTTAAACTGTCTGAATAAATTATTTATTATTTTTTATCAATTATTACTTCAAATACCTCAAGCAATTGTCCTGAGTATGACTTTAAACTGCATTATTATTCATCAAAATAAGATAAAATACAATAATTTTCTCTTATTATCAAAATCCTCTTTAACAAATAAATAAATAAATAAAATAAAAGATCAAAGTCAACCAATAAACCAAAATCAACTATATCAAGATGAAAATGATCAAAAATAGTTATATCTCAAAACAAATCCAAGAAGACAACACAAAAATAAGAAGCCATGGAGGTTCAAAATTAATATAAGGAGATATCAACAGAAAATATCATTTGAAATTAATAGAAGAAATATTTAAAGGAATGAAATATGGCTAAATAGGATTCACAGTATTTCCCTTGAAACTGGAATGCTGGGGACAGCATTAAATGGAGAGGGGGATGTGGTATTCCATACCTTAATGGCTCAGTTTCAAGTGAAATTCTATTTATAAGGCTATCAATTGAAGAAATAACAAAGAAAAAATCAATAATTGTCAATTATAATAGAGGAATTCAGCTATAAAATGGATTTAAATTAATCAATAGGTATAATCCCATAAGGAAATCCTGGAAGAATGGTCCATTTGATTACAAGTATAACAATAAAATAAGGAAAAGACAAAGACAAGTTAGCAAGAATGTTAAAGTTACCAGTTAAAGGGGTAGTGTGACACTCAAGTTACCCCAGCTCTGCTCAACCTTTGGATTAATCAGCAATTCAGTTATTAACCTGAATACAATTCAATAAGGAATAAATTAAAACTGTATTAATCAACAGTCACAAGACAGAAAGAAAGAGAAAGCAATAAATTTATGCAAGGAAAATCCATCAAAAACCTTAAATTACACAGCATATCTGTGGAAACACAAGCACAGCCACCTGATAAGCCATTAAATATAAATTAAAAGCAGAATTAAGTTAGATAAAGAAAAGAAGAAACCCATACAGGACAAATAGAATCCCCACAATACACAGCATTCTCAACCTACAGCTCAAACAGTGCACAGACCTATGGTGCAATAGCTGTACAAAATCATCTCAACCCACCAAGATATGGTCCAACAAACCAAACAAATGGTGCAATACCTTCAATAAATGACACCATCCAAAGTTCCTCAGCAAAGAAAGTTTAGACATATTACATAATCATGCATAAAAGTGTTGCAATCAACTGAAGATAAGGTGCAATATCTTAATCAAATGACACCATCTCAAAACTACTCACCAGCTGAATACCCTCAAAGCTGTGCATAATAACATTAAAGTTTAATTAAAATATAAATGAAGCTTCAGAAATGGTGCAATATACCAAACATATGGTGCAATATCTTGATCAAATGACACCATCTCAAAATTCCACACCAGCAAAAACATCTCAGATTACATAATCACACATAAAAATGGTGCAATCAACCAAACAAATGGTATCTCACCACTATAAAAAATTATCCCAGCCAAAAGAAGTGAAAAATTCTAAGTCCCTTGTTTTTGAGTGCCTCTATGGAGGGCCCAAAGAATATAAATAGAGGTCCTCTCTCCCTCATTTTTTCCTCTTTTCCCCATGAATGAATCTAATTAGTTATATACCAAGAAGGAGAATAACTATTCATCCCTCACTAGTAGGTTAATCTAGTTATTTTATTAAGGTATTATAGACTTATAAGTTTAATTCATAGTGATTTCTAATTAATAGTAGTTAACAGAAGGTCTACTTAATATTATTAATCCACCCTATGTTTAAATTTTTAGTCTTATAATTATAATACTATCAATAATACTCATAATATTGAGTTTATCCCCATAACCTTTACATTATAAAGGAAAAATAGTCTTATTATATCTTCATAAAAAAAACCAACCTTACAACTATATATTATTATATATAAAAAAACCTACCCTTATATTATATTACATCATTTAGATATCTAACAAACATCCACTCTATATTGAACAAAATCTTACCAATAAATTATTAAAGGTCTTATTATTATATTATATTAACAATTAACCTCTAAAACCATTTAGTATTATAATATATATAACATCAAATTTAACTTACCCCTTAAAATATATATTATTACTATTATATTAAATAAACCTCTTATACTATTAAGGTTTTACCCTTAAAATCATCTTATATTATTATTTGAAAACTATATTTTATATTTTTTTTAGCTTATAAGCTACTTACCTGATTATTGAATAGGTCTGATAGAGACTGCTGAAAAGTCTTCTCTAGTTGTAAAGCCACAATCTTAAATATTGATTTGTGAGCTCTGTAGGGAGATTGTTTAGTATATTCAGAGGGGCAGCTAAAACACCATTAGCACCCTTGGTTACAGGATTATTTCAGCAATTCAAAACTGTTTACCTGTTATTTCCCCCTCAAGGACTGCCTTATCCAATCCCACACTAAAAGGAGTTCCACAGTATCTGTCTTTGTTATTATGTAATTCTATCCCATACATGATTAAATAGTCATTTCCCAATATAAAAGGGGTACTAGAGCAATTTTCCATAACAACAAATTCAAATGTGATCCTTAAATTCCCATTTATGTGTGGGAATATGACATTGGTCTCAAAGATTCCTAATGCTTTCATTGGGTTACTTGCACTGTTGAATTTTATACCATCAATTGGTAACAATTGGTCTTCAAGATTTGGTACACAAGTTTTAAGAAAAGATTTTCCAACACAAGAGCAGAAGGCTCCTGGGTCAAGCAAAAGTTTAGTGGGCTTGTTGTCAATCACCACTTCTGTTATACAGGAATTACCAGCTGTATAACCTTTTCCACTGTTTGGTTTTGTCTTCATAAGTTGTGCATCTTGAGCTTTTGATAAATCAACTTGACCATTGCTCAATTGTGGTAAGTGGGAATAAGATTCCATGATGTCAAAAGTGGCATTGATATTTTCTATATCTTTTGAAGATTCAGAAAATATGGATGACTTATCATCTGAATTGTCTTCAATTATGTCTTCTTTTTCAACATCTGGTCCCTTTTCAATGTCAATTTCATTAATTTCCCCCCTTTTTGGACATGTATTGGCTAAATGGGTGGTGCTTTGGCAAATATGGCATTTTCTGACTGTATCTGAAGATTTATACTTAATATTACTAGAATTTTCTTTAGGGTTTTTGTCCACAGAATCTTTCCAAGGTGTATTAAACCTTGTTTTGAGATTCACCCTACTAGAACCAATTTTGGTTCTGGTGGTTACTTCTTCTAGTATATTGATAATATCTTCTGCTGAAGATTTTTCAGTAGTCCTGCTTTTGACAGCATGCTCTAAGTCACCTCCACATTGTCTCAGAATTTTTCTATGGATCATAAATTCTGACATGTCAGGATATAATGCTGTTAATCTGTCCTTTTGTTGGCAAAACCATGGTAAAGCTTTGTCTTTATCAGCATTAAATTTGGCAGATTCAAAGGCTGTTTCAACTTTAAACCTCCAAGCATCATTTGCCCATTTGTTTATGATTTGGGTTTTCCACCAAGTCCAACTCTGGTGTCCATGTGCTTGTCTTATTTTGATGTACCATCTGTGAGCTGATATGGTAAACAAGGTGTTAAACCTGGCTGTTACCAATCTGTCTGGTAATTCAAAATCCTCTTTGATCATGTCAATGCCTCTAATTAATTCCATATGGTCATACTCTCCTTCACCACTGAAGTGAGGCCATTCTTTAAGTTTTGGAACTTCTTTCAAGAGTGCTTGGCCCATTGATGGTTCCAAGTTATGAAAAGAAGTGGATAATTCATTCTTTAATTGTGAATTATCAGGATCCAATACTTGTGGATTTGAAATTCTTGTGCCCTCATTTTGATTTAGAGGTGTAGACATTCTTGGTAAGGTGTTCAGTATTTGTTCAATGTCATTCATTTTACTGTTGCTACACCTTTGGGAATTTCTGTATTCATGTTGGAAGCTTTGTATTAAATTTATTACTTCAATTTTATACATGTCTTCCTTATGTGTCAGTTCTTGCCATAACTCTGTCTGTCTTGTATTATCAGCAGCAACTTGATTCAATTTCATTGATAATTTTGATACTTCTTCTTGTGAAGCATCAAAACACTTTTTCAAGGCAATGGTATATGTCTTTACTTAAGTAAATGAATTTGAAATGTCATAAAGGACTTTCTTGTTATCTGTTTTGATAATATTTATGGCTTGTTCAATTCTTGTTTCAATTATGTCATCAATATTGAATTTAGAATATTTATCTGTTAACTCTTTAATAATGGCAGATTGTTCATTTATTTTATTGTTAGAAGAATTATCATTATTGAAATTTTTAATTGTCCTTAAAACGTTTTCAAAACACATAAGTGTTTCATTAATTTGGCACAGAGTCAGGTTGTTTGTTTTAATGTTGTTACAAATGGTTTCATTTTTATCAGAAAGATGTTTTTTCACGTCATTTATAGCATTATACAACTCTGGGATGGAATCAAATATGTCAGAAATCATTTCTGGAATCTTAATCTGGCTTCCTCCTTCTTCTGTAATTCCATCATGGTTCTGGCCATCTGAAATACATTTTCCATGGCATCCTGCTGAATCTTTGGGATTCTGTAGCCCTGGATGTAAGGTTTTGGGGCTGGTGCTTTCCCTTTGCCCTTGTTTGGAGTTTGTGGCTGCTTTTTCACGTTGGAATTGCTGGAGCTGGCCACTGGGGCTGTCTTTGGTACTGGTTTGGGTGGTGGAGGGTTATTTTTCCTCCATTCCAGTGTCAAAAGCATCATGTTTTTCTTCTCCATCAATGGATGCCATCCATTGAGCAATTTGCAAGTGTTGGGATGGCCCAGGACTTTTCTTACTGTCAGGTAAGAATTCATGCAATTCTTCCACAGGTCTGCAAGGATCTGGTACTCCTTGAATTGAAGTGCATTGTTGTATGCACTGTGGCTGGCTTTGTATATGTCCACAGAGGCTTGTTGTGGTGGTGTCAGCTCTTTTTGAAGGTAAAATGGTATTATCAGCTTCAGAATGACCCATTTTAGTTGTTTGAAAGTCATCAACTGACTCTTTTCCTTCTGTACCTTATTGGCCTCTGCCATAATCACGTCTATTACCTTTTTGGGAGCTGCTTGAGGGGTTGTAGCTGACTCCTGACCTGGTTGAAGGCATAATTATGGTTAAAAAAGGCTTAAAATAGTATTTTTACGTCAAAAACTTACTATTGGCCAAATTTTTAGCTTTATGAAGGGTATTACTTATGTCCAAGTTAATCAATTCAGAAGATATTGGTTCAGGTTGGCTATTTTGAGTCACAATACCAGTGCTATTATGATCAGAATTAACAGTACTGGCAGGGATAATGCTGGTTACTGTTGAGGCTGTTTCTATGTTTTCTTGTCTTACCACTTTGTCAGACACTAAAATTAATGAAAAAGCCAATTAATTAAGTAAAAAAAGGTTATTTCAAAAAAGAAATAAAAATATAAGCCACACTTATAATATGAAAAAAAGTTATTTTTTATGGATTTTTTGAATTATAAGTATTTTTTATATGTTTTTAAATTTTTCAATATAAGAAAAAAAGATTTAAAAAGAGTAAAAAATATGTCACAGGTAAAATATCACGGCTGGGCCCCCAAATGTAAGGTGTGGATATGAAACTTTGATTAAAAATCAAGTACTTTTCCTGTCCTCAAAATTTGTATAAGGTAAAATTCAGTTAAAAGTAGTATGAAATATTATTTTTAAGAGAAAACACGCCAATTTCATTGCTTATAGCTTTATTAGTATAAAACAAGAATATTATAAAAATTTATTGTTTTACCAACAATGAAAATTTATCCAAAAATACTCTACAAGAGATATTTTAAGGCTACAAAAGAAATTTCTTCAAGAGCAATTTCAATTGGAATTAATTGAGCAAAGAACTGCAAGCAATTAATTAAAGAATAAAGTCTTTAAAAAGAATATTAAAGAGAAAACACGCCCAAAAGTGACCAGAGTAAATTTGGAAACAAAGTGACAAAGTTTACAGCGATGAAAGATGCTTTAATTCACTTTTGGGGTGGTTCAGGGGTAAAAATGATTATAAGAGTTACAAACAATGATTATAATGATTTTTTCACGTGGTTAAAAGGATTAAAATGATTTAAAAATGGTGGTTGGAATCTTTTATTGATTGGTTTAACAGTGTTTAAACTAATTAATAAAAGGAAAAGATTCTAACATGAAGAGAAAAGTGGGGCAAAGAAGACATTCTTTTATAGCCATCAATTCTCTTACTCCAAAAGTAAAATTTACTCTTGTCAGTCGTGAAAAACAGTCTTAAAACAGAAAATCCAATTATGGCATCATTGAACCCTGTTTTAGACCAAAAAGGGCTGGTTTAAGCCATTTTTAGCCATTTTAGACCCTTAAATCAGCCATTACTATAGCAATACCAGGCCTAGAGCCTTCAAAACACGTCAGAATGTGTGTCAGAGGCGTAGAGACAAGTTAAAACTGTTTTTACTATGATTTTTTTATCTTAAGGGTAGTTTTACCCTGTTGGCAACAGCTAAAACTACCCCAGTTGGTATCAAAACCTCATCATCAATTGAGTCCACAGACCCTGTAACTCAATTCCAGGCCAAAAGTGATGAACTTTTGCGTGAATTTTGACATCCCACGCCTGTCAGCAAGGATTTTGGGGGTCTAGCTCCCCCTTAGAGCTGGAGTTCCTTTTCCCCCCCAAATTTAATCTTTCCAATTTATTTTTCCTTTAGTTCCTCATCATGTATTATACTTATAATTTAAATATGTAATTCCATTCGATTGTACAGTACAATACAGTAATAATTGACACCTCATATGTAAATCAAAGTTCACTTATGTAATACACACGCACATTTTGACATTTCAATTGAATTCAATTGAAAATACTTCAATTCCTCATAACTTCTAAACTAAACACAACACCTCAATTTTAACACAAAAAATTGATGGTTAACACCACATGTGGTGAGAATTAAATTAAGGTTTTGAGGATTTTCAACTTTTGTATTGAAAATACTAAAAACTTAATTTAAGCTTATTTAGAGTTGAGTTACAAGAATTCCACTCAGAGGTGACCCCACCTGATTTTTTATGAGGAATCCAATGGTGAAATAATTTCTATATATTTATTTATTGGATAAAAAGTTATAATAATTTTTGTTTAACTTTTTCCCAAATTCATTTATTTTTTCACAATTTTGTTAAAATTTCAATTTTACTTAATTTTTTCAAGTATAAATGTAATTTTATACTTACAGAATTTAATGTATTTTTATTTTTAAATTGTAATTAATTTGTTATCTTTAATATAATTTTATATTTATATTTGGATTTTTATTTTAATAATATAAATAAATATATTTTATTTATAATAATATGTTATTTTTTATATTTGTGGTCTTTTGGGTATATGAAGTTATCTCTAAGGTTCACAAATCGTCACCATTGGATTGCTGAGCAAAAATGGTGCATAATGGTATATAATACCATATGTGTACCATGCCTGCAACCTTGAATACGAATGGTATGAAGTAAAGGAGGAAATCCCCTGGCGTTGAGGGGAAAGACGGACTGAGCTGATCTGGTGGCCTCTGGTGGTTGCCAGAGGCCATGGCTGAACTATTTGTCCATGGTGGTCCATGGCCAAAATTGGGTCCTATGGGATTTATGGCCAAAATGGTGTCCATGAGGTTTTTGGTCACTTTTGGGTCCAAGGAAGTGGTGGCCAAAAATGGTTCAGGTGGGCCCAATTGTAGTTTGGGACCCACCTGGCCTTGGGGCCTAGGTGGCTGGCTCCTTTTGGCCTCATTGGATTAGGCCAAAAAGGGGCCTAATTGGCCTGCGGACTGCGGCTTACGGACCGCAGCCCACAGCCCACAGGCCATAGGAGCCATAGGGGGCCTATATGGCCCAAAAAGGCCATTTAGGCCAACACCCGATTAATGAAAAGGGTTGGCCAGGGACCAATGGTGATGGCTAGGGGCCCTGGGGGCCCCTAGAAGACAAAAGGACCGCCCAGGCCCAAAAATCAAAGGTGAAGGCCTGGGGGTTGGTGATATGGAAATTGGCCAAGGAGGCCCATGATGGCAGGATATGGCATGAGGCCATAACTGGCCAAATGGCCATAAGGTACCAAAGGGGACCAATTGGCCATAAAGGATATGGTGTGGCCAATTGGCCCCAACTTTCTTCCAGGTTGGAATTGCCGCAAAACCCATGGAGGAGGGTCAATCTTTGTGGTTGTGACAAGCACAAGCATGACAGCCAAAATACCATAAACCAATGGTATAGCCAAGATACCACCAAAACATAGAGCTGAGCCAAATCAGCTCAAAAGGTATACCAAGAAGGAGGAAACTCACCTCTTTCTGAAAATATAAGTTCCATCACCATAGGACAAGAAACAACAAAGTTATTCCTGCTCAAAGTTATTGCTGAGCATAAACCTTAATTTTCACCCCTCATCTAAAATCTAGAAGGAGAGGCTTAACCCCATCAAATGGGTATTCAAAATGAAGCTCTAAGCCAGGGCTATCCAATGGTACCAGCCAAACTGAGCTAGCACCAATATTACTGGAGTTATGGTCAATTTCAGGCCAAATAAGGGTGAACAAAACATTCACCTCTCATCTAACTTCTACAGTTTTAGTGTGGGATACCTGAAGTGGGGTCTTTTTGGAAAGGGAACCATCAGGGCTATCTGATGGTGCCATCCACTTCTTCATATATCAACTATAACAGAAGTTATGAGGCAAACAAACTCAATACAGCTTTTTGCCCAAGCCACGCCTATGTACAAAAAACCTTGTACATGGGATAACTTTGTCATATTTCATGATAACCATACCAAATTGGGTATCATTGTATAGAGCTCATACAGGGATATCCAATGAACCAACCTCAAGCATGATATCTCAAAAACTGACAGAGTTATGGCCATTTGAAAGTTATAATCCCACAATATGGCCAATACAGCTGTACTCTGATTATGAGGTGTCAAACAGACGAAAAAGCATGTTAATACTTCAATACCTCACAAGTCAGTCAATACTGGGGTTCCATACAGTTTCTGTACAGCCTTCTACGCATCATACACGTCAGAATCAGGCTGTGAGGTCCCTAGATGAAACCTTTCACCCTGTATTGGTGAAAACTGCCCAGACGTGGTTTCAAAACCACATATGGGCCCAATACAGGCTATACAGGCTGTTTTCAAACCACAAGCCAGTCCTAGAGAGTGAAAAATCTTCACTTCCTCTACGTGGAACAGTCTAGCACCCTCTCTACCCCATTTCAGGATAAAAGGAGGCTTTTTCACAGCCAGAATTGTCTCCTCATCCTGCTCTTGAATACCCTACGTAGTAAACTGTCAAAAACAGTCTTCCTCTTGGGTAATAACTAGGTATACTCTTAATTTAAAGTATTGTAACCCAACAGGTAAAGCTGCACCCAGGGCTTTCAACAGCACTCACCACCACTATATTCCTTATAGTAAAGCCCTCTTATTATTAAATTAAACAATATTTAACTCTTATAAAATCTTTTAAATCTTTATTTACCGTGTCACAGTCATATTTAAGAGTTGTAAATACTTTTTAATACTCTCATCTTAGACTCAGCCTGACAGTAATTAATTTTCTTTCTTCACGTCAAAATTAATAGACGTAGCTTCAATTTTCATTCCATTGATAACTTAAAACAAAAATATCAGCAAAAAATTTGTTAATTTAGATTTTTGCTCAATATTTCAAGCAATTTTACTTTTCTTCAAATTAATCAAATATGATATTTCTAAAGCTGAATATCAAACATTTCATTGAAAAAATAAACTATATTTTTGTTGTATAAACATATGGTATAAATTTTGAAGCTTTGTAAAATTTTCAAGAAAATATTCTGTGATAAAACTTTTTTGAAGAGGGAAGGTATTGAACAAGACTGAACACTCATATTTAAAAATCAATTTTTAACTTGAAAAATCTTGTATTTAATTATAGTTTGAGCCAAAAGGATAATTATAAATGCCATGTAGCTCAAAAATTAACTAACTTATTTTATTTCCTTCTTTACTGTCAAAAATTGTATCTTCATTTGAATTCTATTTAATCAATAGCTTACAAGGAAAATTTCTGAAAAAAAATTCATTTCAATTTTTGCTCAATATTTTAAGTAATTTCAAGTTTATTCAAAAGCAAACCAATAAGGTATTTTGAGATCTGAATACCAAAGCTTTCATTAATGGAATAAGCTTTGAGTTTGGCTTATAAATAGTTAGGATAGATTTTGAAACCATGTTAATTTTTTAAAAGGATCCATTTCAAAAGGGATTTTTTATCAATTTATGAATTTGTTTCTTTTGCCAAATCAAAATTTAAATATAAACTCAAATTTGCTTTTTTATAAGTATTTGATAAAGTTAGATTTAATATTAAGCATTTAAAGCTCCTAAACCCTTGATTAAAGGTCTGGAGAGTGGATATATACGCTTTGGAAGCTTGTAGCCATTGTCAAAATGATGGGTAAACTCACCTGGATTTCCTTTATATCACAAATCTGAGATAATCTGGCAATTTTTTGTTTTCCCCTTTTGCAATTTATTTTTTGATTTTTCCAATATGTTGATTCAAATCCATACAATGGCTTCAAACAAAGCTTAATTTTACCAAATCATCATTTATCAGCTGTATTTTAAGTCCTTAGCCAATTCAGTATCCTAACACAACATCTTTATTCAAACACAATTTTTTTAAGTTCAAATAAAAACTATGTAAATTTAAGTTAAGGTTAAATATTTTCAAAAAAGATATTATTGATTTCTATTATATCAATTCTCAATTCTTCTGATAATATCCACAATTAACATTTTTGGGAATAAATTCCTATGTGGTCACCCTAAGTTACTTTTTAGTTATAGTTAAAATTTGGTATTATATCTATAGCTTTTTTTTTCTAAAATGAATCTTCAAAAAATATCATTGAACTTTGTGTTGAACTGATTTGATAATTCATCAATAACTAAATCAAATGGATAAAAAACTATTTGCAGCCTTGAGGATATTTTTTGAATAACTCAAAGGATCAAATTAGGTGTGATGTATGCTCCCAAATTAATATTGCCTAGCTGTAAATCCTCAGTCCTAGTTTTTTGTATCAACCTAAGTAGAAATATTTCATTTGATATCTTTTGTGATAGGGTACATATAATATTAAATTTTTGATAAATAAGCCAATTTTAATAATCTTCCAGAATCATTTGTTTACTGTAGTGACTACATTCTATTGAAAATTCTCAAATATTGCAAACCATTATTATATTGAGAAAGATATTTTTTATAAAAACTATTATGTATTTCTCTTTCTTACTGTTGGGATGTTAATTAGGACAAATACCTATTTTATCATTAGTAATTATGAGTAGAAAGATTAAATTTAAGTCTATCTAAATACAAATTCAAATAATTAATAATTTATCCCCCATATACACCAGGGAATCTTTCATCTAACTGGCTGACCAGTAATAACAAATTCTTCCAATAACACCAAAATTTGACATATTGGTACCAACTTAGTGGCCTATTTATAACCATTGTGTTCCTTAAATATGGATTGAATATTAACAAAAAGAATTTTGAAATTAAAAACCAGAAAATGAGTTTTTTGTAATCATTGAGGATTACAAAACAATAATTGAAGCTTGGAGAGTGAGATGATGGAAAAATCTAAGAATAATTCACATTGAAAATGATTCCAAAACACATGATATCTTTCTAAGTATCCTTCCTGGCAATTAAGGATTCTAACAGTGACTGTTATGAAGTCACAGGGAAGCTCAATTGAGGCTGTATAATGACATTTTTGTGGCACAACTTCCACAAAGACCTGTTATCATGAAACCTCAACCTGAGAAATTTGTGAAATTTTATATAATATATATTATAAGAACAATTTAAAAATATTTTTTGAAGTCACAATTACAAATAACATAGAAACCTAAGGATGAGAAACCAATAGGGACCTGAGAGAGGATAGAGCATATATTACAGGGTTTTCAATGTACTATAAATCAAGATACTAAGAGCAATCCAAAAGATAAGTTAAGGCATCTTTTCTATCTGAAATGGACAATCTCTCATGCAGCAAAAAGATCCTCTTTGAGCCATCTCAATGCAGTACATACATTTTTCTAACTAGTTCATAATTAAAGCTAGATTATGGTATATCCTAAAATGATAAACAGTTCAATTATGGATTTAATTGAACAATGGAGAGGTATTTTTGATACTCAAGAAGACCAAAATAGGATCAAATGTCATCCAATTGAATAAGTATTGAAGTATTTATTTGAAACCCCATTATATATCAAGATATGGCCAATCAAGAAGAAAATCAGTTTCTCCTTGTATTGAACAAACTCTACTCAAATATGTAAGATGTGTCTATGAAATGTGTTGATAATATTACTATTAATCAACAATACTATGACTGTTCTTATGAAATATAACAATAAAAATTATTATAACCACAATTAATTAATTAATTAATTAATTAATTATTTGTTTTGCTTGTTATACACTACTAGTGATTATAACCATAAGCAGTAATTATCTTCTAGAATCAATTACAAGAAGTATTTAATAATAAAACTTCTTTATTAAAATAATAAAATTATTTTGATATATAATTATCTCATGTAAGAAGAATTAAAAATATAATTATTGAAGAAAACAATTACTAGAGAAAAACTTTAAGACTTAAGATAAATCACTCACTAATACTCCAAAGAGCTTATCAACCATAAAAGTAGAGACATTTGACAGATAATTGTGGATTTAAAGGATCAAAAATGGATATATAACAGTATTACAACAATATATAGTTGATTTCTATGATTTCACGTCTTTCTGATTGATTCTGAAAGAATAAAACACTCAAGAAATGTTTTAACTAATACTTACTTGTTGGTAATAGAGGTATAAGTGAATAATGTGATGAGCTGGAAAAAACAGCAAGAGGAGGCCTCTTTTAAGTCAACAACAGCTCACAGAGGCATACCATAGAGGAGACTGAAAAATCGGTGAGTGAGAAAACAATAAACCTTTTTGGATTATTGATTGCATCATCTGTTGTCACGTAAGATTATAATAATTACTTAATTGAGGATTTTATGTGACTACCAGCCCATTTATGGTTACGAATAAAAGGAGTAAAAACTGTAAATCTTCTTTTATTCCAGAATAATCATTGATTTCTCAAAGGTATCAATTTTTTTGGAAATTTCATCACAGAATGTATTTTCTGTAAATTTTTAAAGATTCTGTGTTTCATGTGGAATGGTCAAGAATGGAATGTAAGTAAAACATTTAATTTTACTTATAAAAGTGGTATGATTTTAGTTTTCATATGAATTATACAGCTCTTGATTGGTCCTGAAAGTTTCAGAAAGATTCATGAAGAATTGTCTTTTTAATGAATTTTTGAAGTTTTTACCTCATTTCTACGTAGAATTGCAAATAGCAGTATTTGGCTGGTTGGTATGAGTTAAATCAATGGATACTAGTCCAAAAAGGGTTTTAATTACTCTTTTGCTGTTTATCCATTGAAAGCTATGAAGAATTGGCATGGTTACAGGAGTGTAAGTTGCCTTTACCTCCTCGGCATGTCAAAATATCAGTTTATTTGCTATTTTCTTATGATATACTGAAGTTCTGACTTGGTAACCAAGTTCTCAAAAGGTTTTAGTTTACTAATTAGGCCAAGATTAGCCATGGATCCAAGCTTTAGAGCTCTCTATGCCTCAGAGGCCTCAGAAGTTGGGTACCTTGGCTCTGTTTGATGTCTTTTGTCCCCCTTGACTATTTTTCATGTCAAAAATAGAAATTCATGCTTGAAGTGAGATATCCACTAAGGATGTACCAAAAGTGCATTTAAGAATACCATAATACTAAGTTCCCAAAAAATTCATAACACTATTCTTAGTGTATATGTAGCATGGGATTTCTCACATTCCCATTATTTTGCCATGAAATTGAGAAAAACAAAAATTTTCATGAATCTTTTATGTGGTACTAAATTATTTTCCATATTACCACCTCAAGGAGTTTATTTGAGCTTATTCACTCTATGGAGCTACCCTAAGTGAAATTTTGTGTAGAATATAAATTTGGCCTTAAATACATGGATTTACTTACCCAATAAAAGTTATTCATCTTTTCTGAAATCAAAAAGGATGAATTTTGAATATATGCATGACTTATGGGTTATGCATAATTCAGAATTTCTTTTTAAGATAATTGTGGCCTATTTGGGTATGTAAAATATACCTCAATGCTCACAAAATATGTCTGCTGAGTCATGTGTGGATCAACCATGGAATAAATTTTTTCATTATTCCATTAATTTTTTATACTATTTGGCTGTTTCCACCATTCTTCAGCTGAACAGAGCAATTGTTCCAATTAAAATGAGAGATCAAGTGCAATTTGTAATAAGGGGTCAGACCTTTATAATTCTCACTAACCAAATGTGTATTTTGGAAAGAAACATAGTTTTTGAGTGGATATCTGACTTGAAGGAACGTAAGTATTTCTTCAAAGCTATAATCATTGAGCATTTCTAGAATCTTTGAGCCATTCTTTGTTTCATTGTTCAAATTCAAGAGAATATTTCTTTGGGAAATCATTGCTCTTGAATCTTGTGAATGCAAAAGATAGCCCAGGGTTGACTATTGGAAGGTCTTTTTGAATATTGTTAAAGATATTTTTGCTAGAAAAATATGTTTCCTTAGTATTTATTGACAGGAATTGACCATGCAAATTGGATTTTCAAAAAGAACTAACATATTTGATTATTTCATGAAAGCTCACTCAAGTTACCATTTATGTGCTCAAAGGACCAAGTTGCTGTTCCCCTGAATGGAGTCCATTGGAGCATCAATTGAGGAATATGATTGGAAAAATTATAATTGGGTTTGCTTCTCTGATTAGGGAAGGCTTTTGAAACAACCTTTGAAATTTTGACGAAAGTATTTTCCAATCACCAAGGTTCTTCTGTGTTACATTCCCAGAATTGCAGTATTTAAACAGCTGATAAGTAAGAATGTATTATTCATAATTCCCAAAGAAATTTCTTTCCCACAAAGCTGAGAAACTAAAAATAACAAAGGTAAGTGAAAATTATATAGTAGCTCCCATTCAGCTACCTTGAGAATTCCATGTTCAGATGAGCCAAGATTCTTTAGAACCCTTGTCCAGAAAGAAGGAATAGTTGTTTGCTCTACTATTCTGTGTAGCTATTTGATTTCTTCATCGCTAAAGACTCCATATGAATAAAATGGTAGATCTAATTATTCCACATTCATTCTGGAGATGATAGGAATAAAGTCTGTATTATATTTATAAGGCTCTGTCAGGGAGAAAAAACCAATATTATCACTACTCTTTCTATTTCTTGCTGAGCTCACTTGGGATTTGAACTGATTTCTTGGGGATTGTGCATCATTTTTTAATCCTCTCAATTCTTTTTTGGAAATAATCACTTCAATATCATCACTATCTGTCAAATAATACTCAAGCATTCCCAATTCTACTGAAGTATTCATTTTATTTTTCCATGTTCACTCTGGAATGCATAGCTTAAAGAATTCATGATCCTTGACTACACCTAATAATAATTTATGCATAATATCTAAAGAGACAGTTTTAGTTTCATCCAAGTAAGGAAGATCTTTAAAAATTGAATAGCATACACCCTCCTCCTTGAAAAATGGAGATTTCTCAGGGGCAGTTGAAAAGTCTAACCAGGAATCAACATATCTTTTGTGAATTGAACTTTCTGCTAGGCCAAATATCTGCTACAATATCCTCAATAAGATCTTTGTGAATTGTACAAAAGCTACAGAATCTGTAGCCTGAATGTGAAATGAATCCAGTTACCTTTCTAAGCGCCACAATATCACCAATAACAGTGAAGATGGCTACTTGTATGGTTTCACCTGAGTTGAAATTGTTGGTTGAATTGAATTTATGAACTTTCCAAAGCTCTTTGAGCTCTTCAACAAGTGTTCTCAAAAGGTAATGAAGCTTTTAGCCATTTGGCTCTTTGTCACAGGGGCTCTTCAAAGTGAAGAGGGCCTGGCACTCAGTAAACTGGGACTCACTTATGGAGGGCTCAAGGATAGGATAAGATGAGATACACTTGAAAGTGTTAAAGATGAATTACTAAAAGAATGAATATAAGAAAAGCAGCAACAAAAGAAATAAGAATAAGAAATAGAAGAGCCAACCACAAACAAGTCCAAGTCCACTGTTTCAACCTGTCAGAATGGAAAGAGAAGGGTTAATAAGGATATGGCCACCCAACTCATACTGTACAGGCGAAGAAAGAAATGCAAAGACTAACTTAAAATTAAATAATTATAATACCCAAAATAAGGATAAGAATAATTATGAAATGATAAATAAACTAAATTAATTAACTGGGGAAAAGTCCCCAGGGGGGAGAAAGGGGGGCTGGTATATGTGAGAATCACCAGCCCTGATCCAGAGGAAGAATTTTCATGAGAATATTTGATGATTTAATTGAGTCTGGCCAATACAGGTCCTGTACGGCTGTACAGAACCTGTACAAGAGGTGTGGTGTATTGGAGTGATCATACAGTTTCATACTGGTGTATTGAAACTGTATTGGGTGAATCCAGCCTGTACAGGTATTGACAGGCTGTATTGAGGTACCAAGCTGTATGCATGTTCAGAATGAAGATTGCTGAACTTGAATGCTGATACAAATGCTGGATCTGCTGATTTGGGGTGTTTTGAGTGGGTGTATGACTGAATACCCTTACCCCTGATGAGTGGTTGTTACAGTATCCCCCTCTTGAAACTGGTGGGCTCCTGAACACCATAATAACCTGCCATTGTTGAATGGCATTTCACTACCCCACACAATTCCTTGGAAGGTTTTTCTTTTGGCAATTATCTCAAAATCCTTCTCCATCTTATCTCTGTCAATTAAATTATTTCCCCCCTTCTTTTAACTTTGAGTAAATACCCCACTTCGAACTGTTCTTTCTCCTGATTGAAACACTGACGTCCTTGGGGCATGGCCTTGGGTTGTATCCCAAAATTATGGCCACTGAGCTCTTGTGCTCAAAAAATGGTGCCAGATGAGTATATGAAGTGTACTCATCTGGCCAGCCCAATCAAGGAAATTGATGATGACAAGGATTCAAGGGTCTTGTCCCCAATGGCCTTCAAAACGCCTCAACCAGCCCTTTATGGTGATTTTGGGCTGGTGCCTTCTCTATGGATGGTCTTGAGGATTCCTTGAGTTTATGGCCATTTTGGCCTTTTGTTTGGGTCCTTAGTGCCTTGGGGTGACATGTGATCCATGGCCAATTCTGGCCTTTTCTTGGGTCCTTGGTGTTTTGGGTGAAATTTTGGTTCATGGCCATTTTTGGCCTTTTCTTGAAAATTGAGGTTTTTTGGCCTTTACGGGCCTTTGGGGTAATTTGGGGTCTTGCGGTCCGCGGGCCGTGGGGGCTATAGGAGGCCCCCAGGGCCAAAATGAGCCCCTGGGCCCAAATTTGCTGGGGACCCAGGGGTGCCATGGGACCTTGATTGGCCCAAAAAAAAGAATCTTCACCTTATATGGCCTGGACCCATTGGTGGGGTCCAGGACCTCCAAGAACTTGGCCTTCCCCAAACTTTCAGGGGAGGCCCCCCATGCTGATTCCAGCCCCTGAAGGGGTCTTGGGCCTTGACATTTGAGAGGTTTTGAGGGGGGCCATGATTGACTTGTGGCCCAATTCCCTTGAGGTCAAATCTTGGGCCTACAACTGGACTGATTCTGCCGTACTGAATCTTCTGCTTGCGTATCTTCAGCCATGAGTCAACCATGGCCTCTAGTGGAATTTTGATGAATTGGGTGAGTATAACCAGTTGCTTGTCCTTGTTTGTGTTTGGTTTGGCTTCTATCCATGCTCTTATCACAACTAAAAAGTAAAAAATAAAATAAAAAATAAAAAAGATAATGGAACCTCCCAATACGTGATTTGGGGAGGGGCTGCTGCTGCTTTAAAGAAATGAAAGAAGAAAATTATACAAGTAAAGAAAGAAAGAAAAATAATAAGAGAAAATGAGAGTAAAGAAAGAAATAAAGAGAAATTCCTGGTGGCTGGTCCTTCTTGTGGTGAGTTGCTTGATTCTGGCCAAGAAGTGTCTGAAAAATGAAAACCAAGCATTTGATGCTCACAGAGTGGCCAAGGTGATGTTTTACAAGAAGTAGAACCCTCAGGGATGCATACCAGGAGATGGAACTTACTTTCATAACTTCCACTCCCCACCAAGCACCATAAGACTGAAATAAATTGCCATAAATGCCTTCTGAAATGAATTGCCATAAATGACTACTGAAATGAATTGCCGTAAATGACTTGAAGTAATGAATGTCTTGAATTATGATGATTGGCATAAAATGAAATGATAATAAAGAAAGAAAACATTGGGCCATATCTTGATAAGGTCCAAATCGGAGGATATTGATGTTGTATGCTTCCTGAACCTGTCCAAAGAATTGACAAGTGCTCACAAAGTGGCCAAGGTGATGCTTACAACAACATATGGGTAGAATACCCCCTTAAAGGTGCATGCCAGGAGAGGAACTTACTTTCATAACTTCTTCTCCCCACCAAGCACCATAAAATCAAACTCTTGAGGTATTTGGACCAGGCTTGTCTGGATACAATGAGTGGAAATCCTTGACAAGGTCTGGTGAGTTGGTAAGGTTGGAAGCTGGTTCCCAAGTGGTTCTTTCTGGGTCTTCACTGAATCCTTTCCACTCTACAAGATACCATAAATTACCTCTTTTGAGTTTTGAGTCCAGAACCTGAGCCACTTCCCATTCTTCTTGCTCTTCCACTAAAACTGGTGGTGGCGGCAATTGATGACGATTTGGGATAGTTGAATGCTTGACTGGTTCTAATAAGGACACATGGAATACAGGGTGAACTGTCTTCCATTGCTGAGGCAACTTGAGGTGATATGCATGGCTGCCAATCTTCTTAAGAACTTCAAAGGGTCCCAACCATCTTTCTGATAATTTCTTGGTGGGTCTTGTTGTCTTGATGTTCTTGGAAGCTAGCCATACTTTGTCCCCAGGTTGGAAATCAGGTGGAATTGCCCTATTTCTATCTGCATACTTCTTGAATCTCCTTATTGCTGACTCTAATTCTTCTTTGACAACTTGCTGTACTGATTGGAGTTTTGTTGATAACTTTCCAGCAGGTGAGTCTTGAGAAATATGGATTGAGTCAAAGCTGGGATTTCTTCCATAAATGGTGAAAAAAGGTGATTGCTTGGTTGATGAATGTTCTGCATTATTATAGGCAAATTCAGCCAGAGGGAGCCAGGTGTACCAGTCATCTTGATGATAGCTGACATACATCCAAAGGTACTGTTCTAGTATCTGATTTACCCTCTCTGTCTGTCCATCTGTTTCAGGGTGAAAGGCAGTTGAAAGATCTCTTGATATCTTGAGCTGCTGACACAATTGAGTCCAGAATGATGAAAAAATAAGGATCCTCTATCACTGACAATACTGACTGGGAGTCCATGCTTGGAAAATACATGGCTAATGAATATTTGAGCTAAATCCAGAGCAGTGATTGTGCCATAAGTTGGAATGAAGATTGCCATTTTTGAGAATCTGTCCACAACTACTAAAATTGAATCAAAGCTGTTGGACAGTGGCAATTGAGTGATAAAGTCCATTGATAAGGAATTCCAAGGACCAGATGGAACTGAAAGAGGCTTGAGTAATCCAAACTTCTTGTGATGGATGTTCTTGTTTCTTGAACATTGCTGACATGAGGACACATAGTCCTTGATGAATTGATTCATGCCAGCCCAATAAAAATCCCTCTTGATGAGCTTGAGGGTCTTCTCCTGGACAGGATGGCCAGCCAATGGTGAGTCATGACGCTTTTGAAGAATATTGAGTTGAAGTTCTTCATTGCTTGGGATTACCACTCTATCTTTGAATAATAATAACTTGGCTTGAGGTTCAAGAGAATAATCTGGAACTGATTCACCTCTTGCTAGTTGCTTGAGTATTTCTTTGTAGTCTTTGTCTTGCCATACTTCTTCTTGAATCTTGTCAACTAAATCTGAGAAAATTTCCACTTTGATTGAGAAGAATCTTGACTCTTGAATTCCATCTTGCTTAAGTACTTGATGAAAATTCTGAGGATTCTTGCTGATAAAGTCCACCCCCCTCTCTGGGTACACGTCGTCCCGACGTGACAAGGCATCTGGTAAAGTGGCCAGCCTGCCTGGGCGGTAAGTGATAGTGAAATGAAACTCAGAGAGAAACTCAGCCCAATGGGCCTGACGACGGGTAAGAACTTTGGAAGACATGAAATACTGCAAGGAAGAGTGGTCTGTCAAGACCTCAAAAGAATTGGAAAGAGAAAGAAGAAATGCTCTCCAGCGCTTGAGAGCCCAAACTATGCCAAGGAGTTCCTTGTCATGAATCTCATAGTTGAGCTCAGCTGGTAAGAGCTTGTGACTATCAAATGCAATGGGATGCTTTCCAGAGTCATTCACCTGACTCAGTACGGCGCCCAATGCATAATCCGAAGCATCAGTCTCTACTATAGTAGGTAGAGAAGGATTAAAGTGAGATAAGATAGGAGCAGAGGTGAAAGCTTCTTTGAGTGCTTGAAACTGACTAAGAGCTTCCTCATTGAAGATGAAGGGAGAATCTTTTTTAAGGAGGGAAGTGAGAGAAGTGATTTTTTTAGAATAATTTTTAATGAAACGTCGATAAAAATTGGCAAAGCCAAGAAAAGATTGAAGAGCCTTGATGTTTTTGGGCTGAGGCCAATTGAGTATTTGCTGAACTTTTGAAGAGTCCATCTTGAGGCCATCACTTGAAACAACATAGCCCAAGTATTCCACACTTGAGGCATGGAATACACACTTGGAGGCTTTGGCAAACAAATTATTGTCCCTCAGTCTTTGGAGGACAGAGGCCACATGTTTGACATGTTCCTCCTCAGAACTGGAAAAGACCATAATATCATCTAAATAAACCACAACAAACACATCCAAGAAATCTGCAAATATATCGTTTACCAGATTCTGGAAAGAAGCAGGAGCATTGGTCAAACCAAATGGCATGACCAAATACTCATAACTACCATATTTGGTTCTAAAGGCAGTTAAGTGCTCATCCCCCTCTTTGATTCTCAGAAGGTTATATGCACCACGCAAATCTATCTTGGAGAAGATAGTGGAACCGTTGAATACGGTAAGAAGCTGGTTCATAGGAGGAACAGGGTATCTGTTCTTCCTAGTGACAGCATTGAGTTTGCGGTAGTCAACACACAAACAAAGACCTCCATCCTTTTTCTTGACAAAAAGGACAGGTGCTCCTGTTGAAGAGGAGCTTGGTCTAATGAAACCTTTCTCTACATTCTCTGAAATGTAGGCCCGCAGTGTTTCTGACTCTTGATTTGATAATGAGTAGATAACACCAATTGGAGGTAGAAGACCCTCCAATTCGATATGGTGATCACAGGCGCGGTGTGGAGGAAGTTTCTCTGCTTTCACCTTGGAGAATACATCCAAATATTGGTGATAAGCAGGAGGGACAACCTTCAACACAGTTTCAATTTCCTCTGGCTCTTCCTCCTCATCCCACTGCTCCTCCAGGGATGCATGAAAAGATAAGGGAGGAAGGTCCATATCCCCTTGGAAGAGATGAAGTGAAGATATGGCAACATCTTCTCCAACATCCTTTATCTCTTTGAAGACTTCATCTCTTGATGGAAGTAATGACTGAGAGGGAATTATGGAAGGGATATGGACAGAAGAAGGGATGGAAGGTGTCTTAAGTTCACCAGCCAGAGCAACACTGTTGACAGCAGTGGCTAAGTCATTACTAGTAGAAGGAGTAATACCACTAGAATCCTTATGATTAGAATCATAGGTGATCAATCCATTTTTCCAATCAATAATGGGATTGAAATGGTAAAGGAAATCATAGCCCAATATCAGGTCTTCTCCTTTGGGTGAATCTATGATAAAGAAATCCCATTCAAAGCTTGGGAAGGAAGGCAAGTCAACTACCCACTTGGTATAATGGGTGATGAACAAGGCAGGGGATTCGTTAGAATCCAAAATGAAAAGAGGAATCTTTTCAGGGAGCTCTGACAGAGTCAATGAGTACTTGAGAACAAAATTCTTTGCAATAAAAGAGTTTGTAGCACCAGAATCAATGAGAATACTATAAAAAATATCAGAGACAGAAGAGAAAATAAGAAATTTTAAAGATTTCTTGACACTAGTATTCAGAGTGCACAATTGTGCTCTTGAAGGAAATAAGTGAGAACCATTGAACACATCATGATCCCCACTCAGGCTTTTCCCTGCTTGCTAGGGAAGCCTTTTGATGATGACCCAGGCTTGTTCTGAGGTCTCTTGAAGCATTTTTCAATTGGGTGCTTGCCACCACAATAAGTACACAACCCTGCTTGAATCCTCCTCTCCTTTTCAGAACCGATTAATTTATTGTCCTTATTGAGGAGAGCAGCATGGGGTTTGTCCTTTGAAGATTGAAATTGCTTGCCCTTCTTATTCTTCTTCTGATGAGGCCTCTTTTGAAATGAGTTTTGAGGAGGCCTAGACTGATTGGACCCACTGACTGGAGGCTTCTTTTCTTGATTGCCACCCTTTTCCTTTTGCCTCTCATGATATCTTGTGTCTAATTCTAGAGTGACATCCATGAGTTCTTGAAGAGTATCAAAAGTTGCAGGGTGAGAAGCCAACTGATCCAATAATCTTGATGCCAATCCTCTTCTGTAAACATGGATATAAGCTCTTTCCCCCCAATCTCCAATTCTTGACATTAAGCTTCTGAAATCTGCTATGTACAAGGAAACATGACCACTTTCCTTCATCCTCAAATTGTCCAACTCTTGTTCAGCTTTCCTGACTTCATTGGGGTCACCAAACAGAGTGAATAATTGAGATTCAAACAATGGCCAATTATTGAGGAGGTAGGAAGGGTCTTCATTGGAAATATTTGAGAGGTAAGGTTCAATCCATTTGCCAGCTCTACCAGTAAGAAAAGAAGTTGAGTACAAAACCTTCTTCCTGTCAGAGAAGAAGTTTGCTGGATCATTATGGAAAATTAGTTGACAGGATTGGATAAATCCTCTCAGCTTATGAGCTTGAGTACCATAAAAAGAATCAGGTGCCTTCATGGATGGAGTCTTGAAGGCAGGGGCTTTGGAATTGTCCCTGGGGGCAACTGCTTGAGTGAGTTGTCCCATGAATTGAGTCATCTGCTCCATCATCTTGAGGAGACTTGGATCAGTTTGAGAGACAAGAGGTTGACTAGAAAGGGCTAGATTAGAACCCTGAGGCACCTCTGGAGCATTTGCCAAGGCATCTGCCACTTCAGTCTCCCCAGAATCATCCTCTTCCACAGACTCTTCCCCCTCTTCATCTTCAACTTCCCCTAATCTTGCTCTTGCACCTTCAGACATGCCAGGGTAGCCACCCAAAAGTCCAGAAAAGGATCTTGATCTTCTAGATTTCATTCCACCTCTTCTTGAGGGTGCTGCTCCTTCCATTGGTGGTCCTCTGTCCAAGTTTGCACTCAGTTGATGAACTGATGGTGTGCGGTCAAGAGGAGCCCTTGCTGTAGGAGTGAGAACAGCTGGAATTTTCTGGGATCTAGTATTCTTTGCTGGGGGGCTATGCTGGACTGGCATTATGAAAAGAATTAAAATAACTTGATGGTATTAAGAAGAATAATCAGATTTGGCCAAATCAATCACAATAAAATCTTGATGAATCTTGAGGAATCAATTCAAATCTTGAGGAATCAAATTCAATCAACAATCAAATCAATTCAATCAATCAACAATCAATTCAATTCAATCAATCAACAATCAATTCAAATCAAATATCAATAATCAATAATTCAATAATTCAGCGTCTTCAATATGAAATCAAGGTCTTGAGGAATCAATCAATCAGTTCAAAATCTTCAGGAATCAATTCAATATCTTGATGAGTCAAATCAAATCAATAATCAAAATCAATTCTTGAGGATCAATCAATAAATCAAATAAATTCTTGAGGGTTCAAAAGTCAATCAATAATCCAAATGAAGTCCTGAATCAATAATCCAATCAACCAATGAATCCCAATGAATAATCCAATCAAATAACCAATCAATTACTCCTGAATAAGACCTGAATAAGCACAGAAAAAAATTTGATTTGATAAAAATAAAATGAAGTGATGAAATGGTCAGCAATGATTAAGAAAGGAAAAGAATCAATTTTCATAAGAATGAAAAGAATGAGATGAAAATTGATGAGAGTGGAAATTCATAAAAAATCATAAAAATCATAAAATCATGAAAAGGTCATAATTGATGAATGAGAGGAAATGAATATAAATGAATGAAAAGAAAGAATCAAATATGAGTTAATTAATTTAATGTCACAGGGGCTCTTCGAAGTGAAGAGGGCCTGGCACTCAGTAAACTGGGACTCACTTATGGAGGGCTCAAGGATAGGATAAGATGAGATACACTTGAAAGTGTTAAAGATGAATTACTAAAAGAATGAATATAAGAAAAGCAGCAACAAAAGAAATAAGAATAAGAAATAGAAGAGCCAACCACAAACAAGTCCAAGTCCACTGTTTCAACCTGTCAGAATGGAAAGAGAAGGGTTAATAAGGATATGGCCACCCAACTCATAATGTACAGGCAAAGAAAGAAATGCAAAGACTAACTTAAAATTAAATAATTATAATACCCAAAATAAGGATAAGAATAATTATGAAATGATAAATAAACTAAATTAATTAACTGGGGAAAAGTCCCCAGGGGGGAGAAAGGGGGGCTGGTATATGTGAGAATCACCAGCCCTGATCCAGAGGAAGAATTTTCATGAGAATATTTGATGATTGAATTGAGTCTGGCCAATACAGGTCCTGTACGGCTGTACAGAACCTGTACAAGAGGTGTGGTGTATTGGAGTGATCATACAGTTTCATACTGGTGTATTGAAACTGTATTGGGTGAATCCAGCCTGTACAGGTATTGACAGGCTGTATTGAGGTACCAAACTGTATGCATGTTCAGAATGAAGATTGCTGAACTTGAATGCTGATACAAATGCTGGATCTGCTGATTTGGGGTGTTTTGAGTGGGTGTATGACTGAATACCCTTACCCCTGATGAGTGGTTGTTACACTCTTTTGGCCCTGGAATAATTTCTGGGATATAAGTGTTTTCTGGCTTCATACCTACTTCAGAAGGGAGATTGAGACAAGCCAAAGTGATACCTCCAGTTATTGAGGTATGGGGAATTTACAAAGGAACTAAGCCAATAAACATATAGTGCAAATGTGAGATTCCCAGCCTTTGTAAAAAATGGACATTCTTGATTCCCTTTGAATTTGTTCCAAATTTCACCTTTCCAAATTTCTGTTACTTCAGAGTTATTTTGCGCTTCAATTTGCAATGAAAGAAAGTCATGGATCTTTGGTATTTGAAGAAAATGTACCAGCCACGAAATGAATGTTTGATAGTATAATGACCTTTTGGGTGATAAATGCTTTTTCAGGGGTAGATGAGGTAAATCAATAATTTTGCCAAGTGATTCATTACATGGACCTTGAGCTTGATAGGGCTCAAGGTACCTATGACATTTAATCTCAAAATTACCTTCTACTTCAAATTGGGAATCCAAAAAACAGCATTCAGGTCGGAAAACATAAGGAATAACTTTAGGATCCAATCTTAAACATTGATAGAGATAACTGGGATCCTTTGGTATTTTCATTTGATTTTTCTTCAATGCTTTTGGTTGGTTGTTGTGTGATTTTTCTATTACGACTTTTAAAGCTTGGAGGAGAAACCTGGATTAATTGTGGCAAATATCATGATAGCTAGCCAATATGGCAGCTATAAGCATCGCTGTAATACAAGAATCATTATTTTGTACTAAATGCTGCTAGGACCAAAATGAAAAATCAGAATTTTCAAAGGTTAAAATTGGGTCAGAATGTATTGAATTATCAAATTTCTGTTTTGGTTGGACCTTTTCACATGCTATAATGAGAGAAGCACATGAAGACCTGTAAATTGTGGTTCTGGTCTCTATATCCAAGCCAATAGTTTGTATTTCATCTTGAATTTGTTTTTAAATATTGTGAATATGATCTATATAATCATTGTTTGTGAATACTAGGCCACATGAGATACCTGAAGGTGAATGATTTGTTTTTTAAATTCATCCCTTACATAGACAAATATCTAGTTTTTTTTTATTTGTTAAAATTCATCATGGATTATTGAGATGTAAGGAGTTAGCTTGAGATGGGTATGATTAAATATTAAAGAGGGAAACCATAAATTATTCAATTGGCTTTTTTCAAATGCAAAGTCTATATATAAATATTTATATTCTTATTTTCAATTAAAAACACCTGTGTATATTTGATATTACTAGTACAAACAAACATATTAAATATCTCATTACAAAAGATAATAACAGATGTCAAGATCTAAATAGTATCTGATTTCACAACTGTGCTTGAAAATTTGGACAAGAAAGGAATAATTTGGAAGATACTGGTATGCAATATCTCATACAGGGTTATATAGTATAGCTTATCAAAAAAGCCATATTCAGTGGGTCTAAAGACTCATTTTGATGTATTGTTCCTCACACTTTTTCATTGAAGCCACCCCCAACTATTTTTTTCTTTTTACAGGGAATTCTTTAAAATATATTATGGAAACAGCCCCTCATGGAGCTTTAACCATTGAATAAAGCATTATTCACAATAGTTGATACAAATTGCCATTCCTTTTTTATCATTACCTCTGAACATTGTTTTTTTCCAGAAGTGAAGCTAAAAATCCCCATTTCTCTTTACCCTTCAAAAGTGGGTTTTTTCCTTTTATACTTCTGAAAACCCACTATGGACCATTACCCATGTGTTGAGAATTGTTTTTTTATCCACTTTGAACAACCCCCCATTTCTTATTAGCCTTTTACTGGGGGATTGTTTGCTATAGCTGCATCAAAGAACCACACTTAGACTACTGCACTTCCGTCAGGGGGTTGTTTTATTTAGCTACTTCAAACAAACCCCCATTTAACATTACCCTTCTGCCAGGGATTTTCTCTCTCTGGCTGCTTCAAAAAATCCCCAAACTTACAATTACCCTTCTGTCAGGGGTTTGCTGACTCTAGCTGCGTCAAACAACACCCCTGTCAGGCTGAGTCTATGGAGGGTTGAAATAAAGAGTATTTACAAACTAAACTATGACTGTGACATGAATAATAATATTAAAAATAGGTTTTTTTGTAAAATAAAAGGGCTTTACTAATGTTTATTAGTGGTGGTGAGCGCTGTTGAAAGCCCTGGGTGCAGCTTTACCTGTTGGGTTACAATAATAAAGTCAACAATAATACAGTTTATAGTGTGACCTGATTATTCTCCAAGAGTGTAACTGTTTTTGAAAGCTGTACTACATAGGAATTCAAGATCAGGATGAGGAAACCTTTTCTAGTGGAGAAAAGACCTCCTTTTGTCCTAAAGTGGGGTTGAATGGCCCTCTAGACCATCCAGGTAGAGGAAGTGAAGATTTTTCACTTAATAGTACTGGATTTTGGTATTCATAGTGCCTTAAGGATCTGTATTGGGCTCAGATGTGGTTTTGAAACCACATCTGGGCAGTTTTCACCAATACAGGGTGAATTCTTTCATCTGAGGGCCACATAGCCCTCTTCTAACGTGTATGATGCATAGAATGCTACACAGAACCTGTATTGGACCCCAGCATTGACTGAACTATGTGGTATTGAAGTATAAAAATGCTTCTTTGTCTCTTTGACACCTCATAATCATACGTATGGGAGAATATCCCACAGTAAAACTTTATTGGTCTAACTGTGGGATTTTGAACTTAAAATTGAAATAGCTTTGCCAGTTTTTGAGATATCAAGCTCAAAGTTGGTTCATTGCGTAGCCCTGGATATGTCATACACAATGGTACCTAATTTGATATGGTTATCATTAGTTATGGCAGAGGTATGCCATGTACAAGACTTCTTGTTCATATATATGTTTTACATGAAAACTGTATGGAGCTTGCTTGCCCCATAGAATTTGTGCTAGATAGGGTATGGGGAAATTGAGGTCACCATCAGATAGCCCTGATTTTGCTCTTTGCAAAAATACCCCACTTCAGGTATCTCACACTAAAACTGTAGAAGCTAGATGAGAGGTGAATATTTTAATCACCCTTATTTGACTTTATTTTGGTCATAACTTCTGTAATTATGGTGCTATCTCAGTTTAGCTAGTACCATTAGATAATCCTGACTTAGAGCTCCATTTTGAATAACCATTTGATGGGGTTAAGCCTCTTCCTCTGGATTTGAGATGGGAGGTGAAAATTAAGGTTTATGCTCCGCAACAACTTTCAGAAGGAATAACTTTGTTATTATTTGTCCCATGATTATGGGACTTGTATATTTGGAAATTGGTCCCTTTCATCTTTCCTTTGATACATTTTGCATGTATTTGTCTCAGTACCATGTTTTGGTGGTATCTTGGCTATACCATTGATTTATGGTATTTGGCTGTCATGCTTGAGCTCTGGTTTTTGAGTCACAGGCTGACATACCCTCCATCTAAAAAAGGCTCATCACTGATGAGACTTTTCAGTCCTTCTGGAGGCCCTGAATCTCCTTAGATGAAGGTTCCCATCTGGTATGGCATATTCTGCCAACCATTTACCTTTATCAGCTGTCTGGTTCTTGAATCTGACCAAGTATTGTCTTTGGTCTTTACCATTAAGTCTGATCTTCCTGGCCTTGATGATTTTCCTCACCAGCCCACAGGAGTCTTCCCCTTCTGGTATCTCTGGTGGGTGGGGTTTTAATTGCTGGAGGGGAATTTATCCTTCTCAATCTTGAAGTATTGCTTGAATAAGCTCACTAGGAAGACTGGTTGTTTCCTAGAAAATTCTTGTGTGAGTTTGACTTCCACTAGATTTTTCCCTATCAATTTAATGATAATGAAGGGTCCTAAACATGAGTCTCTCATTTTCTTATGTCCTTTGAGATTATTAAAGCTCAGTGTAGACACTAACATTTGGTCCCTTTCTTTATAGTCAGGTTGCATGTGTGATTTGTTGCACCTCTACTTATTATATTCCTTTGCCTCAGCTATGCATTTGGCAGCTGTATCACAAGCCGTTTTCCACATATGATGGAAATATTTGGCTTTGGGTTGGATGGTCAGACAATCTTTCTTCAAGTGATTCACAGGCAACAGGGGGTTCCACCCTTTCTCTACGAGTGAAGGTGTTTTTCCTGTGGTAGAGTGCTGGCTTGTGTTAAAAGCCAGCTGGACTTTTGGAAGAAGGGTAACCCAGTCATGGGTGTGACGTTCATGGTCATTATATTTCATTCCTTCAGACCAGAATCTTCTAAGGATGAGGTCCATTGTTTGGATCATCCTTTCAGCTAATTCATCTATTTGTGGACGGTAAGGTGTAGAAAAACCAAATTTAGTACCCAGAATTTTATAGAGGTTGGTCCAAAATTCTGATGTGAATTTTGGGTCCCTATCACTAATGATAATTTTAAGGACTCCACAGGCACATATTATGTTATTCCAAAATAACAGTGCAGTATCCGTGGCTGTATCCTCTTTTTGACATGGCAGGAACCTCACACTCTTTCTGAACCTATCAACTATGATCAGGCAAGCATTGAAGTTTTCTTTGCCTCCTTGGACACATCCTGTGACCCAGTCCATGGTGAGGGCTTCCCATGGGTGTTTGGGTTCTTCTATGTGTTGAAGTAGCTCATACTTCTTCTCATGTTTTCTATTTGCCTTGATGAATCTTTAACAAGTGTTGATATATTCACTCAACTCTTTCTCCCATTTGGGCCACCAACCTGTGCTTGCTACCCTCTCCTTGGTCCTGTCTTCACTCATGTGTCCCATATAGGGGCAGTCATGGCATTCCTGCAGGATCAGGGATATATGGCCTCTGTCTACCACTGTAAGTGCACTTGTGTGTTTCTCTCATTGGTAGAGCAGGCCATCTATAAGGAAAAACTTGTTGTCCTTATAATCCCTCAACCAAGATTCCTCCAGCTGGGATTCCGGTCTGGGCTCCTGTATTTTTGTTGAAGGAGTTTCAACAATATGCCACACTGTTTGTGTTTTGCATATTTCTTCATTACTGCATTGAAGAACTTATTATGCAGTTCTGAGGAGCTTATTCCCAATATGGGAGTTTGTGTTCCTTCTGAATCAGTGTCTACACTTCTTGGTGCCCATTCAGAAAATCTGAAGTTCTTCCTGCTATCTATTTCCATTAAATGGATAGGGATCTTGTTTGCTACTTCAGGGTCATAAGCTGGGTTGCTTTTGACATTATCCAGTGTCCATCTGCTGAGGCCATCTGCATTGGTATGAATTTTACTCTCTTTGTATATTGTGGTCACATTACCTCCATACTCTTTTATGGCTATTTGCCACCGTAACATGTGTCTGTTGATAGTATTCATGTTCAGTAAAGACTTCAAGGCTATGCAGTCTGTGTAGACTTCAAACACTGCACCCTCCAAATAATAATTGAGTTTCTCTAGAGCCAAGACTAAGCACAGACATTCAGTCTGGGTTTCCCCATACCTGGATTCTGAATATTTCAGCTGTCTAGAGATGGAGCATATCACTCCCTCTCTTGGTTCACCATCCACACTTTGTCTCTGGTCAAAGGCTGCCCCAAAGCCTTGGATACAGGTTGCATCTTTGTATAACTTGAATGGTAGTTCAAAGTCAGGTAAGATGAGCACAGGAGTATTTGTGAGTTCATATTTGATCCTCTCATATGCATACCTCCTTTCCTTGGTAATTTCAAAAACCAAATCTTTTGAACATAAGTTGTACAGACTACTATTTGTGTTGGCAAAACCTCTGATGTGGTTTCTGTAGTAGCTAGCAAACCAAAGGAAAGATTGCATCTCTTTTATGTTTTTTGGCACTGGTTTTAGCAATACTTCTGCTACTTTGTTCTGGTCTATGGCTAGACTCAGACCTGAGACTTCATGTCCTAGAGCTAGTAACTCTTGTTGACCAAAATTTCTCTTTTTAAGTAAAATTTCCAGATTAATGGGTGTTCATTTACTTAGAACTCTGTCAATATACTACACATGGTCTTCCAATGTCTCTGAGTACATGATTATGTCATCAATATACACTACCATCAAGCCTTCCAATATTTCTTCTTGAAATATTGTGACCATAATCCTTTGGAAGTGTGCTGTTACATTTTTGATTCCAAATGGAATCCTGGTGTACTCATATATGCCCATCTGGCATATGATTCTGAGTAATTTCATGGAATTTGGCTTAAGTCCATTCTGGTGAAAACATGTGATACACTGCATTTTCATTATGTATTTATCTTTTTCCAGTTTGTCTGAGGCATGAGATATCCTAGGTATTTTCAGGCTGTAACTTAAAACCAGAGCACAAGCATGACAGTCAAATACCATAAATGAATGGTATAGCCAAGATACCAGCCAAACATGGAGCTGAGCCAAATCAGCTCAAAAGGTATTGAACAAAATAGGAAACTCACCCCTTTCCAAATATGCAAGTCCCATAATCATAGGACGACAAATAACAAAGTTATTCCTGCTCAAAGTTGTTGCTGAGCATAAACCTTAATTTTAACCTGTCATCTAAAATACAGAGGAAGAGGCTTAACCCCATCAAATGGGTATTGCAAAATGGATCTCTTAGTCAGGACTATCCAATGGTGTTAGCCAAACTGAGCTAGCACCAGAATTACAGAAGTTATGACCAAAATAAGGTCAAATAAGGGTGATTAAAACATTCAGCTCTTATCTAACTTCTACAGTTTAGGTGTGAGATACCTAAAGTGGGGTCCTTTTGAAAGGAGCACTATCAGGGCTATCTTATGGTACCATCCATTTCCCCATATCTCCTTTAGAACAAAAGATAGGGAGAAAACAAGCTCCATACAGTTTTTGGACAAATGGTAAATGTGTAAAAGGAAGCTTGTACATGCCATACCTTTTCCATATTTAATGATAACCATACCAAATAAGGTACCATTGTGTAGAACACATCCAGGGCTACTCAATTACCCAACATTGAACCTTATATCTCAAAAACTGACAAAGGTATGGCAGTTTTCAGCTCAAAATCCCACATTCAGACCAATACAGTCTTAATGTGGGATATTCTCCCATACCCTTGATTATGAGGTATCAAACAGATGAAGCAGTATGTTTATACTTCAATACCTCATTGTTCATTCAATACTGGGGTCCCATACAGGTTTTGTACAGCATTCTATGCACAATGCACGTCGGGAAAGGGCTATGTGGTCCCCAGATGAAACCTTTCACCCTGTATTGGTGAAATCTACCCAGATGTGGTTTCAAAACTATATCTGAGCCCAATAAAGGCTATACAGGCTTTGTGCAAGCCACAAGACAGTACTTGGGAGTGAAAAATCTTCACTTCTTATATGTGGAAAGGGCTAGAAGCCTTTTCACCCCATTTTAGAATAAAAAGGGGCGTTTTCATAGCCAGAAAAGGTTTCCTCATCCTGCTCTTGAATTCCTATGTAGTAAAACTGTAAAACACAGTTATACTCTTAGAAAATAAACAGGTTATACTTCAAAATTAAGTATTAAATTTCTGATTATAGTACCCCAACTGGTAAGACAGCACCCTGGGCTTTCAGCAACGCTCACCACCAATATATCATTATATTAAAGCCCTTAATATCTTATTTTAAACCATCTCTTATCATTATCAAAAGCTTCTTATACCCATTCTCACCATGTCACAGTCATAGTTAAAGCTTTTGAATACCATTATACACCTTTATCATATCCTCAGCCTGACATTTTGGGGGCCTGGCCATGGTTTTTTACTTTTTGGACCATAAAAGTGAGGGTTTGTCTTATTTTTCTTATTCTAACAATTTTTTTATCTTTTTTAGGCGTAATATTTGTAAAAAATATATTAAAAATATCTTATATATATTTATTTTTAGTGGTATATGTTTTATACAACTATTGTTTGTCTTTTTTAATTATATTGCGGTGTGGTTATTCTCATTTAATCACCACAAAACCCTTTTTTTGGTGTGTTTTACATATAAAAACACTTTGAGCCACTAATAAAGTCTTTTTTTCAATTAAATAAGGACACCTCTCACTGTAAATCCAACAGTTGAGGCATGGTTTGGTGTATTGTTAATTCAATTACCCTCTTACATACCACATTTTTTCAGATTACACTTGCTAATTATAAGTTAATCTGTGAGATACTGGTATACAAGCAGTGTACCAGATATCTGTGAGCTGTACTTCTGACGTGGAATTGTTAATTCAATCACACTGTCATTATACAGTGGCATATGGTAGTAATATACAAGCCCAGAGGCCATTATTAGAGGTGAAAACAGCATATTAAGAAGTCTTAACTTTCATTAAGTCCTCTTTTCCTGTTTCATTTCACTGGAAGAAAACTACATCCCACTAGAGACCCAGTCACAGGCCAACACACCAGTGACACCCTCAGAACCAGAGGGCAGCAAGGGTAAAGGAAAGAGGAACAGTGAAGGCCTCATAACAGCAAAAACGTGCACACCCATTGCAACTCAGAGGATGAGAAAACCACAAAACTCTGCATCAATACAAGGTAAATCAACTTTAACAACTTGTACAGGGAAGATTACCATAATTAACCCAGTTGTAACCTCTAAAGAAAAATTGCCAAAAGCAGAAAGCCAACAAATTTTTACAAGGCACAGTCAAAGGTAAATACCCTAAGAACATAAAGTTTTTGACTGTTTGCAAACACTGATATGTCACCTGAACACCTCAGAGACCTTGGCTTCCAAACGAACCAGCCAGAGGAAAGAGAAGGATTGTAAAGAACCAGCAGACCTGGAAGAGGACACGTTGGACACAGTGGTGGATGGAAAGACACTGAGGGAAATCATACCCACACTGCCATTCACATTCCAATTCAACAGGAAACTCAAACCAGAGGACTGGAAAGATATGGATCAAGTTTTTCAGCTCCATCAACTCCTCAAAGACCTTATGATAAGCACCAAAGGTTGGAATCCCACCAGGCAATTCAGACTCCTGGAGGTGAGGGAAAACAGGAGAAGGGAGAATAAAGCCACTATTCAAGCTATGGAAGAACAGCTGACCAAGACAGGGCATACTAAGATTCCTTTAGGCTCACAAGGAGCAAGATAAATAAGCTTTCCAGTGGATTCATACCATTCAGAAACCAACAGATCTGTGAGCCTTACAGTTATTTTTATATACCCAAAAGACCACAAATGATAAATTAAAATACAAATATAAATAAAATAAATTTATTTATATTATAAAAAGAAATATATAAATACACATTTATATTTAAAAATCAAAATTTAATTATAATTTAAAAACAAAATTACAATAAAATTTAAAATTATGAAAATTCATTTTTACATGTAAAAATTAAGTAAAAATGAATTTTTAATAAAAATTATGAAATTGAAATATTTTTGGTACAAATTTATATAAAATATATTATAGCTTTTTATCCAATAGATAAACATATAAAATTTATTTCACCATTTGATTCCTTATAAAAAATGAGGTGGTGTCACCTCTGAGTGAAAAGTTTGTAACTCAACTCTAAATAAGCTTAAATTAAGTTTTCAGTATTTTCAATACAAAAATTGAAAATCCTCAAAACTTTAATTTAATTCACACCACATGTGGTGTTAACCATCAATTTTTGTGTTAAAATTGAGGTGTTGTGTTTAGTTCAGAAGTTATGAGGAGTTGAAGTATTTTGAATTGAATTCAATTGAAATGTCGAAATGTGCATGTGTATTATATAAGTGAGCTTTGATTTACGTATGAGGTATCAATTATTACTGTATTGTAATGTACAATTCAATTGAATTACATATTTAAATTACAACTATAATACATGATGAGGAATTAAAGGAAAAAATAAACTGGAAAGATTAAAATTGGGGGGAAAAGGAACTCTAGCTCTAAGGGGGAGCCAGACCCCCAAAATCCTTGCTAACAGGCGTGAGATGTCAAAATTCACACAAAAGTTCATCAATTTTGGCCTGGAATTGAGTCACAGGGTCTGTGACTCAATTGATGATGAGGTTTTGATACCAACCAGGGTAGTTTAAACTGCTGCCAAGAAAGTAAAACTACTCTTAAGTTAAAACAATGTTAATAAAAACTATTTGAACTAATTTCTACGCCTCTTACACACTTTCTGACGTGTTTTGAAGACTCTAGACCAGGTATTGCTATAATAATGGCTGATTTAAGGGTCTAAAATGGCTAAAAATAGCTTAAGCCAGCCCTTTTTTGATCTAAACCAGGGTTCAATGATGCCATAATTGGCTTTTCTGTTGTCAGACTGTTTTTCAAGACTGAAAAGAGTAAATCTTACTTTTTGAGTAAGAAAATTGATGTCTATAAAATAATGTCTTCTTCACCCCACTTTTCTCTTGATGTTAGAATCTTTTCCTTTTATAATTAGTTTAAACACTGTTAAACCAATCAATAAAAGATTCCAACCACATTTTTTAAATCATTTTTAACCTTTTAACCACGTGAAAAACTCACTATAATTATTGTTTGTAACTCTTATAATCATTTTTACCCCTGAACCACCCCAAAAGTGAATTAAAGCATCTTTCATTAGTGTTAGCTTTGTCACTTTGTTTCCAAATTCATTCTGGTCACTTTTGGGTGTGTTTTCTCTTTGATATTATTTTCAAAGACTTTTTCCTTTCATTAATTTCTTTCATTTCTTTGCTCACTTAATTCCAATTGAAATTGCTCTTGAAGAAATTTCTTATGTAGCCTTAAATATCTCTTGTAGAGTATTTTTGGATAAATTTTTATTGTTGGTAAAACAATAAATCTTTATAATATTATTGTTTTATACTAATAACATTATAAAAAATAAAATTGGCGTTTTTTCTCTTAAGAATAACATTTATTTCTATTTCTAATTGATTTTTACCTTATACAAATTTTGAGGACATGAAAAGTACTTGATTTTGAATCAAAGTTTCATATCCACACCTTACAAGATCAGTGGCCAAGAGTCACCATTCTTCACATCCCAGGAGGTTTCCAGGAGAAGACAAGGATAGCAGGGCAAAAACAAGACCACCTTTATCCAAAGGAAAAGAGAGTCAGACCCAATGATTCAGAAGCTGTTGTATTTGGTGAAAGAAGAGCACAAGAACCAGAAGTAGTTGTACATAACTATAGAATCAGTAGTCCCATTAATAGAAAGATTACCCCCACTCAGATTGAAAATGTTGTTTTCACACCTGAGAGTAACCTAAAACATGATTAACTGTGGTTACAAATGTCCCAATATGGTGAGCAAACTCAAAAGCAGTTTTCAGAACTTGAAACAAACAAAGAGAGGATGAAAACATTGACAGCCTCCATGGACAAAATTGTTAAAACCCTTCAAGAAGGACATGCTTAATTAAGCAAAGCCTCTGAAGAAGCCAACAAAAGACTGAATCTAGTTATTGAAGAAAAAAACCACAGCAAAAGGGACAGGGATTTTCTGGATCAAGAGATAAACATACTGTTTGATGTCTACCATAACATGGAGCCCCAACCACAAGGCCATGTTATGAATGTTCCATATCACCAAGATGAAATCAGAGAAGATGCCATTCCAATGAATAAGGGAAGCTCTCCATCAAAATACCAGGATGGAGATAATATGGCTTATTCAGAGAAGGAAGCCGTGAAACAGCTTCATAAGGCCTCAAGCTGGCCCAAAGTCTCTGGAACAGGAGAATATGATCATATGGAGCTCATAGATTAAATTGATGGACTCTTCATTGATGTACAAAGCATACTAGACTACTTGATCACTGCTAGACTCAATAAAGAATTCAAAGGACATGCTAGTATATGGTACACAGAAATGAAGGAAATCAATGGCAGAAGAAACTGGCAATGGTGGAAGATTCAAATCATCCAAAAGTAAAGCAATGGTACTTTTATGTGGCAAAAGACCATGTCATTTGGAAAAGACAAGTACTCAGTGGACAAAGATCCATATAAATGGTGTCTTAGACAGTCTAAAAGACTTAAAGCCATTGATCCTCAAATGAATATTCAGATCAGGAATCACAAACTCCTCACACAAATTCCAGGAGAACTAGAACATGCATTAAAATGCAGATTCAACCAAAATTGCACTCTAGATGACATTGCAAATACCTTACAAGGTGTAAGGAAAAGAACTAATATAGCGAAATACACCCCATATACAAGCAGTGGTTGCAAAGAGAAACAACCTGTCAGGCTGGGGTTCAAAAAAAAACCAGGGAAAGGGTGGCAGTAGGGACCAAGAAGAAAAATTCCTGTCACAATTGTGGTTTAACACACCACTATGCCAGAAACTGTCCAAACACCAAGAAAAAAGTCTATGCCATTGAGAAAGTCCCAGAGGAGGAATCCCCAACAGAGGATTTTGAATCAGACTCTATGGGAGATGCCATCAGAGAGCAATAAGATGAAGAGCAAGACCCAAGAGAATAATTTCTGGTGGAATACCAAGATTAAACCCAACTCAAAATCCAGGACATACAGTTGGAAGCAGGCATGCCACAAGACACTGCCAATAAAAAGTTGTGCAAGCATACACAGGATGCACAGACATTCCTGGTCACATCAGCCAAAGGAATGGCATACATACATGGGAAAGGAACAAAAATTACCTTTTGCATTGAAAATGCTCAACACCCATTGATCATTAACAGTGGGGCACACTGCTCCATAGTGGCCAGAATGTATCTGGACAACACTTCCCAAATTGGGAAAGCCAGCTCTTGCCAACCAAGGCAAAAAACTTCAAAACTCATTCAGGGAAGATGACTTCCATTGGGAAAATTGTCAAAGAGATAATTATGCCCCACAGGAAGGGTAATATCAGACTCAACCCAGAGTTTGTAGTGCTTGATGATGGCCTTATCCAAGGGTTCTTACTGGGGACAGATTACCAGAGGATGTATGGTATTGATATATGCAATAGAAAAAACAGGCACATTACCATTGTTACTAACAAGGGAAAGAAATTTTCACCTGATATATACCAAATATCTGCCCAGGATCCACTGGAAGAACTACTGAATGAATTAAGAGAGGGCCAGTTCAGCACTACCATCACCAGTAAACAGAAACTAAGTTTGCTGAAGATTCTGAGAAAGAATAAACCAGCATCTGCCATTGGTGAGGAACCATTAGGCAAAACTGGTGGCCATGATATAGAACTATATCTGGATGTGGAAAGACCTTATCCACCCATTTCTAGGAGACGTCCATACCCAGCAAGTCTGGAGACTAGGAAGGAAATTGAGAAGCACATCAATGAACTCCTAGATAAAAAGAAAGAAATGATTCTTTTCATAGCATAATGGAGCAAAAGCAACCCTCCCCACCCAAACATATTCCAAAACCAGCCCCAATAGCCAGAAGCAGCAATTACAATGCAGAAAAGAAGCCACAAGGGCAAATACAATGCACCAGGCACAAAGCCATCTAGCCAAGGCTATATTTAAATGGAAAATGTGTTTCAGATGGCAAGAACCATAAGGGAGTTACAGAAAAAGGAGGAAGCCAGATTAAAATATCAGAAATTCTTTCTGAAATTATGGATGGAATTCCAAACTTGTATATAGCTAACAATGATGTAAAAAGTCATATCTCTGATAAGAATTCATCAATTTGTAACAATATTAAAACAAAGGATCTAAGTTTGAGCCAAAAAAATGAAACACTTGTGTGTTTTGGAAAGGTTTCCAGAAAAATTGATACTTCATATAATGACAGTTCATTTTGAGATAGGATAAATGAACAATCTGCCATTAAAAAAGAATTAAAATATAAATATTCTGAATTCAATATTGATGACATAATTGAAGCAAGAATGAAACAAGCCATAAATATTATAAAAAAGGATAATAAGAAAGTCCTTGATTATATTTCAAATTCATTTACTGAAGTAAAGACATAGACCATTCCCTTGAAAAATTATTTTGAAATATTGTTGAGCTCCTTTGAAGTGTGGGATTGGAAAAGGCAGTTCTTGAGGGGTAGATCACAGGTAAACAGTTTTTAAATGCTGAAATACTCCTGTAACCAAGGGTGCTAATGGTCTTTTAGTTTCTCCTCTGAATATGCTAAAAAGTAATCCCAAAGAGGTCCAAAATCAATATCCAATATTCTGGCTTTAAATCTAGAGAAGAGTTTTCAGCAGTCTCTATCAGACCTATTCAATAATCAGCCTAATGATAAAAGATAATACTAATAAAATCATTTCAAAATATAAATTTGTAGCTGATTTCAGTATAATGAAATAATAATTGAGTAGAGAAATAGTAGATATAATAGTACCAAGTGGTGATTTGAGTTGTTTACTCTGAAAGTCTGTTGTTTAAAGTACAATAGTTTAATATGAGAATATATAGTAATTGTGATAATATATGACAACTTTTTTTATTGGTTAAAAGTTTAATTGGTAAATTATATTGATAATATGATAAGTATAATTTTGATAATAATAATTTTGATAGTTAGTAATTAATAGTAATTATAGAGCATAATACCACTATAGCTTTTACAAGAAATACTTGTGAAGTTTTTTAAATAATTTATTACTCATAATAGTAAGGATTAATGATAATTGGGATGGTCATGAAAAATAAGATATACTAATAGTAAACTTTATGAAGCTACTAGTGTGTACTTTTTTGATTGACTTCATGATAGTAATAGTAATATATCTTTTCTTCTAGTGAAAAGATTAAAATATAAATATTTTGTTAAATATGAGTATTTTACTAATAGACAAACCTAAAACATATGCTGACCTACTGTTCACTAAAGCTAATTATAAAACACTATTAGTATAATGTAACAATATATAATAATAATTTCAAGATTAACCAACTATTAAGGGATGAATGATTATTCTCCTTCTTGGTATATAATTAATTGCATTGGGAAAAAGGAGAAAATGAAGTACATAGGCCTCCTTTTATGTTGTGAAGAGTACCCATGGGCTCTCCATGTAAAGCTTTATTATTTCCCTTGAGATAATTTTGCTGATGTATATTTTTGTAACAAAAGTGGGATGAAATATCTGTTACACTGCATTAATAAGCTTGCACAGCCTTGAGATATTAATTCTGGTGTGTAAAAATGAGATTAGTTTCATATGATTAAGATATTTTCACCATTTGTTTGGAGAAAATTGAAATTGGGATGTTTTTAGCTGGGTGCTGATTTTTATAAAGATATCAGATGATTTATCCTTTACACTGTCTCAGTAAGCTTGCACAGCCTTGTGAAATTAATGCAATTGAGCTAACAGGATGAAGGCCGTGTCATGTGAATAACCCCTTGCATGATTTTTTGTAGAATTTATTGAATCCCAGGTGATCATGCTGTGTAATGTGGGGATAGCTTGTGACCTGTAATATCTTATCACTGTATTTTCTGTGTAGCTCTTATTTTAGTGTATTTCCCTTGCATACAGCTAGTTGAAATTGAATTAAGTTAATTTTAATGATCCTGTGGCTGTTTAATGTCCAGATTGTATGCATTTGGGCTGCAGGAGCCTTATCTGGGTGCCTGTATTGTTGTGGAAGTTCAATTTTTCTTTAGTGGCTTTTGATGTACTGGTTTGAATTTGATACTGTCAGATGATCCTTGTATTTCATAAGCTTGATTTTTATGATTGTGATGCTTAGTAATATAATCTTCCCTATGTATTTAGGGTGGATATAATGCTACAATGTTACTTTTTCCATGTAGTCTTTTAAGATTTCTGTATGTATTAAGCCTAGATTGTTGATTATTTAAGGCTTATATGTAAGTTTTCTTGTATAAATCCATAAGATTGGATTCCCCTATTATTCATCTAATTGTATAAATATGTTGGTTATTTCTATTCTGAATGTTAAGTTCTTCCTTTCATCCATGCCATTTCTGTTATTACTGTGGCTTTGTGATTTTAATAATGTCTTTCTAGTGGTAAATTGCTTAATCAGTCATTGTGATCTTGATTTTTCAAATTTCAATTTTCAAAGTATTTCTTAAAACTGGGCCAAAAGGTATGGAATACCACAAAATAACAGGAGGAATTATCAAACTTGGCAATGAAATTGAATTAAGTCATTTCTGATAATACTAGCCAAACTGAATTATGGTAAGAAATGACAATTCAAAAAGAAATGTATGAAATTGAGCTAATCAATTCAATACAAGGTTTTCAACATGAACCCCAAAATTCTGAAAGTTTTATCACCAGTAAATTTAATGATATTGAACAATTACTGCACACCTTACAAAGAATTTTTACACCCCTGAATGAGACTTAGGGTACAATAAATTCCAACCCACAAGTATTGCGTGTATAACATTCAAAATTAAAAAATGAATTTTCCACTTCTTTTCATAACTTGGAACCATCAATGGGCCAAGCACTTTTGAAAGCAGTACCAAAACTTAAGGAATGGCCTCACTTCAGTGGTGAAGGATAATATGAGCATACAGAATTCACCAAAGGTATTGAAATGATAAAAGAAGACTTTGAATTACCAGAAAGATTGGTAAAAGAAATATTTAACACCCTGTTTAGAAATTCAGCTCATAGATGGAATATCAAATTAAGACAAGCACATGAGCACCAAAGTTTGACTTGTTTCAAAACCCAAATGTTTAATCAGTAAGCCAATAATTCTTGGAGATTTAATATGGAAACAGATTTCAAACCTGATAAATTTAATGCTGACAAAGACCAAGTTTTACCATGGTTTTGCCAACAGAAAGAAAGATTAACAGCATTATATCCTGACATGTCATAATTTAGGATTCACAGAAAAGGTCTGAGACAATTTGGAGGTGACTTAGAGAATACTGTCAAAAGTTGGACTACTGAAAAATCTTCAGAAGAAGGTATTATAAATATACTAGAAGAAGTAACCACCAGAACCAGAATTGGCTTTAGTAGGTTAAATCTTAAAACAAGGTTTAATACATGTTGGAAAGATTCTGTGGACAGAAATCCAAAAGAAAATTTTCATCATATGAAATATAAATCTGCATATGTAAGCAGAAAGTGGCATATTTTCCAAAGTCCCACACATTTAGCTTATTCATGTCTAAAAAGGGGGTAAAGAAATGCAATTGACATTGAGAAAGAACCTGAAGTTGAAAAATATGAAGTAAATGAAGAATATTTAGATGATAGATCATCAACATTTTCTGAAAATTCAAAAGGTATAGAAAATTTTAATATTACATTTGAAATCATAGAATCTAATTCCCACTTGCCACAATTGAGAAAAAGCCAACTTTATTTGTCAAAACTCCAAGACTCACAACTTATGAAAACCAAACCAAACTGGGGGAAGGTTATATATCTGGAAATTCCTGCATAACAAAATTGGTCATTGATAACAACTTCACTAATCTTTTGCTTGACCCAGGAGCCTTCTTCTCTTGTGTTGGAAAATTTCTTCTCAGGAACTTTGGACCAAATTTTGAATATCAATCATTACCAATTTATGGCATAAAATTTAACAGTGCAAGTAATCCAATTAAATCATTGGGAATATTTGAAACTAATTTAATATTTCCACATATCAATTGAGATTCAAAAATTACTGTTGAACTTTTTTCATGGAAAACTTCTTTAGTACCCATTTTATATTGCAAAACGATTTTTTGAGCATGTATGGTATATATCTACAGATCAATAAAGACAGATACTTTACTATTTGGGACAATAAACATCCAAAATTTGCCTTTTTACCTTTTAAAAGAAAAATTAAAGTAAAAGAATTATCACATTTCAGCTGACAGGTAGAGAAGTTCAATGCAGAACAGGTAAATGAAGCTGAAGTAAGTCTTCATCTTATGTATATACAGAAGAATGAACTCTACCCTTTTATATGACCACAAATAAGCCTTCACATCCAATAAAGAACCACTAGGGGAAATCATTTGAAATGAATTTGACATTATGTGGAACATTGAGAGACCTTATACACCACTTTTGATAATGCCTATATACCCAGAAAGCCAAAAATTAAGACAAGCCCTTGAGCTTTACATTAAGGAACTACTGGACCTGGGGGTAATAAGAAAGGTTGGCCACAATGAAGAGGTATAAATAACTACACCAGTCATAGTGGCATGGCATGATGGAGAATTCATAATTGTTGGGTAATTAACAGCTTTAAACACTTACACTGTCCCCGACAGATATGCCATACCAAAGATACAAATTTCCCTCACTCAAATATCCCAAGCAGTGTACATAAACACTATGGATTCCCTTAAAGGATTCCATAAAAATGTATTGAAACCTATAGCAAGAAAATATTTGAGAATTATTGTTCATTGTGCAGTTTATGAATATTTAAGGATGCCTTTTGATATCAAAGATTTTCAGCCTGTGACTCAAAACGAGAGCAAAAGCATGACAGCCAAATACCATAAATCAATGGTATAGCCAAGATACCAGCAAAACATGGACATGATCCAAATAAGCTCAAAAGGTATCAAACAAAAAGAGGAAGCCCACCACTTTCCAAGTACACAAGTCCCACAATCATAGGACAAAAAAAAACAAATTTATTCCTGTTCAAAGTTGTTACTGAGCATAAACCTTAATTTTCACCTCCCATCTAAAATCAAGAGGAAGAGGCTTAACCCCATCAAATTGGTATTTGAAATGCAGCTCCAAGTCAGGGCTATCTAATGGTAAAATCCAAATCAAGCTAGCACCAGAATTACAGAAGTTATGAACAAAATAAGGCCAAATAAGGGTAAATAAAATATTCACCTCTCAGCTAACTTCCACATTTTTAGTGTGAGATACCTAAAGTGGTATATTCTTGGAAAGAGCACAATCAGGGCTATCTGATGGTGCCCTCCATTTCCCCATATCTCATCTAGAACAAAATGCATGGAGAAAACAAGCTCCATAAAGTTTTTGAGCAAAACATATATATGTACAAAAACTCTTGTACATGGCATAACTTTGACACACTTAATGATAATCATATCAAATGAGGTACCATTGTGTAGAAAACATCCAGGTCTACACAATGAGCAAGCTTTAAGCTTGATATCTCAGAAACTGACAAAGGTATGGCAGTTTTAAGCTTAAAATCCCACAGTTAGACCACTACATTTTTACTGTGGGATATCCTCCCATAAATATGATTATGAGGTGTCAAACAGATGAAGGAGCTTGTTTATACTTCAATAAATCATATTTTGGTCAATACTGGGGCCATGTATAGGTTCTGTACAGAACTCTACATGTCATACATGTCAGAAGAGCACTATGTGGTCCCCAGATAAAACCTTTCACCCTGTATTGGTGAAAACTGCCCAGATGTGGTTTCAAAACCACATCTGAGCCCAAAACAGAGCATACAGGCACTATAGGAGCCACAAGCCAGTATCTTGAAGTGAAAAATCTTCACTTCCTCTATGTAGAAAGGCCTACCAGCCTTTTTCACGTAATTTTAGGATAGAAAGGGACCTTTTCTCCACCAGAAAGGTTTTCTTCATCCTGCTCTTGAATTCCAACATAGTACAACTGTCAAAAACAGTTATCCTCTTAGAAAATAACCAGGTTATATCATAAAATTAAGTATTGTAGACTTTATTATTGTAACCCAACAGGGAAAGCTGAACCCAGGGCTTTGAACAGCATTCACCACCACTAATAACCATTATTAAAGCCCTTCTATCTTCATTGAAACCTATTTTTAACATTATTATCTGTGTCAAATTCATACTTTAGCTTGTAAATACTCTTTATTATCACCTCTTCATAGACTCAACCTGACATTTTGGGGTCCTGGCAGTGTTATTAAGCTTTTTGGACCTTATAAGTGAGTTTTTTCTCTTATTTTCTTCATTCTGACACTTTTGTTTCTTTTTTTAGGCATGAATTTTGTTAAAAATAAATATAATATATATCCTATATTTGTTTTTTTGAGTGGCATATGCTATATACCACTGGGTTTTCTTTTATATTACTTGCCTTGTTGTGTGGTAGATTATGAGTTTAATCACCACAAAACCCTTATTTTTGGCATGTTTCACATATTTAAACACTGTAGTTCAATAATATAGTGGTTTTTTAAATTAAATAAGGATACCTCTTACTGTAAAACCAACATTTGAGGTGTGGTTTGGTACATTGTTAATTTCAATTGCCCTCTTACATAACCACTTTTTCAGATTATACTTGCTAATTACAAGGTAATATGTGGGATACTGGTATACAAACAGTGTGCCAAATATATGTAAGCTGTATTGCGGACATGGAATTGTTAAATCAATTACAAGGGCATAATATAGAAATACATTGCCCAGAGGCCATTCTTACACGCGCAAAGAGCATTTTAAGAAGTCTTAGCCAACATTAAGCCCTCTTTTTCCTGTCTTATTCAGTGGAAGAAAGCTACATCCCACTTGAGACCCAGTCACAGGCCAACACACCAGTGACACCTTCAGAACCAGAGGGCAGAAAGGGCAAAGGAAAGGGGCACAGTGAAGGCCTTGTCACGGCTAAAGTGTGGACACCCATTGCCACTCAGAGGAATAGAAAACCACAAAACTCTGCATCAATACAAGGTAAACCAACCTTAATAACTTTTACAGGGAAGATTACGAAAATTAACCCAGTTGTAACCTCTAAAGGAAAATTGCCAAAATAAGCAGACAGCAAATTTGTACAGGGTACAGTCAAAGATAAATACCCTAATAATATATAGTTTTTTACTTCTTGCAAACACTGATATGTAACCTTTACACCTCAGAGACCTTGGTACCCAAATGCACCAGCCAGAGGACAGAGAAGGCTCGGCCAGAACCAGAAGACCTGGAAGAGGACACCTTGGACACAGTGGTGGATGGAGATACATGGAGGGAAATCATACCCACTCTTCCCTTCACATTCCAATTCGACAGAAACCTCGAACCAGAGCACTGGAAGATATGGATCAAGTTCTTCATCTCCACCAACTCCTCAAAGACCTTTTTCAATGGAGAATGGACAACAAGAGGTTCAACCTGGTATCCCAGTGGGCAGAACTTGGAGCAAGTTGCCAGAAGCTTTGTCTCAAGGAGATAGACTTCAGAGACCTTATGGTAATAACCACAGGTTTGAATCCCACCAGGAAGTTCAGACTCCTGGAGGTGAGATCAAACAGGATAAGGGAGAATCAAGCCACTATCCAAGCTTTAGAAGAACAACTGACCCAGAAAGGGCACACTCAGATTCTTTCAGGCTCACAAGGAGTAGACAAAACCAGCTCTCCAGTGGCTTCAAACCATTCAGGAACCAACAGATCAGTGGCCAAGAGTCACCATTCTTTGCAATCCCAGGAGGTTTCCAGGAGAAGACAAGGATACAAGGGCAAAAACAAGACCACCTTCAACCAAAGGAAGAGAGAGTCAGGCCCAATGATCCAGAAGCTGTTGGATTTGGTGAAAGAAATACACAAGAGCCAGAAGTAGCTGTACATAACTCTAGAATCAGTAGTCCTATCAATAGAAACATTACCCCCACTCAGATTGAATATAATGTTGTCACACCTGAGAGTAACTTAAACTGTGATGCACTGTGGTTACAAATGTCCCAATATGCTGCCAAAACTCAAAAGCATTTTGAAGAACTGGAAGCAAGCCATGAGAGGATGAAAGTATTAACAGCCTTCATGGATAAAATTGTTAAACCTCTGCAAGAAGTACAAGCTCAATTGAGAAAAGCCTCTGAAGAAACCAACAAAAGACTAAACCTAGTCTTTGAAGAACAACACCACAGCAAAAGGGACAAGGATTGTCTGGATCAAGACATAAACAAACTATCTAATGTCTACCACAACATGAAGCCCCAACCACAAGGCCATGTTATGGATAATCCATATCACCCAGAGGACATCAAAACAGATGTCATGTTGGTGAATAAGGCAAGATCTCCATATCAATACCAGGATGAAGATAATATGTCTTATTCTGAGAAGGAAGCCTTGAAACAGCTTCCTGAGGCCTCAAGCTGGCCCAAATTATCTTCAACAGGAGAATATGATCATGTGGAACCCACTGATTATATTTATGGACTCTTCATTGATGTACCAAGCATACCAGACTACTGGATTACTGCTAGACTTAATACAGCATTCAAAGGACATTCTAGTATTTGGTACACAGAGATGGAAGAAGTCCACGGCAGAAGAAACTGCCCATGGTGGAAGAGTCAAATCAACATAAGTACAGGGATGGTACTTGGATATGGCAAACAACCATGTCATTTGAAAATGACAAGTATTCAGTGGAAAAAGATCCATGTGAATGGTGTCTTAGACAGTCTAAAAGACTTGAAGCCTTTGATCCTCAAATGAACATTCAGATGAGGAATCACAAACTCCCAATACAAATTCCAGGAGAACTAGACCATGCAGTAAAATGCAGTTTTGCCCAAAATTGCACTCTAGATGACATTGCAAATACCTTACAAGATTTAAGCAAAAGAACTAATATAGGGAAATATTACCCATACAAAAGCAGCAGTTTCAAAGATAAAAAACCTTCCAGGGTGGAGTTCAAAGACAAACCCAGAGGAAAAGTGGCAGAAGTGACTAAGAAAAAAAAATCTTGTCACAATTGTGTTTCAACAGACCACTATGCCAACAACTTTCCAAAGGCAAAGAAAAAAGTCTATGCCATTGAGAAGGTCCCAGAGGAGGAATCCCCCACAGAGAATGCTGAATCAGGCTGTATGGGAGATGCCATCAACAAACAATCTGATGAGCAGCAAGACCCAAGAGAGGAATTTCTAGTGGAATACCAAGAGGAAGCCCCGCTATAAATACAAGACATACAGTTGGAATCAGGAATTCCACAAGATACTGCCAATAAAAACTTGTGAAACCATACACAGGATATACAGACATTCCTCGTTGCACAAACCAAAGGAATGGCATACCAACATTAGACAGCCGAAACAATTACCGTTTGCATTGACAATCCTCAATACCCATTGATAATTGACAGTGGGGCACAATGCTCCATAGTGGCCAGATATTATCTGGAAAACCACTTCCCAAATTGGGAAAAACAGCTCTTTCCAACCAAGGCAAAAAACTCCAACAGTGCTTCAGGGAAGATAACTTCCATTGGTAAAATTATCAAACAGATAATTATACCCCACAGGAAGGGTAATATCAGACTCAACCCTGAGTTTTTAGTGCTTGATGATGCCCACATCCAAGGGTTCTTACAGGGGACAGATTACCACACGATGTATGGCATTGATATTTACAATAGTAAAAACAGGCACATTACCATTGGTACCAACAAGGAAAAGAATTTTTCACTTGACATATGCCAAATATCTGCCCAGGATCCACTGGAAGAACTACTGAATGAATTCAGAGAGGGCCAGTTCAGCACTTTTCTCACCAGTAAACAGAAACTAAGCTTCCTGAAGATGCTGAGAAAGCTTAGACAAGCTTTTTCCATTGGTGAGGAAGCATTAGGCAAAATTAGAGTCCATGATATAGAACTATATCTGGATTTAGAAAGACCTTATCCACCCATGCTCAGGAGACCTCCATACCCAGAAAGTCTGGAGACTAGGAAAGAAATTGAGAAACAAATCAATGAACTCCTAGAGATGGATGTCATCCAAAAGATTCGATACAATGAAATAGTGGAAATCACTACTTCTGTCCTGATCACCTGGCATGATGGCAAATCTAGGCTGTGTGGAGATTTCAGAGCTCATAACAACTACACAAAAGCTGACAGGTACCCTATACCTAGGATACCTCATGCCTGAGACAAACTAGAAAAAGCCAAATACATAACCAAAATGGATTGTATTAAAGGATTTCACCAGAATGGAGTTAAACCAGACTCCATGAAATTACTCAGAATCATATGCCGTATGGGTATATATGAGTACACCAGGATGCCATTTGGTATCAAAAATGCACCAGCCCATTTCCAAAGGATGATGGAAACAATATTTCAAGAAGAGATATTGGAAGTCTGGATGGTATTATACATTGATGACATCATTATATACTCAGAAGCATGGGCAGACCATGTGCATTCCATATACAGAGTCCTCAGTAAATGCACACCCATCAATCTGAAAATTTCACTTAAGAATTGCAATTTTGGCCAACAAGAGCTGCTGGCTCTAGGACATAAAGTCTCAGGTCTTAGTCTGGCAATAGACCAGAGCAAAGTAGTAGCAGTACTTCAAAATCCAGTACCAAAAAAATTAAAGAGATGGCATTTTTTCTTGGGTTTGCTAGCTACTATAGAAACCACATCAGATATTTTTCCCACATAACTTGTATTCTATACAGGTTATGTTCAAAAGATGTACTTTTTGAAATTAACAAGTTAAGGATGGATGGATATGAGAGGATCAAACATGAACTCACAAATGCACCTGTGCTCATCTTACCTGACTTTAAACTACCATTCAAGTTATACATAGATGCAGCATGTAGCCAAGGCTTAAAAGCAGCATTTCACCAGAGACAAATTGTAGATGGTGAACCAAGAGAGGGAGTAATATGCTACATCTCTATGAAACTGAAAGGTTCAGAAGCCAGGAATGGAGCCACCCATACTGAATGCCTATGCCTATTCTGGGCTCTGGAGAAACTCCACTACTCTTTGGAGGGTGCAGTATTTGGATTCTACACAGACTGCATAGCCTTGACGTCTTTACTGAACATGAAGACTACCAATAGACACATGCTGAGGTGGAAAATAGCCATCCAAGCATTCAGAGGCAATATGACCATCATATACAAAGAGGGTAAAGGTCATACCAATGCAGATGATGGCCTAAGCAGATGGCCACTGAATAATGTCAAAAGCAACCCAGCTTATGACCCTGAAGTAGCAGCCAAGATCCATATCCATTTCATGGAGATAGATAGGACGTAAAACTTCAGATTTTCTGAATGGCCACCAGAAAGTGGTACCAAAGACAGTGGAGAAACATATTCAGAAGGAACAGAAACTCCCATATTGTGACTAGGTTCCTCACAACTGCATCATAAATTGCTAATGCAGTAATGAAGACATATGCCAAACACCAACAGTGTGGCATAATGTTGGAACTCCTTCAACAGAAGTAGAGGAGCCAGAGCTGGAATTCCAGTTAGAGGAACCCTGGTTGAGGGAATATAAGGACAACAATTTCTTCCTTATAGATGGACTTCTCCACCATAGAGTGAAACACACAAGTGCACTCACAGTGGTAGACAGAGACCATATATCACTGATCCTGCAGGAATGCTATGACTGCCCCTATATGAGACACATGAGTGAAGGCAGGACCAAAGAAAGGTTAGCAAGAACAGCTTGTTGGCCCAAATGAGAACAAGAGTTGAGTGGATATATTAACACTTGTTAAATATTCCAGAAGGCAATTATAAAAAATGGGAAGAATTATGGGCTACTTCAACACATAGAAGAACCTAAACACCCATGGGAAACCATCAACATGGACTGGGTCACAGGAGTTGTCCCAGGAGGCAAACAAAACTTCAATGCTTTCCTGATCATAGTTGATAGGTTCAGCAAGAGTGTGAGGTGCCTGCCATTTCACAAGGATGATACAGAAATGGATACTGCCTTGTTCCTTTGGAATAACATAATATCTACGTGTGGAGTCCCTAAGATTATCATTAGTGATAGGGACCCAAAACTCACATCAGAAGCTTGGACCAACCTCTATGACATGGTGGGTACCTAAATTGCCTTTTCTACAAATTACCATCCACAAACAGATGGATTAGCTGAAAGGATGATCCAAACAATGGAAGACATCCTTAATAGATTTTGTGCCTATGGCATGGAATATAAGGACCATAAAGGTTACACCCACGACTGGGTTAAACTTCTACCAGAAGTCCAGCTGACGTATAACACAAGCCAACGCTCTATTACAGGAAAAACACCTTCACTGGTAGAGAAAGGGTGAAATCCCCTGTTGCCTGTGGATCACTTAAAGAAGAATCTTCTAACCATCCACCCCACAACCAAATACTTCCATTATATGTGGAAAAAGGCTTGTGACACAGATGCCAAATGCATAGCTGAGACAAAGGAATATAATAAGAAGAGGTGGGACAAATCACACATGGAACCTGAATTTAAAGAAAGGGTCCAAGTGTTAGTGTCTACACTGAGCTTTAATAATCTCAAAGTGCCTAAGAAAATGAAAGACTCATTTGCAGGGCCCTTCACTATCATTAAATTGATAGGGAAAAATACAGTGGAAGTCAAACTCTCAGAATAATTTTCTAGGAAACACCCAGTCTTCCCAGTGAGTTTAGTCAAGCCATACTTCCAGACAGAGGAGGATAAACTCCCCTCCAGGAATACAAACCCCACCCCACCAGAGAGAGTGGAAGGGGAAGACTCCCCTGGGCCAGTGAGGAAGATCATCAAGGCCAGGAATATCAAACTTAATGGGAAAGACCAAAGACAATACTTGGTCAGATTCAAGAACCAGACAGCTGATAAAAACAAATGGTTGGCAGAAGATGCCATACCATATGACAACCTTCACTTGAGAAGATGCAGAGCCTCTATGAGGACTGAACAGTCTCATCAATTATGAGCCTTTTTTAGAGGGAGGGTATGTCAGCCTGTAACTCAAACACAGAGGACAAGCATGACAGCCAAAAACCATAAACCAATGGTATAACCAAGATACCACCAAAACATGGAGCTGAGCCAAATATTCTCAAAAGGTATAAAAAGAAAGAGGGAACCCACCACTTTCCAGATACACAAATCCCACAATCATAGGACAAAGAATAACAAAGTTATTCCTGCTTAAAGTTGTTTCTGAGCAGAAACCTTAATTTTCACCTGCCATCAAAAATCCATAGGAAGAGGCTTAACCCCATGACATTGGTATTCAAAATTGAGCCCTAAGTCAGGGCTATCAAATGGTACTAGCCAAATTGAGCTAGCACCAGCATTACAGAAATTATGACAAAAATAACGTCAAACAAGGTTGAATATAATATTCACCTCTCATCTAGCTTCTAAATTTTTAGTGTGAGATACCTAAATTGGTGCTTTTGCAAAGAGCAAAATAAGGCTATCTTATGGTGCCATCCATTTTCCCATATCCTATCTAGAACAAAGGTTATGGGGCAAACAAGCTCTATACAGTTTTTAAGCAAAACATATATGTGTACAAAACCTCTTGTACATGGCATACCCTTTCCATACTTAATGATAACCATATCAAATGAGGTACCATTGTGTAGATCACATCCAGGGCTACACAATGAACCAACTATGAGCTTGATATCTCAAAAACTGACAAAGTTATGGCAGGTTTAAGCTCCAAATGCCACAGTTAAACCAATACAGTCTTACTGTGGGATATTCTCCCATAAGGATGATTATGAGGTGTCCAATAGACAAAGAACCATATTTATACTTCAATACCTCAGAGTTCATTTGATAATGGGGTTCCACACAGGTTCTGTACAGCATTATATGTGTCATACACGTCAGGAGAGGGCTATGTGGTCCCCAGATGAAAAATTTCACCCTGTATTGGCGAAAACTGCCCAGATGTGGTTTTGAAACCACATTTGAGCCCAATACAGACCATATAGGCACTATGAAAACCACAAGCCAGTACTCTGAAGTGAAAAACTCTTGATTCCTCTATGTGGATGGTCTAGAGGGCCGTTCCACCCCATTTTAGGACAAAAGGGGCCTTTTCTCCACCAGAAATGTGTTCCTTGAGGTATATTTTACATACCCAAATAGGCCACAATTAGCTTAAAAAGAAATTTTCAATTCTGCATAACCCATAAGTCATGCATATATTCAAAATTCATCTTTTTTGATTTCAGAAAAGATGAATAACTTTTTATTAAGTAAATCCATGAATTTAAGGCCAGATTGGGATTCTACACAAATTCCATCTAGGATAGTGCCATAGAGTGAATAATTGTAAGGTTTGACTATGAAACAATAAGTAAGAATTACTAATATTTTACTTATTGTACTATGAATGTCCTTATAATTGAAATAAATAAGATAAAAATAATTATAATAATAAAGAATTATTATAATTATGGCGTGAAAATGATTATATTATTAATAAAATATAATAATATAATTTATATTATAAAATATAATATAATAAAATAAATATATTAATATAAGATAATTAATATATTTAAAGGCACTTTATTATTGTTACAAACAAATAATAAAGGCGTAAAAAATTGTTTTTTATTAATAAAAAACAATTAATAACAATAATATTACTATTATTAAAGTTATAAATTAATATAAATACTATTTATATTAATTAAAGAATTATTAAAATAATAATAAAGAGAAAATTATTATAATAAGAGGAAGTAACTTACTTTTAACACTTAATATAATCATTTTGAAAGATTTTACCCCAAAAAATAAAAATACAACCTTTTCAAACTGTATTTACAATAAAAAATAAAGAAAATTACTAATATTCTTGTTTTTTACGTGGAAATGAGTTTTTAGGGAGATTTTTAACAAAAACAGTTAAATAAATGATTTAATCACGTCAAAATAGATGATTACAACAAGGTGGTCTTTGGTCTTTAATAATATAATGGTTTTATATATAAAGAATAAAGAAATTACCTTTGATTTAATTGATTTAATGTTTTTGATGCATCTGAGGGGAAAATAGAGTAAAAAGAGCTCTATTGATAGTAAATAACCCCCTCCTAGAGTCCAGCAGGCTTCTAGTAGACGTTTACTGATCATATCCACTGGAATTGATCAATATTTTAAGGTTTGGAGATGATTACATCATGATCAAACCATATTACATCATTATTACACCATTATTTAGAGTTATCACTATAACTCTAAAGTTGATGACATCAGAGGCTTGGCAGAACTCCAAATTTCGTGGATTTTATTAGCTTTAATCATAAACTAATAGTATTCACCAATTGTATCACTCATATGACTGTTAAACTTAATTTAAGGTTACAGTAGGTGATCATAACTGCTCAATTTAAGCTTGAACTTTGATCTTTAATAACTTTTAAGTTTTACACGCTACAGCAATTCAGAGAGTGAATTCTGATAGCCTGACATAACCTTATTATGCTTCCAAGAGCCTTTCATTACATCATCAAAACTCTAATTTTGATCATTTTTCTTGTAACTCATCTTTTCTGTTGAAATTCAATATTTTAAGCTTCATATCATGATTTCAGGGGGTTATACCCTGAATTTAATAATAAAAATTACGTCATTCTTCACGAATGAGCTAGTAGAATCCAACTGTGTGCTTTATTTTAAGTTTGGACCACTTTCACAACAAAGTGGTCAACAGCTCTGTTGATTTTTATCAATATTTCATCATAGGTTTTAACCTTGTTTATAAGTTGTAAAATAAAGCTCATATCTGTGCTCTTACAGTAATTACGTGGTAACTTTATTTTTGGTTCATCACTCTATATTGTATAGTTTAAGAGATATTAGCTATGATCCTTGAATATATGCGTTGACCAAAAAAGTGCATATATTCAGGTTAATTCCTTAAGTATTAACATTGGAAATTAGCTCATTAATTGTTTTATGTGTGAATTTTCATGGGGAATCCAATAGTACAATTTATTGCACATGTTGTTTCATTGGTTCTTGAAATAAATAAGGATTTATGGTTTTTATAAGGTATTATTCCTTATAACTCATGAAATATTGACTTTACAGATATTCCATAATAATGGTATATGTGTACTTTACCATGGGGAATCCAATCATATAATTTATTTCACATGTTGATTCATTGGTTTGTGAGTTAAACCAATTTTTGTACCAATTTATGGTATTTTTGTATTTTTGAAGTAATCATTTTTAATGTATAATTATTCTAAGTAATTTTAGTATAATTATCTTAAAGATATAATTATTCTGAGTCTTTCTTCTGAACCTATTGGGTATGTGGTCATATCTCAAAGGCTCACATTCCCTACCACTAAAAAAGATTGTACCACAATCTGATATGTGTAATTAGGGTATCATCCACTGTCCTACCTCTTCAATAGACTTTGTTAGTCTTGAAGCTCAATAATGCTTAACTTTTCTATTTTTCAGGCTTCCTTTCATGTCTGAACCTTCTTAGTAGTTTATCAGCATTTGTTATATCTTTCTCAAGTAGCCATTCATCTTCTTGAGTTGAATTTCTATACCTTACAAGGTATTCCCTTTCTTTTTTGTTTCTTGTCCTTCTTTCTTTAAGGACTTTTACTATTTTCTTTTCCTCTCCTTCTTCCAAGGGGGGAATTTCAAGTGGGGGTTTATTTCTTAGTGGAAATAACTCCTTGTCAATTGAGCTGTAAGGTTTTATTAGACTTACAGGGAAAGTTGGGTGTTTGTTCATTAGTTCACCTGTGAGTTCCAATTGCACAGCATTGGGTCCATGAAGTGCTTTTATCATAAATGGTCCTGCAAAGGAATCCTTCAATTTCTTTGGTCCGTTTATGTTATTAAAGTTAAGAGTTGATACTAATACCAAATCTCCTATTTTGAAGTCAGGTGGTTTATGACTTTTGTCCCATCTTTCTTTTGCATATTTGAAAGAATCTTGCATACATCTGTTTGCATGATGTCTTGCCTTGTCAAGCATTATTTTAAAGCTGCTTGCTGTTGGGTGTATATCCACTAAGTCCTTTTTGAGGGTATCATAAGGAAGTCTTGGATTCCAACCTTTTTGTAGCATTGCTGGTGTTTTTCCAGTAGAAGAATGGATTGATGTTTTATATGCCAGTTCCAGTGCTGGTATTAGTGTACACCAATCATGGGTAAAGCCATCAGAATCTTTGAATTCTAGTCCATAAGCACAGAATCTTCTGATCATGTCCTCTAAGGTCTGTATCATTCTTTCTGCTAAACCATCAGTTTGAGGATGGTAAGCTGTTGAGAATGATAACTTTGTCCCAAACAAGTTATGGAGATTTGTCCATAATGCTGAAGTGAACTTTGGGTCTCTGTCACTTATAATATTTTGGAATAAGCCTGTGTGGCTAATGACTTTATTCCATATCATTATGGCTGTATCCATAGCTGTGTCATCTTTATGACATGGTAAGAACATGGGAGTTTTACTGAACCTGTCAACTAATACTAGACATGCATTATAGCTCCTGTCTCCTCCTGGAGGTAGTGCTGTTACCCAATCCATATGAACTATTTCCCATGGGGATTTTGGTTCTTGGATTTGGATCATCATTCCAAATTTCTTTCCTGTGGCTCTGTTGGCTTTTTGACATCTGTCACAGGTTTGGCAGTACTCTGCAACATCTTTCTTCCAATTTGGCCACCAAGAGCAGGTTTTCACCCTCTCTAGTGTCCTATCTTCTGAGAGGTGTCCAGATGCAACACTATCATGACACTCATGTAAAATAGTGTTTATTAGTGTTCTATCTGCTAAGGCCATAACACATGTGTGTTTTGTTCTATGGTAAAGGATTCCATCAAGGAGGTGGAATCTTCCTTCATCATATGCCTTTTTCCATATTTCATCTAGTTTTGATGAAAGTGATGGATCTTTGCAGTCTTTCATTAGAAGTTGGCTTAAGATATGGCAATTTTTGTCTGTCTTATAGCTTTCTTCAACTTGGTTAGAGAATTCTGTGCCTATGTCTGTGACACATATTCCTTCTATATGGTGCTCTTCTTGTGGTACCCATGCTGGATTGTCAGGGGATTTGCTAAAGCCCATCTGCTAAGACCATCTGCATTTTTATGAATATTTCCAGATTTATGTACAATAGTCATATTTCCTCTATATTCTTGGATAGCAATTTGCCATCTCAGCATATGTCTATTTGGAGTCTTCATATTTAATAGTGATTTCACAGCATTACAGTCTGTGATTACATCAAATACTGTGCCATCCAAATAATAATGCAGTTTTTCTAAAGCCCACACTAGGCATAAGCATTCCATTTGGCTTGCTCCATACCTTGCTTCTGTTGGCTTTATTTGCCTTGAAATGAAACAAATTGGTCCTTCCACTGGTTTATCATTGATAATTTGTGTTTGGTGAAGTGCAGCACCTAATCCTTCTCCACAAGCATCAATGTATAGTTTGAAAGGTAGTTTCCAATCTGGCATTAGAAGAAATGGGGCATTTGTTAGTGAATTTTTCAATTCTTCATATGCCTTGACCCTTTCTTCAGTCATTTCATAAACTGTTTGTTGGTCACATAATTTATATAAGGATTTGGAAATTTTTGCAAAGTCCTTTATATGCTGTCTGTAGTAACCAGCAAATCCTAAAAATGATTGCATTTCTTTTTTGGTTTGAGGCATTGGTTTGAGTAGTACTGCTGCTACTTTATTTTTGTCTATGCCTAGACTAAGTCCAGAAGTTTATCAGCATTTGTTATATCTTTCTCAAGTAGCCATTCATCTTCTTGAGTTGAATTTCTATACCTTACAAGGTATTCCCTTTCTTTTTTATTTCTTGTCCTTCTTTCTTTAAGGACTTTTACTATTTTCTTTTCCTCTCCTTCTTCCAAGGGGGGAATTTCAAGTGGGGGTTTATTTCTTAGTGGAAATAACTCCTTGTCAATTGAGCTGTAAGGTTTTATTAGACTTACAGGGAAAGTTGGGTGTTTGTTCATTAGTTCACCTGTGAGTTCCAATTGCACAGCATTGGGTCCATGAAGTGCTTTTATCATAAATGGTCCTGCAAAGGAATCTTTCAATTTCTTTGGTCCGTTTATGTTATTAAAGTTAAGAGTTGATACTAATACCAAATCTCCTATTTTGAAGTCAGGTGGTTTATGACTTTTGTCCCATCTTTCTTTTGCATATTTGAAAGAATCTTGCATACATCTGTTTGCATGATGTCTTGCCTTGTCAAGAATTATTTTAAAGCTGCTTGCTGTTGGGTGTATATCCACTAAGTCCTTTTTGAGGGTATCATAAGGAAGTCTTGGATTCCAACCTTTTTGTAGCATTGCTGGTGTTTTTCCAGTAGAAGAATGGATTGATGTTTTATATGCCAGTTCCAGTGCTGGTATTAGTGTACACCAATCATGGGTAAAGCCATCAGAATCTTTGAATTCTAGTCCATAAGCACAGAATCTTCTGATCATGTCCTCTAAGGTCTGTATCATTCTTTCTGCTAAACCATCAGTTTGAGGATGGTAAGCTGTTGAGAATGATAACTTTGTCCCAAACAAGTTATGGAGATTTGTCCATAATGCTGAAGTGAACTTTGGGTCTCTGTCACTTATAATATTCTGGAATAAGCCTGTATGGCTAATAACTTTATTCCATATCATTATAGCTGTGTCCATAGCTGTGTCATCTTTGTGAAATGGTAAGAACATTGTAGTTTTACTGTACCTGTCAACTAACACTAGGCATGCATTATAACTCCTGTCTCCTCCTGGAGGTAATGCTGTTACCCAATCCATATGAATTATTTCCCATGGGGTTTTTTGTTCTTGGATTTGGATCATCATTCCAAATTTCTTTCCTGTGGCTCTGTTAGCTTTTTGGCATCTGTCACAGGTTTGGCAGTACTCTGCAACATCTTTCTTCCAATTTGGCCACCAAGAGCATGTTTTCACCCTCTCTAGTGTCCTATCTTCTGAGAGATGTCCAGATGCAACACTATCATGACACTCATGCAAAATAGTGTTCATTAGTGTTCTATCTGTTAAGGTCATAACACATTTGTGTTTTGTTCTATGGTAGAGGATTCCATCAAGGAGGTGGAATCTTCCTTCATCATATGCCTTTTTCCATGTTTCATCTAGTTTTGATGAAAGTGATGGGTCTTTGCAGTTTTTCATTAGAAGTTGGCTTAAGATATGGCAATTTTTGTCTATCTTATAGCTTTCTTTAACTTGGGTAAAGAATTCTGTGCCTATATACGTAACACATATTCCTTCTATATGGTGTTCTTCCTGTGGTACCCATGCTGGGTTGTCAGGGGTATTTGCTAGAGCTCATCTGCTAAGACCATCTGCATTTTTATGGATATTACCAGATTTATGAACAATAGTCATATTTCCTCTGTATTCCTGGATAGCAATTTGCCATCTCAGCATATGTCTATTTGGAGTCTTCATATTTAATAGTCATTTCACAGCATTACAGTCTGTGATTGCATCAAATACTGTGCCATCCAAATAATAATGCAGTTTTTCTAAAGCCCACACTAAGCATAAGCATTCCATTTGGCTGGCTCCATACCTTGCTTCTGATGGCTTTATCTGCCTTGAAATGAAACAAATTGGTCCTTCCACTGGTTTATCATTGATAATTTGTGTCTGGTGAAGTGCAGCACCTAGTCCTTCTCCACAAGCATCAATGTATAGTTTGAAGGGTAGTTTCCAATCTGGCATTAGAAGAAATGGGGCATTTGTTAGTCAATTTTTCAATTCTTCATATGCCTTGACCCTTTCTGCAGTCATTTCATAAACTGTTTGTTGGTCACATAATTTATATAAGGATTTGGCAATTTTTATCAAAGTCCTTTATATGCTGTCTATAGTAACCAGAAAATCCTAAAAATGATTGCATTTCTTTTTTGGTTTGGGGCACTGGTTTAAGTAGTACTGCTGCTACTTTATTCTTGTCTATGCCTAGACTAAGTCCAGATACAACATGTCCTAGTGCTTTTAACTCACTATATGCAAAATGACACTTTCTCAAGGAAATTTTCATATACACTTGGACTATTTTCTGTAGTACCCTATCTAGTCTTGTAAGGTGATTTTCCCAAGTTTCTGAGCAAACTATGATATCATCAATATAGATAATTAACCATCCTTCTGATAATTCTTCAGGAAATATGGTATTCATCATTCTTTGGTAATGGGAAGGTGCATTTTTATCCCAAATGGCATCCTTAAGTATTCAAAAATTCCACAATGGACTATTATTCTTAGTAGTTTCTTGGTATTATCTGTTAAGACATTTTGATGAAAACCCTTAAGAGCATCCATAGCTGTAATGAACTTAGCTTGTGACAATTGGGTCAATGTCTCATGGATTCTAGGTATTGAATATCTATCTGGAATGGTATAGGTGTTCAGGGCTCTGAAGTCTCCTACCATCCTTGATTTTCCATTATGCCAAGTTATAATGACAGGTGTAGTAACTTCTACCTGTTCATTATGCCCAACTTTTCTTAATACTCCAAGGTCCATTAATTCTTTAATGTGTACTTCTAAGGCTTCTCTAGCCCTTGGACTAGCTGGGTAAGCTGGTCTCCTTAGTAAGGGTAGGTAAGGCTTTTCCACATTAAGAATTATGTCTACTTCATGCCCAATTATAGCACCTAGTGGCTCTTTGTCAGTTTCAAACGCATTTTTGTACTTAAATAAGAGGTCAATTAATTTTTCTTTCATTCTATCTGTTAATTCTTGATTGAATTCTGCCTCTTTAAGTTGTTCAGATATAAAAAGATCTTTTTCTGGCATCTTCCCTTTATTCTTAATAACTGTAATTTGGTTTTTGTTATTTAAGAAGCCAAACTTCTGTCTCTTATTGTCTCCTATAGTAAAATATCTATCCTTCTGGTTAGAGATATCTATACCATAGATTGACAAATAGTCATTTCCCAGGATAAAGTGATTACTGGTACAGTTGTCCATTACCACAAATTCCACTTTAATTCTGACACATTGTGAAGGGTGAGGAAAAATTAGTGTTAAATCAATTATTCCAAGGGGCTTCATGCTCTCACTTGCACTACTGAATTTGACCCCTTGTATTGGCATAAGTCTTTCTTGCCAGTCTGGGACAATGGTCTTTAAATAACTTTTGCCAACACAGTTGCAATATGCTCCTGTATCTAAGTTAACTTTTCCTTCTTGGTTATCAACCATAACAATACTTATACTTGATTTTCCAGCTGTATATCCCATTCCTCTTGCAGGTTTGGTTCTATACATTTTGGCATCTTGCACATTTGTCAGGTTTGTGTCAGATGTTCCAACTTGTGGTAAATTTGAGTTGACATCTAGTACTTCATAAATTATATCAATGTTATTAATTTCTGCATTAATTATATTGATTTCATCACTTTCAGAAGTTTCTAATTCTTCTGTTTCTTTTTCAGAGTCAGATTCCTCCTCTTTGTCATTATGGTTTTCTGTTTCCACAATTTCATTGATTTTTGACTTTTTTACGCAATTATTGGCTAAGTGTCCAATACCTCCACATTTATGGCATTTCCTTTGCTCATTATTACTGGATGTACTGGGCTTGAAGGATTCTTTTAATTTATCTTTTTTGATAAATGGTTTATTTGGGCTTTTAATGTCCAATTTCTTCCAATTCCTGCCAATTTTTGTTCTTGTCACTATGTCTTCCAGTGCATTAATGTACTCTTCTGTGGAGCATGGTTCTATACACCTGCTTCTTAGGGCATGTTCTAGTTCCCCTCCACATTTTTTAAGTATTTTCATATGCACCATTTTCTGTGACATTTCTGGGTACAGTGCATTAAGCCTTTCAACTTGTTTTAAGAACCAAGTTAAAGGTTTATCTTTCTCTGGGTCAAAGAAAGAGTTTTCAAATGCATTTTCTATCTTATACCTCCAGGCATCATTTTCCCACTTGGTGATTATTTCTTGTTTCCACCAAGACCAGGTATTTTTACCATTTGTTTGTCTTATGCCATAATACCATCTTTTTGCAGATTTCTCAAACAATGAATGTAATCTTGCAGTGATTAATTCATCTGGTATGGCATAGTCTTCTTGTAACATGTCAATTGTTTTAATAAATGACATGTGGTCATATTCACCTTCTCCTGTGAATGTTGGCCATTCTTTCAGCTGAGGTGCTTCCTTCATTAAGACTTGGTTATTTTCTTGGTGACTCAAGTCTGTTATGAAAGGATTTGTCAATTCCTCTTTTGTTTTAACAGGGCTTCTTATATGAGAAAATGGAGCTGATAGCTTTGGCATATTTAAATTAGCTTCATTCATTTTATCCATTTTTTCAGTAATAAGCCTTATTTCACTTTGAATATCATCTTTTAGATGCATTCTTGCTTCATCACTTTTTTCCACATGGTCCAAAAGTAATTTTTGGTGTGATGAAGTCTTTTCTTCAAATTTTTCTACAGAAATACTTAATTTGATTAATTTTTCTGTGAGATTGTCAATACTCACATCATAATTGATTTTCAAAGTTTTTTCTTTGATATCACTTATGTATTTTTACAACTCTTGTTGTCCTTGTATTAATTTCTGAGTATTGTCAATTAATACTTTTGGTTTATTACTTTCAATCATAAATTTTATGTTATCAATTTCTTTCTTATTTTGTACAACAAGCTTGGTTAAAGATGATAAGCTATTATTTATTTCTTGGAAAGATAATAAACTATTTTTAATGTCTTTAAGAGGTAAAATACTATTTTTAAGCTCTGTTAAAGTATTTACAACATCAGGAGACAAGGTTATTTCTTTGGGAAATGGGGTTGTCTCATTCTTTGTTCCTCTTTGTCTTTGAATTCCATCAAAGTTCTGGCCATGTTGAAAACATTGTCCATGGCATCCTTTTGGATTTTTGGGATCCTGTAGCTTGGGGAATATGGTTTCCTCCAATTCTTTTTCTTGTTCTTCTTCCCTTCTTGGGGAAGTGGGTTGGCTTGGGGCTTGCTGGTAGAAGCTACTGGGGCTTCTTCCTTGGTTGCCTCCCTCTTTTTGGCGTGGTAATCCTTGATTTTTTTGATTTGAGGTTTGGATGACAGTGGATTCCATCCATTGGAGTATTTCACTATCTCCTCCTCTTTGAGAAACTTTTTCAGGATTTTCCAGGAGCTCATCACTCCTTGGTGTATTTGAGGCAGCATTTCCCAATCTTTTTCCTTGTACACTGTGTAATACTGCTTGTACTGGCTCATGTAGATGTCTATTTGAGCCCTCTGAATGTGATTTGTACCTATTTTAGTTACTCACACTTAGCTCAAATTCAGGTTCAGATATCATGGGCATTTCTGGGACTTGCCTTTGGGATAAGGCACTTCCTTGTGTGGATTCTGTTCCACTGGGGATATTGCCCTTTCTTTTCCCTTTTGAGGGATCAGTTCTACCTCTGAGTCCAGCTCCATCTGATTGGATGGAGTATTGGGAACCTCTTCTGGTAGTCATAATTTAATAAAATAAAAAATAAAAGTATTTTTAGGATAAAAATTCTTTTTATGGCAATTATAAACGAGGTGCTCACCTTCAGAGTCTTGAATGGTGGGTCCTGGAAAGTCTAATTTCTTAGCTTTCTTTCTTTTAGTGATAACTGGTGTTAGAGAACTTTGACAAGTTTCTTCCACCAATCTCTCAACAGTAGTTTGGTTGTCTTCTGTTGGGTTATCCCCAAACACTAAAAAAGACAAATAAATATAAGTCTTTTTATAAGAAGTGTTATTTTTTGGTAAGATATGGCAATTTTACACGTAGAAATTGCTTTAATATCTTTTTAAAAAATTGGAATGAATAAAGAAATGAACAAAAATGAATAAAAATAACTTTTTTATTGTTTTTTAATATTTTTTAATATTTTTTATATTTTTTATTTTTAAGGAATAAAATAAAAATTAATATGATTCTTTATAAAATTAAATTATAATAAAAATTATTTTTAATTTATATAATATCTTTTTTCAATCACTAGAGTCACTCAAAGAAAGTTCTTGCAAGTCTAAGGATGTGAAAAACCACGTGTAAGACAGTACAATTGCTTTCCAAATGCCTCAATAGCTTTCAAAATCAATAAAATATAAAATTATTATATAATTTTACAATTATAAATAAATTTATTATTGGATAAACCCAATTAGAATCTTTTTTAAAGGTCTTTTAAGTAAATATCACGGCCATGCCCCCAAATGAAAGGTTTGACTATGAAACAATAAGTAAAAATTACTAATATTTTACTTATTGTACTATGAATGTCCTTATAATTGAAATAAATAAGATAAAAATAATTATTATAATTATGGTGTAAAAATGATTATATTATTAATAAAATATAATAATATAATTTATATTATAAAATATAATATAATAAAATAAATATATTAATATAAGATAATTAATATATTTAAAGGCACTTTATTATTGTTACAAAACAAATAATAAAGGCGTAAAAAATTGTTTTTTATTAATAAAAAACAATTAATAACAATAATATTACTAATATCAAAGTTATAAATTAATATAAATACTATTTATATTAATTAAAGAATTATTAAAATAATAATAAAGAGAAAATTATTATAATAAGAGAAAGTAACTTACTTTTAACACTTAATATAATAATTTTGAAATATTTTGTGCCAAAAAATATAAATACAACATTTTCAAATTGTATTTACAATAAAAAATAAAGAAAATTACTAATATTCTTGATTTTTACATGGAAATGAGTTTTTAGAGAGATTTTTAACAAAAACAGTTAAATAAATGATTTAATCACATCAAAATGGATGATTACAACAAGGTGGTCTTTGGTCTTTAATAATATAATGGGTTTATATATAAAGAATAAAGAAATTACCTTTGATTTAATTGATTTAATGTTTTTGATGCGTCTGAGGGGAAAATAGAGTAAAAAGAGCTCTATTTATAGTAAATACCTTTCTCCTAGAGTCCACAAGGCTTCTAGTAGACGTGTAATGATCATATCCACTGGAATTGATCAATATTTTAAGGCTTGGAGATGATTACATCATGATCAAACCATATTACATCATTATTACACCATTATTTAGAGTTATCACTATAATTCTAAAGTTGATGACATCAGAGGCTTGGCAGAACCCCAAATTTTGTGGATTTTATGAGTTTTAATCATAAACTAATAGTATTCACCAGTTTTATCACTCATATGACTGTTAAACTTAATTTAAGGTTACAGTAGGTGATCATAACTGCTCAATTTAAGCTCAAACTTTGATCTTTAATAACTTTTAAGTTTTACACGCTACAGCAATTCAGAGAGTGAATTCTGATAGCCTGACATAACCATATTATTCTTCCAAGAGCTTTTCATTACATCATCAAAACTCTAATTTTGATGATTTTTCTTGTAACTCATCTTTTCTGTTGAAATTCAATATTTTAAGCTTCAAATCATGATTTCAGGGGGTCATACCCTGAATTTAATAATAAAAATTATGTCATTATTCACGAATGAACTAGTAGAATCCAACTGTGTGCTTTATTTTAAGTTTGGACCACTTTCACAACAAAGTGGTCAACAGCTCTGTTGATTTTTATCAATATTTCATCATAGGTTTTAACCTTGTTTATAAGTTGTAAAATAAAGCTCATATCTGTGTTCTTACAGTAATTACGTGGTAACTTTATTTTTGGTTCATCACTCTATATTGTATAGTTTAAGAGATATTAGCTATGATCCTTGAATATGTGTGTTGACCAAAAAAGTGCATATATTCAGGTTAATTCCTTAAGTATTAACATTGGAAATTAGCTCATTAATTGTTTTATGTGTGAATTTTCATGGGGAACCCAATGGTACAACTTATTGCACATGTTGTTTCATTGGTTCTTGAAATAAATAAGGATTTATGGTTTTTACAAGGTATTATTCTTCATAACTCATTAAATATTAACTTTACAAATATGCCATAAGAATGGTATATGTGTATTTTACCATGGGGAATCCAATGGTATAATTTATTTCACATGTTGATTCATTGGTTTTTGAGTTAAACCAATTTTTGTACCAATTTATGGTATTTTTGTATTTTTGAAGTAATTATTTTTAATGTATAATTATTCTAAGTAATTTTAGTATAATTATCTTAAAGGTATAATTATTCTGAGTCTTTCTTGTGACCTTATTTGGTATGTGGTCATATCTCAAAGGCTTACAATAATCTCAAATCAACTCTTTGAGGTGGTAATATGGAAAACATATCAATACCACATCATCAATACCACATAAAAGATCTGTGAAAATTTTTGTTTTTCTCAATTCCACGCCAAAATAATGGGAATGTGAGAAATCCCATGTTACACATACACTAAGAATAGTGTTATGCATGTTTTGGGCACTTAATTTTCTGGTATTCTTAAATGCACCTTTGGCATACCCTTAGTGGATATCTCACTTCAAGCATGAATTTCTATTTTTGACGTGAAAAATAGTCAAGGGGGACAAAAGACATCAAAGAGAGCCAGGGTACCCAACTTCTGAGGCCTCTGAGGCATGGAAAGCTCTAAAATTTGTATCCATGGCTTTTCTTGGTCCATTTAGTAAGACAAAACTTTATGGGAACCTGTTACCATTTCACAACTTCAGTAAATCATAAGATAATTGCAAATAAGTTCTAATTTTGACATGCCAAGGAGGTAAAGAGCAAATCAGACTCCTATAACCATGTCAATTCTTAATGAATTCCCATGGATAAACCCCAAAAGAGTAATTAAAACCCATTTTGGACTAGTATCCATTGACTTACCTCATAGCAACAAGCCATATACTGCTATTTGCAATTCTACATAGAAATGAGGTAAAACCCTCAAAAATTCATTAAAAATACGATTCTTAATGAATCTTTCTGAAACATTCAGGACCAATTAAGAGCTGTACAATTCATATAAAAACACAAAATAATTATACTTTGATAAGTAAAACTAAAAGGTTTACCCATAGTCCATTTTTGATGATTCCATGTGAAACACTGAATCTTCAAAAATTCACATAAAATACACTCTTTAATGAAATTACCAATGACATCAATAAATTTCATAAATAAATCATTTTTATGAAATAAAAGAATATTTACAGTTGTTAATACTTTTATTCTTAACCATAAATGGGTTAGTAGTCATGTTAAAGCCTCAATTAAGTAATCATGATAATCTTACGTGACAATGGATGATGCAATCAATAATCAAAAACTTTTTATTGTTTTCTCACTCACTTGTATTTCAGTTTGCTCCATTGCAAGCCTCTGTGAGCTCTCTTAGACTTAAAAGAGGCTTCCTCTTGCTGTTTTTTCCAAATCATCACATTATTCTATTATACCATTATTACCACAAGTAAGTATTAGTTAAAGCTATTTCTTAAGTGTTTTATTCTTTCAGAATCAATCAGAAAGACGTGAAATTATACAAATCAACTACATACTGCTGTAATCCTTTTATAAATAAATTTTCATCCTTTAAATCCACAGTTATCCATTAAATCTCTCTACTATTGTCTTCTAAAAAGGTTCATTGGATTAATAGTGAGTGATTTATTTTAATTCTTAAAGTTTTTCTCTAGTAAGAGTTTTATTCAAGAGTTATTCTTTATAATTATTCTTGTAAAATATAATTATATATTAAAATAATTTTATTATTTTAATGAAGAAGTTTTTATTATTAAATTCTTCTTGTAATTGATTCTTGTAGAAAATTACTGCTTGGTGGCATAATCACTAGTAGTTTATAACTGTCACAGGGGCTCTTGGATAGAAAAGCAAGAGTGGCCTGGCACTCAGCAATCAGGGAACTCACTTGGAAGACTCCAAAGAATAAAGAAAAAATAAAAATAATAATTGAATTTCTCTAAGAAGAATGCAAGTACAAAGATGAGATTCAATAAGGGAAATGGGAATCCAAATGGGTAAAGACCAACCAAGTAAGCCCTTAATCACTGTTTCAACCTGACAAAATGAACAATTGAATTAGTAGGGATATGACCACCAAATATCCATTGACAGGTGAAGAAAGAAAAGAGCAAAGGTGCTAAATGACTGACTTGATAATATCAGTATTTACTTAATAAAAATGATAAGATAAATAAAGATAAAATCAAATCAAAATATATTCATTAACTGGGTAAAAAAACACCCAGGGTCAGAGGAGGCTGGGATATTTGAAAACCTGAGAGCTTGAATCCTTCAGGCTGACAGCTGGTCTTTATTGAATCCTTGAAGCTGTATTGACAGCTTGATGAAGTGTATACCTTGCCATATTGGGAAATGAACTGTGTTGAATGATTTTCCCATTATGTATGATTGAAATACAGGTCTTGATGAATCCAGACTGTATTGAAATGAATTTGGTTGCCAAGTCGTATTGATGGAGTATTGACACTTCAAAACTTGTTTGGAATTTCCTCATGAATACACCTTGGGAATGAATTGACAGTATTCCCTTGGAGGGAATACTTGAAGTGAGAATAACTAATGAATTCCCGATGGCATCATTGGCCTTTGAAAAATTACACCTTCACTTGAGCCTTGATGGGTCCTCTGGATGACATGACACTTTGGTGACTTATGGGATGTTGAATTACCCCTCTGATATTGACACCATTGAATTGCTGGTGAAAGAAGGTGCAGAATGGTGTGTAACACCATTTATGACAATTGGAGTTGCTGAAGGGTGAAAGTGGCCAAAGGTCTTTGAGAGTGAAATCAGGAGGATGAGAGTGAAAATTGGGTTTTGGGTGACTTCAAAGGTGACAAGGTGTTTCTGGGTGTATTGGCCAATTTTGGTTTTCTGGCTAAATACAGCTTATACAGCTTTAAAACTGTATTTGCGCAAAGTGCACAAAAGTGTGCAAAATGCACAGAAATGCACAAAATGCACAAAACTGCCAATCAAGCCCTAAAAGGCCTGATATGGCCTTTTGGACATATTTCCCCTAATACATGGGAAAATGGCATATACAGCTGAATACAGCAAAAATGCACAAAATGCACAAAGTGCGCAAAGCTGTATTTAAAGCTTTAAAGGCCAAATTCAGGCTTTTGGGCTGTATTTTCCCTGTTTACTGGAAAATACCTGAAAGTGCCCAAAAGCAGAGAATGGCCTGGAAAGGCCTGATGATAGTGAAGGCGCCAGGTTGTCCCCAGGAGTTAAATGAACATAAAAGGCCAGAAAAGATGAGAGGGCCAATTTGGCCAATGATTATGGATATGACCAAATTGCCATAAGATTGATATGGCACTGATATGCCATATGAAGTCCAGGAGGGAAATTGCCATGGTTGTGACAATAACACGTAAAAGAAATAATTCTTTAATTATCTAATTGTAGCTATTATAATTTTTTATTAGTATACTTCATAAGAAAAGTCATAGTACTGTTGATCAATAGTAATATTAACAATAGTTTCATAGACACATCTTACAAGAAAAATTTTCCCCATCCTTCTCTTGAATTTCTACATAGTACAACTGTCAAAAACACTTATACTCTTGGAAATAAATTAGGTTATACCATGAAATTTAGTATTGTAGACTTTATTATTTTAACCCAACAGGAAAAGCTGCACCCAGGGCTTTCAACAGTGCTCACCACCACTACTTAACAATAGTGAAGCCCTTATTACTCAAGGTTAAAACTTTTATTATCCATCATAAACTTCTTTTTAATTAATTTTACTGTGTCACAGTAATAGTTAAAGTTGGAAATAGCCTTATTACACCTTCATTATAGACTCAGCCTGACAGAGTTTCTCTCATAAGTATGATTATGAGGTGTCAAACAGACGAAGGAGCTTGTTTATACTCTAATACCTCATAGTTTTGTCAATACTGGGGCCCTGTACACGTTCTTTGCAGCATTCTACGTGTCATACACATCAGAAGAGGGCTAGGTGGTCCCCAGCTGAAAATCTTGACCCTGTATTGGTGAAAACTGCCCAGATGTGGTTTCAAAACCACATATTAGACCAATACAGAGAATACAGGCACTATGAAAACCACAAGCCAGTATCTGGAAGTGAAAAAACTTCACTTCCTCTAAGTTGAAAGGTCTACCAGCCTTTTTCACCCAATTTCAGGATAAAAAGGGACATTTCCTCCACCAGAAACATTTTCCTCATCCTTCTCTTGCATTCCTATTTAGTGCAACTGTCAAAAACAGTTACACTTTTGGAAAAAAACCAGGTTATACTATAAACTTTAGTACTGTAGACTTTATTATTGTAACCCAACAGGTAAAGCTACACCCAGGGCTTTGAACTGCTCTCACAACCACTTATAACCATTAGTAAAGACCTTTTATATTCATTAAAACCTATTTTGAACATTTTTATCCAGGTCACAGTCATAGTTCAGATTGTAAATACTCTTTATTATCACCTCTTAATAGACTCAGCCTGAGAAAAATTCACCTTCACACTTTCAAAGAATGATGAATGAAATCTTCCCTGAAGAGCTTCCAGAAGGATGGTAAATCATTTAAATTTATTACATTGTTGTCTGTTCTAAGACTTGGGAGGACCATATGTACAGATTATCCACAGCTTTGGGAACAATCCAATCTGTGAACATGAAAATTCATTTGAAGAAATTTCATTTTGGATTTAAAGAACTCAATGCCCTAGGACATGTAGTATCTGGTCTATCCCTTGGAATTAACAAAAACAAATTTGAAGCAGTACTACTGAAACCTATCCCTCAGAAGAAAAAGAAATCAAACCATGTTTGGAATTTGCAGGATACTACAGGAAGCACATTAATTACTTTGCATTCATAGAAAAACCACTTTATAAATTTTGTAACAAAGACACAAAGTACTTGAAATGACTTTTGAAAGAGTCAAAGCCTTTGAATTCCTGAGAAAACGCTTAACCACTGCTCCACTCTTACCCATTCCAGATCTTAATCTTCCCTTTAATCTTAATATTGATACATCAGGAGATGGGCTAGGTTCTGCACTTCATAGATTCCAAATTATACATGAAAAACCTTCATAAGGACCCATATGAATCATATCTAGGCAAATAAAACCTACCGAAGCAATATATTGGTAAATTCAATTGGAATTTGTATGCCTTTTCTGGGCCTTTGAGAAACTAAATTACCTTCTTGAAGGATGTTGTTTGAATTGATAAAAAATTTTACCACTGTTAAATCACTTTTCAACATGAAAACACCCAACATAAATATGGTCAGATGGCAAATAGCCATACAAGAATATAAGGGTAATATGAACATTGTACACAAAGGTGTAAATATTAACAGAAATGCAGATGGACTAAGCAGATGGCCATTACCAAATGAAATTGACAATCCTGCTTATGTGTCAGAAGAAGATTCCCCACAAATCCCAAAAGAAGTAATCAGTGTTACGGAACTGAACACTACCTTTTCTGAAAAAGTAAGGGACATTTATACTCAGGAGAAGAACTTTAACATCCTATGAAAATTAATTAATAAATGTCCTAATCTTAGATGAGATATGGAGGAAATCATATTATTATGGAAGGTTTCATTTGCTTGATGGCATAATTTAGCATAGGACTAAACACACATGTTTATAACTGTTGTGAAAGGATCCTTAATCAATCTTTTAATGAAAGAATTCCGTGACAGCCCCTTCTCAGGACACCCATCTGAAGACCGAACAGGGGAAAAATCAATACCTGTATATGGTGGCCAATGTGGAAAAAGATGTTTCAAAATATTGAAACACCGGTAAAAGATGTCAAAAGGAAATTAATCCATTGGCAAAAGACTTGGAAATATGATCAAACTCCAAGGACCCAGTAGACCTTGAGAAAGTCCCTATATGGATTGGGTAACTGACTTAGCACCAGGAGGTGAAAGAAGCTATAATTCCTGCCTAATGATTTTTCACAGATTCAGTAAGACTCCAATCTTTTCTCCATTTCACAAAGATGATACAGCTGTAGATACCGCTCTTCTGATATGTAATTGTCAGCCTGTGACTCAAAACCAGAGCACAAGCATGACAGCCAAATACCATAAATAAAGGGTATAACCAAGATACCACCAAAACATGGAGCTGAGCCAAATAATCTCCAAAAATATCAAAGTAAGAAGGAAACTCACCCCTTTCTAAATATACAAGTCCCATGATCATAGGACAAAGAAACACAAAGTTATTCCTGCTCAAAGTTGTTGGTGAGCATAAACCCTAATTTTCACCTCTCATCTAAAATCCAGAGGAAGAGGCTTAACCCCATCAAATTGGTATTCAAAATGAATCCCTAAGTCAGAACTATCCAATGGTACTAGCCAAATCGAGCTAGCACCAGAATTACAGAATGTATGACCAAAATAAGGTCAAATAAGGGTGAATAAAATATTCAACTCTCATCTAACTTCTACAGTTTTAGTGTGAGATACCTAAATTGGGGCTGTTTTGGAAAGCGCGCAATCAGGGTTATATGATGCTGCCATCCATTTCCCCATATCCCATCTAGAGCAAACGTTATGGGTCAAACAAGCTCCATACAGTTTTTAAGTGAAACATATATATGTACATGGCATAACTTTGCCATACTTGATGATAGCCATATATAATGAGGTACCATTGTGTATAACAAATCCAGGGCTACACAATGAACCAACTTTGAGCTTTATATCTCAAAAACTGACAAAGGTATGGAAGCTTTAAGTTCAACATCCAACAGTTAGACCAATACAGTCTTACTGTGGGATATTCTCCCATAAGTATGATTATGAGGTGTCAAACAGACAAAGAAGCATGTTTATACTTAAATACCTCATAGTGCATTCAATACTGGGGTCCAATACAGGTTCTGTACAGCATTCTATTCCTCATACAAGCTTTCACCCTGTATTGGTGAAAACTGCCCAGATGTGGTTTCAAAACCACATCTGAGCCCAATACAGAGAATACAGGCACTATGAAAGCCACAAGCCAGTACTCTGAAATGAAAAACTCTTCACTTCCTCTACCTGGATGTTCTAGAGGGCCATTCCACCCCATTTTAGGATAAAAGGAGGCCTTTTCTCCACCAGAAAAGGTTTCCCCATCCTGCTCTTGAATTCCTATGTGGTACAACTGTCAAAAACAGTTATACTCTTGTAAAATAATTAGGTTATACTATAAACCTAAGTATTGTATATTGTATTATTGTAACCCAAAAGGTAAAGCTGCACCCAGGGCTTTCAACAGCACTCACCACCACTATTTCACAGTAGTAAAGCCTTTATTATTCAATCTTGAAACGTTTATTATCCATTATAAACTTATTTTGAATAAAGTTTAGCGTGTCACAGTCATAGGTAAAGTTGTAAATATCCTTATTACACCATCATCATAGACTCAGCCTGACAGTAATAGAGTAGTATGATAGACTAGAATATTCACAAACATCATCAGTGAAAGGGCTCCCAAATTCACCTCAGAACTATGGGCAAACTTTCACCAACTATTTGGAGCAAATTTATCATTCTCTACAGCTTACCACCCACAAATGGATGGTCTAGCTTAAAGCATGATCCAAACTTTGGAAGACATGGTCAGAAGATTTTGTGCATACTGCCTAGAGTTTGGCTATTGTGATGGATTCAGCCCTGATTTGTGTACCCCTTTTACCTGCACTGGAATCAGCATATAAAACATCCATTCATTCCAGTACCAATCAGACTTCTGATATTCTAGAGAAAGGATGGAATCCCAGACTACCACAAGATTACTTGAGGAAATATTTTGTTGAGAAACATATCACAAGTGCTAGCTTCACAGGATCTCTAGACAAAGCTAGAAAGTATGCAGTAAGGTTCATAAAGGACTCATTTGCATATGCCAAAGACTGATGGGACAAATCACATGCTACTCCAGACTTTACAGTAGGAGATTTAGTACTTGTATGTACCACTAAATTCAATAACATCAAGGGATGTAAAATGGCCAAAGACTCCTTTTCAGGAATTTTTTTATCAAGGCCATCCATGGAGAAAAATTTGTTGAAGTATAATTAACTGAGGAACTTAGTAATAAGCATCCTACATTTCGAGTAAGCCTGGTAAAGCGTTACAAATCAGTTGATGCTGAAAAATTCCCATGAAAGAATAAAGTTCCCCAGATTATACCACTGGTTGAATAATTTGGTGTTAAGTAGATTACCAAGGTTCTAAAAGAAAGGAAATTAAGAACTACGAAAATAAGGGAGTAGCTTGTCAGGTGCAGTGCCCCAACTTGTGAAGATTAATGGTTGGGAGAAAAAGACATACCTCAAGCTACCAAGCTACTCATAAGGTTCAGACACACTCGAAATAACAATATTACAAAGTAATATTCTTTACTTAGGGGGAGGAAATGAGATCCTTAGAGGTATTTATATATATCCAAAAGACCTCAAATAACCAATTATGTTACAGTTATAAATAAATAAACTTCTTTATATTATAAAGACAAAAATTAAAATATTTATATAAAATTTATATACAAAATTAAAATTGCATTGAAATTTCAAATTGTGAAAACACATTTTTACTTGAAAAAATTAAGTCAAAACAATTTTCAACAAAAATATTAAAATTAAAATATTTTTGGGAAAAAGTTAGATAAAAATTATACTAAATTTTTATCCAATAAATAAACTCATGAAAATTATTTCACAATTGGAGTACTCATATAAAATAAGGTGGGTTCAACTCTGGGTGAAATTTCTGAAATTCAACCCTAAACAAGCTTAGATTAAGTTTTTAATTTTTTCCATAAAAATTTAGAATCTTTAAAACCTTAATTTAATCCACACTACATATGATGTGAACCATCAATTTTTGGGGTAAGATTGAGGTGTGGTGTGAAGTTTAGAATTTATGAGGAATTGAAGTATTTTCATTTGAAATGTCTGAATGTGTTTGTGTATTACATGAGTGAGCTTTGATTGAAATCTGTGAAATCAATTATTACAGTTGTGTACTGTAAATTTTCAATTCAATTACATATGTATATTTTTAGTATAATACATGATGAGGAATTAAAAGAAAAATTAAACTGGAAAGATTAATCCTGGGGGAAAAGGAATCTTGGCTCCAAGGGTTCCATACTACCCCAAATTCCTTGCGGACAGGCATGGGATTTTAGAATTCACCTAAATGTTTCTCACTTTTGATCAATGAGGTTTTGATCCCAACCAGGGCAGCTTTGACTGTTGAAAAGAGGGTAAAACTACCCTTAAGCTAAAAGAATTTACTAAAAACATTTTTAACTGGTTTTGACATCTCTTACACACATTTTGACGCTTTTTTAAGACTTGAAACCAGGTATTGCTATAGCAATGGCTGAGTTAAAGGTCTCAAATTGCTAAAGCCATCCCTTTTTGGTCCAAACCAGGGTTCAATGATGTCATTATTGGTTTTTCTGTTGTCATAGTGTTTCTCATGACTTACAAGAGTATATTTTCCCTTTTGGAGTAAGAAAATTGGTGGCTATATAAGAATATCCTCTTTACCCCACTTTTCCCTTCTTGTTAGAATCTTTGTCCCTTTATAATTATTTTAAACACTCTTAGAAGAATTAATAAAAGATTTAAAACACCTTTCTTACATCATTTTAAACCTTTTAACCACATGAAAGAATTATTATAATCATTTTTTTAACTCTTATGGTCAGTTTTACGCTTGAACCACCCCATAATGAAATTAAACCATCTCTCACAGTGCCTCTTTGAAATGAAGAGGGCCTGGTACTCAGTAAAATGGAGCTCAGTTATGGAGGGCTCAAGGATGGAATAATGTTGAGTACACTTAAGCATGTAATAAAGATACAATTGCTAATATAAAAAATATAAGAAAAGCAGAAACAATAAGAGTAATATCAAAGAATAAAATAGCCAACCACAAGCCAGTCCAAGTCCACTGTTTCAACCTGTCAGAAAGAGAGAGAAGGGTTAATGAGAATATGGCCATCACAATTCCACTGAGAAGGCAAGGAAATGCAAATACCAACTTAATACAGATAAATATAATACTCACAATTAAAAATAAGAATATTTATTACATAATAAATCAAATACAACAATTAACTGAGGAAAAGTGGCCAGAGGGAAGAAGAGGGGCTGGTATATGTGAGAATCCACCAGCCCTGATCCAAAGAGTGAATTTTCTTGAGAGGAATATTCCATTAAATTGATTTGAATAATACAGATCCTGTATGGATGTACAGGGTTTGTAAAAGAGGTATGGTGGAGCTGGGTCATCATACAGCTTCAGTCTTATGAAGCCAAAATCTGTAACTGGAATATCCATCCAGTACAAGCATTGACAGGCTGTATTGATGAACCAAGCTGTGTGCATGTTTCAGAGAGAAAAGTTGCTGAAACTGATTCCTGATATACATACTGGATTTGCTAGTTTCATGAGTTTGAGTGGGTCTAAGGTTGAATCCCCTTACCCCTTCTAGTGGCTGCCACAGTATTCCCCTCTTAAATCTGGTGGTCTCCTGAACACCATAATATCCTGCCACTCTTGAGTGTGTCACAGGGGCTCTTATGGAAGCAAGAGGGCCTGGCACTCAGGAATCAAGAACTCACTTGGAGGGCTCCAAAAGATGATAAGAAATACTATGGAATATATTTCTTAAGCAGGAAATAGAGAGAGGACAAATATGCCAAAGATAACAAAGAATAAGAAGAATGAAGCCAGGGGCCAAAATAAAAGGAAGCCAAAGCCAAGAAGCCAACCAAGTGAATCCTCAATTCACTGTTTCAACCTGCCAGAAAGAACAATGGAATTAGTAAAGGATATGACCACCAATATCCACTGACAGGTGAAGAAAGAAAGAGAAGAAGGTGCTAATGACTGACTTAAGATTATCAGTATTAACTTTAACAATGTAAAAGAAAATAAGGATAAAAATAAATCCAATATATTAATTAACTGGGGAAAAAGTCCCCCAGGTGATGAAAGGTGGCCGGTATATGTGAAAAACTGAAAGATTGATCCTGGAAGGTGGATCAATGACTGTATTGTCTGAATTGGGAAATACAGTTCTGGCCATCTTGAAATTTGAACTGTGTGATGGAATTCACACAGTGGAATAAGAAATGGCCCAATTGGGCCAAGGCCATACAGGTTGATTGAATAAGGCCTGTACGGATGAATTGGGTTGTCCAAGGAGTATTGAATACTTGATGTCTTGACAACTGATTTAAATGATGTAATACCTCTTGAGAATTGACCTTAGAATAATCCTGAATGAATTGTACCAACCCAACTCCTGCAGATACAGGTGGCTGGCATCCTTGAATGATCTTCTGAATTGCCGCCATGGATTGCCAGACTGATGAGCTGAAAAGTCCTCCTTCAAAATGGGCTTTGGAATTATGGACCTTGAAATGGAAAGGTGGAATTGGGTCCTGAAAATTTCACCATTGTATTGCTGAGTAAAAATGGTGCATAATGGTATATAATACCATATATGCACCACACCTGCAATCTTGAGTACAGAGTGCATGAAGGAAAGGGAAAAATTCCCCTTAAGTTGAGGGGAAGGCTTTTGCTGAGCTGATCTGGTGGCCTCTGGTGGTTGCCAGAGGCCATGGTGGAAATATTGATCCATGGTGGTCCATGGCCAAAATTGGGTCCTATGGGATTTATGGCCAAAAGGGTGTCCAAGAGGGATTTGGTCATTTTTGGGTCCAAGGAAATCATGGCCAAAGTTGGCTCAGGTGGGCCCAATTGTGGTTTGGGGCCTAGGTGGCTGGCCCCTTTGGCCCCTTTTGGCCTCATTGTATTAGGCCAAAAGGGGCCTAATTGGCCTACGGACCGTAGAAGCCGTAGGGGGCCTAAATGGCCCAAAAAGGCCATTTAGGCCAAAACCCCCATAATGAAAGGGGTTGGCCAGGGGCCAATGATGATGGCTAGGGGGTCCAGAACCCCCTGGAAGATAAAAGGACCCTCCAGGCCCAAAATAAAAGATGAAGGCCTGGGGGTTGGTGAGGTGGAAATTGGCCAAGAAGGGCAATGATGGCAGGATATGGCCTGAGGCCATAAATGATGGTTGAGAGGGGCTATGGCGTAAAAACCATAAAAAACCCAAGGGGGCCAATTGGCCATAAAGGACATGACGTGACCAATTGGCCCCATATGGGCTCCAGGTTGGATTTCTGCAGCCATCAAGGAGGAGGGCCAAAACTCGTGGTTGTGACAGTACCCCCCTGCCTTGAATGGTGAGCTCCTGAGCACCAAGATAAGGTAGAAGCCTGTTGAGGCTATTGAGACGGATTGGACGGAGGGGTTCCAGAGGTATTTGATCTTTGAAAGGAAAAATTTTGAACTGATAATAGTGTTGGCATATGAATTGAGGTTGACGTAGTCTTCTTTTGACATTTGGCTTTTAAAATGTTGAAGGATTGAATTGACGTAGAATTTTGGCATAAAGATTATAATAAAAGAAATTTGAAATGATAAAGAAAGAAAATAAAAGAAAATGAAACAAAACAGAAAAAAAATAAAAAGAAATATTTTGGGGGGGAGTCCAATCTTCATCACAGATTTTGAGAATTGAATTGAGAGTGGCCAGGGTACCTGGAAAAGAGATTTGATGCCAGGTGCTCACAAAGTGGCCAAGGTGATGTTTTAGACAGATTGTATACCCCTCAGGGAAGTGCACACCGGGAGAGGAACTTACTTTTGATAGTTGCCAATACCGCCGATTCCATAAAAGAAAACAAACTGGTTAAGGATTGAATGGAATTGGGAAACTTGGAAAAGAAGTAAAAGGGTGAATGGCCCATTTGTCCAAGTGAAAATGGCCATAATTTTGGAATTGAATGTTGAAAAGCCAGGCCAAGATCTGTGTCCAAAATTTCAAAGTGCTCACAGAGTGGCCAAGGTGATGCTTACAACAGATAAGGGTAGAATACCCCAAAAGGTGCATACCAGGAGTGGGGCTTACTTTTGGTAATTCCTCTCCCCACCAAGCACCATAAATGAATCAAGCTTTTGATGAATTGGGACACGGCTTGTCAGGATATAAAGAATGAAAATCTTTGACAAGTTCAGGACAATTCTTGAGGTTTTTGGCCGGTTCCCAAGTGGATCTTTCTGGGTCTTGACTGAAACCTTTCCATTCCACCAGATACCATAATTTTCTCCTCTTGAGCTTTGAGTCCAGTATTTGAGAGACTTCCCATTCCTCTTCTTCTTCAATGATGACTGGAGGAGGAGGCTCTTGATGCCGCTTTGGGATTGTTGATGTCTTGACTGGTTCCAAAAGTGAGATATGGAAGACTGGGTGGATGGATTTCCATTGAGATGGAAGCTTGAGGTGGTAAGCATGAGAACTGACTTTCTTCAAGATTGGAAAAGGACCCAACCATCTTTCGGATAGTTTTTTGGTGGGTCTGGTTGATTTGATGTTCTTGGAAGAAAGCCATACCATGTCACCAGGGTTGAAAACAGGTGGACTTGCTCTACCTTTATCTGCATACCTCTTAAACCGGTTTATGGCGATTTCAAGTTCTCTCTTGACATCTTGCTGTACTGATTGGATTTTTTTTGATAACTTTCCAGCAGGAGTATCTCGAGTGATGTGAACTGAATCAAATTGTTGATCACTTCCATAAACAGTGAAAAACGGGGATTGCTTGGTTGAAGAGTGATCAGAATTATTGTAGGCAAATTCAGCCAGAGGGAGCCAGGTGTTCCAATCATCTTTATGATAACTGACATACATCCAAAGATACTGTTCTAGTATCTTATTTACCCTCTCTGTCTGTCCATCAGTTTCTGGATGATAAGCAGTTGACAAGTCTCTTGAAATCTTGAGCTGCTGACAAAGATTGGTCCAGAAGGAAGAAACAAAGAGTGAACCTCTATCACTGACAATGCTTGATGGAAGGCCATGCTTTGAGAAAATATTCTTGATGAATAAATGGGCCAAATCCAGTAAAGTGATTGAAGACATTGTTCGAATAAAAACCGCCATTTTTGAGAATCTGTCCACTATGACAAGGATTGAGTCAAAGGAATTGGACAGTGGCAGTTGAGTGATGAAATCCATTGAGAGACAAATCCAAGGACCATTTGGAATTTGAAGAGGCTTGAGGAATCCAAACTTCTTATGATGAACATTCTTGTTTCTTGAACACTGTTGACAGGATGAAACATAATCCTTGATGAATTGAGTCATGCTGGACCAGTGGAAATCCCGCTTGACTAGTTTGAGAGTCTTCTCTTGGCCAGGGTGTCCAGCTAGAGGAGAATCGTGACGCTTTTGAATAATGCTGAGTTGAATTGTGGAGTCATTTGGGACTACCACCCGATCTTTGAAGAGAAGAAGTTGGGCGGAGGAATCAAGAGAATAATCTTGGACAGATTCACCTTTACCCAAATCTTCAAGGATACTTCTGTACTGAGGATCTTGCCATACTGCCTTCTGAATTGAGTCAATCAGATTTGAAAATGACTCCACCTTGACTGCAAAGAACTTTGAGGGTTGAACTTCATCTTGCGTAATGAGTTGCTGAAAATTCATTGGATTCTTGCTGATGAAATCCTCCCCCCGTCTCCGGATAAACGTCGTCCCGACGTGATAAAGCATCCGGAAGAGTAGCCAGGTGGCCAGGGCGGTAAGTGATTGAGAAATGAAATTCAGAAAGGAATTCAGCCCAACGGGCTTGACGGCAAGTAAGGATCTTTGATGACATAAAGTACTGAAGAGAAGAATGATCGGTGAGAACTTCAAAAGGGGAAGACAGAGAAAGAAGAAAAGCCCTCCAGCGCTTGAGAGCCCAGACTATGCCAAGGAGTTCCTTGTCATGAATCTCATAGTTAAGCTCCGCTGGAATAAGCTTGCGGCTGTTGAATGCAATGGGATGTTTTCCTGAGTCAGAGACCTGACTCAGTACAGCACCCAAGGCATAATCGGATGCATCGGTCTCTACAATGGTGGGTAGAGAAGGATTGGAGCGGTGGTGAAAGCCTCTTTGAGTTTATGAAACTGACTAAGAGCTTCCTCATTGAGGGGGAAACAGGAATCTTTCTTGAGGAAGCTGGTGAGTGAACTGATCTTCTTTGAATAATTCTTGATGAAACGGCGGTAAAAATTGGCAAAGCCAAGAAAGGATTGGAGTGCCTTGAGGTTTCTTGGAGGAGGCCAATTGAGAATCTGCTGGACTTTTGCTTGGTCCATCTTGAGGCCTTCAGCAGAAACAACATAACCAAGGTATTCAACACTAGAAACATGAAAAAGGCATTTGGACGCCTTAGCAAAAAGGTTATTGGCCCTAAGTCTGGAAAGAACAGTGGACACATGAGTGACGTGCTCGTCCTCAGACTTGGAAAAGACCATAATATCGTCTAAATAAACCACAACATAAAAATCAAGCAAATCTTGGAAGATATCATTGACAAGATTTTGAAAAGAAGCAGGAGCATTGGTGAGCCCAAACGGCATAACCAAGTACTCATAACTGCCATATTTAGTTCTAAAACAAGTCAAATGTTCATCACCCTCCTTGATTCTGAGCAGGTTATATGCACCACGCAAATCAATCTTGGAGAAGATAGAAGAACCATTAAAGACATTGAGAAGCTGATTCATAGGCGGAACAGGATACTTGTTCTTCCTAGTAACAGCATTGAGTTTGCGGTAATCAATACACAAACGGAGGCCACCATCTTTCTTTTTGACAAAAAGAACAGGTGCTCCTGTTGAAGAGGAGCTTGGCCGGATGAAACCTTTCTCTACATTCTCTGAAATGTAGGCCCTGAGTGTATCTGACTCTTGTTTGGATAAAGAGTAGATCACCCCAACTGGAGGTAGAGACCCCTCCAGCTCGATATGATGATCACAGGCACGGTGAGGAGGAAGTTTTTCTGCTTTCACCTTGGAGAATACATCCAGATATTGGTGATAGACAGAAGGAACAACCTGCATCATGGTTTCTACTTCTTCTGGCTCTTCCTCTTCATCCCACAACTCCTCCAGGGAGTCATGATAAGATGAAGGAGGAAGGTCCATATTTCCAAATAAGAGGTGAAGTGAAGATACAGAATTATCTTCTCCAACATCTTGAATCTCTTTGAAGACTTCATCTCTAGGAGATAGTAATGACTGTGGGGAATTAAGGGAAGGAATATGGACAGAAGATGGAAATGATGGTGTTCTAGAATCACCAACCAGAGCTGCACAAGATTTGGCAGAAGAAAAGTCATTACGGACAGAATTAGAAGGATCAGAATAGTCCAAATGATCAGTATTAAAGGTGATCAGCCCTTGCCTCCAATCAGTAGAAGGATTAAAATGATTGAGAAAGTCAAAGCCCAATATGAGGTCTTCTCCCTTGGGAGTATCAATGACTAAAAAGTCCCATTCAAAGCTTGGGAAGGAAGGAAGCTCAACCATATATCTAGTATGGTGAGTCACAAATAAGGAAGGAGACTCAGAGGAGTCAAGAATGATAAGGGGAATCTTCTCTGGAAGTTCTGACGTAGTCAATGAGTACTTGTGAACAAACTGCTTTGCAATAAATGAGTGTGTAGCACCAGAATCAATGAGAATACTGTAAAAAACATCAGAAAGAGAAGAAAAAACAAAAAATTTAAGAGAATTTTTGACACCAGTATTCAGAATGCACAATTGTGCTTTGGAAGGAAAACTGTGAAGACCATTGAACACAACATGATCTTCACTCAGGCTTTCCCCTGGCTGGGAAATTTGCCTGACGGTTGGGTAAGCTTGTTTTGAGGCCTTTCGAAACAGGACTCAAGACTATGCTTCCCACCACAATAGGTACAAAGACCCTCTTTGATTCTTCTTTCTTTTTCAGAGTTCATGAGCTTGAAATCTTTATTCAACAAAGAAGAATGGGGCTTGTCCCGCTTTTGAGAATGAAATTTCTTCTTATGCCTTGAGCTTGAAGAAACTTGATGATGAGAAGAGTGAGACTTCGAGGCTTCAGGCTTCTTCTCTTGATGATGATTCTTCTCCTTTTGCCTCTCATGGTACCTGGTATCAAGTTCCAGGCTGACATCCATTAAGTCTTGAAGGGAATCAATATTTGAAGGATGGGAGGCTAATTGATCCAGAATTCTGGAGGCCAAACCCTTCCTGAAATGATGAATAAGAGCCCTTTCACCCCAATCCCCGATTCTTGAAATCAAACTCCTGAAATCGGCAATATATAAAGCAACATGCCCACCTTCTTTCATCCTAAGGCCATCCAATTCTGCTTCTGCTTTTCTAACTTCATTTGGGTCTCCAAATAAAGTGAACAATTGGGATTCAAACACTGGCCAGGAATTGAGAAGGTAACTTGAGTCTTGATTATTGAGATTGTAAAGATAAGGCTCAATCCATTTTGCAGCCCTGCCAACTAAGAACGACGTGGCATAAAGAACCTTCTTTCTATCTTGAGAGAAGTTTTCCGGATCATTATGAAAGATGAGTTGACAAGATTGAATAAAGCTTCTGACTTTGAAGGGCTGAGTCCCATCAAAGCATTCTGGAGCCTTCATAGAGGGAGTCTTGAAGGCTGGTGGTCTTGATGACTCAGAGGAAGAAGCTGCTTGAAGATTGGCCATAATTTGAGTCATCTGCTGCATGATGGCCAATAAAGATGGTTCAGATTGGTGAGAGACAGGCTGATCAGACTGGGCTAGAGTTGGTCTTCCAGTACCTTGGGATGCCCCCACTGGAGCAGGAACACCTTCAGTACCTTCAGACTCTTCCTCTTCCACAGAATTCTCCTCCTCCTCTTCACCGTCTTCACCTGGACCTTTGAAACTAGTCCTCGACATGCCTGGAAAACCGCCAACTACTCCTGAAAAAGAATTTGATCTTCTTGGCACTCTTCCTTCCTTCCTGGATGGTGCTTCTCCTTCCATGCGGGGTCCTCTATCTAATTGGGCCCTCAGTTGAGGAACTGCTGGGGTGCCATCAAGAGGAACTCTTGGAGTAGGAGTAAGAACAGCTTGAGTTCGAGCCTGGGACCTGGTCCGTCTTGCAGGAGGTGAGTGTTGGAGTGGCATGATTGAATAAGAGTAAAATTTAAATAAAAAGAATCCAAACTTGGATAAAACTTGAGGCAAAACCAAAATAGTCTTGAGGATCAAAATAAAATCAAATCTTGAGGAAAAAATCAATGAATCAATTAAAGTCTTCAGGTACGTCAATCAATCAAATCAGATGAGTCTTGAAGTCAAAAATCCAAATCAATGAAAGTCTTGAGGTCAATAAAATCAATCAATCAAAATCAATGAAACCAAATCTTGCAGTAAAAATCAGTCAGTCAAATGAATTCTTGAATCAAAAAATCAATTTATGTCAAAATCTTGATGTGAAATTCAGCAGTCAATGGAAAAATCTTCAGGTCAATCAAATATCTTGAAGTCAATATCAATTATGCCAAATCAGTCAATCAAATCAATTATCAAGTCAATTCTTCCTGAAATCAAAATTCTTGAAGAGAAAATCAAATTGAATCCTGATATGAAGAACGTGTCTGTATAATTTGATGAATAATCTGAAAATCAAAATGACAAGACGCCTGAAATGAAGGATAAAATGAGATTGATGATTGAGATTAAGATTGAAAAGATAAACAGGAAATAGGATTTGGGTCAGTTTTCAATTTTCAGAATGAAGAAATGAGTGAGAGAAAATTGAGAGGTGACAGAGAATCATTAATTTTCATAAGCGTTAAAGAGTCATAATTTCGATAAATGAATGAATGAAATTGATGAAGAATGAATGAATAGAATGAAAAGAAATTATGAGTTAATTAATATAATGTCACAGGGGCTCTTATGGAAGCAAGAGGGCCTGGCACTCAGGAATCAAGAACTCACTTGGAGGGCTCCAAAAGATGATAAGAAATACTATGGAATATATTTCTTAAGCAGGAAATAGAGAGAGGACAAATATGCTAAAGATAGCAAAGAATAAGAAGAATGAAGCCAGGGGCCAAAATAAAAGGAAGCCAAAGCCAAGAAGCCAACCAAGTGAATCCTCAATTCACTGTTTCAACCTGCCAGAAAGAACAATGGAATTAGTAAAGGATATGACCACCAATATCCACTGACAGGTGAAGAAAGAAAGAGAAGAAGGTGCTAATGACTGACTTAAGATTATCAGTATTAACTTTAACAATGTAAGAGAAAATAAGGATAAAAATAAATGCAATATATTAATTAACTGGGGAAAAAGTCCCCCAAGTGATGAAAGGTAGCCGGTATATGTGAAAAGCTGAAAGATTGATCCTGGAAGGTGGATCAATGACTGTATTGTCCAAATCGGGAAATACAGTTCTGGCCATCTTGAAATTTTAACTGTGTGATGGAATTCACACAGTGGAATAAGAAACGGCCCAATTGGGCCAAGGCCATACAGGTTGATTGAATAAGGCCTGTACGGATGAATTGGGTTGTCCAAGGAGTATTGAATACTTTATGTCTTGACAACTGATTTAAATGATGTAATACCTCTTGAGAATTGACCTTAGAATAATCCTGAATGAATTGTACCAACCCAACTCCTGCAGATACAGGTGGCTGGCATCCTTGAATGATCTTCTGAATTGCCGCCATGGATTGCCAGACTGATGAGCTGAAAAGTCCTCCTTCGAAATGGGCATTAGAATTATGGACCTTAAAATGGAAAGGTGGAATTGGGTCCTGAAAACGTCACCATTGGATTGCTGAGTAAAAATGGTGCATAATGGTATATAATACCATATATGCACCACACCTGCAATCTTGAGTACGGAGTGCATGAAGGAAAGGAAAGAATTCCCCTTAAGTTGAGGGGAAGGCTTTTGCTGAGCTGATCTGGTGTCCTCTGGTGGTTGCCAGAGGCCATGATGGAAATATTGATCCATGGTGGTCCATGGCCAAAATTGGGTCCTACGGGATTTATGGCCAAAAGGGTGTCCAAGAGGGATTTGGTCATTTTTGGGTCCAGGGAAATCATGGCCGAAATTGGCTCAGGTAGGCCCACCTGGCCTTGGGGCCTAGGTGGCCTGCCCCTTTTGGCCTCATTGGATTAGGCCAAAAGGGGCCTAATTGGCCTACGGTCCGTACGGACCGTAGAAGCCGTAGGGGGCCTATATGGCCCAAAAAGGCCATTTAGGCCAAAACCCCCATAATGAAAGGGGTTGGCCAGGGGCCAATGATGATGGCTAGGGGGTCCAGAACCCCCTGGAAGATAAAAGGACCCCCCCCAGGCCCAAAATAAAAGGTGAAGGCCTGGGGGTTGGTGAGGTGGAAATTGGCCAAGAAGGCCAACGATGGCAGGATATGGCCTGAGGCCATAAATGATGGTTGAGAGGGGCTATGGCGTGAAAACCATAAAACACCCAAGGGGGCCAATTGGCCATAAAGGACATGACGTGACCAATTGGCCCCATCTGGGCTCCAGGTTGGATTGCCGCAGCCATCAAGGAGGAGGGCCAAAACTCGTGGTTGTGACAGAGTGTCATCCCCGATTCCCACCATATTTTTCAAGATTTTCATTCTTCTTGAATATTATCCTGAAAATCCTGGCCGTAATCCTCCTTGAGCTTTTTTCCTTTATTTAAAAGTGCTTTGTAGCTAAGTAAGTGGCTTCTTTTTTTGATTTATTTCCCCCCTGGAGTCTTTTTCCGCTTTTAATCAAGGATTGTTGGTGGCCATGGGCTGAATCCCAAAATTGAGGCCACCATCATCTCCATCTTGAAAAATGGTGAATAATGGATATATAAATGCCTATCCACCCCCAAGAACTTGCCATAACCTCTTGAGGCCTCTTCTTGCACAATATTCTTCAATATTCATATCCAAAAAAGGGAGTTGTCCCCATAACCCTTGAAGAAATAGGCCCAAATTTCCTTTTGAGGTCATTTGGGTACCCTTTGGCTCATTCTTGGTCCTTGCCATCCCATGGCAAATTTCCTGAAAACTTAAATTTTGTCCTTTTATGGCCCTTTGAGCCATTCTTTGGTTTTTTTTCTGTATGGCCCACGGCTGGCGCAATGCAGTCCATGGGAGCAATTGAAGTCCCCCTGGGCCCAATTGTGAAGGGGTTTCCAGAGGGCCAAGAATAATGAAGGTGGCCAAATTCGCTCATATGGCCTGGAGTTGCTGAGATCAGTTCAGGACCATAAAAAGGGGACCTCCCAAATATTGAAAGGGAGGTCCAAGCTTTCTTATTGTAGCCCCATGTTGAGGACCGTGAGGGGCATTACTGAAAAATGGCCCCAGAACCTTGACAGAATTCAGGTCTTCATATGCATATCTGAAGCTCTTGACTCCTTTGCTCTCATAACTACAGAAATGAGTCCAAAACTGACACAACTAACTTGATCTTCCCCTTCTGTTCTGCCGCTATCTGTCCTTTGTGGTTATGCCATCTTGAGTTGGTTGGGTTCCCTTGGTCAATGGCTTCTTCAGGTTATTTTGATCCTTCCCAGACTTTTTATGTCAATGTCCAGGGGCTCCACTTTCCAAAGTCAGGCTGTATTTGTGTAGTTAGAAGGATGGTCCTTTTTGGAGAAAGCTCTCAGTTTCTGAGGCCCATACTCCTGATGGTACTTCAGGGTATTCCAACTGTAAGTGTTGTGGTTTTCTTGATTTATTATAATACCAATATTTTGAATTAGTTTATGGATCTAGGTATCATAATAAATCAAGAAAACCACAACACTTACAGTTGGAATACCCTGAAGTACCATCAGGAGTACAGACGTCAGAAAATGGGAACTTTCTCCAAAAAGGACCATCCTTCTCACTCCACAAATACAGCCTGATTTTGGAAAGTGGAGCCCCTGGACATTGAAATAATAAGTCTGGGAAGGATCAAAATAACCTGAAGAAGCCATTGACCAAGGGTGTCACAGGGGCTCTTCTAAAATGAAGAGGGCCTGGCACTCAGTGAACACACTTACTTATGGAGGGCTCAGAAGGAATACTCAAATGGTGAGAGTAATGGAAAAATATAATAATTTCCTAGTAATAAAATAATAATAATTAACAATATGAGAGGAAAACAAAAGCAATAATAAAGAGCCAACCACAAATAATCCTGTACCACTGTTTCAACCTGTTCAGAAAATAGAAAAGGATTAATAAAGGATATGGCCACCAGAACTCTACGGAACAGGTGAGGGAAGGCAAAGACTAACTCAATAAATAATAAAATAATATTTCTTAAAATGAGAAATAAAATAATATTAAATAATAAATCCAATATTTTAATTAACTGGGGGAAAAACACCCAGGTGGATGAAGAGGGGCTGGTATATGTGAGAAATACCAGCCTTGGAGTTTGAGTGTTGAGATACTTGTCTGTATGCTGGAAGAAGTTGGATGTGGGATTGAATCCTGTATTGGTGAATCCAATACAGGTTATACAGTCAATACAGGTATTTGCGCCTGTATTGATTACAGGCCTGTATTTGGTGAATCTTGTATTTGGGTCTTGCCTGTATGAAACTGTATTGAGGTCTGAAAACTGTATTTGGAGAATGTTGAATGAAACCCCCTTGCTGATTGGGTTTTGAGGGATATCAATGAAGTAATGCTTGTTGAATATGATTGGTAATGCCCCTGCCTCCTTGGCTGTGACATTATCCCCCTCTTGAAAGTGGTGAGCTCTGAGCACCACAAGTACAGTGAGTCTTGATGAGCTTGCAATCAATCCATACAGTTCTTTCCCCCAATTGTTCAAATTTATCCCATTAAACTTTCTTCTTCAATCAATACTCCAACAAACACTTCATTTGATCACTTGTAGGTATTTTCCCCTTGATCTTGATTCTGAATTCCGTCTTTTCCTTCAAAATGCCTTCATTTTTCTTAAAATTTCTTCATTCTTGTCTTGAGTGTCTTCACCAAAACCTTTCTTGAGTCCTCATGGCTTTTGAAAAGTGGGTGACCTGGGTTTATGTCCCAAGAACACCTGATTTCATCATAATTTTCATCTTGAGAGTGTTGGCATAAGGTGGCCAATGCTTGAGGTTATGGACCATTTCAGAGGTCCTGGCCAAAATCCTTGATTTTGTGATTAAAGGGTATTTCAGCCAATTTGCGCAAAAATGTGCAAAATGCACAAATGCGCATATATGCCATAATGGCATATAATGGTGAAAAAATTGAAAGAACTTGATTTCTGATGAAAAATTGTCCTTATAGAGTATCCTGGCCATTTTGCGCATTTTTGCGCAAAGTGCGTAAATGCGCAATCATGATGAAATGGGCCAAAAAGGCCTTTTGAAGCCTTTTGACAAGATAAAAAGGCCTTTTGCGCAAAATGCGCAAATTTGCCAATATGCATAATTAAGCATATTTTGATGAAAAATGATAAAAAATGAGCTATTTTGAAGTTTTGAGGTCTGATATGGCCATTTGTGCCAAAGTGCATAAATTCATGAAATTGGCCATTTGGGCCATTTGAAGCAGTTTTTTCTTCTTTTGATCTTGATTTCTTCTTGAATGTCTTCCTTCTTATCCCCTCCTTGACTGGTCAATTGCCATAAATGCCTTGCTGACTTGCAATTGCCCATAATTCTCTTGGTCTTGAATTTGAAATTTTGACTTGAAGATGAGTTCAAGGCTGACTTGAAGAAGTTTTGATGAGGGTTATCTGTAGGTGGTCTTTACCATTACTAGTGTTTTGCTCTTTGATTATTGAATGAATTGACTCCCCAAACGTGATATGGGGGTGATGACTACTGCTCTTTGAAATAAGAAAATAAAAATAAAAAGAAAAATAAAAGATACAAGTAAAAGAAATGAAAATAAAAATGAAAAATGAAAAAGAATTGAGAGAAAAAGAGAGTAAAGAAAGAAATAAGAAATGCCTGAGGGTTGTCCTTCTTGTGGTGAGTTTCTTGATTTTGGCCAAAATGTTCTGAAAGATAAAATCAAGCATTTGATGCTCACAGCATGGCCAAGGTAATGTTTTACAAGAAGTAGACCCCTCAGGGATGCATACCAGGAGATGCAGCTTACTTTCATAACTTCCACTCCCCACCAAGCACCATAAATTAAAAGAATTATGCCATAACATGAATTGTGGTAATGAATGTCTTGAAAGATAATTTATGGCATGATTAAAGAAATAAAAGAAAATAAGAGAAAGATTGGGCCATATCTTGATGAAAAGTCCAAATCTTGAGGGTATGATGTTGCAAGGCCTTCTGAACCTGTCCAAAGAATTGACAAGTGCTCACAAAGTGGCCAAGGTGATGCTTACAACAAATTCGGGTAGAATACCCCCTTAAAGGTGCATGCCAGGAGAGGAACTTACTTTCATAAACTCCAATCCCCACCAAGCACCATAAATCAAACTCTTGAGGCATTTGGGCCAGGCTTGTCTGGATACAAAGTGTGAAAATCCTTGACAAGGTCTGGGGAGTTGGTAAGGTTGGAAGCTGGTTCCCAAGTTGTTCTTTCTGGGTCTTCATTGAATCCTTTCCACTCCACTAAATACCATAATGAACCTCTCTTGAGTTTTGAGTCCCGAACCTGAGCCACTTCCCATTCTTCTTGCTCTTCCACTATTACTGGAGGTGGTGGCAATTGGTGTCGATTTGGGATAGTTGATTGCTTCACTGGTTCTAACAAGGACACATAGAAAACAGGGTGAACTGACTTCCATTGTTGAGGCAACTTGAGGTGATATGCATGGCTGCCAATCTTCTTGAGAACTTCAAAGGGTCCCAACCATCTTTCTGAAAGCTTTTGGTGGGTCTTGCTGTCTTGATGTTCTTGGAAGCTAGCCATACTTTGTCCCCAGGTTGGAAATCAGGTGGAATTGCTCTATTTCTATCTGCATACTTCTTAAAATGCTTTATTGCTGACTTTAATTCTTCTTTGACAACTTGCTGTACTGATTGGAGTTTTGATGATAACTTTCCAGCAGGTGTATCTTGAGAAATGTGAATTGAATCAAAGCTGGGATTTCTTCCATAAATAGTGAAAAATGGAGACTGTTTTGTTGATGAATGTTCTGCATTATTATAGGCAAATTCAGCCAGAGGGAGCCAGGTGTGCCAGTCATCTTGATGGTAACTGACATACATCCGAACATACTGTTCTAGAATCTGATTTACCCTCTCTGTCTGTCCATCTGTTTCAGGGTGAAAGGCAGTTGAAAGATCTCTTGATATCTTGAGCTGCTGACACAATTGAGTCCAAAATGATGAAACAAATAATGAACCTCTATCACTAACAATACTGATTGGAAGACCATGTTTGGAAAAGACATGATTAATGAATATTTGAGCTAAGTCCAAAGCAGTGATTGTTGAATAAGTTGGAATGAATATTGCCATTTTTGAAAATCTGTCTACAACTACTAAAATTGAATCAAAGTTGCTTGACAAGGGCAATTGAGTGATAAAGTCCATTGATAAAGAATTCCAAGGACCAGATGGAATTTGAAGAGGCTTGAGTAGCCCAAACTTCTTATGGTGGATGTTCTTGTTTCTCGAACATTGCTGAAATGAGGACACATAGTCCTTGATGATTTGATTCATGCCAGCCCAATAAAAATCCCTCTTGATGAGCTTGAGGGTCTTCTCCTGGCCAGGATGGCCAGCCAACGGTGAGTCATGACGCTGCTGAAGAATGTCCAATTGAATTTCATAATTGCTTGGAATGACTACTCTATCTTTGAACAAAAATGATTTCGCTTGAGGTTCAAGAGAATAGTCTGGAACTGATTCTCCTCTTGCTAATTTCTTGAGGATTTCCTTATAATCTTTGTCTTGCCATACTTGTCTTTGAATTTGATCAACTACATCTGAAAAAGCATCAACTTTTATTGAAAAGAATCTTGACTCTTGAATTTCATTTTGCTTGAGAACTTGATGAAAATTTTGAGGATTCTTGCTGATGAAATCCACCCCCCTCTTTGGGTACACGTCGTCCCGACGTGACAAGGCATCTGGTAAAGTGGCCAGCCTGCCTGGGCGGTAAGTGATGATGAAATGGAACTCAGATAGGAATTCTTCCCAACGGGCTTGACGACAAGTAAGGACTTTAGAGGAAATAAAATACTGAAGGGAACAATGGTCTGTCAAGAGCTCAAAGGAATCAGAAAGAGAAAGGAGAAAAGCTCTCCAGCACTTGAGAGCCCAAACTATGCCAAGGAGTTCCTTGTCATGAATTTCATAGTTGAGTTCAGCTGGTAAGAGCTTGCGACTATCAAATGCAATGGGATGCTTTCCCAAGTCATTCACCTGACTCAGTACAGCACCCAAGGCATAATCAGAAGCATCAGTCTCTACAATAGCTGGTAGAGAAGGATTAAAATGAGAGAGAATAGGAGCAGTGGTGAAAGCTTCTTTGAGTATCTGAAACTGACTAAGAGCTTCCTCATTGAAGATAAAGGGAGAATCTTTTTTAAGGAGGGAAGTGAGAGCAGAGATTTTTTTGGAATAATTTTTAATGAAACAACGGTAAAAGTTGGCAAAGCCAAGAAAAGATTGGAGGGCCTTGATGTTCTTGGGCTGAGGCCAATTGAGGATTTGTTGAACCTTTGAAGAATCCATCTTGAGACCATCACTTGAAACAACATATCCCAAGTATTCCACACTTGAGGCATGGAATACACACTTGGAGGCTTTAGCAAACAAATTATTGTCTCTCAGTCTTTGGAGAACAGAGGCCACATGTTTAAAATGTTCATACAAAGAGCTAGAGAAGACTATAATATCATCTAAGTACACTACAACAAAAATATCCACATAATCTGCAAAGATATCATTCACAAGATTTTGTAATGAAGCTGGAGCATTGGTTAAGCCAAATGGCATAACCAAATACTCATAAATGCCATATTTGGTTCTAAAGGCAGTTAAATGCTCATCCCCCTCTTTAATTCTCAGGAGGTTATAAGCACCACGCAGATCTATCTTGGAGAAGATAGTAGCACCGTTAAAGACGGTAAGAAGCTGATTCATTGGAGGAACAGGATACCTGTTCTTCCTAGTGACAGCATTAAGTGTGCGGTAGTCAACACACAAACGAAGACCACCATCCTTTTTCTTAACAGAAAGGACAGGTGCTCCTGTTGAGGAGGAGCTTGGTCTGATGAAACCTTTCTCTACATTCTATGAAATGTAGGCCCGTAGTTTTTCTGACTCATTCTTTGATAAAGAATAGATAACACCAACTGGAGGTAGAAGACCCTCCAGTTTGATATGATGATCACAGGCACGGTGTGGAGGAAGTTTCTCTGCTTTCACTTTGGAGAATACATCCAAATATTTGTGATAAACAGGAGGGACTACCTTCAGCACAGCTTCAATCTCTTCTGGCTCTTCCTCCTCATCCCACTGCTCCTCCAGGGAGGCATGAAAAGATAAAGGAGGAAGGTCCATATCCCCTTGAAAGAGATGAAGTGAAGATATAGAAACGTCTTGTCCAACATCTTTTATCTCTTTGAAGACTTCATCTCTTAATGGAAGTAATGACTGAGAGGGAAAAATGGAGGTGTTATGGACAGAAGGAGGAAGGGAAGGCGTCTTAAGTTCACCAACCAGAGCAACACTGTTCACAGCAGTGGAAAAGTCATTACTAGTAGAAGAAATAATACCACTAGAATCCTTATGACTAGAATCATAGGTGATCAATCCATTTTTCCAATCAATAATGGGATTTAAATGGTAAAGAAAATCATAGCCCAATATTAGGTCTTCTCCCTTGGGTGAATCTATGATAAAGAAATCCCATTCAAAGCTTGGGAAGGAAGGTAAATCAACAACCCACTTGGTATAATGGGTGATGAACAGGGAAGTGGATTCATTGGAATCCAAAATGAAAAGAGGAATCTTTTCAGGGAGCTCTGACATGGTCAATGAGTACTTGAGAACAAAATTCTTTGCAATAAAAGAGTTTGTAGCACCAGAATCAATGAGAATACTATAAAAAATATCAGAGATTGAAGAAAAAATAAGAAATTTTAATGATTTCTTGACACTAGTATTCAGAGTGCCCAATTGTGCTCTTGAAGGAAATAAGTGAGAACCATTGAACACATCATGATTCCCACTCAGGCTTTTCCCTGCTTGCTAGGGAAGCCTTTTGATGACCCTTGCCTATTTTCAGGCCTCTTGAAGCATTTTTCAAATGGGTGCTTTCCACCACAATAATTGCACAAGCCTTCTTTAATCCTCCTCTCCTTTTCAGAACCAATTAATTTGTTGTCCTTATTGAGGAGAGCAGCATGAGGCTTGTCTTTGGACACTTGAAAATTCTTCCCCTTCTTATTCTTCTTGCGATAAGGCTTCTTTGGTGATGAACTTTGAGGGGGCTTGGATGAGTTGGATCCACTGATTGAAGGCTTCTTTTCTTGATGACTACCCTTTTCCTTCTGCCTCTCATGGTACCTGGTATCTAATTCCAAGGTGATGTCCATGAGCTCTTGAAGACTATCAAAAGTTCCAGGGTGAGAAGCCAATTGGTCCAACAATCTTGATTCCAAGCCTCTTCTATACACATGAATATAGGCCCTTTCCCCTCAGTATCCAATTCTTGAGATTAAACTTCTGAAATCAGCTATGTACAAGGAAACTTGACCACTTTCCCTCATCCTCAAATTGTCCAACTCTTGTTCAGCTTTTCTGACTTCATTGGGATCACCAAACAGAGTGAATAACTGGGTTTCAAACAACTGCCAGTTATTGAGGAGATAAGAAGGGTCTTCATTGGAGATATTTGAGAGGTAAGGTTCAATCCATTTCCCAGCTCTACCAGTAAGAAAAGAAGTTGAGTAAAGCACCTTCTTCCTGTCAGAGAAGAAGTTTGCTGGGTCATTATGAAAGATTAATTGACAGGATTGAATGAATCCTCTCAATTTATGGGCTTTAGTACCATCAAAAGAATCAGGTACCTTCATTGATGGAGTCTTGAATGCAGGTACTTTTGAAGTGTCCCTTGGGGCAACTGCTTGAGTGAGCTGTCCCATAAACTGAGTCATTTGCTCCATCATCTTGAGGAAATTTGGTTCAGCTTGAGAGACAGAAGGTTGATTAGAAAGGGCTAGATTTGGAACCTCAGGAGCTTCAGGAGCACCTGCCAAGGCAGCTTCCACTTCAGTCTCCTCAGATTCTTCCTCTTACACAGACTCCTCCCCCTCCTCATCTTCAGCTTCCCCCAATCTACTTCTAGGCCCTTGAGAAACACCAGGATAACCACCCAATATTCCAGAGAATGATCTTGATCTTCTAGACTTCACACCTCCTCTTCTGGAGGGTGCTGCTCCTTCCATTGGTGGTCCTCTGTCCAAATTTGCACTCAGTTGATGAACTGATGATGTGCGGTCAAGAGGAGCCCTTGGTGTAGGAGTGAGAACAGCTTGATGTCTCTGGGATCTTGTATTCTTGGCTGGTGGGCTATGCTGAACTGGCATCTTGAAAGAAGAATGAAGAAAACTTGATGATACTTTGAATAAAATAAGGCTTGACCAAATCAAATTAAATGAGAATCTTGATGATCTTGAAGAATCAATAAACAGTCTTGAAGTGAATCAATATGAATAAATCTTGAAGAATGAAGATGACAAAGTCAAATTCTTATGAATAATCAATTTCAATCAATAAGTCAAATTAAGTAAATCAAGTCAATTCAAAATCAAATCAATTAAGTCTTGAGGAATTCAATCAATATCTTCAAAAATCAATTCAATTTTCTTGAGGAATCAAATTCAAATCAATAAATCAAATCAAATCTTGAGGATAAATCAGCTATCTTGAGGAATCAAATCAAGTCAATAAATCAAATCAATCAAAGTCAAATCAAAGTCTTGAGGTTAAATAAATGTCTTGAGGAATCAATCAATAAATTTGAGAAATTTCAAAACCAAAACACTGAATACCCCAAATCAATAAAATTCCCTGAATGATGAATCAATTAACCCAAATAATTCCACTCAAATAACCTGATAAAAACCTGAATTCAGACAAAAAAAGAAATTAGAATGATAAAGAATAAAGTGAAATGGTCAGCAGAATTTTTGAAATGAAAAAGAGAATCAATTTTCATTTGAATGAAATGAATGAGATGAAAATTGATGAGAGAGAAAAAAATCATAAAAAATCATAAAAATCATAAAATCATGAAAAGATCATAATTGAAGAATGAGAGAAATGAATAAAATGAATGAAAGAAAAAGAAGCAATTATGAGTTAATTAAAATAATGTCACAGGGGCTCTTCTAAAATGAAGAGGGCCTGGCACTCATTGAACAGACTTACTTATGGAGGGCTCAGAAGGAATACTCAAATGGTGAGAGTAATGGAAAAATATAATAATTTCCTTGTTATAAAATAATAAGAATTAACAATATGAGAGGAAAACAAAAGCAATAATAAAGAGCCAACCACAAATAATCCTGTACCACTGTTTCAACCTGTTCAGAAAAGAGAAAAGGATTAATAAAGGATATGGCCACCAGGACTCTACTGAACAGGTGAGGGAAGGCAAAGACTAACTTAATAAATCATAAAATAATATCTCTTAAAATGAGAAATAAAATAATATTAAATAATAAATCCAATATTTTAATTAACTGGGGGAAAAACCCCAGGTGGATGAAGAGGGGCTGGTATATGTGAGAAATACCAGCCCTGGAGTTTGAGTGTTGAGATACTTGTCTGTATGCTGGAAGAAGTTGGATGTGGGATTGAATCCTGTATTGGTGAATCCAATACAGGTTATACAGTCAATACAGGTATTTGCGCCTGTATTGATTACAGGCCTGTATTTGGTGAATCCTGTATTTGGGTCTTGCCTGCATGAAACTGTATTGAGGTCTGAAAACTGTATTTGGCGAATGTTGAATGAAACCCCCTTGCTGATTGGGTTTTGAGGGGTATCAATGACGTAATGCTTGTTGAATATGATTGGTAGTGCCCCTGCCTCCTTGGCTGTGACAAAGGGGAACCCAACCAACTCAAGATGGCATAACCACAAAGGACAGATGGTGGCAGAACAGAAGGGGAAGATCAAGTGAGTTGTGTCAGTTTGGGACTCATTTCTGTAGTTATGGGAGCAAAGGAGTCAAGAGCTTCAGATATGCATATGAAGACCTGAATTCTGTCAAGGTTCTGAGGCCATTTTTCAGTAATGCCCCTCAAGGTCCTCAATATGGGGCTACAATAAGAAAGTTTGGACCTCCCTTTCAATCTTTGGGAGGTCCCCTTTTTATGGTCCTGGGCTGATCTCAGCAACTCCAGGCCATATGGGCCAATTTGGCCACCTTCATTATTCTTAGCCCTCTGGAAACCCCTTCAAAATTGGGCCCAGGGGGACTTCAATCGCTCCCATGGACTGCATCGCGCCAGCCTTGGGCCATACAGAAAAAAAACCAAAAAATGGCCCAAAGGGCCATAAAAGGCCAAAATTCAAGTCTTCAAGAAATTTGCCATGGGATGGCAAGGACCATGAATGAACCAAAGGGTACCCAAATGACCTCAAAAGGAAATTTGGGCCTATTTCTTCAAGGGTTATGGGGAAAACTCCCTTTTTTGGATATGCATATTGAAGAATCTTGTGCAAGAAGAGGCCTCAAGAGGTTATGGCAAGTTCGTGGGGGTGGATAGGCATTTATATATCCATTATTCACCATTTTTCAAGCTGGAGATGATGGTGGCCTCAATTTTGGGATTCTGCCCATGGCCACCAACAATCCTTGATTAAAAGCAGAAAAAGACTCCAGGGGGAAATAAATCAAGAAAAGAAACCACTTACTTAGGTACAAAGAAATTTTAAATAAAGGAAAAAAGCTCAAGGAGGATGAGGGGCAGGATTTTCAGTATAATATTCAAGAAGAATGAAAATTAAGAATTGAAAATCTTAAAAGATATGCTGGGAACTGGGGATGACACTCAAGAGTGGCAGGATATTATGGTGTTCAGGAGACCACCAGATTTAAGAGGGGAATACTGTGGCAGCCACTAGAAGGGGTAAGGGGATTCAACCTTAGACCCACTCAAACTCATGAAACTAGCAAATCCAGTATGTATATCAGGAATCAGTTTCAGAAACTCTTCTCTCTGAAACATACACACAGCTTGGTTCATCAATACAGCCTGTCAATGCTTGTACTGGATGGATATTCCAGTTACAGATTTTGGCTTCATAAGACTGAAACTGTATGATGACCCAGCTCCACCATACCTCTTTTACAAACCCTGTACATCCATACATGATCTGTACTATTCAAATCAAATTAATGGAATATTCCTCTCAAGAAAATTCACTCTTTGGATCAGGGCTGGTGGATTCTCACATATACCAGCCACTCTTCTTCCCTCTGGGGACTTTTCCCCAGTTGATTATTGTATTTTATTTATTATGTAATAAATATTCTTATTCTTTATTTTGAGTATTTTATTCATTGGTATTAAGTTGGTATTTGCATTTCCTTGCCTTCTCAGTGGAATTGTGATGGCCATATCCTTATTAACCCTTCTCTCTCTTTCTGACAGGTTGAAACAGTGCGCCCATTCCCACTAGTGGTAGGGTGATTTATTCCAGTTCCAAGGTCCACATTTCAAAGATCAATAGCCAAGGTGTGGTGAAGAGATTGATAAGAATCACAGATTCACCCACCAATCCCAATTCTGAAGGTAGTGATGAACTGGATGGTTAAGAGGTTGAGGTAGTACCTAATTACATTGGCCATGAATCCGCCACTTCACCTTCCCAACCTGCTTCCAGATGATTTCAAATTCAAGTCATACCAAGTACCCCCAGAAACATCCAGCCAGTCCTTTCCACAATTCCATCTTCCATTCCTACTCCTTCACCAAACACTTCCACTGTCAGGCCTGCCCTGGTTTCACAAGTGAGACCATCACACATTCCACAGCCCAGAAACTCTCCAATGGTTAACTCCCAGAAATTAAAACCTGTTTCCAGCTCCAATAGAAGTAGAGAGGATAAATTGCCTTTTCTGATCCCTTCCACCCAAGTATTTTAGGAAAGAGAAAATTGACCTATTGGGATCACCAGAGAAGATCCAAATATGGAAAATGATGGCCAGATTGTTTAAAAGCGTTGAGAGAAATATTAGGGATGTGATTTCTTATGCTAATGATAGGATGATTACTGAAACTGCTTCTGAGGAGATGGCTGCTAAATTGGCATGGTATGAGGATGATTTGATTAATTTTTTCCAGAGAAACTTTGATGATTTGGGTGAAGATACCTAGTTTATTGTCCTTGATTTTTTTGTGTTTTTCTTATATCCTCACTCTTATAAATACTAAAATCAAGAAATAAATGGAACCTCCCAATACAAGATATGGGAGGGGATAATGGTTCTTTATAAATAAATAAAAATAAACACAACTATAATATTAAAGAAAGAAAGGAAAATTAAGAGAAAAATAAAGTAGAGAAAAGAAGAAATGAAAGAAACTTCCGGGAGGTGTCCTTCTTGTGGTAAGTTTCTTGAATTTTGGCCATAAATCTCTCTGAAATATGAAACCAAATGTTTGCTTCTCACAGAGTGGCCAAGGGGTTGTTTTACAAGAAGGAGAACCCCTCAGAGATGCATGCCAGGGGATGGAACTTACTTTCATAAGTTCCACTCCCCACCAAGAACCATAAAAGAACAGAAAAACATTTCCATAAGGGACTTTGAGTTGAGGAATGTCTTGAATAATTAGAAATGGCATAAATTAGCAAATAGAAATAAAAAGAAAAAAGACATTTCACCATATCTACATGAGAGTCCAAATTTGGGGGTATTGATGATGCAAGGACTTCTGCATCTCTTTAAAGGATTGACAAGTGCTCACAAAGTGGCCAAGGTAGTTTGTGCAACAAATTTGGGTATAATACCCCCTTAAAGGGGCATCCCAGGAGAGGAACTTACTTTTGTAACTTCTACTCCCACCAAACACCATAACATAAAACGTTCGAGGTATTTGGGCCAGGCTTGTCTGGATACAAATTATGAAAATCCTTGACAAGTTCTGGTGAGCTGGTAGGGTTGGAAGCTGGTTCCCAAGTTGTTCTTGCTGGATCTTCACTGAATCGTTTCCACTCTACAAGATACCATAATTTACCTCTCTTGATTTTTGAGTCTAGAGCCTGGGCCACTTCCCATTCCTCTTGCTCCTCCACTAGAGCTGGTGGTGGTGGCAATTGATGTCATTTTAGAATAGCTGATTGCTTTACTGGTTCTAATAAGAGCACATGGAATACATAGTGAGCTTACTTTTATTTTTGAGGCAACTTGAGATGATATGCATGGCTGCCAATCTTCTTCAAGACTTCAAAGGGTCTGAACAATCTTTCTGAAAGCTTCTTGGTAGGTATAGTACTCTTTATGTTCTTTCAGGCTAGCCATACCTTTTTTCAAGGTTGGGAATCAGGTGGAATTGTCCTATTTCTATCTGCATACTTCTTAAAACACCTTATTTCTAACTCTAATTCTTATTTGACTACTTGATGTACTGATTAGAGTTTTTTTGATACCTTTCCACCAGGTGTGTGGTCAGAAATGTGAATTGAATCAAAACTGGGATTTATTCCATAAATGGTGAAAATAGGTGATTGATTTGTTGATGAATTTTCTGCATTATTATAGTAAAATTCAGCCAGGGGAGCCAGGGGTTCCAGTAATCTTGATGGTGACTGACATACATCCAAGGAGACTGCTCTAGCATTTGATTTACCCTCCCTGTGTGTCCATTGGTTTCAGGATGGATGGAAGCTTAAAGATCTCTTAATATCTTTAGCTTATGACAGAATTGGGTCCAGAATGATGAAACAAATAAGTATCCTCTATCACTAACAATACTGATTGGAAGGCCATGCTTGGAAAAGACATGACTGATCAATATTTAAGATACGTCCAAGGTAGTAATTGCTGAAGAATTTGAGATGAATACTGCCATTTTTCATAATCTTTCCACAACTACTACAGTTGAGTTAGAGTTTCTGGACAATGGAAGTTGAGTAATAAAGCTCATTTATAGTGAATTTCAACAACCAGATGAAATTTGAAGAGGCTTGAGTAATCCAGACTTCTTATGATGAATGTTCTTGTTTATTGAACATTTCTGACATGAGGAAACATAGTCCTTGATGATTTGATTCATTCCAGCCCAATAGAAATCTCTTTTGATGAGCTTGAGTGTCTTCTCCTTGCCATGGTGGCCAGAAAATGGTGATTCATGATGCTTTTGAAGGATATCTATCTTAAGCTCTTGATTTTTTAGAATAACCACTCTATATTTGAATAAAAATCACTTGGCTTGAGGTTCAAGAGAATAATCTGGTACTGATTCACCTCTGGCTAGTTTCTTGAGTAATTCTTTGTAATATTTGTCTTGCCATATTTTCTTTGAACTTGGTCAACTAAATCTGAGAACATTTCTACTTTGATTCAAAAGAATCTTGATTCTTAAATTCCATCTTGCTTAATAATTTGATGAAAATTTTGAGGATTCTTGTTGATGAAGTCCACCACCCTTTCTGTTTACATGTCATCCTGAGGTTACAAGGCATCTTTTAAAGTGTCCAGCCTTCCTGGGTGGTAAGTGATGGTAAAATTAAACTCAGAGATAAACTCATCCCAGTGGTATTGACAACAAGTAAGGACTTTGGAAGACATAAAGTACTGAAGTGAAGAATGGTCTGTCTAGACTTTCAAAGAATGAGAAAGAGAAAAAAGAAAATACCTCCAATGCTTGAGAGCCTAATCATTTAAAATAAATGGAGAATCTTTTTTAAGAAGGAAAGTGAGAGAAGTGATTTTTTGGAGTAATTTTTCATGAAAGAACAATAGAAATCTTCAAATCCAAGAAAGAATTGAAGAAAATTGATGTTCTTGGGCTGTAGCCAATTGAAGGTTTGTTGAACGTTTGAAGAATCCAGCTTGAGGCCATCACTTGAAACAACATAGCCTAGTCATTCCACTCTTAAGGCATGAAATACACATTTTGAGGCTTTGGTAAAAATATCATTGTCCCTCAGCTTTTAGAGGACAGAGGTCACATGTTTGACATGTTCCTCCTCAGTGCTTGAGAAGACCATAATATCATCTAAATAAACTAAAACAAAACTCCAAGAAATCTGAAAAGATATAATTTGCAAGGTTCAGGAATGAAACAGTAGCACTGGTTAAGCCACATGGAATAACCAAATACTAAGAATTACCATACTTGGCTCTAAAGGAAGTTGAATGCTCATCCCCCTCTTTAATTCTCAGGAGATTATAAGCACCACCCAGATCTATCTTGGCAAAGATAGTGGAACCATTGAGTATGTTAAGAAGCTGGCTCATAGGAGGGACAGGATACCTGTTCTTCCTAGTTACAGCATTGACTTTGCAGTAGTCAACACACAAATGGAGGCTACCATCCTTTTTCTTAACAAAAAGGACAGGTTTGCCTGCTGAAGAGGAGCTTGGTGTAATGAAACCTTTCACTAAATTCTTGGAAATGTAGGCCCATAGTTTGTCTGAATCATTCTTTGATAAAGAGTAGATAACACCAACTTGTGGTAGAAGACCCTCCAGTTTGATATGATGATTACAGGAACAGTGTGGAGGAATTTTCTCTGCTTTTACCTTGAAAACATATCCAAATAATGGTGATAAGCAGGAGTGACTACCTTCAGCACAGTTTCAATTTCTTCTGGCTGTTCCTCATCATCCCACTGCTCCTTCAGGGATGCATGGAAGGATAAAGGAGGAAGGTCCATATCCCCTTGAAAGAGATGAAGTGAATATATAGCAACAGCTTTTCCAAAATATTTCATCTCTTTTAAGACTTCATTTCCTGATGAAAGTAATGACTGAAAGGGAATGATGGAAGGTATATGGACAGAAGAAGGAAGGGAAGGTGTCTTAAGCTCACCAACCAGATGAACACTTTTGACAGCAGTGGAAAAGTCATTACTAGTAGAAGAGTAAATACCACTAGAATCATAGGTGATCAATCCATTTTTCCAATCAATAATGGGATTAAAATGATAAAGGAGACATATCCCAATATCAAGTATTCTTCCTTTGGTTAATCTATGATAAAAAAAGTCTTATTAAAATCTTGGGAATGAAGTCAAGTAACTAATCCACTTGGTATAATGAGTTATGAACAAGGAAGTATATTCATTGGAATCCAAAATTTAAAGAGAAACTATTTTCAGAGAGGTCTGACATAGTCAATGACTACTTTAGAACAAACTTCTTTTCAATATAAGAGTTTGTAGCAGCAGAATCACTGAGAATACTATAAAAAATATCAGAGACAGAAGAAAAGATAAGAGCTTTGAATATTTTTTGACACTAGTATTCAGAGTGCACAACTGTGTTCTTGAAGGAAAGACGTGAGAACCATTGAGCACATTATGATTCCCACTCAGGCTTTTTCCTGCTTTTCTGGAAAGCCTCTTGACTACCTTGGCCTATTTTGAGGTCTCTTGAAGAATTTTTCAATTTGGTGCTTTTCACTACAATAATTTCATAAAATTTCTTTAATATTTCCCTCCTTTTCAGAGCTTATTAATTTATTTTCCTTATTGAGGAGAGCAGCATGAGGCTTATTATTTGAGACTTGAAAGTTCTTCCCCTTCTTGCTCTTTTTTTCATGAGGCTTCTTAGACAATGAATCTTCTAGAGGCCTGAAAAAAATGGATCCAGTGAGGCTTCTTCTCTTGATTATTACCCTTTTCCTTCCACCTCTCATAGTACCTGGTATCTAATTCCAAAGTAATGTCCATGAGTTCTTGAAGAATATCAAGGCTACAAGGGTTGGAAACCAACTGGTCTCAAAGTCTTTTTTCCAACCCCCTTCTATAGAAATTAATATAAGCCCTTTCTCCCCAATACCCAATTCTTGAAATTGAGCTTCTAAAATCAGCAATATACAAGGATACATGACCACTTTTCTTCATCCTTAGATTGTAAGAATCCTGTTCAGCTTTCCATACTTCATTGGGATCACCAAAAAAGAGTGAATAGCTGGGTTTTGAACAACTTCCAGCTATTTAGGAGATAGGATGGGTCTGCATTGGAGATATTTTAGAAATATGGTTCAATCCATTTTCCAGATCTACCAGTGAGAAAAGAACATTAGTAAAGAAACTTCTTCCTGTCAGAGAAGAAGCTTTCTGGGTCATTATGTCAAATTAATGGAAAGGATTGGATAACTCTACTCAATTTATGGGCTTGAGTACCATCAAAAGCATCAGGCGCGTTTATTGATTGAGTCTTGAATTCTTGGGCTCTTGAATGGTCCCTGGGGGAAACTGCTTGAGTTAGTTGTCCCATGAATTGAGTCACTTTCTCCATCATTTTGAGAAAAATGTTTTCCGATTTAGAGACAAGATGTTGATCAGAAAGGGCTATATTTGGAGCTTTGGAAGCCTCAGGGGTACCTGCCAAGGTAGCTGCCACTTCAGTTTCCTCAGACTCCTCCCCCTCTTAATCTTTAGCTTGCCGTAATCTGCTTCTAGGCCCTTGAGATATACTAGGATAGCCACCCAAGCCATAGAATGATCTTTATCTTCTTGATTTCATCCCCCCTCTTCTGGAGGGTGCTGCTCTTTCCATTGGTGGTCCTATGTCCAAATTTTCACCCATTCGATGAACTGATGGTGTTTTATGTGGTATTTGATACCAGTTATACCAGTTTCAGGCTTAAAAAATATGATAATAATAATAATAACTAAAAAATTGTGGAATAATTCATGGGCAAGAAAATGAAAATGCATAATAATCTCATGAAATAGGAATTAGGGAATAATTTAGAAGACAGGAATAAAATTGGGAATTTTGTAGAATAAATGGGAATTAAAATGTGGAATTTTGGAGAAGGAATTGGAATAAAGTTGAGGAACTTGAGAGGAATTATGGAGAAGACTGCGCAATTATAGAAAAATCCCTTAATATCTCTGAGGATTAAAAATAAAATTGAGGAATTATTCCAGAGATTGAAATACAACTGCAGAATAATTTCTGAATTGAAATAAAACTATGGCATTTTTGAAGAAGAAATAGGAATAAAATTGTGGAATATTGGAGAAGAAACAGGAATAAAATGTCAGAATAGCTTCAGATATGGAAAGAAGATCAAGGAATTAGGAAATAACTCTGGAAATTAACATAGTAATTATTGAATAATTCCAGGGATGGAAATAGGAATTAGGGAATAACTTTGGAGATTAACATAGAGATTACAGAATAACTCCAGAGGTGGAAATAGGAATTAGGAAATAACTCTGAAGTGAAAGTAGGAATTAGGGAATAGCTTTGGAGAAAAATATAGGAATTACCAAATAACTCCGGAGATTGAAATAGGAATTAGGGAATAACTCCAGAGGTGAAAATAGGAATTAGGGTATAGCTTTTCAGGTGGAAACAGGAATTAGGATATAACTCTGAAGGTGAAAATAGAAACAAGGGAAGAACTTTGGAGGTGAATATAGGAATTATGAAATAACTCCAGATATCAAAATAGAAATTAGGGAATACCTCAAGAGGTGTAGATAGAAATTAGTGAATAACTCAAGAGGTGTAGATAGAAATTAGGGAATAACTTTGGATATGGAAATAGGAATTGGGAAATAACTCCCAACAAGGAAATCAGATTTTGGAAATCTGGAACTATGTCAATCAAAATGTAAAGAAGTCCTAGGTCTTGATCAAGAAGATCAAAAGTTTCAACCAGAATAATTTCAATTTCAATAGAAAATACCAATTTCCCCACCTTTTTCAAATCTAATGGCAGTTAACTCAATAGCAAAAAACTGTATTTTCCCCACTTTCTCCCCTTCCAAGAAAAATCTCACCGCCTCAATTATCTCAAGGATATCATATGACTAGAAGAAATCTCAATTTTCAGAAGCTGTATTTTGCTCACTTTCTTGGCAAAAATAAACTCTCACCAGACAAATTATCTCAAATAAATTGCATGATTCTGATACAAAAAACTTCATCAGAAACATTCTCTCAGCAAACATATAACAAAGTCACCAAGAGAAGAATCTCACCAGCCAAATTCTCTCAAAGATACCATATGACTAGAGGAAATTTCAATTTTCAGAAGCTGTATTTTCCCCACTTTCTTGGCAAAAATAAATTCTCACCAGCCAAATTATCTCAAATACATCACATGATTTTGATAAGAGAAACATCATCAGAAGTATTCTCTCATCAAACATGTAACAAATTCACCAAAAAGAAGAATCTCACCAGCTAAATTCTCCTAAAGATATCATACAACTAGAAGAAATTTCAATTTTCAGAAGCTGTATTTTCTCCAATTTTTGGAAAAAAGAAAATCTCACCAGACAAATTATCTCAATGACAGCACATGATTTTGATAAAAAAAACCACCAGAAAAATTCTCTCAGTAAACACATAACAAAGACACCAAAACTACACCTCTCACCAGCTAAAACATCACAATTATGCATTTTCTAAGCCCCCTGTTTTGAGAAGCTCTATGGAGGCCCAAATTGTGTACATAGAGGTTTTCTCTCCCTCATTTAACAAAAAAAATGGAACAAGTTCCCACTCTTGAGGATTGCAACCATCCCTGAACTAGCAGGATATCTAGAGTAATAGCAGTGTTTTAGTTGTGAAAAGCTCAGTAGCCTTGCTCAGAAGCTTAGTATTAGTGAAGAATATTAGCTTAACTGTAGTGAAAATCTTGGTATCCTTTCTAAGAAGCTTAGAATTAGTGAAGAATAGTAGTTTTACCATAGTGGAAAGCTCATTAGCCTTTCTCAGAAGCATAGTAGTAGTGATATAAACGTAGTATTAAAAAATTATTTATTGAATAATCTTTATTAGTATTAAGTCCCATAGTCTTATTATTAGTATTCATATTAAAAAAAGCATCATAATCAAAAAAAGAAAACACAAAGAAAGAATCTTTATTAGTCTTATTAACATAAAATCAAGTAGTAGTCTTTAGTTTATTATAGTGTTACATCAGATTTTTGGCTCTAAAATTATTGATAGGTCTGATTTAGAGACCAATGATAAGTCTTCTCTATCTGTTAAACTCACAAATCTTATTTTATTTTGTGATCCTCTGTAGGCTTACTACTCTGTATTACTTAGAGGGGAAGCTAATATACCTTAGCACCCATGGTTACTGGACAGTTCTGAAATTCAAAAAAGACTTACCAATAATTTCCCCCTCAAGGTACTGCCTTATTTCATCCCACAAAAAATGAAGTTCCCACAGAGGTCAAGAGGATTCCTTGCTGTAGGAGTGTGAAAAAGTTGAATTTCTTTGGGATCTTGTATTCTTGGCTTAAGGGCTATTCTGAACCAGCATTATTGAAGAATAAAAAATTAAACTTGATGATACCTTTGAGAATAAACAAAATAAGGCTTTACAAAATCCTATAAGTCGGAATTCTTGATGAAACTTGAGGAATAAACCAAAAGTCTTGAGGTGGAATCATTGTGAAAATCTTGAGAAGTGAAAATGACAAAGTCAAAATATTATAAATGAATAAATCTTGTAGAGTATCAAATAAATTTCAATAAAACAATCAATCAATTCAAATCAAAATCAATTTCAATAAGTCTTGAAGAACTCAATCAACAAATTTCTTCAAATCAAAATCAATTTCTTTAGGAATTCAATAAATCAATATATGTCTTCAAAATCAATTCAAGTTCTTGAGGTCAATAAATCAATCTTGAGTAATTTGAAAGTCAATCAAAATCAATTCAATCCAATAAAATCCTTAATCTGAATCAATTATCCTAATGAATCACAATCAATTAACTGATCAATATAAACCCAATAAAGCTGAATCAAAAAAAGAAATAAAATTTGAAAATAGCTAAGAATTAAGATAGAGTGAAATGGTCAGCAGAATTAAGAAATGAAAAAAGCCAATTTTCATATGAAGGAAATGAATAAGATGAAAACTGATGAAAAAATCACAAGTTCATAAAAAGATCATAATTGATGAATTAGAGATATGAGTTTTAAAATAATTAAAATAAAGAAAAATTGTGAGTTGATTATTAAAATGTCACAGGGGCTCTTTGAAGCTAAGAGGGCCTGGCACTCAGTAAACTGGAACTCACTTATGGAGGGCTCAAGTATGGAATTGAGTACACTTAAGAGTGCAATAAAGATATAATTTCTGATAAAATAAATATAAGAAAAGCAGAAAGAATAAGAGTAAGAGTAAAGAATAAAAGAGCCAACCACAAACAAGTACAATTACACTTTTTCTACATATCAGAAAGAAAGAGAAGGGTTAATAAGGATGTGGCCACCAAAACTCTACTGAACAGGTGAGGAAATTCAAACACAAACTTAATACCAATAAGCATAATACTAAAAATGAAGAATAAGAATATTTATGCAATAATAAATCAAATATAATAATTAATTGGGGAAACATCCCCAGAGGGAGGAAGAGGGGCTGGTATATTTGAGAATCCACCAGCTCTGATCCAAAGAGTGAAATTGCTTGAGAGGGATCTTCCTTTTAATTTATTTGAATAATACAGCCCCTGTATGGATGTACAGGGTTTGTACAAGAGGTGTGGTCAAGTTGGGTGATCATAAAATTTCAGACTTGTGAATCCAAACTGTATTTCAAATATCCAGCGTGTACAAGTATTGACAGGCTGTATTGATGAACCACACTGTATACATGTTTCAGAAAGAAGGTTTTCTGAAACTGATTCCTGATACAAATACTGTATTTTCTGGTTTCATAAGGTTGAGTGGGTTTAAGTTTGAATACCCTTACCCCTGATAGTGGCTTTTACAGCATCTTTCATCACTGTTAACGTTTTCACTTTGTTTCAAAATTTAGTCTGGTCACTTTTGGGTGTGTTTTCTCTTTAATAATATTTTTGAAAACTTTGTTCTTATAACAATTTCCTGCACCTCTTTTCCCAATTAATTCCAATTTGAATTCCTCTTGAAAAAATTTCTTTTGTAGCCTTATTTTATAAATCTAAAAATAATAAATAATAAATTTGGAATGATTTCTCTTAACATCTTGAATCTTACTATTTTTAATCAAATTTTACCTTATACAAATTTTGAGGACAGGAAAAGTACTATATTTTTAATCAAATTTTCATATCCACATCTTACATTTTTAGTGTTTTTGGAATCAGATATTGCAATTTCACAAGGTAAAAAGTCACCAGGAGATATAGCTTCTGTTTGTACTGGGTAATTCACAGTAAGGGATGGTTGGCAGCATCCTCTTTTAAAACCCCCTATGGATAATTACCCTTCAAACATCTAGTTGTTCACATCAGCTTCTGTGAATATTATCCTTCAGAAGGGGTTTGTTTTTCATAGCTGCTGCAAAAAACTCCCCATAGCCTATCACCCTTAATACAGGGGATTTTTGTCATAGCTGCCACAAACAACCCCCTATAGCCTATTACCCTTAAGATGGGGGATTTTTGTCATAGTTTCCACAAGCAGCTCCCTGTAGGTTATTACCCTTCAGACAGAGGTTTTTTTCTTAGCTTCCATGAACAACCCCCTGTAGCCTATTAATCTTAATATGGGAGGTTGTTTTTCATAGCTTCCAGGAAATTCCCCATTGGAAATTCCCTTTTATACAGGGAATTTATTGCCCCAATTTAAATTTAATATGATTTTTTTAGCATCTTTTGATGTAATCATACCTTTTCTGATTGTATTTTCCTTTTAGATGTCTTATAATAGATTTAAATAGCCACAAGGTCTGCACTATAGATTCTTTGATGTCTTTGGAGGAAATAGTGAGTCATCTACTCATACAGCTAGTCATTGTGAATAATTGTATCAGTCATACTAGCTACAGTATGAAGAGCATCTAAAAATGAAAGACTTTTCAGACATATATACCACCCTTGGGATCCTAAATATTGTCAATTTGCATTTCTCATTCTTGGCAAATCCATGCAATTTTTCAATTCCCTCAATGATATTCAATTCCAAAGGTTGTCCTTCTGCCTCATCATTGAGTATTCCACCATCTGACTCTCATAAATCTAATTGTGATTCTAGTGACTCCAAAACCTGCTAAAGTCAATTGCAATCTAATCCTGAACCACAACCCCTCCCTAAAGAATCTATAACAAATATTCTAATATCCAGTTCTGAACATCAAAGACTGTCAATGTGAACTGATGTGCTGGATTTATCAAGAAACCCATGTTTCCAACATCCTGACTTCATTCTATAATGTACATCATGGGAACAATTGTTTGAGTCAAAATAGCCAACACAACCTCCTTCTTTGAATAAAACCCCAGCCTATTCTACTACGTCCTCAAATCAACCACCCAATTTTAATGCTGAAAAGGTTCACTTAGCACAGGAAGAGTTTATGTTATCCATGGAAAAAAAGGTTAATAGTCTCAAAAAAATGATTGAGGATCCTTTGACCCCTTTTGATTACCAAAATATCAGGGAAACTCTGATGAGCTCATTCACCTCAAAGGTAAAATGTAAGGTTGCCTTGTGATTCTATCTAAATTTATTAATACAAATTCAACTAAATTATTTGGATAGATAATTAATGCAGAAGAGCACTTCCATCAAAAAGTGCTATAATTATAGGTAATACTAGGCTCTTTCCAAAACATAAAAAATTCTCAAAGAAAAAAGATAAGACACACAAATGCACCCAATTTGAAGCTGTACAGGAAGCCCCAGAGAATAATGTTACCAGGATAGATGTCAGTTATTTTCTTCTTATCTCATATACATTTTGAATAAGCTTCCTAATGATTTTCTAATACCAGAAGCACAATTTGGGACAGAAGCCCTTTTTATTCCTTAGTCAAGTAATGAGAATACACAGTCATAAACAAATTTAAATTTGGAGATTAAAAATATAAATCAACCAAACCATGGAGCTAATCCATCTCAGGATCCCCTAATTTCTGCCCTAATCATTTCATAATCATCCCTTCCGGTTCATAGAACGTCTAATGAAAATCTACCAAATCCCAGCACATCTGCTATAGCAGTATCACCAATTCCTGTCCCCTCAAATTCAGAAATTTTATCTTCATGTAATTCAGTAATACAAGGGGATTCCAGCTGCACAGAGAATATAAATGAATTAAACCAAGCATCCAATAGCACACCTTTTCTTAACTTACCAATTTCTTCATCCGCTACTTCTATTTCACTCTATTCTATTTCACACATGGAAATCAATCAGGGAATTTAATCACTCCAGTTTTTATCAATAATCATACTATTTCAGCTCCAAGCTCATCCTCAAGACCACCTCAAAATGACACCATCCCAGTTTATTCCCAGATCTTCACTGAAAACCATTCCATTATGCCTTCAGACCAGGCCTCTTCAAATTCTATGCCTCCAATAAATGACCTAAATTCCTCTATTTTCTTTCAACATGCCACCTTACTTTTTAAGAGTATTGAGCTTTTTGAAAATCTTATTGGGGCACGCCATACTTCCTTGGTTCAGAATAAAATTCAGTACTTGATGGGAAAGCACTATCAGCAAAGTGAACAAGAAGCTTCCTTTCCCACCCATCTACCCTGCAGTATATGTTTCCTTTCTGATAAGAATACCTTAGCTTATTAATGTCTTGATCAATTGCAAACAGACTGAGTATCTTCCCTTATTTGTAGTGCAAATGCCCCTGATGGTTTTTCATAATTTGTAGATCCTGAAATTTTGAATCCAGTTTCAATGAACTATTTGATGACCCCAAAGTGGTCAATTCTGATTACATCAAGACCCAAGAGTAGAATCATCAATCAGACCCTTTATATCATTTCATGAAATACCTCTGTCTCTCCTCACATCACGCATGCCAAAATTGGTCCAAGGTATTCTTCTAATGAATTGGATTGGTACATGAAGATCTAACTTTTCCAATTATTAATGCTCTTGAGGAATATGTTCCACATGAGCTCACTCAGGATTATCATGCTATTGAGTATATAACTTCATGTGTTAATTAAATCAACTCTAGAATAATTTGTGTTATTGAAGGTCATGCAACTAAAAAAAGGACTCAAGCTCCAGCTCAGATCCTCATGTATCTTTAAACCAATTCATTAATAGCATATAATTCATGTTCCTGGAATTTTCAATTATTCTTTTCAGGTGTAAACTCAATATTGGTTCTACCAACCTTTCATCATTCCATGCAAATCAGCTCATTTTCAAGAAAATTAATAAACCCACAATCCAACCATCATATCACATTCTGGCCTCATTCCTTGCTTCTGGCTGTTATGGGCTGATTCTTTGCCCCCAATATTATCTTAAATTGGGTGTCTCCCCTTCCTTGAAATCATTAATTCTGGTTTCACAGTTAAACCTCTTCAACTCACATTCAATAAAAGAGACTGTTTGGAGAAGGTTAAATCAGTATATATGTGATCTTTTTTCATCTGCTTGCCCTTGACATCAGTCTTTTCATGAAGTGCATATTTCTGGATATGATTTGGGTTGTGAAATCCTTTTAGAATTAGGAGAATTCTTTAACAGAGAAAACCCAAATATATCCAGAAATCATCATGAAAAAAAGCTATCCCCACTGGCAAGGGTAGCAGGTCCAACCTAGGTCCAACCCAGCTTTCAGCTTTCTTCATACTGGGCTCTCACTTTCTATTATTATTTTTTTCATTTTTTAAGTCAGATTCTTAAGATTTATAAATACTGCACAAAATTAATTTAACTATACAGCCTCTGGAAATCTCAAATAATCCTTTATTCTACAAATTTCTTTTAGAGAAAAATCAACATTTTTGAATGAATATAAAGCCATTAGTCATGAAGTATTTTTTTTATGATTCTAAGAATCAAAATACCCTCTTTACCTATCTCTTATCCTATACCTCCTTTCATGCATTTTTTTTCTGAAGTTTCATTCATCATATAACAAGATTTCAAATGTTTCAAATATTTACATAAAAATATATATATTTGAAAAAATGCCTTATCATCATTTTCTCTCTCTCACTCAAAGAGCCAGAAGAAAAATATCAATTTCTCATTATAATGTTATCCCAAAACTCAATTTATCTTGATATCTCAAAATTAAACACAAATAAAGATATATTATGTCCTTCCTCATGCATTGGGAAAAAAGTTTGAAAGTTTTTTATGGATATAATATTCAAGAGAAATATCTCCCAAAAAATATTCACCAAGTAGAAATTTCTCCATTTCTTCTCTGCAAAGCCCAATATTTTTTTGAAGCTTGGGACCAAATAGAACTTTCATTTTACCAAAAATAAAGTTTCAATTACTGTCACACCTTCTTTTCATGAAATATATAGCCTGAGACCCCTTGTGACTCAAACGTTTTTTCGTGCGATATTATGTAACATCCAATGTGTACAAACATTATTAAATAAACTACTTCATAGTGATATTTTTTAATTTTCATTCAATGCATGAAAAAGGTTACTTTTGAAAGAAAATAAATCATATTTTACTGTGGTTAGGAAATAAAATTGCTTTCAGGCTCTTAATATTCTTCTATTTTCCAGAGGAAAATAAGAAAGCCTGTAACAATATTTCCAAATTGGAGACAGGTTGATTTATTACCAACCCACCATAAAAATGGACATTTAAAAACTAGATTTTACACTTATATGTCTCAGATATTTATATGAAAAATAATCTTTCTTGGATTCAAAATATATACTAATCTTGCCATAGTATGAAAATTGGGAATCAATATCCAAGTTCTTGTAAAATGTTAAAATTCAATTGAGGGAAGTAATAAATAAAATAAAGATCCTTTTCATTATATTAGTATTGAATATTATAATACTTATCTTTTCAAAGAAAATTTCATGTTTCAAAAGATTACCTGCAATTGACTTTGCAATTTATGATTTTTCCGTTTTTCAGTAATAATGACTTCATTACCATTGCAATATTGTATTATGCACAACCATAATATTCAGTTTATGAAGAATATGTATCAAGATCAAAGATTTCTTGGGAAAAATATATTCCCTTGTACATAGATATTAGGATCCAAATGGAAATAAAAAAAAGAGTCATCTTCATAAAATAAGTTCAGCATCATACAGAGCTAATGAATCTTATGGATATTTATCACTGGATCAAGAGAATAAGAATCATAATCATATCCAAACCCTTATTTGGCTTTTAAAATAAGACAATTGGCTTAAAAATTCCCCCTCCAATGAATCAATTTTAATAAGTTATTTTTTCATTATTATAATCTTGCAAAACCTGCAGATATTATATTCAGCTCACTATAATTATCTCAAATTGGTGGTACAGCTAATATCTTTCAATAAGGTCATTTATTTGTAACTTTGTAATAGTTCTGAAGTTATAAGTATTACTTCACCCCAAAAAGTCTGAAGTATCCTTCTTTCAAAAACTAAGCTCCATATATTTCAAAGTATTGATACCCTTAAAGTGTGTTTTATACACAGACAAATTAAAGTTAAACTTTCTTTTTCTTGGTGAAAAAATAAAGAATTTATTCAAAGATATCGATTTTTATATTCATATAGTTTTCTAAAATTAGTGAGTTTTAAGACGTAATACTGGGGCTCCTAATCCCCTCAAAAGGGACCTGAAAGATAATCTTCTGATTGGATAAATTTGGTGGAATTTTTAAATTCTTTCTTCATACTAGGAATATTTTTAAGAATTTTAAAAATGCTTCTATTTATTAGCTTAAATATATTTCTGAGCTTTGATTTGATATTATTTCATAAACTGAGTATTCAGCACGTACATATGCAAGACACAAACATTTCAAAAATACATCTTATTTTCTCCCTTCATTCCAATGTTATTGTTCTTGATATTTTCGAAAATGGAATATTTAAAGCTGAAGAGGGGTATGTTCACTTTCTAAAGTTTTTTCATAATGAGATGTTTTCTTATAAAGAAAATGATAATTTTATCTTGAAATTAATTTTTTTACTAAATTAGATAAAAATGCAAAACAATCTCACAGCAAAGATGTATGGCCATTTTTTTTCTTCATTGAGACAAATAATCTGGAAAGAAAAGAAGTAAATTTTGAAACCCATCTGTTGGTTTTTTCAGCCCAGTGGAACCAAGGATTTAATTATCTTCACCATAAAATATAGCTTTGGCTATTCAAAAAAACCTATGTAAGGCATCTTTGAAGTGGAAGACTAGTTAAATTTGTAGGAGGTGAGGTTTTCATAAGTGTCTCTATGAAAGAGTTTGTAATCTGAGAAAAAAAAATCATCTCAAAAAAAACACTTAGTATACATTATTTGGATATCTGGGTCAAAGAAGATAAGACCATCCTTTGTATTTTCCTTAGTAATTCTTAAATAAAAGGGTAAGTGGTAAAAGGTTCCATCATCTTTGAAAATAATTATGCCTCCAGAAGTGAGCATTTTGGAAATTGGCCTCTATAGACCAATTTGTGGTGGTTTCTGGTTTCTTTGGAGCTTTGTATGAAGCTTGTTTTTAAGTTCATTCAAATTTGGCTTGAACCTTTTTCCAACCCACATTCACTGGCAATGTTGTAGTCGAGCTGAAAATAAGTTGGATAAGGGATCATTCCACAATTCACTATTATTATAAATTCCTTAATTGAGAAAAAATGAGAGTATTTTTCAAGGTTATTAATTCACATTAATGACACAGAACATTTATTGAAATATTTTAAAGAGGGATTGTCTGAAAAATTTTCAACCATATAGAAATTAGTAATACATTTTTCTTTTCAGCTTTTCTGAACATATTTTCATTATGTTGCAATATGACTTTCAAATTTGATGCCAATTTCAAAATCAATATATCTTAATCCCCAGGTATTTAATGAATCAAAATTGATAGTTTTTAATATATTTACTAATTTCCAAATAAACATTCTTCCTTATTCTACTATAGTATTTTCAGCCCATTTGTAATTTATGTAATCTTAATTCCAATAATTTATTGTTTTATATCTAATTTCCTGTGACAGTATTTCCGTATTTAACCAATATGATTGCAATAATATTTATATTTTCAATTTGTGTAGGTTTTTTGTCACTATTTTCCCTCATTTGTTTGAATTATTATTCTTTAATTCTCCTATTTTGTTTCCCTTTTTGAATTTCTGGCTCTTTTTAGTTATTCATTTCATTTGTTTATTTCATTTTTATGTGAGTTTTTTCAACTTAGGTTAGTTTTAGTAATCTCCATTGATTTTGATTTGAATTATTTTGAATTGCAATTTTTTTAAATTTTTTCATCTGTCAATGGTAAAATCCCAATATTCTTCATCCTTCACTTTTTACCATCAAGTATTTTAAATTTTTGAAATTTTTTAATTTTAATTTTGGTAAAAAAAAAATTATTTTTGATTTATTCATTTTTATTAATTTCTGAATCATTAATTTCATCAAATTTTCTTTTCGTTTTAGTAATTTTATTTTAATGTTGATTTTTTGTTCAAAAGTAATATTTTTTTGGACTTTTTTTTGACATTTTTTGAATATATTTTTTTTCAAATTTTAAATTCATTTATTTTGAAAATTCAAATCTATTTTTTTCTTGAATTTTGATTTTTTCAAAAAAAATAATTTCAATTTCAAAAAATATTGAAAATAGAAGAGATCTAAAAAACACAAAAAAAACCAGTAAAATGAGTAATATTAAGAATTCAGGAATTCCAGATTTGAAAGAGAAATAGACAAAGCAAAATAGAAAACAAAAAAATCCATAAAAAAATCAAGCTCAAAAGAGAAGAATTTAAAAAAGCAAAATGAACAAAAACTCAAAAAAAGAAATCAATTAAAATATAAAAGATTTGAAGAAAGAATTTCTTAAAATACTAAATAAAAATGATAAAATACAAAAAATATAAAGAAAAATCTCAATACAATTCTGAAAAATAAAAGAAAGAAAAAGTTGAAAAAAAATGAGAAAAAAATGTAGGCAAAAATTGGCTAATTTCTCATCATTTAAGAAAAAATTGGTATAAACATGTACAAATACCCCAAAAAATAAGAAAAACCTTTGATTTCCAAAAAAAAAGTCAAAAGCAAACGAAAAATTGAAATTTTAAAAAAGGCTATTTTTCATTTTGGTATAAGTTCCTCACTTTGATGATTTACAATTTCTACAGGGGGAATTTTATAATCAATAATATTTGAACTGCTAAGAAAAACTGAAAAGAAGAAATTATTATCTATGGAGATAAATAACTGAGCTGAACGATAAATGAGCTTGAAAATAAATTTTAACTGTAAAAATTCAGTACTTGATTTTTTTGCAAGCTTACATATAAAAAATTAGGGATAGAATGGATTGATTGGATTATGTGGTATTCAAAATAACATAAAACAATTTGAAAAAAAAATTAGTTGATTATCATGAGTACCATTGTGCTTAATTTCAAGAACAGATAGACTCAAAAAACAAAGAACGCCAAATTGGAAAAGACCTTTTTTTAATGAACATTTTTCAATAAATTTGAAAATATCTTATGAATCTGTAATAACAGCAGCAATGACTACTTTCGATGATCGAAATAGGGGTGCAAATATTTAAAAGTATTAATACTCCACCCGAGTTACAAAAACGAATGACTATGAATTAAGGTTCAAATAGTTCTGGAATCAATGTTTTCAACATAAATATGGGATATTAATGAGTAATATGCAAGACAGGTATTTATTTATCAAGAAAATATTTCATGCTTGCATCATACCCTTTCAAAGGTACTTGAACTATGTAATAGAATAGATGAAAATTATTTGTAGGAATTTTTTTCTGTAGATTTTTTCATTTATTTAAATGTTCCTTTTTATACATTTAAGTTTTGCATTCACAAATTGTTGAAGATTGACTTTTGTGTGATGGTGGCACATGTAAAGTAAGTTCAGTATTTCATTTGGCAAGGGACAGGGAATTCATTTTGATATTCCACACAGATATTAATGAGAGAAGATTTTTTTGCTTTTGGAAAAGAGTTTCATTCAAAAGTCTCTTTAATTAATGAATATTAGGCTCTTACATATGAGGACCCAAACAAAGATGATGTAAAATCCCTAATATCCTATTTTAATTGAGAAAAATTCTGAATCTTCAAATCTGTGGCTGAAAGTATCTGCAAAAGAATTTCAAGGTCAGAACCAAGGTTTAGACTCAGGTTAAAAGCAGGTTGGACCTGTGTTGGACCTGCTACTCCTGAAGGCAGGGGTAGCCTTTTTTTCATGGTGAATGTTCTGTCACTTCCTAAATAAGCTCCATGAACAACAAATTTTACTTTTACAAGTCTTGAATCTTCTTCATGATTTATTTTAGCTATGTTGTACCTACCATCATATCTTGCTGAATAATAGAGATGAGGAAGAATTAATCCTTGGTGAATTATTATGCCACCATTTCAATTTTGATATAATAGACTGAGATCTTATGTTTCATTTGTTTCCAAAAATAATTCTGTTCAAAATTAATGATAGTGTTTCACAAAGAAATATTCCTGCACAATTCTATATTATTGAAGATAGTTAAAGCAAAAATAAAAATATAGGAATACAGTACATGTTAATGAATTATTTTTAAAAAGGAAAAATCCAAAACAAAATAATTCAACAAAAATAAAGTCAAATATAATTTGAAAAAACAATTGAATGAAAAAAAATATCATTTGAGCTATTGTAATTTATTTTTCATTTTTAAGGTTTGACCAAAAATTCATTCAAAAGAATGTATATATTAAAATTGCTTTTTTATTTTATACGAGTATATTTTTAAACAAGTTATCAAATAGCGCATTTTATTTAATTTAAATTGAACAGAGCTCAGTGTAGTGATCCAAAATTATCAAATTATATTAAGAGTATAAATGGAGTACTGTACAAATCACTTAATAACCCTAACCTTTTTGGATATCATATATTTGATGAGTTTTTTCAGACTAAACTAACTTCCCTTCTATTGAATACAGGTCTAATATACTCATACTATCTTTTTTTTGCCTCAATCTAAAAAACTATTCTCACAAATACATACAAATTATTTTTACTTCCAAAACAATTAATTACCAAATTTAAACATTTTCTCAATTCAACCTCAAAATGATTCCAGAAAATCACACCTCTTCAAAGATACCTTATTGGTGCTGCCAGGGCCCACAAAGTGATTCAAAATATAAGAATTAATTGAATTTACCTCATCCAACTGAAAATAACCAACAATACTACAATAAGTCCTCAAAATGATTTAATGATTTAAATCCACTTGATTGGTGGCACTAGGGCCTACTTGTTGAATTTAGGTCTTAAGGCTCCTTGAAAACAAATCCCAAATTCAATAAAAGATAATGTGAGCCCAGAGATTCCATCAAGCATCCATCTACAACATGTGATCTGAAATGAAACTAAATCCTTATCAATCACCTGAAGATTGTTTGATTAAGGTTTATCCAGAAGCAAAATCCAATTTGTTAATCTTTCCTAGGGCCTCATTTCCAGAAAAACCTAAGATTGTTTTTTATTGTGCTAATAAAAATTCACTAATGATTTTTTGTGTTCACAACTTAGTCGATTCATCAAGAACAACTCAAGAACTTAAAAGTTCCATTTTTACTCTAACAAAACTAGGCCAAAATTGTCACCCAATTCAAAATAAAAACAAAAAAGCTGGTATAATGAGAGGAGCTGGGTTCCAAGCTGAATCAGACAAGGACAAGAGTGTAGGTAGGAAAACACTAACCTTCCATCATTTGAAACTAATGAGTTTAATTATTTTGAATTCATGTGTTTATTCCTTCAAGAAAGGTCTTGCACCTGAGCAACTTCAAGAAGACACTGTAAATCATGAAAAGCTATATGAATATGATAATTTTATTTTTAATCATATTTCTGGTTTGACCCAGGTTGAATCAGCCATTAACTCAAGACTCATGCTATATTCCTCTTTACTATCTTGGCACAAATCTCAATGGCCCTTAGCTGCAATGGAAGGTAAACAAATTTTTTCAAATGTTGCTATTACTCATAATGGATTTCACAATGAAATCCATGTTGATAAACACCCTGGACCTATGGATTATTCTCTTTCATTCATGAAGATACTTTTGAATGCCTCCAATCACCTCATAATACTTTTGGGAATGGATTATTTTATCCTTGAATTTGCAAAATCCAACGGAATCATTGAGATTTTGTGGAAAACCTCTGAAATAAAACATCAAACTACACCACCACCTTTGCTACTTCAAAAATATCCAGCTATAACACACTTTGGAGCCTCATTTCAGACTACAAAATCCCTCCTTGCTCAAGGACACAATTTAAAAGATTTAGATCCTTCAATCATAATTAACAAGAATTTCAGCCGGCCTGAAAGAATAATGAAATATTACAAAAGACGAATTCAAAATTAGCCAAATAGGCAGTTTCCATTTTATTCACATTGGTTGAAAAAAATTTAATCAGTTTCAATTTCTCCAGTGAATCTTCAAATCATTCCTCAACATAACAATTTCATGCAAAATTTAACATCATTCCAATGCATCCATCACATCTATAGGTCATAGAAATTACATGCATCAATCCTTAATCACAATCTCGACGAATTCAGCTGAAACCACTTCTCATTCCAACTATAAAATCAGCCCATTTCACTGAAATGCATTCATAAATTCCAATAAATTTAAAACCAAATAGTTTGTCTTCATTGGTTGACTTACAAACTTCTATTCTAGCCCCATCTCACAAGCAATCTAATACTCCTCAAATCAAATTATTAAAACCTCCAAAAATAAATGGCCTTATTTCAATCCTTATCTCAAACAAATTAAAACTGTGTGGTCTCCTTGGGAGAAGAATTTGAAAATTCATTCAGATCGCTAATCTCCCTCAACCCTTCATAATTGATAAAACTTTAGAATGAATTCTAATTGAATTCATTCAATCAATTCAAAATTAATCTCAATATCAATAGTACCAAATAGATTATTAAAAAAATATTTCTCTCTGTCATATCCTGAAACTTTTGATTTAATCACTCAAATCTCAAATTCATCTATGAATCATCAATTCTTGATCTAGAAGCCAATCAAATCTTACAAGAAAATGTATCACATTATCTTAAAACTGTCCAGCTTTATTTGCTTCAAGAAATCAGTTTATGTTCTCTCAACCCAAATCACCTTCACATCCTCTCTCAGAATCTTTGAAAGAAATCATGCCAAAGGGCTTTCTTCAAATTCAAAATTCAAAAAAATAAAAATTAGAATATCACATTACACTGACTTTTGATGGCTTAGATCAAGTTTCTGGATTAGACAAAGCAATTGTATCATGGAGGCAAGTTGTCATAAAACAAACCAGAGAGACAATTGAAAACATTGTATCAGATGTAATCAATTTGGAACAAGAAGATCAAGATAACAATTCCAATATCACTCTACTGGATTCAAAATATAAAAAATTTATTCTTAATGAAAAAATGTATGTAAATGATTAAAACCTCTTTTATTGTAAGTTTAGGCAACATTTCCAAACCATTCCTTGGGTCAGTATTCTAGATTTAAGATGTCTCATAGCCTTAAGTAACTCCCACCAGATCAATTCCTCAAATTGGCTAAAACGACTTATGAGAAATTATTAAACTGCCTTCCAATTTTCAATCCGCAATCTTTTACACTTCTTGGTCTGTCTAATGATTTCAGTTCTCCAAAAATTCATTTGAATGCATCAACTTACCAAGCTGAAACCTCACTCAAGTCGAATTCCTACAAAAGCCCTTGCATAAATTCACAGGATGTTGAAAAAAATTCTTTGGAAATTATCAGTATTGTGAGCCTTAGAGCTAATTTCATATACCCAAAAGACCACAAATACAAAAATAACATATTAATATAAATAAAATGAATTTATTTATATTATCAAAATAAAAATAAAAATATAAATATAAAATTATATTAAAAATGAAAAATTAATTACAATTTAAGAATAAAAATACATTTAACTTTGTAAGTATAAAATTACATTTATAGTTGAAAAAATCAAGTAAAAATGAAATTTTAACAAAATTGTGAAAAAATAAATAAATTTGGAAAAAAGTTAAATAAAAATTATTATAACTTTTTATCCAATAAATAAACATATAAAAGTTATTTCACCATTGGATTCCTCATAAAAAATCAGGTGGGGTCACCTCTGAGTGAAATTCTTGTAACTCAACTCTAAATAAGCTTAAATTAAGTTTCTAGTATTTTCAATACAAAAGTTGAAAATCCTCACAACTTTAATTTAATTCACACCACATGTGGTGTGAATCATCAATTTTTGTGTTAAAATTGAGGTGTTGTGTTTAGTTTAGAAGTTATGAGGAATTGAAGTATTTTCAATTGAATTCAATTGAAATGTCAAAATGTGCGCGTGTATTACATAAGTGAACTTTGATTTACATATGAGGTATCAATTATTACTGTATTGTACTATACAGTTCAATTGAATTACATGTGTAAATTATAAGTATAATACATGATGAGGAATTAAAGGAAAAATAAATTGGAAAGATTAAATTTGGGGGGGGAAAGGAACTCCAGCTCTAAGGGGGAGCTAGACCCCCAAATTCCTTGCTGACAGGCGTGGGATGTCAAAATTCATTCAAAAGTTCATCACTTTTGACCTGGAATTGAGTTACAGGGTCTGTGGACTCAATTGATGATGAGGTTTTGATACCAACTGGGGTAGTTTTAGCTGTTGCCAAGAGGGTAAAACGGCCCTTAAGATAAAAAAATCATAGTAAAAACAGTTTTAACTGGTTTCTACGCCTGTTACACACATTATGACGTGTTTTGAAGGCTCTATGCCAGGTATTTCTATAGTAATGGCTGATTTAAGGGTCTAAAGTGGCTAAAAATGGCTTAAACCAGCCCTTTTTGGTCTAAATCAGGGTTCAATGATGCCATAATTGGCTTTTCTGTTGTCAGACTGTTTTTCACGACTGACAAGAGTAAATTTTACTTTTGTAGTAAGAGAATTGATGGCTATAAAAGAATGTCTTCTTTGTCCCACTTTTCTCTTCATGTTAGAATCTTTTCCTTTTATAATTAGTTTAAACATTGTTAAACCAATCAATAAGAGATTCCAACCACCTTTATTAAATCATTTTAAACCTTTTTAACCACGTGAAAAAATCATTATAATCATTGTTTGTAACTTTTATAATCATTTTTACCCCTGAACCACCCCAAAAGTGAATTAAAGCATCTTTCATCACTGTAAACTTTGTCACTTTGTTTCCAAATTCACTCTGGCCACTTTTGGGCATGTTTTCTCTTTAATATTCTTTTTAAAGACTTTTTTCTTTAATTAATTGCTTGCAGTTCTTTGCTCAATTAATTCCAATTGAAATTGCTCTTGAAGAAATTTCTTTTGTAGCCTTAAAATATCTCTTGTAGAGTATTTTTTGGATAAATGTTTATTGTTGGTACAACAATAGAATTTTATAATATTATTGCTTTATACTAATAAAGTTATAAACAATAAAATTGGTGTGTTTTCTCTTAAAAATAGTATTTCTTACTATTTTTAATTGAATTTTTACCTCATACAAATTTTGAGGACAGGAAACGTACTTGATTTTTAATCAAAGTTTCATATCCACGCCTTACAAGTATCAAGAATCTTATATTAAAGCTTAGTGTGGTGGTGCAAGATATAGCTATATTAGCCAATATTTGATTTTCCAAGGTGATTGGTGTTTGGTCAGAGATCCACGCTCAATTAAACTCAGCAGAGTTTTTTGACATCTTTTATACTAGCTATAAATTTGTTTTTTGATGCAAGGTGATCAGTAGAAGGATGATTGTGTCTCTAAGAGGTGTCTTGGTAAGACACGCTAAAGCATTTTTACAAAGCTCTAATCAAAAGAAGATCACTGAGGGAAGTGAAGTTTTAGCACAAGAGCAGTGGACTGAAGTTGAAATCCCAAGTCAAATTCAGAAAATTTTTAATGCCATCATTAGTAGTGCAATGGAGGACTACAAGCTATTTATCTTGCCCAAGAAATCCTTGATTTTACCTTCAGAGTTGACTTAATCTCCAAAAATAATACCCCTATCTAAGCAACTTGACATTGAGGGAATCCCTTTCCACACTGTCAGCGTCGTCTTAGAAAGCTTGAATATGTTAGCAGATTATTTAAAGATAGTAATCAACTTTTCAATATTAACAACCAATAAAATGGGGAAAATAATCAAATTTCTCAAAGTATTCAATTCAAGAACTTGCCAAGTCGTACTAGGGGCAGGCGCCATTTGATTGGCAGGTTTAAAAAAGATTATAGCCAGACATCTTGGTAAGTTTTTTCTTCTTTTTCAATTCCCAAAGTATTGACATAATCTTGATCTCATATCCATCCTCTCTTAGCTGTAGCATCACTAGCTTTGTTGACAATGATAAGCTTAATTCCTTATTTTTGGGAGTGTTTACAACGTCATTTGAGCCCAAAAAAGAGAAAAGATTAATTAGACAGTCTAATGGTCATCAAGAACGGATGACTGAGGGCGAGAAATTTCTGCTGATCTTGAAAGAAAATGGCCGGAAATTCGCCGATGTAACAGACTGGGAAAAGGGTGAGCAAGAAAAGCAGGACCTCATCTCAGGATTTGATCAAGAAAGCTCAAAAATCTTGACCGTCAAACAACCTTTCTATCTGAGATTTAATTTGGACTTAAGAAATTGAAGGATGATTACTTTGGTTGGATCCAAACCTCTAGAATGAAATATAGATTATTGGAATTCTCCCATTTCAGAACTAGGTTGGTCAACCAGCTTGGCTCATTTTATCGACGACAATCTTTTATCAAACTACTCTTTTCAGAGATTATCGTTCTTCTACTGGTCAAAAAAGGCGGCGGTGGTTATCGGAGCTGATTCAATCATTGGTCTCAAAGTACTCATCAAACATAACGGTCAGCAAATTTAAACATGAATGGGGTCAAAATTCAATAATCGCTCGATTCCAGCCTCATCCCAATTCCAACGAGACAGACCTCATCAAGACTCAAACCTTTGTCATTGGTGCCCATTTAGATTCAACAAACTTGTTGCCCAATTTGTCAGCTCCTGGCACAGATGATTATTGTCCAGGTACGACGTTGATCCTTGAGGCATTTGATGTTTTACTCCAACAGAATTGGGGCCCAAAGCCAAGTCAAGGGGCTGTTGAATTTATGTGGTACTTGGCCAAAGAAGGTGGCCTGTTGGGCAGTCAACAGGTAAACTAAAGGAAGATTATCAAGAGAATAAGAACAAAATCCATTCCAAATTGGTTTCAATATTGGCTGATTTCTTGGCTGTGCACCATCAAACCTTACAAGTGATGGATTGGGAAAGTATAGAGAGCTTTTCAAGTGATCCAAATCCTTATCTAGAGAGCCTGCTCAAATAAGTCACCACTCTTCATTGATTCCTCAGTTGTTATTTGCTACAATCAACATTACAGTTCAGCCAAGTCAAATAATATGTTATTACCTGATCCTGACATCTAGTTCCATTCATAGGCCATCATGACTCAAGTTTTTTCAGCCATCCATCTGACCCTCTCTAAAGAATTTAGCAAAGTCAACGTACAAAGTGCTCATGCTAAAGGACAACTCCTTTGAGATGTGCAATTTTTATTGAGAAAATTAGATTAATTAAAAGCTACTTATGAGATTCAAAAAGAAGTAAAAGACTTTCACGAAACATTGAACAAGCAGCTGCTGCCAAAAGAGGCAAAATCTGAAAGCAATGATGATTCTTCTAAAGGAGGCTCCAGCCCATCAACTTCAACATTGAAGGGCAACTTTAGAGCTAGATTTAGATTCTTGTCTCCTGGAAGACCTACTCTTAAATTTCCTTTGCCATTGCCTGCTCAAGTCAAGAAACCATCCAATTTGTCAGAGGTTCTACTTCCAACTTTCCCTGATACTAAGGCTGCCGAGTCGATAGTAGCTTTAGAACAAAATCAGACGTCAATTAAAATAGAAAATGAAATAGAAGAATTTCCAATGAAAGAGAATCCAACTCAAAGCTCGGGTGCAGCGATTCCATCTCTCTCAATAGATCCCCAACCTTCCCAGACCCATGAACCTCAGCTTGTTTTACCCCTATCTGAAACGGTGACTGAAAAATCCTCACCAACACCATCTCAACCACCCCAATTGACACTGAGCCAATGACTGACGGCATTAGCTACTAATGGAAAAGGGATTCCCTCATCACTTGTTACCAGTTCATCCCCTCAATTTAATGTGGCTCAAGACGCATCTAATGTGACAACTGGGTCAATCAATATTATTCCTTAAGTTGAGTAAACAAATGAAACAGCACAAAAGGCTCCCAATGCCGATTAAGAACCGGAGAAGTCAAAAATAATAGTTACTCAACAAAGTTTTGAGGAGCAACTTGCTGCCATTTCTGCTAAAACCGCTTCTACATCCACTTGAGCTTCCTCTGATCAATAAGCAATTAAAACTTAATCTGAAATAACAGTTCTTACCCAATCCAAAACAAGAGATGATGAGAATGTGATCAATGAGCTTGAGAAATAATTTCTGTTTTTGGTAGCTCAAGAGCAGCTGTACAAATTACCCCCCTTTCCAAATTCAACAATTTCTGAGAAAATTTTAAATGAATCAAAGCCAATGGTTGAAGAAGGAAGGGTAGGATTAGATGAAGATATTAATTGAATTCTTTCCTCTAATGGTATTAACACTCTTAGAAAGGATCAAGATTTTTAAAGATGAAGGCAAAGGGAGCCTTGAATGAATTTTAAATCGAGGGCGAATTGAAAACACAAAAGCTAAATTCAACCCAGGCAATGTAGCAATGGATTCTGGAGAATCACAGATTCAAACAGTGAAGAAAATATAAATTTCGCTAGCAATCATAATGATGAAAAATTACAAATGAATGAGTGTTTGTATATTTAACATAATAACGGTGATGCAAAAGCAATAACTTATTTTTCATGTTAAAATAAAAGAGTGAACTTTTTTTGGTGTATAAGTATGAAAAAAGTGAAAGATTTATACATTCTTTTAAAGATTGTGTAAATATGAAGCATCATTTTCTGCAAATACATGTAGAAATGCAGAGGAATGCTTCTTTAAACCTTTTTTCAGGCCATATAAATGGCTAAATGCTACAATAGATTTTCTTCAAAGGGCAATAATATTTCCTGCTAAAATTAAGTACCTTAAGGAATGATCATTGAATTTTTAAATGATCAAATTTTTATTTTTTTGGCTTAATTTAGGTTAGTTTTCATCTCAACTTAGTTAGAATCCCTAAATATTGTACAAGCTTCATATTTTAAGGCAATTTATTATGTTTATTATTTATATTTATATTCAAAAAGATACAAAAACTTGAATGAACTTCAGAAATTACCTTGTGCCATTATGTTAGAAACAGCCCACATTCCATAGAAAAATGTACTTGGAAAGGTGCTCATTAAGAAAAAAAACAATCTCAAACATTGAAAAACAGTAAATTATTCAATTGAAATGAATGATACTTGGTAAGATAGCTCCCTCCCATCCAGTCTTTTTGATACCAGAATTATTTTAAGACTTTTGTATTCCAATCTGAAATATTGACTGATATGGCCACATAATCACCATATCACCCACATAGTGTCCTTGAATGAATTACATTTAATGTGAGCCAGTGATTATAGAAGTTTCTGGGTCTTTATTTTCCAATTCTTGCAGTCTATTTTATAAGCTATTTTAAGATATTTTCACATTCAATTCATATTGAAAAGAATTTATTCTTTCAAGAATGGATTTGTGTGAATGATATAAAAATATGATCATTGGAGTTCATGACAATTTAGTTTGTGTTCTGAAAGTAATTTCCCAATTAATGGACTTTATGTTTTGATTGAATGGGACTAATTCATTGCTTAAATATGCTCAAAAAAACAAAATATCCCATAAATTCAATTCAAGGTAAATGTACTCTTTTTTTAGAAATATGATAAAAGATTTTCCTTATTTTCTTTTCATATTTTGATATATATATATATGAAATTTAAATATCAGGATAATATGAAACATATATACCAGCTTCATTTGTGCAATAATTATATATCCACACACAAAATGATCCATTACAATTGGTTTCAAAACATCCCTAAATATATCTTTGTAATGTCATATTTTGAATTTATTTTTTTGATTTAAAGATGAAACTTGGAAAATTTGAAATAATTCAAAGAATAAATATTTGAGTTCAATAGGATTTCTAAGAAATCAACAACCACTAACTGAGATGAACTTCTTTTATTGTTAGAGCATTTCACCGTTGAAACGGTGCTTTCTCCTTTTTCCTTTTACAATTTATTTCTACTTTTATTATTTGTACTTTTGTATTGAACAAAAGTAAAAGTCCTTTTGTTCGTTCTCTTATTGTATCTATTTTACTAAAACATACTGTACTCTTTAGTATTTAAAGAGACAACACTTCGTTGTAACTTGAGATATGATAAGATTTGATAATATATAAAATAATCATTCACTAATATCATCGTCGTCGTCGTCGCTTCACTATTGTATACTCAACATTTATATTTGATTAATATTTAATCAAGGGTATTTGAAGAATAATATTTCCCCTTTACTCATATTATTTCATGAGCTTATGTTGATTATAATGAAATATCTGGCTGAAGATAGATATTAAGTGATATAATATAGTTATTTCCAAGAAATTTTATGATTAAATCAAAAGAACATCTAGAAAACATCAAAGTAAAGTTTTTAGTCTTGGTTAGGGGAACAGGATATCACTGGCCAACCAGTAACCTGAAAAATTCCCTGGTGATAAATTTACAATGGAGTGATCCATCTCAAAAGCAAATATTTATTCACCCATAAAGTTTGGTTATGGCAGTTTTGGTAACCCACAAATTTTTTTCTCCCCAAAAAAACATATTTCAAAGCAGTTTTCAATTTAATACCTATTAGATTATATCAAATATGGATGTTATTTCATACTTTGATGCTGTATTATAAATTTAATTTGATAAGAACTTTTCATTATAGATTCTGATATCTTTTTAATAGGAATTTTATTTTCACATGGAAATATTTCTGTAACCCTTACGCGATCACTTGGTAAAAAATGATAAGAATTTAGAATTAAATTGTCAATAATTCAGAGAAATCCACTAGTTATAAAGAAATGGAAATAATTTTTCTTCTGAAAAATACAAATTTTTGAGAATTTCAGTATGTACTGAGGCCTACAAAAACGCATATTTCACTAGTGAATATAAAGTGTATAATTCATCTTGAACAAATACTCAATTTAAATTTAGGAGACTTATTTATTTCTCTTACCTACTCTTCCATTTATCTATCACTTAAGCATAAAAATATTATAGGCTCTCCTATTCCTTTTGATTCACCAAGCCCGGTGATTTGAATCTCTAAGCTTAAGTAAAAAGTGACAACTTTCAAGATTAAAAAAATTCAATTCATATGATACCATCCAGACAGCTAAAAAGCATAATCTTAGTGATGGAAAGTGACCAATGGGATTTTAAAAAAACTAAAAGGTCCCCAATCACAAAGAAATTACCTTTTAAAAACCACATCAGTCTTCTTTACAGCCTTTGTAGTAATAACAATATCATTAATTGGGTCTCTATCTGAGATTGGAATATAGCCTTATTTCTACAATAGGAGTACCATTTTATAATATAATTTCTTTCTTGTCATAACATAAAGCCAAAATTATTCTATCTCCATTATTTGCAAAAATATGTAAATTACATTTAAATAGTAAAGAAAAATATCTTAGTATAGTTTACTATGAAAAAATTGAAGCCATTGAAAGTAACAAAGAAAAACCCAAAATTTTAACCAAATGGATTGAAAAATAATAATGAAATATGATAGAACTCACTTTACTCATTTACCAATTATTTTGTAGCTCTAAGTATTTATGACTCACTATGAAAGCTAAGTAAAAAACTTTATTCAGGGGAAAACCTTGATTCAATTAGTAGAATGAGTAATTATTCTTCAAGTACGTCTGATATAAGTATTACTTGGAGTTAAGTCACATACAATTTCTACCTTCATTTTTGGAGTCATCTCATCTTTTTCAATTTTTGGATTCCTGCTTTAATATTTCAGTTTTGTTCAAATAATCTTACTATATATTCTTAAAAGGCTTCTAGGATCAAAAAAGGAAAAGAAATGTTAATTTTTATAGATGATAATTCAAATATTTATGGAGATATTGACAAAAGGAGCTTATTACAAATAAAAAAATAAGAAGGGCTCTTTCTAAGGTCAGAATAATTTCTGTAAATCATGGAGCCAAGAAAAAACTTACCCAGAGGTCAGGAAGCTTGATTTAATTAATATTGAAGGCTTCTCAAAAAGAATTAATATTAGTATTTATAGAAAGGAATTGAAATTTTGGAGGAATTGATGATTGAATACTCAATTTTCTTCATTGAAACCACACCAAAATTCAAAGGGTCATGATATAAAGCTTTATGCCATGATATGGAATTACTATACTACAAACCAATGCAAAATTATTTAATTTACTTTTTATTACTTTCCTTGAATTATTTCTGTATATATCAATATTTTCCTGGATAGAATATGACTGAAATGGAGAAGATATCTCAATGGTAACATAACAGGTAGATTATTTAAAGCATTTTTTTGATATAATAATCTTCATGCTTAAATACTTTTTGTTATTGTATAGGGAAGAGGCAATGGCAGAAGCTTACTGGTATTTTCTACTGGACAGAGGACTGAAGAATCCTTTCTATCAACCCATTGTTCATGATTCTGAAACAACAATCTAAATATCACACTCTATTGAATATATTTTTCTATATTTTTCTTGGAATCAGAAATCAAAATAGTTCTTTCATGTTTGCATATGCTGTGTTCTGTTTTGGGTGAAATAAGAACTCTTATCAAAGAAAAACTCCCTTGAAAATGGATATTATTATGAAACTTCCAATAATTCCCTCACTAGAAGGAAGTTTTAAGACAAATATGGGAAGGATAAATAAATTGATAAATAAACCAATGTTAAGAGAATCCAGTCGATATTCACAAATCAATCATTTACTTATGAGGTGATTGTTAATCTTCAGTATCGTTTGTCCATTTTTGTAAGAGATGAAAGATAAGTAATAGAAATCATAATTGATTAACTTTTCCCACAATTTGAATGCAATAAAATGTAATAATTTACTCTAAGGATCATTTTATTCACAAAAATTTTGTAAGGTGTGTATATGAAACTTTGATTAAAAATCAAGTACTTTTCCTGTCCTCAAAATTTGTATAAGGTAAAAATCAATTAAAAGTAGTAAGAAATATTATTTTTAAGAGAAAACACGCCAATTTTATTTTTTATAACTTTATCATTATAAAACAATAGAACTATAAAGATTTATTGTTTTAACAAAAATAAAAATTTATCCAAAAATACTCTACAAGAGATATTTAAGGCTACAAAAGGAATTTCTTCAAGAGAAATTTCAATTGGAATTAATTAAGCAAAGAACTGAAAGCAATTAATTAAAGAAAAAAGTCTTTAAAAAGAATATTAAAGAGAAAACACACCCAAAAGTGACCAGAGTGAATTTGGAAACAAAGTGACAAAGCTTACAGTGATGAAAGATGCTTTAATTCACTTTTGGGGTGGTTCAGGGGTAAAAATGATTATAAAAGTTACAAACAATGATTATAATGATTTTTTTAAGTGGTTAAAAGGTTCAAAATCATTTATAAATGGTGTTTGGAATCTCTTATTGATTGAGTTAACAATGTTTCAACTAATTATAAAAGGAAAAGATTCTAACATGAAGAGAAAAGTGGGGCAAAGAAGACATTCTTTTATAGCCATCAATTCTCTTACTCCAAAAGTAGAATTTACTCTTGTCAGTCGTAAAAAACAGTCTGACAACAGAAAAGCCAATTATGGCATCATTGAACCCTGATTTAGACCAAAAAGGGCTGGTTTAAGCCATTTTTAGCCATTTTAGACCCTTAAATCAGCCATTACTATAACAATACCTGGTCTAGAGCCTTCAAACCCCGTCAGAATGTGTGTAAGAGACGTAGAAAACAGTTAAAACTGTTTTTACTATGATGGTTTTATCTTAAGGGTAGTTTTACCCTCTTGGCAACAGCTAAAACTACCCCAGTTGGTATAAAAACCTCATCCTCAATTGAGTCCACAGGCCCTGTAACTCAATTCCAGGCCAAAATTGATGAACTCTTGCATGGATTTTGATACCACACACCTGTCAGCAAGGACTTTGGGGGTCTAGCTCCCCCTTAGAGCTGGAGTTCCTTTTCCCCCCCAAATTTAATCTTTCCAATTTATTTTTCCTTTATTTCCTCATCATGTATTATACTTATAATTTACATATGTAATTCAATTGAATTGTACAGTACAATACAGTAATAATTGATACCTCATATGTAAATCAAAGTTCACTTATGTAATACAGGCGCACATTTTGACATTTCAATTGAATTCAATTGAAAATACTTCAATTCCTCATAACTTCTAAACTAAACACAACACCTCAATTTTAACACAAAAATTGATGGTTAACACCACATGTGGTGTGAATTAAATCAAAGTTGTGAGGATTTTCAACTTTTGTATTGAAAATACAAAAAACTAACTTAAGCTTATTTAGAGTTGAGTTACAAGAATTTCACTCAGAGGTGACCCCACCTGATTTTTTATGAGGAATCCAATGGTGAAATAATTTTTATATGTTTATTTATTTGATAAAAAGTTATAATAATTTTTATATATTTTTTTTCCAAATTTATTTATTTTTTTACAATTTTGTTAAAATTTCATTTTTACTTAATTTTTTCAAGTATAAATGTAATTTTATAATTCCAAAATTTAATGTAATTTTATTTTGAAATTGTAATTAATTTTTTTATTTTGAATATAATTTCATATTTGGATTTTGATTCTTATTTTAATAATATAAATAAATTTATTTTATTTATATTAATATGTTAATTTTGTATTTGTGGTCTTTCGGGTATATGAAATTACCTCTAAGGCTCACATTCCCTCCCCCTAAAAAAGAATATTACTTTGTAATATTGGTGTTTCTAGTGTGTCTGAATCTCCTGAGAAGTTTGGTAGCTTTTGGTATATCTTTTTCTTCTAACCATTCATCTTCACAAGTTGGGTCACTGTACCTAACAAGGTATTCCCTTACTTTCTTGGTTCTTAATCTCCTTTCTTTAAGAACCTTGGTAGTTTTCTTAGTACCAGATGTCTCAATAGGAGGTATAACTTAGGGAATCTTATTCCTCAAGGGAAATTTCTCAGCATCACTAGATTTATATGGCTTTAGCAAGCTCACTGGAAATGTAGGATGCTTATTGCTAAGTTGTTCAGATAGCTCTACTTCAACAGCATTTTCTCCATGGAGGGCCTTAATCACAAAAGGTCCTGCAAAGGAGTCTTTCAACTTTTTACATCCTTTGATGTTATTGAAGTTAGTGGTAGATACAAGAGCTAGGTCCCCCACTTTGAAATCTGGAGTTGCATGTGATTTAGCCCATTTGTCTTTAGCATATGCAAAAGAGTCCTCCATGCACCTTACTGCATGCTTTCTAGCTTTGTCTAGCATTACTTTGAAGCTAGCCGCTGTGGGATGTATTTCAATTAAATCTTTCCTCAAGGAATCTTGGGGTAACTTGGGGTTCCATCCTTTTTCTAGAATAGCAGGAGTCTGATTGGTACTGGCATGGATTGATGTTTTATATGCTAATTCCAGTGCTGGCAACAGAGTACACCAATCATGGGTAAATCCATCACAATCTTTGAATTCAAGGCCATATGAACAAATACTTCTCACCATGTCCTCTAAGGTTTGGATCATCCTTTCAGCCAGGCCATCAGTTTGTGGGTGGTAGACTGTAGAGAAAGTCAATTTAGTGCCAAATAATTGGTGAAGATTTGTCCATAGTGCTGAAGTGAATTTGGGATCCCTATCACTAATGATATTTGTAAATATCCCAGTCCATGACACTACTCTATTCCATATCAGAAGAGCTGTATCCATGGCTGTATCATCCTTGCGACATGGTAAAAAGATTGGAGTTTTACTGAATCTGTCTACAATTACTAGGCAAGCATTATAGCTTCTGTCACCTCCTGATGGTAGGCCAGTTACCCAATCCATATGGACAATTTCCCAAGGTCTGCTTGGTTCTTATATTTTTATCATATTTCCAAGTCTCTTGCCAGTGGATTCATTTGCCTTTTGGCATCTGTCACAGGTTTTGCAATACTCTGCAACATCTTTCTGCCACATTGGCCACCATATGCAGGTCTTTACTTTCTCTCTTGTTCTGTCTTCAGACAGATGTCCTGAAAAGGGGCTATCATGGCATTTTTTCAGTACAAGATTGATTAATGACCTGTATACAACTGTCATGACACATGTGTGCTTGGTTCTGTCGTAAATTATACCATCCAGTAGGTCAAATCTTCCTTCATCATACGATTTTCTCCATACTTCATCCAAGGTATGTATTAGAGGGTTTTCTTTACAGTCTTTGTTAAGTAATTGGCATAAGATGCTACAATTCTTATCTTGATTGTAACTACGTCTGACTTCTTCAAAGAAGGTGGTGTTCAAGTCTGTAACACTTATTCCTTCTATTGGAATTTGTGGTGAAGCCTCTTCTGGCACATAAGCAGGATTATCAATATTATTTGGTAATGGCCATCTGCTTAGTCCATCTGCATTCTTATGAATTTTCCCATCCTTATGAACAATAGTCATATTTCCTCTGTATTCTTGTATGGCTGTTTGCCATCTGAGCATATGTCTGTTGGGTGTTTTCATGTTTAAAAGTGATTTGACAGCTGTACAATCTGTTATCACCTCAAAAACACATCCTTCCAAGAAGTAGTTTAATTTCTCCAAGGCCCAGACAATACATAGAAATTCCATTTGACTTGCTCCATCTCTGGCTGCAGTTGGTTTGATTTGCCTGGATATGAAACATATGGGTCCTTCTACAGGTTTATCATTTATGATCTGAACTTGGTGAAGTGCAGCACCCAGTCCATCCCCTGATGAATCAATATACAGTTTGAAAGGTAATTTAAAGTCTGGCATCAGTAAGAGTGGAGCAGTGGTCAAGGCTTCTCTTAGAGACTCAAAAGCTTTGACTCTGTCAACAGTCATTTCAAATACTGTGTCTTTGTCACACAATTTATAAAGTGGTCTTGCTATGGATGCAAAATCTTTAATGTGTTGCCTGTAATATCCTGCAAAACCTAAGAATGACTGAATTTCCTTCTTATTCTGAGGCATGGGTTTTAGCAATACTGCTGCAACTTTGTTTTTGTCAATTCCAAGGGACAAACCAGATACAACATGTCCTGGTGCTTTAAGTTCTTCAAATCCAAAATGACATTTCTTCAAGGAGATTTTCATGTTTACTGATTGAATTTTTGTCAAAACTCTGGACAATCTGTACATGTGCTCCTCCCAAGTCTTGGAACAGACAATAATGTCATCAATGTAAATGATTAACCATCCCTCTGAGAGTTCTTCAGGGAAGATTTCATTCATCATTCTTTGGAAGTGTGAAGGTGGGTTTTGATACCAAAGGGCATCCTCAAGTATTCATACACTCCACAATGAGCAATAATTCTCAAGTATTTTCTTGCTCTTGGTGTCACCACATTTTGATGGAATCCTTTAAGGGAATCCATAGTGGTTATATACCATGCTTGAGATATTTGAGTAAGGGAAATTTGGATTTTTGGTATTGGGTATCTGTCTGGAACAGTGTAAGTGTTCAGAGCTCTAAAGTCCCCAACCATTCTGGATTTTCCATTATGCCATGCCACTATGACTGGTGTAGTTATTTCTACTTCTTCATTGTGGCCTACTTTTCTTATTACACCAAGGTCCAGAAGTTCTTTGATATCAATTTCTAGAGCTTCTCTTGATTTTGGACTTGCTGGATATGCAGGTCTTCTTAAGAGTGGTGGATAAGGTCTCTCAATGTTAAGACTGATGTCAACTTCATGACCAATAATTGCTCCTAGAGGTTCTTTGTCTGAAGCAAATTCTCCTCTGTGGTCATACAAAAGGGAAGAAAGTTCATTTTCTTGTTTATCAGTCAGATGAAGGCTTATTTCAGCCTCATTTAACTGTTCAGACTTGAATTTCTCTAACTCTAAGTTGCCTGGTGATACTTTGTTTACTGTAATTTGTCTTTTAAATGGTAAAAAGGCAAATTTTTGGCGCTTATTGTCTCCAATAGTAAAGTATCTGTCTTTGTTATTATGTAAATATATCCCATACATGATTAAATAGTCATTTCCCAATATAAAATGGGTACTAGAGCAATTTTACATAACAAAAAATTCAACTGTGATTCTTAAATTCCCATTTATGTGTGGGAATATGACATTGGTCTCAAAGATTCATAATAATTTCATTGGGTTACTTGCACTGTTGTATTTTTTACCATCAATTGGTAACAATTGGTCTTCAAAATTTGGTACACAAGTCTTAAGAAAAGATTTTCCAACACAAGAGCAGAAGGCTCCTGGGTCAAGAAAAGGTTTGGTGTGCTTGTTATCAATCACCACTTCTGTTATACAGGAGTTACCAGCTGTATAACCTTTTCCCCTGTTTGGTTTTGTTTTCATAAGTTGTGCATCTTGAACTTTTGATAAATCAAGTTGACCATTGCTCAATTGTGGCAAGTGGGAATAAGATTCCATGATGTCAAAAGTTGCATTGATATTTTCTATATCTTTTGAAGATTCAGAAAATATTGATGACTTATCATCTGAATTGTCTTCAATTATGTCATCTTTTTCAACATCAGGTTCCTTTTCAATATCAATTTCATTGATTTTTCCCTTCTTTGGACATGTATTGGCTAAATGGGTGGTGCTTTGGCAAACATGGCACTTTCTGACTGTATCTGCAGATTTATACTTAATATTATTAGAATTTTCTTTGGTGTTTTTGTCCACAGAATCTTTCCAAGGTGTATTAAACCTTGTTTTGAGATTGACCCTACTAGAACCAATTTTGGTTCTGGTGGTTACTTCTTCTAGTATATTGATAATATCCTCTGCTGAAGATTTTTCAGTAGTCCTGCTTTTGATAGCATGCTCTAAGTCACCTCCACATTGTCTCAGAATTTTTCTATGGATCATAAATTCTGACATGTCAGGATATAATGCTGTTAGTCTGTCCTTTTGTTGTCAAAACCATGGTAAAGCTTTGTCTTTATCAGCATTAAATTTGGCTGTTTCAAAGGCTGTTTCAACTTTAAACCTCCAAGCATCATTTGCCCATTTGTTGATGATTTGGGTTTTCCACCAAGTCCAACTCTGGTGTCCATGTGCTTGTCTTATTTCGATGTACCATCTGTGAGCTGATCTGGTAAACAAGGTGTTAAACCTGGCTGTTACCAATCTGTCTGGTAATTCAAAATCCTCTTTGATCATTTCAATACCTCTAATGAATTCCATATGGTCATACTCTCCTTCACCACTGAAGTGAGGCCATTCTTTAAGTTTTGGAACTTCTTTCAAGAGTGCTTGGCCCATTGATGGTTCCAAGTTATGAAAAGAAGTGGATAATTCATTTTTTAATTGTAAATTATCAGGATCCAATACTTGTGGATTTGGAATTCTTGTGCCCTCATTTTGATTTAGAGGTGTAGACATTCTTGGTAAGGTGTTCAGTATTTGTTCAATGTCATTCATTTTACTGTTGCTACACCTTTGGGAATTTCTTAACTCATGTTGTAAGCTTTGTATAGAGTCTATGACATTCTTTTTATGATCATCCTCTTTATATGTAAGCTCATTCCATAGTTCTGTTTGCTTAGTATTATCAGATATAACTTCATTTAATTTTATTGTTAATTTTGATATTTCCTCTCTTGAGGTATCAAAATGCTTTTTCAAGGCAACTGTATTTGTCTTTACTTCTGAAAATGATTTTGAAATATCATCAAGAACTTTTCTATTATCTTCTTTGATATTATTAATAGCTTGTTTTATTCTTGTTTCAATTATGTCATCAATATTGAATTTAGAATATTTGTCTGTTAATTCTTTAATAATGGCAGATTTTTCATTTATCTTAATGCCAAAAGAATTATCATTATTGGAAGTTTTTATTGTTCTTAAAACTCTTTCAAAGCATTTAAGTGTATCATTTCTTTGACTCAGACTCAAGTTGTTTGTTTTAAGATTGTCACAAATTGATGTATTATTATCAGAAAGATGATTTTTCACGTCAATAATGGCTTTATACAACTCTTGAATACAATTAAAAGTATCAGAAATCATTTTTGATATTTTAATCTGGCTTCCTCCTTCTTTTGTAATTCCATCATGGTTCTGGCCATCTGAAATACATTTTGCATGTCATCCTGTTTAATCTTTGGGATTCTGTAGCCCTGGCTGTAAGGTTTTGGGGCTGGTGCCTTCCCTTTGCCCTTGTTTGGAGTTTGTGGCTGCTTTTTCACGTTGGAATTGCTGCTGCTGGCCACTTGTGCTGTTTTTGGCACTGGCTTGGGTGGTGGAGGGTTGTTTTTCCTCCATTCTAGTGTAAAAAGCATCATCTTTTTCTTCTCCATCAATGGATACCATCCATTGAGCAATTTGCAAGTATTGGGATGGCCCAGGAATTTTCTCACTGTCAGGTAAGAATTCATGCAATTCTTTCACAGGTCTGCAAGGATCTGGTACTCCTTGAACTGGAGTACATTGTTGTATGCACTGTGGCTGGCTTTGTATATGTCCACAGAGGCTTGTTGTGGAGGTGTCAGCTCTTTTTGAAGGTAAAATGGTATTATCAGCTTCAGAATGACCCATTTGAGCTGTTTGGAAGTCATCAACTGACCCTTTTCCTTCTGTACCTGATTGGCCTCTGCCATAATCACGTCTATTACCTTTCTGGGAGCTGCTTGAGGGGTTATAGCTGGCTCCTGATCTGGTTGAAGGCATAATTATGGTTAAAAGGCTTAAAATAGTAATTTTACGTCAAAAAACTTACTATTGGCCAAATCTTTGGCTTTCTGAAGAGTATTACTTGTTTCCAAGTTGACTAATTCAGAAGAAATCGGCTCTGGTTGAATATTCTGAGTCACAATAATAGTACTATTATGATCAGAATTAACAGTACTGGCAGCAATGATGCTAGTTACTGTTGCGGCTGTTTCAATTTTTTCTTGTCTTACCACGTTGTCAGACACTACAATTAATGAAAAAGCCAATTAGTTAAGTAAAAAAAAGGTTATTTCAAAAAAAAAATAAAAATATAAGCCTCACTTATAATATGAAAAGAAAATTATTTTTTATGGATTTTTTGAATTCTAAGTATTTTTTATATGTTTTTTAAATTTTTCAATATAAGAAAAAAGATTTAAAAAGAGTAAAAAGATGTGTCACAGGTAAAATATCATGGCTGGGCCCCCAAATGTAAGGTGTGGATATGAAACTTTGATTAAAAATCAAGTACTTTTCCTGTCCTCAAAATTTGTATAAGGTAAAAATCAAATAAAATAGTAAGAAATATTATTTTTAAGAGAAAAAATGCCAGTTTTATTGTTTATAACTTTATTATTTTAAAAAAATAATATTATAAAGATTCATTGTTTTACCAACAATAAAAATTTATCCAAAAATACTCTACAAGAGATATTTAAGGCTACAAAAGAAATTTCTTCAAGAGCAATTTCAATTGGAATTAATTGAGCAAAGAACTGCAAGAAGTTAATTAAAGAGCAAAGTCTTTAAAGATAATATTAAAGAGAAAACACACCCAAAAGTGACCAGAGTGAATTTGGAAACAAAGTGACAAAGTTTACAGTGATGAAAGATGCTTTAATTCACTTTTGGGGTGGTTCAGGGGTAAAAATGATTATAAAAGTTACGAACAATGATTATAATGATTTTTTCGCGTGGTTAAAAGGATTGAAATGACTTAAAGATGGTGGTTGGAATCTCTTATTCATTGGTTTAACAATGTTTAAACTAATTATAAAAGGAAAAGATTCTAACATGAAGAGAAAAATGGGGCAAAAAAGACATTCTTTTATAGCCATCAATTTTCTTACTCCAAAAGTGAAATTTACTCTTGTCAGTCGTTAAAAACAGTCTGACAACAGAAAAGCCAATTATGGCATCATTGAACCCTGATTTAGACCAAAAAGGGCTGGTTTAAGCCATTTTTAGCCATTTTAGACCCTTAAATCAGCCATTACTATAGCAATACCTGGTCTAGAGCCTTCAAAACACGTAAGAATGTGTGTAAGAGACGTAGAAACCAGCTAAAACTGTTTTTACTATGATGGTTTATCTTAAGGGTAGCTTTACCCTCTTGGCAACAGCTAAAACTACCCCAGTTGGTATCAAAACCTCATCATCAATTGAGTCCACAGACCCTGTAACTCAATTCCAGGCCAAAAGTGATGAACTTTTGCGTGAATTTTGATACCACACGCCTGTCAGCAAGGATTTTGGGGGTCCAGCTCCCCCTTAGAGCTGGAGTTCCTTTTCCTCCCCCAAATTTGATCTTTCCAATTTATTTTTCCTTTAATTCCTCATCATGTATTATACTTATAATTTACATATGTAATTCAATTCAATTGTACAGTACAATACAGTAATAATTGATACCTCATATTTAAATCAAAGCTCACTTATGTAATACACGCGCACATTTTGACATTTCAATTGAATTCAATTGAAAATACTTCAATTCCTCATAACTTCTAAACTGAACACAACACCTCAATTTTAACACAAAAATTGATGGTTAACACCACATGTGGTGTGAATTAAATTAAAATTTTGAGGATTTTCAACTTTTTTATTGAAAATACTAAAAACTTAATTTAAGCTTATTTAGAGTTGAGTTACGAGAATTTCACTCAGAGGTGACCCCACCTGGTTTTTTATGAGGAATCCAATGGTGAAATAATTTTTATATGTTTATTTATTGGATAAAAATTTATAATAATTTTTATTTATTTTTTTACAATTTTGTTAAAATTTCATTTTTACTTAACTTTTTCAAGTATAAATGTAATTTTATAATTCCAAAATTTAATGTAATTTTATTTTTAATTTGTAATTAATATTTTTATTTTGAATATAATTTTATATTCATATTTTGATTTTCATTTTAATAATATAAATAAATCTATTTTATTTATATTAATATGTTAATTTTGTATTTGTGGTCTTTTGGGTATATGAAATTACCTCTAAGGCTCACAAATTTGGTAAAATTTGAAAATCTCAATCATTAAAAAGCTGAAAATGAAAAAATATGTATAGGCTGCATTATTTTCATTCTCCCAATAGCAAGAGATTATTCTACAATATATAAAAAAGGTCCCTGTATTTAAAGATGATTCCTATCAGTATAACCACCACCATAGGTATATATTTTCCACATAAGATTAAGCATTATAATGATATCATTGAATAGATATTATTATATTCAAGATCATCTGACTCAATATTTTTACCAGTAATTGGATAAACATGGGAATTAATGACGTAAAATAACCTTATAAAGCTTGGGAAACCACTTTATGCCAATGAACATCTTTAACATTTCTTTTCACTTTTAAGAATAGGGGATCAGAAAAAATGTAAAATGTTTTCTTTATTAATGGAAATAAATTTCCTTAACCCAAGTAAAGAAATCAAACAAGAATTCAAAAAAGAACCAAATTTTTTATCAAAAACACAACACAAAATGCAAAATGTTTAATAAAGAACTCAAAGGCTATCTAAAATATGTGTCCAAGACCAACATAGTTTTCAGTTAATGATAAGAATAAAAAATGTAAAAAGAAGAAACAAACCCCAAAACAAGGAGAAACTTTAGAAAGAAATAGGGAGAAAATTTCAATTAACAAATTCTTCCATTTATGTCAGCATAGTCATGAGTATGTCAGCCTGTGACTCAAAACCCAAGCACAAGCATGAAAGCCAAAATACCATAAACCAATTGTAGAGTAAAATACCACCAAAACATCAAAATGAGCCAAAATGGCTCAAAAGAAAGAGGAAATTCCCTTCTCTCCAAATATACAACTCCCATAATCATAGGGAAAAGAATAACAAAGTTATTCAATCTCAAAGCAGTTTCTGAGCATAAACCTTAATTTTCACCTCTCATCTAAATTACAGAGATAGAGGCTGAACCCCATAAAATTTGTTTTCAAATTGAAGCTCTTATTTAGGTCTATCCAGTGGTACTAGCGAAACTAAGCTGGCATCAAAACTACAGAAGGTATGGCCAAATTAAAGTTAAATATGGGTGAATAAAATATTTGCATCTCATCTAAATTATACAGTTTTAGTGTGAGATTATTAAAGTGAGGTCATTTTGGAAAGAGAAAAATCAGGGCTATCTTATGGTTCCATCCATTTCCCCATACCTCATTTAGAACACAAGCTATGTAGAAAACAAGTTCCATACAGGATTTGAGGAAAATCCATATCTGAATAATGGATATTTAAAATGGTATACCTCTGCCATATTTGATGTTATTCATACCAAATGAGGTACCATTTTGTATTATACATCTAGGGCTACACAATGAATCAACTTTGAGCTCAATATCTGAAAACTGACAAATTTATTACAGTTTTAAGGTTAAAATCCCATAGTTGGTCCAATACACCTTTTCTGTGGGATACTTTCCCATATCCTTGAATATTAGGTGTCAAATCTACAAAGGAGCTTTTTTATCCTTCAATAACTCATATTTTGATCAATATGGGGTCCTCATAAAGGCTCTGTACACACAGCATTCTGCATGTAATACATGCCAGAAGTGGGCTGTGTGGTCCTCAAATGAAAATATTCGTCTTTTATTGGTGAAAACCACCCAGATGTGGTCTCAATACCACAACTGAGCCCAATACAGGCTATACAGGCATGGTAAGAGCCATAAGCCAGTCCTTGGAAGTAGAAAATCTTCACTCCTCCTATGTCAACAGGTCTAGATGAGCTTTTAAACCATTTTAAGGATAAAAAGGGACCTTTCTCTTTCCAAAAGAGGAATCCCCATCCAGATCTTGAATTCTTACATAGTAAAACCATCAAAAACAGTTATACTCTTGGAAAATAAGCAGTTATACTTCTAATATTAAGTATTTTAGTCTTTATTATAATAACTCAATTGATAAAGCCACACCAAGGGCTTTCAACAGCACTCACCACCACTATATCTCTATAGTAAAGCCCTTATACTTTTTTTAACCCATTTTAACTTTATTAATCCATGTCCTAGTCATACTTAAAGTTTTAAATACATTTATTATCACTCCATCATGGACTCAGCCTGACAGAGGATCTGATTTTCTTTGGGGGAGGTCTATCATTGTGGGTGTTGCTTATTGCCACCTGGAGCCAATCCATGGTTTGTTGCTGATAAAACTTAGCATCCCAAGCTTTCATTTTGTTTCATAGTATTTTCGCTTGGCTTAAATAAGGTGAGTGAGGCTTTTCTAAGATTTTACAGTCACACCAGGTTTGGCTGACTTGTGCCAAGTGAGTTGGTGCACTCTTTCTATCCTTGTATATAAAGGGACTGCTACATGAAAATTCATTAACAGTTGAAATTCAGGAAGATAAACTTGAAAATCAAAGGCTGTTGAAGTTTTTTTGCCTTCAAGAAGTAGCACAGGGGACCCACTGAATCCAATGAAGGCCTCCCAGATCTTAAATAACTGGAATACAGAGTAATGATTCATGGAAAGATTTTCAAGCAAAAAATTCTCTTTGGGGGTTCTCCAAATACAAAATTTCTCTCAGTGCTTCCCAAGCTTTAATAATGACTCATCATTCCAGATCATCCAGCTTAAAGTGGTCATGGTCCAGTTGAGGTGCTCATAAGCAAAATACAGTAAAATTCAAAAATTCTTGAGGCTTTCTACATTATTCTCTTTGGTATGATTTATGAGCCCTTAACTAGTGTATAAAGTTCTTATTGCACTTTTCTAGTCAGAACATTCACTGTACGGTGATCATGTATATGAGCAACTGCAATTTGTTTTTTAAAGTCAATTAGATGGCCAAGCTGTTAATGATTCCAATCATTCAGCTTAGCTGGACAACTTAAAGGTTACTTACTGATGGAGTTTGACAATGAGCTTGTAGACACTTGCAAATGGAAGATTTGATCAAGCTGTGATTGCACAAAATGAATCAGCTTCCCTTCTCCTTCCAACAATCTTAATACTGGTTTCAATGTCATATAAGGCCAAATAAAAAGCCTTTTGTTGAGGCAGGCAATAGCAAGAGAGAATATTTGAAAACAGTAAGATGCAGAAGAAAAATAGGAAGATGGCTGGAGAATAACTTGCACCAAATCACAGCTTTCAATGCACCACACTCAAACTCACCAAAAGTATGGCCCAGGAGATTTCTAACATTGATTCCCTCATAGCCTCCTTCTTGGGTCCTGAGTATTGACAAACCACGCTCATTCAATCAGGCATTGCCATGGACTCTTACAGAAAGGCAATTGCTCAACAAAAAATACTGTTATCATGTTGATCAGCTACACAGAGACACAAACAAATGTTGAATCATCATCTCCCCCATCACCCAAGAAAAAAAAGGGAATGCCTAATACCCAACAAAACACTCTCAAGCAATACTCGAGTTACCTATTGACAAGGTGCAAGCACGACTCTTTGCTCGCTAGTAGAAAGATAAATTTTCAGGCTGCCTTACCAACCACTGCGTCATCGCACCAAATCAGGACATTGTTGTATATTGGGAGGCATGTCTCTCCAGCCCTTTATTAGTTTAATTGATTATGACTAAGCATTAGGGTTGGCTTTCAGCATCAGATTCATTTTTTCTCAACACTTGTTTGGGTTTCAAGCAGATTTTTTTTTACAAATAGGGGATGATGAATCCCTTGACTCTTGTCAACGATTGAGCTTTTAGCTGGCTTCTTTATGTTTGTAAAATGTTGGCTTTCATCTCATGGGCAGGATTATTAAGGTTTAGTTTGTCAACTTGCCGAAGCACTCCTAATCTTTCATGCGCCGCAATGGTTCTCAATTTCTCATTCTATCCCCACAATTTCCAAATCATTTATTGAAAAAAAAATGGTTAGTATGTGAGACAAATCAATAATATGGACTCGTATGAGACTCAAAAGGCGAGTTTATTAAGGCAAAGAGATAAGGACGATATATTTCTCTACATCACAACAAGCTTGATCTCGACTAGTCACGGTTTGGTTAGGGGTAAACGTGAACGAAAAATAATTCTCCTGCCATACAGGAACCGTAATTGAAAATGATTGTAGGCCGAATTGCTTATGCGCGCTGACCTGAGCAAGAGGGTAAAATTGGACGCAGGATGAATTTATCATCTGGTAGGAGTTCCTGTGTTTGACGCGTTTGATGTCTGGGGCCCCGTTTGCCCGGTGGGCGGATTTGCCGCTGTTGTGATAATTGACTGGGCATATTGGCCGATCTGCGGTAGACAAATGCAACCTATCATAAACAACTTTGTGAAACTATGAAGCTTGAGATGAGCAAATGAAAAAAATGCACTGACAAGATTTCGTACAACATTGATGGCTTTTTTTACACTGGCTGGGCAACTGGGATGATCGAGATAATGATCAAGGGTTTGATTGAAAGCTGATACTGCCGATCTCGTTTGAGGTGAGAGGTGATATCTCAGCCGTAGAAAGTGAGCAAAGAATAACGGGTGCAGAAAACTATTAAGTAATATCAGTCCTTCAAACGGATCGAAAGTTCAAGTTGACGGCAGATGATGGTGCTTAGCTTGACCAAACAGCAAGAAGAGACAAACCTATTTTGGAACGTAATAGCCCCTAAAGTAATTCGCCCCTGAATCACCAAAACCTCGATCATAGCCACCAGGTACATCTATTAATAATACACAGGATGAAAGAGTCAATTTTAATTTCAATTCTTCGAATGATGACGAGACCCAATCTTTAAACGGTTGGTTTTTTTCTTGATTTTATCAAACACACTTAATGTTTTCCGATGGTACTTACAGCTGATTCATAGTTTCGCTTGACCCAACTTTGAATGAAACGGTTGAGGGTGATGCCAAGTTGATGGGTTTTTTCTAGGCTACTGAGATCTTGTTTTGATGAGGGTACCTTGGGTAATAGTGATGTTCTGATGAACGTGAGACCTAATGAAGACGTGAAACAATGACGAGATGATATAGCAGAAGCCAAGTTTTGAGTAGCTGTTTTCTAGTTTAGTTGAAAGGAATGCGGTGATTACTCAACCGTGAAATGTGCTGAAGGTTGCAAATGGCAAGAGAGTGACTGAGCAGTCCAGGAAGATAGGCAGACAACAGAATTCCAAAAAACATGGGATGATATGATAGACCGAGGAAAAATAACGGTATATGAGCCTTTTGTCTTGGATGATTTGATTTTGAAGGAACCAAGAAATAAACTCAACCAAAGACAGGTTTCGAGAAGAACCAGTAAAGTGCCACGGCAAGATATTGTACATTCTCATCTAAGGCTGCACGCTGAAGATAGGTTTTGGAGAAAGAGGGTACACCGAGGGATTTGTACACAACAATTGACCATGACAGTATGGCTCCTGTTAGAAAGCAAACACATTATTGAATCATGGGCAAAAGTTGATTTTTACAGAATTTGATTCCGACAAGTAAGAGAATCTTACCAGCATAAGCAAGATAATAAGCGCCGGGACGAGACTGAAAGAAGACGAGACCAAGTATATTCCATATTGTCGAAAGGAGGACGAGGATGTGGCCAAACGACCACGCTAAATGCATGTAAGACATTGGTTTGCTTGTTGAACCAGCAGCCGAGGTGGTAGGAGTCATTTTAGGAGACTAGAAATTCGATAGATCAGTTCTTGACGATCGCAGGATGAATGAGCCGACGATAACGAGGATGATGACGATGGCGATAACGATAAATCAAGTTTGACGTCGAGCTAAGATGAGGCTCGATGATGGATTGAAGAAAATCTAGAATTCGAGGGAATTCCCGACAAGGATCCTCCCTCTTGACCTTGACCTGGGGCGTGATGGCGTAACTCCGCACTGGCTTGGATTTCTCCAACTCAGACTGACCACCACCCCAAGACTGAGAAATTTCAAGACTCGTTCAAAATCCATTCAACTTGTTGAAAATCTGATTGAGCTGGTAAAATTTTAGTATTCTAAATCAATTTATAGCTTAAAACGCCTTCTTGGACTCTAATAAGTTCCAATAAATAGATATCATCAATAAGGCCAGAGCCAACAAAGAATCAGTTGACAATTTATGACAGATATTTATTGTATAAAAGGTTATTTGATGATTACTCTGACTAAAACAGATTTCAAGATTTAATGATTATGTATTAATTTATTAATACCTTCCTCAAAATGACTTATGGTGGGACATTTTCTGTTCTGAAGGTTTAATTTAAGTTTGAAAAGATTACATATGTATCATAAAAGGGTTGAACTAACAAATGGTTATTGTCGTGATAGAAATCAGGAAGCTCAATTTTTTTTTTCAAAAAAAATATGATAAAGAATACTTCTTTCTTATTTTTCATATTTTAAATTTTTCTGTGAAAAATATGGTTGGTGAAAGCTCAAAGGGACTAAAATTAAAGATGTAAAAGAAAGAAGTAGAATGTGAAAATTTGGGATTATATAATTTAGGGTTATAATTTTTTTTCTAACTGATACCTCTCAAAAAAGTGAGGAAAAGTGTAATACAAACAAGAAAGAAAATCAATAAAAATGATTTATGCTATTCAGAGGAAAAATAATTGTATAGTTGGTCCCTCATATGGTCCTTCAGTTCAATAAAGGAATAAAGACCAAGGAGGACATCAAACTCACCTGAAGCACTGGCATGGTTGTCATAATTGTAAAATTCCTGATTGTATCAACAGTGTAATAAATAAATAAATAAAATTATTTAGCTGGAAAAATCTATACTAGAGTTGATTTTCTGATTTATGCATTGACATTAAAGGAGTGAAATAGGTTGAATAGTAATACTGGTAGAAACAGATAATGATGAGTTATGATCATGAGGATTATGGAAAAGTGTAGGGGGAGAGGAATTCCTATTTGCTCAAGTAATTGGAGGTGTATTATAAGAAATAATGGAAACAAAGAACAGAGAAGATAATTTAGGAGGGGAAAAATTATTTACAAAGTTTTTTTTGAAGGATTCCTATATTGAACTTTGTAGCACATTCCTTCATGTGAAATTATGCTTATCTCTTAGGTTCTAGTTTTCCAATGAAAAGATAACTTAAATGAGGAAATGGTTTCTAATAAAGAAGAAATACTTACCACAAGGAAGGATTACTTTTATTAAAGGTAAAATGATAGCAATAAAAAACAAATAAATACAACAAATTAGATAGATTTAAACTACTTATTAGTATATAGAGCCTCAATTATTCTTATGAAAAGAAAAAAATGACCTGCCATGTTAATTCAGAACTCTATGCCTGAGACACTTTAATATTTATGTAATACTTCAGTATTTAAGTTTTCTCTAATTTAAAATTTATTGAGTAGAAATAAAAATAACATGATAAATAAAAATATATAAAGATGAAGTAAATCAATTAATGAGGACACTAGAAAAATTGGATGATATTAAAAAATGCACTTTTAGGAAGGTAAAATATGGATATTGACAAAACCCTGAAATTTTGGAATATATATCCAGAAATTCTTGATTGAAAAAAATTTGGGTAAGAAATTTTACTCAACTAAACACAAAAAGTAATAAAATCATAAGGAAAACAGGGAAAAAAATGATACAACTTAAATTGACAAGGAACAACATGTTGATGGGTAAAAATAATAATGTGAGTCAATAGCAATTAAAGAAAATAATAGGGGGTGTCAAATTTACCAACTCCCACCCTCAAAATCCCAGGTTTTTTTTTGCCAAATTCCAAATTAAGTTTTTTGGATTTGGGAAATCACACACCTCAAGAGGTGTGGTATTTTGAGGTACAAAAAACCAGGGTTTTTGGTTCCAAATCCCATTTTGAGATACTAAAATACTACCTTTGGCTTCACTTAAAGAATCATTTTTTTCACACACACCTCAGTAAGTGCATGTTAAATTGCATAAAACTTCCCTTCCATTTCATAAAATCTGAATGTTGTGAGAGTTTATTAAAGTATTTCATTTCAAATTGCATCAAATATAGAAATTTTCATCAATTAAAATGCCAAAGGAATCCCAAAGGTTACCTTTACTTTGGAAATTGAAATTGCTTCATTTAACCAATTCTTTCAGCTCTGATAGTTATTCTGATATCCAGGAAGATATAGCCTTATTAGATATTATAACATCACAAAGATAAATCAATCCTCATAGAAGATATCCTTCACATTACATCTATATAATGAATTATTACAAACCTTATCATCTGAAAATTTTATCCAACTTTGTTGCACCACACATGACTCATTTTAAATATTGGTTGCACAAATTCAAGATGATTAAAGCTTTTGGAATTCATCACAAAAAAAAGAAATCCTTCCATACAATTGGCTGTGGCACTATCAATGTTAGGATCAAATGTAAATGGGACCTCTTTGTGGAAGATTGGAATGTTGTTTGGAATTAGCCATGGGCCTGTTGTTTTTTACACTCAAAGAGTGTTTGGGCTATTAATGAAGTTAAAGAAAATAATCTTTGTGTGGTGAACAATATAACAACACAGAGGGATTTATCAAGTTATGTAGGCAGAAGGCTTCCCTGGGTGAATTGGATTTATTGATGGGAGTCTCATACCATTATCATTACAGCCCCCCAATGATGGTGAAGCCTATTTTGATTTTAAAAAGAGGTAAGCTTTCTAACCTTCATACTTGATTTCATTCTGACTTATTATTCAAAGTTAAGTTATTCTATGTCAATAAAACTTATTTTAAATATAAACAAAAAGTTCACTGCTCTACATGTGGGTTGTACTGGGTCACTTCATGAGTCAAATGTATATCAACATATGGAAATTGCACAAAAACCTCAAGAATTTTATGAAAAATATCAGTTCTTAATTGCTGATTCAGCATATGAAAGCTCTCTTTGGGTTGTTCCAGCATATAAGGGAGTTTTGGCACAGAATGAAGAAAATCATAATTTCAATTACTGTCTAGCAAAATTAAGGGTCAGAATTGAGCATGAAATAAGGAATTTGAAGGGACAGTACTTTTCACTAAGGGAAATTCAAGATCAAATGTGGGATAATCAAGTAATCCAAAACTTTGTTAGTTGGTTTGTTTCTTGTACAATTTTACATAATATGTTGGCACAAATTGGAGATTAATGGTTTGATTTATACAAGGATGATAATCAACCACAAGCAGAGAATCTGTACAGTAATGAGAATTAGGAAGATCTTGTTAATATGTGTGAAAAAATTCAATCTATTAATTTGGCATAGAAAAATAATTAATTGTGAATTTAATCATGAAAATTCACTTATGTACTAAATTTGAAGGCCTACAATGGAGAGGAGATACTATTCAGAAAGTAGAACTATTTACAATTATCAACTTTTAGCTCTCTTTTGGCCCTTCTTACTTCTTTTACAGTAAACATTGACTTTTGAATTAATTTTTGTAGATGTCATTTTTACAAATTTCTCAACAAAATTAAATAATTTTTGGTTTATTTGAAAAGAACATCCAAAATCAGTAATCTCTTCATGATTGAAATTTTATGGAGGAGGCTTTGTTGTATGATGAACCATTTATGATGTCTTCCAAAGAACTTCTATTATTCCAGTTTTTTTGAAAAATTGATCTCCATTTCAAATTTGGAAAAGTGCAAGCCATGTCCAGTTGGGGTGAATACAGTCGGACTTGTATGAAAATATTTTTGGACACAAAGGCAAATGTAACATAAGTCCAGGAATTGAGATTATTGAAATATCTATGTGTCTTATTGAAAAATCCATCTTGAGTGACAATGACATTGGTAAAGGATTTGCATTCTTGTTTGTTATTGGCCAAATTCCATTGAATGTTACTGGAATTCAACAATTTGGAAGCTTCCATTAATGATTTATTTTCATTTGCTTCAAATTTAGGAAAGTGATGAATTCTATAATTGATGAAATCTTCATATTGCTCAAGTTTTAACCATTAAATATTATATTTTTTAATTTTATGAGGTGTCAAACCAGGTTTTCAGGAGTAAAAAACTATATTTTTCTTTTAAATAATCAGTAATTATTTAAATAAAAAGTAAAAAATATGACACACCTGCAGATTTTCCAGAATCAGAACCTGAAAAAAGCCAATACCTGTCATAATTCCCCATAGGATATGTTTATTTGTTTTTATTTATTGCCTATCTTTGGATAAGCTTATTAAAGTAAAACTAAGGTCTTTTAAGATGTGAGAGTTTCCAGAAGAATTTTCAAATGGGGTGTTTTAATAAACAAAAAAAGGTAAGAAAAGCTTCTTGGCTTTATCAATTATTAAATAAGGATGGGGTAGAGTGTTTAGTTATGGAAGATTCAACCATGTGGCATTGGCTGATTTCTTATCAATTGAGATGGATGAGATATGCTTTTATTATCTTTTGGAATGGCCAAGTTGTGAGATTATCTGTTTCAAATCATGGATATGTTCTCTTTGGCTTTGGGTGAGGTTTTTTTTATGATTTGCATTTGTATTATTAACCTTATGATGTTCTATATTTGGTTTAGTCCTAACCATGAAATCAAGAGTAGTAATATGACTTTAATCATCTTCAAAACCAATATGATTATGTACTGAATCTGGTTGAGTACTAAACATGAAATCATCAGATTGGTGTTGAGAGAGAGAGAGAGAGAGAGAGAGAGAGAGAGAGAGAGAGAGAGAGAACAGGATTTTTTTAAATTTCAATGATGAAGGAAGGGGATTGGTATTAAATTAAATTGAAAAAATAACCCTTATAGATAATCCAGCCCTATATTAACAAATCAATAAAAGGTTGGAAAAAATAAAAAAAGTCAACACAGAAATCAGCATAGAGACATAAAAAAATAAAAAAAGTCATGAGAAGCATACCATATCATCATAAAAAAAATAAAAAAAGAACAAAAAAAGCATTTAAGTTATCATCATAAAGAAATAGAAAAAACTCATGATGATTAGTAATTATCATGAAGAAATAAAAAAACAACGTGATAAGTCATTATAATCAGGAAATAAAAAAAATTAAAAAAATCAGGATGATAAATCATCATCAGGAAGAAATTTAAAAAATAGCATGATGAGTGACTATCATCAAGGAATTAAAAAATAAGATAAAAAAATATCATGATGATGATAAGTCATCATTATTACAAAATGAAAAAAAAATCAGAATAATTCATCATCATAATTAGGAAAAGAAAAACAAACAAATATTGTTAGCAATGATCATGAAAACCAATTAAAGAATGGCTAATGGCCTGATTGGGGGCCATGGTGAGTCAAATTGAAAAAAGCCCCCCATAAATTTGGAATAAATTCAGGAAGAATTCAAAATTGATTAAAAGCTTATTCAGAGCCACATAGAAGCCTGAACTCCTATAACCTCCCAGAGTGATATTTGGGAGGTTCTAGGTGGGATTAGGTGGAGAGGCTGGTGGGTGATGGGTGATGAGGGGGTTGAAGCTGGCAGAGGTGGGTGTATGGTGGATAGATGATTATGATGATATTGGAGGTGATATCTGATTAAATGAGAATGAGGATCAAGAGAAAAAAAATCACCTTATGATTTTTTTAATAAAGATGATACAAATGCAAAAACCCAGAGTTTAATATATAAAAAAACAGTTTGAGTGAGACTTTTATGAATGAATAAATGCAAAATTTCAGGTTTGGCTTTGGCTCAAAAGAGCCTGGATTGATTGAATTGATTATGAAAAAAAAATCAAAATAAGAGGGAGCATTGAAATTGAATTTGAAAAAAAATATTAAAAATTAAAATAAGAGGGAGCAACAAAATTTAATTCATAAAGAAATTTGTAATTAGTCTTTGGAAAATGAAAGTTCAGTTCAAAACTTTCAAAAAAACTTAATTCCAATTTTGAAATAAAAGGTCAAATTTAAAATTTGAGCTAAAATTCCGCATAAAAATCATTTTAAATTTTCAGTTTTTTTCTGACATATAAATATTTTTATATTCTTTCATTTGATCTCAGATGCTGCTTGAGCTAATGTTAAGGCAATGACATGATTTTTCATTGACCTCAATGGCCATAAGCTGAAGCCCATGCTGCTGTGATAAAGGCAGCCTTCCTATTGAAGTTGAGCCACTAGAAGCAAGAAATGACTCAAAATTTGATTTTATTGAAAGCCAATTTATTATGGTTAAATAATCTGTACATATTAATTGACATGATGGATGAGAAAGGCCAGAGGTGATCTTAATATATGACTTGTTGTGTTTTGCTTTGGAAAGGAGAGTTATTATATGAATGAAGAAATATAAATTGACTATGAGCTTTCCTATCTGATAATAAAAAATGAATTGTGGAAGAATATGTTATACAGTTATGAATTATGAATTGTGAATACTCATATGGGTTAGGTTTAAAATTTAAATCCCACATGGATGGTATTTGGTGAAAATACAAGGGGACTCAGCTAAAATCCCATGTGATTTACACATGAAAACATGGATTTTGATGTTGGGATTTGGAAAACAAATACTGTGTTATTTCAAGGTGGGATTTGGTTACTTTGATGGCACTTTCACAGGGGCTCTAGTGCAAAAAAAAACCCGGAGCTCATGAATCAAGAACTCACTTAGAGGGCTCCAAAAGAATAAAGAAATAATAAGGATTTATGTTTCTTTAAAGAAGAATTAGAGTAAGGACAAATATACCAAAAATGAAAGAAGAAGGAAGCCAATGGCCAAAGATAATTAAAGGAAAGCCAAAAGGCAACGAGCCAACCAAATGAATCCTCAATTCACTGTTTCAACCTGCCAGAAAGAAAAATGGAATTAGTAAAGGATATGACCACCAATATCCACTGGAAGGAAAAGAAGAAAAGGTGCAAATGACTGACTTAAGATTATCAGTATTTACTTTAATAAATGAAAAGAAAATAAAAATAAAAATAAATCAAATATATTAACTAACTGGGGAAAACGTCTCCAGGGAAGAAAAGGTGGCCAGTATATGTGAAAGGTTGAAGACTAATCCTGGAGGGTTGATCACCCAGCTGTATTAACTGTTTTGGGTCAATAAAGATCTGGCAATATTGAGAATTGAGCTGTGTTACTGAATTCCCACAGTGGAATATGAATTGGCCCAAAAGGGCCAAGGCCATACAACTTGCTTGAATACAGCCTGTAAGGAGAAATCAAGTTGTCCAAAGAATACTGAAGTCCTTGATGTCTTAAAAGCTTATTTAATGATTGATAACCTCTTGATATTACCCTTGAAATAATCCTGAAAAAAATACAACCCAACTCCTGCAGGGCCAGGTGGTTGGGGTCCTTGAATGGTGTTCTGGTAGCCACCACGGATTGCAAGATTGAATGACTAAAAAGGTCTTCCTTCAAAATGGGTGATGGATTTGGGTACTGGTGTTGAAAAGACATACTTTGGTCCCAAAAACATCACCATTGGATTTCTGAGCAAAAATGGTGCATAATGGTATCTTATACCATATATGCACCACACCTGGATCCTTTGGTGAAGGAGAGGTCTTCCCCTGAATTGAGAGGGAACCTTGCTGGACATAATATGGTGGCTTCCAGAGGCCTGAGGTTGAAAGTGGCCAAAATGTGGTTACAGGCCAATTTGGGTCCTGAGGTCCTTTTAGCCCCTTTTGGGATTATTGAGATTGCATCCAAAATTGGCTCAGGTGGGCCCACTTGTGGTTTGGGACCAACCTAGCCTTTGGGGCTGGTGGACTCCCCCTTGGCCCCTTTTGGCCTCATTGGATTTAGGCCAAAAGGGGCCTAAGGTTCCCACAGACCATGGGCCTAAATGGCCCAAAAAGGCCATTTAGGCCTTAGACCCCATAAACAAAGGGGTTGGGCCAAAGGCCCTGGTGATAGCTAAAGGGCCCAGAAGTCCCTGGAAGACCAGATGGACTTCCCAGGCCCCCAAAAAAGGCATTTTCCTGGGGGTTGGTGAGGTGTAGAATTGGCCAAAAAGGCCAATGGTTGCAGGATATGGCCTGAGGCCATAACTGGTGAGTGAAAAGTGATATGGCCCAAAGGCCATAAAAAACCAAAATGGTCCAATTGGCCATAAAACTGATGACATGAACAATTGGGCATAAAACTGATGAAATGACCAAATGGCCATAAAATGAGGTCAAGCTATATTTGCCGCAAACACCCATTGGGGGGGGGGTGATTACACATGGTTGTGACAGTACCCCCACCTTGAATGGTGAGATCCTGAGAGTCAAGCCAAGGTGAAATACTGTTGAGGATGTTGAGAAGGATTTTACATAGGGATTCCACAGGTATTGAATCTTGAAAGAAAACTTTATGACTGGTACAAGGTTGGCATATGATGTGAGGATGATTTGGTCTTCTTCTGAAATTTGGATTTGAAAGTTTTGAAGAATTGAGTTGATGTAAATATTTGGAATTAAGATTACAAGAAAGGAATTTTTGAAAAAAATATAAAGAAACATAAAAAGAAAATAAGGAAAGGAAATAAAACAAAATGAAATCTTGAGGGTAATTCCAATCTTGATCACATAAGTGAACAGCTGATTTGAATTGGCCAAGGACCTAGAAAACAAGATTTGATGCAGGGTGCTCACAGAGTGGCCAAGGTGATGTTTTGACAGATTGTAGACCCCTCAGGGAAGTGCACACTAGGAGAGGAACTTACTTATTTAGTTACCACTCCTACCAGTGCCATAAATATAAACATTTGCTGAAGGAATGAATTTTAATGGAAGAACTTGGAAAGTGAAAAGAAAAGTGAATGGTAAATTTGTCCAAGTGAAAATGGCCATAAGGATTGAAATCGGTTTTGCAATCTTGGCCAGAGTCCTGTGTCCAGATATTTGACAAGTGCTCACAGAGTGGCCAAGGTGATGCTTACAACAAGAAGGGGTAGAATACCTCTAAAGGTGCATACCAGGAGTGGGACTGACTTTTGGTAATTCCTCTCCCCACCAAGCACCATAAATAATCAAGCTCTTGAAGAATTGGGTCCTGGCTTGTCAGGATATACAGAATGAAAATCCTTGATAAGTTCAGGGCAATTATTGAGGTTTTTGTTTGGTTCCCAAGTGTATTTTTCTGGGTCTTGACTGAAACCTTTCCATTCTACCAGGTACCATAATTTTCCTCTCTTGATATTGGAATCCAGAATTTGAGAGACTTCCCATTCCTATTCTTCTTCAATGATGAAGGGGAAGGAGGCTCTTGATGCCGATTTGGGATTGTTGATGTCTTGACTGGTTCAAGGAGAGAAATGTGGAAAACTGGGTGGATGGAAGCTCAAGGTGGTAAGAATGAGTACTGACTTTCTTCAATATTTGAAAAGGACCCAACCATCTTTCAGACAGGTTCTTGGTGGGTCTAATTGATTTGATGTTCTTGGAAGAAAGCCATACGATGTCACCAGGATTGAAAAAAGGTGGACTTGCTCTCCCTTTATCTGCATACCTCTTAAACCTGTTTATGGCAACTTAAAGTTCTCTCTTGACATCTTGCTGTACTGATTGGACTTTTGTTGATAACTTTCCAGAAGGAGTATCTTGAGTGATGTGAGCTGAGTCAAATTGTGGATCTCTTCCATAAACAGTAAAAAACGGTGATTGGTTTGTTGAAGAGTGATCAGAATTATTGTAGGAGAATTCAGCCAGAGGGAGCCAGGTGTTCCAATCATCTTGATGATAACTGACATACATCCAAAGGTACTGTTGTAGTATCTGCTTTACCCTCTCTGTCTGTCCATCAGCTTCTGGATGGTAAGCAGTTGACAGATCTCTTGAAATATTGAGCTGCTGACAAAGATTTGTTCAAAAGGAAGAAACAAAAAAGTGAACCTATATCAATAACAATGCTTGAAGGCAGACCATGCTTTGAAAAGATATTCTTGATGAATAGATGGGCCAACTCAAGTGAATTCATTGAAGACATTGTTGGAATAAAAACTGCCATTTTTGAGAATATGTCTACTATGACAAGAATTGAGTCAAATGAATTGGACCATGGAGATTGAGTGATGAAATCTATTGAAAGACAAATCCAAGTACCATTTGGAATTGGAAGAGGTTTGAGGAGTCCAGACTTCCTATGGTGGATATTCTTGTTTCTTGAGCTCTGTTGACAGGATGAGACATAATCCTTGATAAATTGAGTCATGCTGGACCAGTGGAAATCCCTCTTGACAAGCTTAAGAGTCTTCTCTTGGCCAGGGTGTCCAGCTAGAGGAGAATCATGATGCTTTTGAAGAATGCTGAGTTGAATTGTGGGGTCGTTTGGGACCACCACCCAATATTTGAATAAAGGAAGTTGGGAATAGGAATCAAGAGAATAATCTTCAACAGATTTACCTTTACCCAATTCGCGAAGGATACTTCTGTACTGAGAGTCTTGCCATACTTTCTTCTCAATTGACTCAATCAAATTTGAAAACAATCCACCTTGACTGCAAAAAATCTTGAGGGTTGAACTTCATCTTGCTTAATGAGCTGTTGAAAATTCATTGGATTCTTGCTTATGAAATTCTCCCCCCTCTCCAGATAAATGTCTTCCTGACATGATAAGGCATCCGGAATAGTATCTGGGTCACCAGGGAAGTAAGTGATAGAGAAATGCAATTCAGCCCAGAGGGCTTAAAGGAAAGTAAGAACTTTTGAGGACATGAAGTATTGCAAGGATGAGTGATTGGTGAGAACTTCAAAAGGGGAAGAGAGTGAAAGAAGAAAATCCCTCCAGTGCTTGAGAGCACAGACTATTCCAAGGAGTTAATTTTCATAAATCTCATAGTTGAGCTCTGCTGGAATACGCTTGCAGCTATCAAATGCAATGGGATTTTTTCCTGAGTCAGAAACCTGACTCAGTACAGCACCCAAGGCATAATTGGATGAATTGGTCTGTACAATGGTGGGTAGAGAAGGATTGGAGCTGTGGTGAAGTACTCTTTGGGTTGATGAAGCTGGAGAAGAGCTTCCTCATTGAGGGGAAAACAGGAATCTTTCTTGAGGAAACTGGTTAGTGAACTAATATTATCTGAATAATTCTTGATGAAACGGCAGTAAAAATTGGCAAAGCCAAGGAATGATTGAAGAGCCTTGAGGTGTCTTGGAGGCAGCCAATTGAGAATTTGCTGGACTTTTGCTTTTTCCATTTTGAGGCCTTCAGAAGAAACAATATAACCTAAACAATATACAATGGAAACATGAAACAGGCACTTGGAGTCCTTAGCAATGAGGTTATTGGCTCTGAGTCTGGAAAGAACAGTGGACACATGAGTGACATGTTCTTCCTCATATTCAGAAAAGACCATAATTTCATCAAAATAATCAACAACATAAATATCAAGAAGATCATAGAAAATATCATTGACAAGATTTTGAAACAAAGCAGGAGAATTGGTGAGTCCAAATGGCACAACCAAATACTCATAACTGCCAGATTTAGTTTTAAAAGCTGTCAAGTGTTCATCACCATCCTTAATTCTGAGCAGGTTATATGCACCACACAAATAAATCTTGGAGAAAATAGAAGAACCATTAAAAAAAGTGAGAAGCTGATTCATAGGAGGAACAGGACACTTGTTCTTCCTAGTAACAGCATGGAGTTTGCGGTAATCAACACACAAACAGAGGCCACCATCCTTCTTTTTGACATAAAGGACTGGTGCTCCTGTTGAAGAGGAGCTTGGCTGGATGTAACCTTTCTCTACATTCTCTTAAATTTAGGCCCTCAGTGTATCTGACTCTTAGTTTGATAAAGGGTAGATCACTCCAACTGGAGGTAGAGACCCCTCCAGCTCAATATGATGATCACAGGTGCGGTGAGGAGGAGGTTTCTCTGCTTTCACCTTGGATAATACATCCAAATACTGGTGATAAGCACAGGGAACAATCTTCATCACAGTTTCTACTTCTTCTGGATCTTCCTCTCCAGCCCAAAACTCCTCCACAGAGTCATCATAAGATGAAGGGGGAAGGTCCATATTCCCAAAGAAGAGATGAAGTGAAGATACAGAATTATCTTCTACAACATCTTGAATCTCTTTGAGGACTTCATCTCTAGAGTATAGTAATGACGTATTGAAATTAAGAGAAGGAATAAGGACGGAAGATGGAAATGATGGTGTTCTAGAATCACCAACCAGAGCTGCACATGATTTGGAAGAAGAAAGGTAATCTGAAGGATAATGATAGTACTTATGATCAGCCCTTGCCTCCAATAAAATAGATGGATTAAAATGATAAAGAAAGTCAAAGTCCAATATGAGGTCTTCTCCCTTGGGAGTATCAACGGCTAAATAGTCACATTCAAAGCTTGGGAACAAAGGGAGATGGACCATATATTAGTATGGTGAGTCACAAATAAGGAAGGGGACTCAGAGGAGTCCATGATAAGAAGAGGAATTTTCTCAGGGAGTTCTGACATAGTGAAAGAGTAATTGTGAACAAATTGCTTTGCAATAAATGAGCTGTAGCACCAGAATGAATGAGAATACTGTAAGAAACATCAGAAAGGGAAGAAAAAACAAAGATTTTAAGAGAATTATTGACACAAGTATTCAGAATGAAAAATTGTGCCCTGGATGTCAAACAGTGAAGACCATTGAACACAACATGATATTCACTCAGGCTTTTCCCTGGCTGGGAAATTTGCCTGCTGGTTGGGTAAGCTTGTTTTGAGGCCTTTTGAAACAGGACTCAAGACTATGCTTCCCACCACAATAGGTACATAAGCCCTTCTTGATTCTTCTTTCTTTTTCCGAATTCATCAACTTTAAATCTTTATTCGACAAAGAAGAATAGGGCTTTTCCATCTTCTGAAAAGTCTACTTCTTCTTTTGACTTGAGCTTTAAAATTTTGAGGATGAGCAGAATTTGACTTTGAGGCTTCAGGCTTTTTCTCTTGATGATGACTCTTCTCTTTTTGCCTCTCATGGTACCTGGTATCAAGCTCCAGGGTAATATCTATTAAGTCTTGAAGAAAGTCAATTATTGAAGAATGGGAGGCCAACTGATCCAAAATACTGGATGGCAATCCCTTCCTGAAATGGTGGATGAGAGCCCTTTATCACCAATCTCCAATTTTCAAAACCAAACTTCTGAAATTGGAAATGTATAAAGAAACATGTCCACCTTTTATCATTCTTAAGGCATCCAACTCTTCTTCAGCTTTGCTAACTTCATTTAGGTCTCCAAATAAATTAAAGAGTTGAGATTCAAATAATTTCCAAAAATTGAGAAGATAGCTTGGGTCTTCATTAGTGATATTGGAAAGATAAGGTACAATCCATTTTTCAGCCCTTCCAATGAGAAATGAAGTGGCATAAAGGACCTTATTTCTGTCTTGAGAGAAGTCTTTGGGATTATTATGAAAGATTAATTGAAAATAATGAATTAAGCTTTTAACTTTGAAGGAATGAGTCCCATCAAAGAATTATTGTGCCTTCATAGATGGAATCTTGATGTCAGCCTCTGACTCAAAACCAAAGCACAAGCATGACAGCCAATTACCATAAACCAATGGTAAAGACAGGATACCATTAAAGCATGGAGCTGAGCCAAATAAGCCCAGAAAGTATCAAACAAAAGAAGAAACCCACCAATTTACAAATACACAAGTCCAATAACTATAGGACAAGGAATAAAAAAGTTATTCCTGCTCAAAGTTCTTTTTGACCATAAACCTTATTTTTCACCTCCCATCTGAAATACAGAGGAAGAGGCTTAACCCCATCAAATGGGTACTCAAATAGAAGCTCTACATCAGGGATATTCAATGGTACTAGCCAAATTGAACTAGCACCAGAACTACAGGAGTTATGGCCAAAATAAGGTCAAATAAGGGTGAATGAAATATTCACCTCTCATCTAGCTTCTACAGCTTTAGTGTGATATACCTAAGGTGGGGTGTTTTCAGAAAGAGCTAATCAGGGCTATCTGATGGTGCCATTCATTTCCCCATATCCCATCTAGAACAAAAGTTATGGGGCAAACAAGCTCCATACAGATTTTAAGGAAATTGTACATATGTAAAAAAATCATGTACATGGCATCACTTTGCCATATTTAAGAATAGCAATATAAAATGAGGTACTATTGTGTAGAACACATCCAGGGCTACACAATGAACCAACCTTGAGCTTGATATCTCAAAAACTGACAAAGGTATGGCAGTTTTAAGGTTAAAATCCCACAATAAGGCCAATATGCCTTTACTGTGGGATAATATCCCACAACCATGATTATAAGGTTTTAAATGGAAAAAGAAGCATGTTTATACTTCAATACCTCATAGTCAATTCAATATTGCGGTCCCATACAGTTTCTGTACAGCATTCTACGCATCATACACGTCAGAAAAGGGCTGTGTGGTTCCCAGATGAAAATTTTCACCCTTTATTGGTGAAAACTGCCCAAATGTGGTTTCAAAACCACATCTGAGCCCAATAAAGGCTATAAAGGCCTTGTGAGAACCACAAGCCAGTCTTTGGAAGTGAAAAATCCTCACTTCCTCTATATGGAAAGTTATAGAAGATTTTTTTTCCCAAGTTTAGGATAAAAAGCGGCCTTTTCTCCACCAGAAAAGGTCTCCTAATCCTGCTCTTGAATTCTTACGTAGTACAGCTTTCAAAAACAGCTATACTCTTGGAAGATAATCAGGTTACAATTTTAATATTAATTATTGTAGTAGTTATTATAGTAAACCAACTGATAATTATTGCACCCAGGGCTTTCAACAGTGCTCACCACCACTATTCCTCAATAGTAAAGCGCTGTGTACCTCATTATCAATCTTGATTATCATCAAACCCAATTGTTTTATCATTTTCACCATGTCAAAGTCATAGTTAAATCTTGTAATTAGTCTTTATTAGCTTCATCATAGACTTGGCCTGACACTTGAAGGCTGGTTGTATTGATGATTCAGAAGATGAAGCTTCTTGAAGATTGGCCATGATTTGATTCATCTGCTGCATAATTTCCAAAAAGGATGATTCAGACTGATTAGAGACAGGCTGATCAGACTGGGCTAGAGTTGGTCCTCCAATAACCTGGGATGCCCCCACAGGAGCAGGGGCACCTTCAGTATCATCAGACTCTTCCTCTTCCACAGAATTCTCCTCCTAGTCTTCACCATCTTCACCAGGACCTTTGAAAGTCCTGGAAATCTGCCAACTACTCCTGAAAAAGAACTTGATCTTCTTCTCCCTCTTCCTTCCTTTCTGGATGGTGCTTCTCCTTCCAATTGGGCCCTCAGTTGAGGAACTTCTGGGGTGCCATCAAAAGGAACTATTGGAGTTGGAGTGAGAACAGCTTGAGCTCTGGCCTGAGATAATGTCTTCCTTGTAGGAGGTGAGTGTTGTATAGGCATGATTACAGGATAGGAATTAAAATAAATGAATAAAAAATAAAATTTGAGATGATGAACTTGAGGCAAATCAAAATCAAAATCAATGTCTTGAAGAAAAATCAATGTATCAAATAAAAATCTTTACATACGTCAATCAATCAAATGTTAAATGAATTCTTGAAGTCAATATCAATAAGTCAATTCAATCAAATCAAAATATTGCAGAAATCAATCAATCAATAGAATCCTGAGGCAAAATCAATTTATGTCAAATTATTGATGTGAAAAATCAGCAGAATAAATAATCTTCAGGTCAATCAAATTCTCTTGAAGTCAATGTCAATTTTATGTCAAATCTGTCAATCAAATCAAAATCAAGTGAATTCCTTCTTAAATGAAAATTCTTGAAGAATAAATCAAATTTAATTCTGATATGAAGAACATGTCTGAATAGTCTTGATGACCAATTTGAAAATAAATTAAAATTAAAGATAAGATTGGATTGAGACTTGAAGAGAGTTGATAATAAAAATGATGATTTAAAAGAGAAAAACAAAAATCAAATGGGTCAGCTTTCAATTTTTAAAATGAAGAATCAATGATAGAAAATTAAGTGGTGATGATGATTCATAAAGTTCATAAACATTAAAGAGTCATAATTTTGATCAAAAGAGTGAATGAATCATAGGAAAGAATGAACAGAATGAAAAGAAATTATGAGTTAATTAATATAACTTCAGAGGGGCTCTAGTGGAAAAAAAGAGTGGCCTGGCACTCAGGAATCAAGAATTCACTTGGAGGGCTCCAAAAGAATAAAGAAATAATAATGATTGATGGTTCTTTAAAAAAGAATCAGAGTAAGGAAAAATATGCCAAAAATAAAAGAAGAAGGAAGCCAATGGCCAAAGATAATTAAAGAAAATCCAAAAGCCAAGGAGCCAACCAAATGAATCCTCAATTAAATGTTTCAACCTGCCAGAAAGAACAATGGAATTAGTAAAGGATATGACCACCAATATCCACTGACAGGCAAAGAAGAAAAGGTGCAAATGACTGACTTAAGATTATCAGTATTTACTTTAATAAATGAAAAGAAAATAAGGATAAAAGTGAATCCAATATATTAATTAACTGGGGAAAAAGTCCACAGGAAGGAAAAGGTGGCCATAATATGTGAAAAGCTGAAGACTGATCCTGGAGGGTTGATCACCCAGCTGTATTGACTGTTTTAGGTAAATACAGATCTGGAAATATTGAGAATTGAGCTGTGTTACTGAATGCCCACAGTGGAATATGAATTGGCCCAAAAGGGCCAAGGCCATACAGCTTGCTTAAATACAGCCTGTATGGACCAATTGAGTTGTCCAAAGAATACTGAATTACTTGATGTCTTGAAAACTGATTGAATGATTGATAACCTCTTGAAATTACCCTTGGAATAATCCTGAAAAGAAAACACAACCCAGCTCCTGCAGGCCCAGGTGGTTGGGGTCCTTGAATGATCTTCTGGTAGCCACCAGGGATTGCAATATTGAATGACTGAAAAGGTCTTCCCTTGAGATGGGTGATGGATTTGGGGACTGGAGTTGAAAAGACATAATTTGGTCCCGAAAACATCACCATTGGATTGCACCACACCTGGATCCTTTGGTGAAGGAGAGGTCTTCGCCTGAATTGAGGGGAAGACTTTCTGGAACTGAGATGGTGGCCTCTGGTGGTTGACAGAGGCCTGAGGTTGAAGGTGGCCAAAATGGCTATTGGCCACTTTGGGTGCTGAGGTCCCTTTGGCCATTTTTGGGATTATTGAGATTGGGGCCAAAATTGGCTCAGGTGGGTCCACCCGGCCTTGGGGGCTGGTGGACTGCCCCCTGGGCCCCTTTTTGCCTCATTGAATTCAGGCCAAAAGGGGCCCAAGGGTCCCACAGACTGTGGGTCATGGGGTGTGGATTATGGCCCACGGGCTGTAGAGGCCATAGGGGGCCTGAATGGCCCAAAATGGCCATTTAGGAGTTAGACCCCATAAAAAAAGGGGTTGGGCCAAAGGCCCTGGTGATGGCTAGAGGGGCCAGAAGCCCCTGCAAAACCAGATGGACCTCCCAGGCCCCAAAAAAAGGTATTGGCCTGGGGGTTGGTGAGGTGGAGAATTGGCCAAAAAGGCCAATGGTTGCAGGATATTTCCTGAGGCCATAAGTGGCCAGTGAAAATTGATATGTCCCAAAGGCCATAAAAAACCAAAATTTTCCAATTGGCCATAAAACTGATGACATGAACAATTGGCTATAAAATGAGGTCAGGCTATATTTTCCGCAAAAACCCATTAGGGTGGTGATTACACGTGGTTGTGACAGGAACCCAATAAGGAGAAAAACAAAAAAAGAAATAAATTCAACATTCTATAAAATGAGGCAAAAGATGGAGTAATAGGTATATTGATTTTTAATTATACTTAATTGGAAGATTAGATCTGTGTCAAGAGGATTTGAAATAATTACACCTCGATTGGAGACATTCAAAATTGTAATTTATTTTAAAAATTCAAGATTAAATATCAATTAAAGGAGAAATGAATCAAATGAAATTTACCAATATGTAGTACAATTCTTCAAGAGCTAAATATACTTCTCTCAAGAAAATCAAATGAACTTCACATTGTTTTGGACAGATAATTGATACCACAAAGATAAATGAGAAATCTCTTCAAAAATTGCAACAAATCCTCAAAAACTAGAGCTAAATATTGTGGAAAGTTTTAAATGAAATTTAAATAAAATCCAAATATAAAACTGCCCTGGGAAAAAAAGGGGGCCTTATTGGGAACATAACAGAAGCAAGACACAGGGAAATATCAGGTTAGTAAACAATGAATTTTAAATGTGCACAAAAAGACAAAATAAGAGAATTAAGAGGAAGGAATGAAAATTTGAAGGGATTGTTAACCCTAGAATATAAGAATAACATATTTTTTCACCAGAAGTCTAGGAAGAAATGATTTTGTTGAGAAAAGCCCATGATGTGAGCCTTAGAGGTATTTTTGTATACCCAAAAGACCATAAATAATAAAATTGAGTTATAATTGAAAATAATGAATTTATTTTTAAATATAAAAACAAAATTAAATTTCAAAAGTAAATTCTGAATAAAAAATTAAAACTTATAATCAAAATTTACAATTAAAATTACATTAAAATTTAAAATTACCAAAACACATTTTTACTTGAAAAAATTAAGCAAAAATAAATTTTCACAAAAAAAATTAAAACTAAAATTTTTTGGAAGAAAAGTTGATTGAAGGTATTATAGTATTTTTTCAATCAAGAAATTCATGAAAATTCTTCCAAAATTGGATTCTTCATAAAAAAACAGGTGGGTTTACCTCAGAGTGAAAATTCTGTAACTCAACTCCAAATAAGCTTAAATTAAGTTTTTAGTATTTTCTGTATGAAAATCAGAAAATCTTCAAAGATTCAATTTAATCCGCACCACATGTGGTGTTAACCTTCAATTTTTGTTTTAAAAATGAGGTTTGCAGTGTAGTTTCAAAGTTTTGAGGAATTGAAGTACTTTCAATTGAATTGTCAAAGTGTGTGTGCGTATTACATAAGTGAACTTGGATTGAAGTATGTGGAAACAATTCTTACAGTTGTTTACCATAAAAATTCAATTGAATTACATATGTAAGCGTTTAGTCTAATACATGATGAGGAATTAAGAAAAAAAAATTGGAAAGATTAATTTTTTTTTTGGGGGGGGGGACAGGGAATCTTGGCTCTAAGGGTGCCAGAATCCCCCAAATTCCTTGCTGGAAGGTGTGGAATTTCAAAATTAATGCAAAATCTAATCCCTTTTGGCCTGGAACTGAGACACAGCGTCTGTGACTTAATTGATGATGAGGTTTTGATACCAACCAGGGAAGTTTTAACTGTTGCCAAGAGGGTCAAGCTACCCTTAAGTTGAAAAAATCTTTTTAAAACACTTTTAACTGGTTTTTTGTCTCTTAAAAACATTATGATGTGTTTTGAAGGCTTTAAACCAAGTATTGCTAGAGAAATGGCTGATTTAAGGGGCTAAAATGGCTGAAAATAGCAAAAAATGGGTAAGACCAACCTTTTTTGTCCAAACCAGGGTTCAATGATGCAGAAATTGTCTTTTCTGTTTCCAAAGTATCTCTCACAACTTATTAGAATAAATTCTACCTTTGGAGTAAGAAAATTGGTGGCTATAAAAGAATGTCTTCTTTTGCCCCAATTTTATCTTCATGTTAGAATCTTTTCCTTTTATAATTGGCTTAAACACTGTTAAACCAATCAATGAAATGATTCAAAAAAACCTTTTTGAATTATGTATAAAATTTGAAAAATGTGAAAAACTAATTATCATCATTTCTACTTTTGAGCCACCCCAAAGCAAATTAAAGCATATTTCATCACTGTTAGCTTTGTCACTTTGTTTCCAAACTCACTTGGGTAACGTTTTGGTGTGTTTTATCTTAAATATTCTTCTTAGAGACTTTCTGCATGTATTAATTTCCTGAAGTACTTTGCTCAATTAATTTTAATTGAATATTTTTTAAAGAAATTTCTTTTGTAGCCTTAAATATCTCCTTTACAGTATTTTTGGATGAATTTTTATTGTTGGTAAAAAAATAAATATTTATAATACTTTTGGAAAAAAAAATAAATCTTTATAATACTGTTGTATTATACTAAAAAACTTCAAAAAAATAAATTTGGTGTATTTTCTTTTTGAAAATATTAGAATTTACTATGTTTAATCAAATTTTGAGCAAAGGAAAAGTACTTGATTTATAAGCAAAGTTTCATCTCCACATCTTACACATAAAGTGATTTAGTTATTAAAATGGGTATAAAGATGAGTGGGGTTTCAACCAAAATTCTGGGTTGAAAGATTATTTTAGAGTGGTATTTTTTACTATATAGCTTTCTCATTCAGAATCAACAACAATCAGAGTTTAGAATGGTAGTTTTAGGAATAGTAAATATCCAGACAACTCTTTCAATCAATAAATCAAAGGTCAAAGAAGGTATATCCATAATTGTTGAATATTCCCACATCAATATACATATTGAAACAGAAAATCTCATGGCTTAAAGGATGAATTTTATTGAAAGAGTAGGTTTTAAAGAAGAAAATTCAAATATTCAATTCAAAGAACTTAATGATATAGCTTAAGAAGTCAAATTTAAAGCTACAGAAAATGAAAAATTATCTGTAAATGAGAAAGTTAAAACTGAGTCGACCTTAAATGTTTCAAACACCTCAACTAAAACAACAATATAGTCACAAAAATTAGATTTTATTTAATTGAAGTAAAACACTCTATTTATATCATTGGGTCATCATGTGATCAAGAAGGAAAGTTAAAGAAAATATTAGTTATTTAATGCATGGGAAATATAATACAGGGATAAAAGAATACCCAAATTATACAGAAAAACTAATCCACATTATGAAATCATTGAAAAAGGTTAGCCTTGATCAATTTATGCCACCTTGTAGGAATCTTATATCAATTATTTTTCTGTTATACCTTCTGGTATCTTCTCCCTCTTTTGAATGATATTTGGCTCCACATATTCATCAGAAAAAGAGGCTTTTGAGGTAATAGTAACTTTTGAATAAGGCACTTATAGCTTCAAATGTTATCCTGATGATTACATGAGTAGCTCTTCAATAGAGATATTGTGAGAAAGCTAAGGTTATAAAGGGTAATATCCTATAACTTGATGTTTCTGTAATATGAAGCTACAGAATTGAGATAAAAGGTCACCTCAAAGGGAATAATATAGTTATTATTAAAAATTATATAAACTAACATATGGGTAAGATAAAAATACAATAAATTAATTGGGGAAAAGTTTAGGATTTTCGGGATAATATAATATAAGAGAAATAATATGTAACATCAGATTATATTAAATAAAATAAAGCTAAAAGATAGTAATACATATATACAATAATATGTAGATAGTGTAAAAAAATCCAAGATATATGGAGCATGGCTCTGTGATAATATATCTAGAAAGATTTTAAAGAAAAAAATATGGGTAAAAGCTTGAAAATAATGATATATTGTAGAGGTATCTTAGATTAACCTTCAATGGTATAGATATGATATACAAATCAGTCGGTGAGATATCAATAGAATTCTGTTATATGAATATATAAAGGTGATATTGGTTCAGTAAGATAGCCTATAAGGGGATTAAATATTATTTTTTTCATAAAAGCTTTAATAAGAGTATTCTTCTTTATATCTTAAAGCTTATGGAGAAAAATATTTCAGTATAGCTATTCATTATAGTATTAATTATAAAAATAGGAATTAAACCTACCAAACAGAACACAAATTCAATAAATTAAGTCCACTGTTAATCTGATTAAGCTTCTCATATCAACAATTAATCACATTTCATTTTTAACTTTGCCCCCCAAAAAGACTAAATATATAATCCAAAAACCCCATTCAGGAATCCAATTGTAAAAATTTCTTGAACTTCCACCCTTAATTCACTTATTTTGTCAATTGATTGTTTTTATTTTACTCAAATTTAGAAACAGAATAACTCACCATTTTTCAAGTAAAAATAAGTTAGAAACGGGAGGGAATTCTGATCTTATTAATCAGAACACTTAACACAGCCTGAGTACTAATGCATCATCCATTTTATCATAATTAAATCAAAATTTAATGCAGTTTATTTTGGGATGAGGGGCTTGAAATGTATAGGAGGTCCTTCTTCAAGCAAGAGAGATGGGTTTAAAACCAAAAATAAATTAAATAAAAGTTATAAAAAAATTCATTACAAAGGGAGGCATTTCAAGAGTATTTCTGCCATGGCCAAGGGTTTCCAGATCTTGATGTAATCTAGGATAACTGACCAAGGTATAAAGACAGGATTTCATAATATGGTAGACGGGATATAAATTAATTTCATATGATTTCTGAGATGGATTTTCCCTTAAGTCAAAAAAAAATCAACACTACTAAGAAGCTTTTATTCCTGAGAGGTGGGATTCGATTCTAATTTTGATGAGGAATTCCCATTGTCAAATTAATTGAGAATTCATTAATTATTTTAAGACAGCTCCTACTGAGCTTGGTTAATTTAAAATATGCAGTATTCTCCCAAGGGAATGCTCACATGTTTCATTTTAAGGAATATTCCAGAGGATTTCGGAATTTCTTTTTCAAGCTCCAAAGCTCCATAAATACCCCTCGGAAACCAAGCTAATCCAATAAAGTATTCTTCCATAGACGCCTGTATTTGAAACACAGAACCTGGAAAGATTAATCAACCTAGTTCATTTCCCCAAAGAAGTCAATACAGCTCCTGGGATTGCAAACAGCAAGGTCTAAAGTGTGACGTGATCCAGATCCCAACATTTCACATATGCAACACTCCCTTTCAGCCATATGAGGGTTTTCCCCAGCTTATTAATCTACTAAGATTCATTCATATGTTCATTTTATTCAATATTTATAGTAAATACTGATATTATGGAGTCAGTCATTATAACCCCTTGTTTTCCTTTTCAGTGTATATTAGTAGTAATATTGTTAAATAGTTCCTTTTCTCCTTCTGAATTCCTAAAGAAGTGATTAATGACTTTTATGCTGGCTCTTTTGTCATTGTATTTCTTATTTTTGTCATGTTGTAATTAAATTTTCTCATTAAAGAAAAAAATTCCTTTCCTTACTTCTTTCATTATTTTGAGTCTTCCAGGTGAGTCCCATGATTCATCAGCCCAAGGAAACTCTTTTTTTCCAAGGGCCCCTTGTGACAGATAAATTATGCCTTGGATGGAAAGAAATTGGAATAAAGATGATTTCAATAAGAAATATTAAAACAGAATTTAGAATTGATAGATTCAAAGATGCAAAAGAGCATTATAAAAAGGAAATGGTCGAAGGAGCCAAAAAATAACGATTGGATCTGAAAAGCACCAAATTGACATCCTAACCTCCAATTTATAATTTGGAAGCCATACTTGAATCATTCATAAAAATCAATAAGAAGAAATTAGAAAGCTTTTGATTTTGAGTTTAAAGGGTTGAATAAAAATAACTTATATCAAAGTCTTTTTTTTTGAGCTGAAAATAAAAAGAATTTAAACTAAATTTTTGAGTTTTAGAAATTTTGTATTCATTATTTTAAGATTCAATAAATTTTCATTTTATATAATCTTATATAGAGTGAAACCCATTTTTTCTTAAAAAGGCTCAAATGATCACTTCTGTAAAGCTTTTTCTACTTAAATAAAAGATAAAATCATGCAAAATATAACTAATATCTCTAATATATCTAGATATAAATTCATTTATATAACAAAACTGAAGCTCATGAAAATGTGAATCTCAATTTTTTTTCTTCAGAACTGTTATTTTTGAAATCGATTTTTTTACACTTGACCCATATTTCAAGAAAAAAATGAATCAAAAATTTTCCTTTCGCTACTTTTGTTTTATTTTAACCCAACAAAACTTCAAATAAATATAAATGAAATTTCTTCCAAAATAAAAACAGAATATTTTTCTAAATTCAATAACCTTGAAAAAAAGTTTCTATACCATAAAGAGGCTTTTGTATTTGGAAAATAAAGTGGGATATAGATAAGAAATGGGTTTCAATGAAAATCAAAATTTAAATTGAAGGAAAGAAATCTGTGGAGGAATTGGAACAACCAGAATTTTGATTTGAGAGCCTGAGTATTGTTTGACCTAATTGGTAATTCAAAATAGTCCCAAACTTTGGGTGTCACAGGGGTACTTGGGGAAAACAAGAATGAACTGCAGCTTAGAAATCAGGGAGCTCACTTGGAATAATTCAAGATTGATAAATTTCTTTCATAAGAAAATTCAAGGAAAATAAGAAATGAAAGTGAGAGAAATCCAATGGCAAAGGGCCAACCAAGTAGGTACTTAATCACTTTTTTAACCTTTTAGAAGTAAAAAGGAAATAAGTAGAATATATTACCACAAATATCCACTGAACAGATGAAAAAAGGTGGGAAATGACTGAATTAATAACATCAATCTTCAATATTGAGATTAAAAAAATACAATCAAGAATAAACATTAGTAGATTAATTAACTGGGGAAAAATACCCCAGGGCTGAAGGGAGGCTGGTATATGTGAAAGGTTGAGATCTAGATCACTTCATGAAACCCCTGGAGGTTCATTTACTTTTTTGCACAAATAATCTGTGTTGAATAATCTTTTCAGGGTCTGTGGTTGTAATAAAGTATTCTATTGAAGAAGACTATATCAGATTAGTGTGGTAGAAAAGCAGATTGATTGAGCTCTGACACTAGAAAACTAATTTGAAACTGCATCTTGAATATCCTTTGAAATAAGAATTGACAGTATTTAGTGAATAGTGTATATTTGAAATTCACCAATACTTCATGAAGCAGGTGTTTGGTGTTGATAACAACACTTGTTCTTTAACCCTGAGTTTTCCTTTTAAAATATTGTGCCTTGAGGGCTGGAAAGGTATTTCAAATTGTATAATAGACCATTGAATATGTCACCATTGGATTGCTGGTGAAAGAATTTGCATAATGGGGTATAACATGATTTATGGAACTTAGGGTTATTAAAGGAAAAGGAAGAAAAAGGTTTCCTGGAGGATTGCCCTGGAAAATGAAAGAAATTGAATTTCATAGCTTTAGTAGCATTCTGGGTGCTTTGGCCTATAAAAGCCTAAATAAAAATTGACAAAACTCCCAATACAGCCCAGATATTCCAATATGAACATTCGGGAATATTTACTTTGTTTGATAGGAGAATAGAATTAAAGCCAAACTTTACAAAACTCCATTTGAAGCCAAATTTCCAAATAAAGTACTTTCGGCTCAATTTTACTTTCATGGGAAATTACCAAAATGGACAAAGACAGTTCTTGGTTGGCTCCAGAGGATGAAATTATCACTCAAGCCACAAAGGATGAATATGGCCTAATCTCCATAAAATGAATATGGAAAAGAATTGCCATAATTTAATGCGAGGGGTGTGATTGTCTATGATTGTGAAAGTACCTCTCTTCCTTTAAATCTGAGCTCCTGGTAACCACTAAGAGGTAAAGCCTGTTTGAAGATAATAGAAATGAATTTTGGCAAGGGATTGAAGAGGAGGAATTTTTGAGGATAAAATCAAAATTGATATGAAGGTTGGCAGAAAATCTGGGTAGTGCTCAATATCATTTTGAGATTTGCTTCCACACTTGTTGGAATTGTAACGGTTTGATGAAGGTTGAATTAAATGAAAATAACATAATAAAAGAAAATTAAGAAGAAATAAATGAAGGATGAGGAGGTTCAAATATTGATAACAGAGGTAAATGATTGAGTTTTACTAAATAAAAAATCTGGAAAGTAAATATTTATGGAATATTTTCACAGAGTGGACTAGCTAATGCTTTAACAGATGGTAGAACCCTCAGAGAAGTACACAGCAGTAGAGCAACTTACTTTGGCTAATTGCCACTCTTCAAGTGCCATAAAAGAAAAATAACTTTATGAAAAAATGAATTGAATTTAACAAAGAATTGGAAATGAAAGTAAAAAAGCAATTTTCTATTTTACTTAGTGAAAATGACCATGAATTTGGAGGTGAAGCTTAAATATTGGCCAGAGTCCTGTGTCCAAAGAATTGAAAAGGGCTCACAGAAATTCCAAGGTTATTCTGACAACAATTATCATTGAAGTTCCAATGGAAGTTCAGAATAGGCAGGAACTTAATTGTGGGCCCCTTTCCTATAACCAGAAATCCAAAAAAATAAGCTATAGGGGAGTTTTGTCCTTTCTTGTCAGCTTATGATTGATGTAAGTCCTTGAAACGTTCAGGGGAGTTCATGAGGGTTTCAACTGATACCCAAGTTAATCTTTCTGCATCTTTAGTGAGTGCTTTTTACTCTACCAAAAACCATAATTTCCCTCTTCTGAGATTTGAATATAAGACCTGAGAGACTTATCATTAATCCCACCCTTCTAATATGATTGTAGGAGGATCTTTATTGAAATTTGGTATTTATTATGTCTTTAAAGGCTCAAGGATAATAATATGGAAGAAAAGATTGAATGAATTTCATTTCTTTGGGAGATTGGTGCTATATGCACAGGAGATAGCTTCATCTAAGATTAAAAAGGGTACCAACTTCCTTTCTGAGAGTGTCTTTATGGTTATTGTTGATTGAATGTTCTTGAAAGAAAGGAATTCTGTATCACCAGTATTTAAAGCAGGTGGACTTAATCTACTTTTCTATTTATACCTCTTAAGCCTGTTTATGAAAAATTCAAGTTCTCTCTTGACATATTTTTGTAATGATTGTATTCATAAAGATAACTTTCCAGAAGGTGTTCCTTGAGTTATGCTACCTGATTTGAGCTGAGAAGCTCTTTCATAAACAGTGAAAAAGGGTTATTTCTTGGTTAAAGAGTGGTTATAATTATTATATTAAAATGAATCCAGAGAGAGAAATCTGTGCCAATTGTATTTATGATAGCTAACATACATCTGAAGATAGTTTTTTAGAAGGCTATTAAACCTTCCTGTCTGTCCAACAGCTTTAGGATGATAAGAAGATGAAATATTGCTTGAAATTTTGGGCTTCTGACAATAATTGGTCCAAAAAAAGAAAAACAAGAGAAAATATGTTACTGAAAATGTTTTTTCAAGGGTGATTTTTGGATAAAATATCCTTGATAAATAAATAAGCCAAATTAAGAGACATGATTGAAGAAACTGTTGAAATTGATACCTCAATTTTGGATAATATTTCTGCTATGACCAGGATTTACTCAAACATGTTTTACCAGAAAATGTGAGTGACAAATTCCATTGAGAGAAAAATCCGAGGAAAACCTTGAATTGAATAAGGTTTGAGAAGTATGAACTTCTTGTGATGGATGTTGTTGTTTCTTGAGAGCTGTTGAAAGGATGAATTAAGTGATTTGGGACCAGTGGAAATACCACTTGAAAAGCTTAAGATTTTTCTCTTGAGCAGGGTGGCCAGGGAGGTGAGAGTCATGGAAATGTTGTAGTATATTGAGTTGAATTGTGGGATAATTTGGAATCAACAACTAATCTTTGAAGGGAAGAAGCTTGGAAGAAGTATAAAAACAATAATATTCAACATATTCACCTTGTCACAACCACGAAGAATGACCCTCCTCTATTGATGTTGTGGCAATTCCAACCTGAGACCAAGTAGGGGCCAATTGGCCACACCATATCTTCATGGCCAATTTGGCCCCCTCTTGTGCTCTATGGCCTCAGGCCATACCCTGCCATCATTGGCATCCTTGGCCAATTCCCATACCCTCAACCCCCAGGCCTCTATCTTTCTTTTTGGAGCTGGTGCATTTCTCTGTCTTCTAGGGGGTCCTGGGTCCCCTAGCCCTCATCATTGGTTTAGGGCAAACCCTTTTAATTAGGGGGGTCCTGGGTCCCCTAGCCCTCATCATTGGTTTAGGGCCAACCCTTTTAATTAGGGGGGTCCTGGCCTAAATGGCCTTTTTGGGCCATTTAGGCCCCCTTTGGCCTCTACGGCCCATGGGCTGTAATCATGGTCCGCAGTCTGTGGGCCAATTAGGCCTCTTTTGGCCTAATCCTATGAGGAAAAAAGGGGACAAAGGGGCAGCCCACTAGCCCCCAAGGCCAGGTGGGTCCCAAACCACAATTGGGCCCACCTGAGCCAAATTTGGCCACAAATCACCATGGCACCAAAATGGCCATAAACCACCATAGGACCCTTTTTGGCCCAGGATCACCATGGACCACCTTTCAGCCAATGGCCCCTGGTACCCACCAGAGGCCACCAGATCTGCTCATCTCAATCCTTCTACTCCTCCATGCATCCCGTACTCAAGGTTGCAGGAGTGGTGCATATATGGTATTATATACCATTATGCACCATTTTTGCTCAGCAATTTAATGGTGACATTTTCAAGACCCAATTTCATCTTTTGAAATCAAGGTTCCAAAATACAACACCCATTTCAAAGGAGGACCTTTTAACTCATCAGTCTGGCAATCCATGGCCGCAATAAAAGGATCATTCAAGAATCCCAATCACCTGGCCCGACAGGAGGTGGGTTGGCAATTCATTCAGGATTATTCCAAGGGCCATTCTCAGAGGTTATAAATTATTTCAATCAGTTTTCAAGGAATCAAGTATTTCAATACTCCTTGGACAACTTAATTGGTCCATACAGGCGGCAATAAATCAACCTGTACGTACTTGGCCCAATTGGGCCAATTCATATTCCACTGTGGGAATTCAGTCACACAGCTCAAATTTCAAGATGGCCAGATTTGTATTCACCTAATTCAGACAATACAGCTGGTGACTCACCTTCCAGGATCAGTCTTTCAACTTTTCACATATACTGGCGACCTTTCAGCACCTGGGGACTTTTTCCTCAGTTAATTAATATACTGCATTTTTTTATATTTATTTTCTTTTACTTTATTAAAGTTAATACCGATAATCTTAAGTCAGTCATTCAGAACCTTCCTCTTTTTCTTCCTCGCCTGTCAGTGGATATTGGTGGTCATATCCTTTGCTAATTACATTTCCTTTTCTTGCAGATTGAAAGAGTGAATTGAGGATTCACTTGGTTGGCTTCTATTATTATCTTTGGCCTTTGGCTTCTTATCTTTTCTTTTATCTTTGGCATACTTGTCTTTTCCCTTATACTTCTTTAAAGAAATATAATAATTATTATTTCTTATATCCTTTGGAGCCCTCCAAGTGCGTTCTTGATTCCTGAGTGCCAGGCCACTCTTTCTTCCATAAGAGCCCCTGTGACACACCCTTTCTCAAATATTGAAGGATAATTTTTTATTGAATGTCTTGCCAAACATTCTTGGAATTTATTCCACCTTGACAGAAAAACACTTTGAGGGTTTAAATTTGTCATTGTTGAAAATTTAATGGATTACTGCTGATGAAATCCCCCCTCTTGTGCAAATGTTGTTACATTGTGTCAGGGAATCTGGAAGATTAGGTATGTAGCCAGGGTGATAAGTGATTGTAAAGTGAAACTGTGAGACTTGAGGTATATTTTACATCCCCAAATAGACAATAATAAATATAAAATAACTTTTGAACTATGCATAGCCCATAGTTTGTGCATATATCCAAAATTCATCAATTTTCATTTAAGAAAAGATGAATAACTTTTTCAGGTAAATCCATGGATTTAACACCAGATTTAAGCTCTACACAAGCCTTCATTTAGGTTAACTCAATAGAGTGAATAATACCTAATTGAACCTATGAGATCGTTATAATCAATACCACATAAAAAAATTGTGAAAATGTTTTTTATTCTAAATTTCATTCCAAAATAATGAGAATGTGAGAAATACCATGTTACATATGAAATAAGAATAGTTTTATGCACTTTTGTGGTACTTAAGATTACTTTAGTATTACATACAGCTTTGAAACACATAGTGGATATCAGTCTAGAAGCCTGAGTTACCATTTTTGATGTGGAATCAGCTAAGGGGGACAAAAGGAATCAAAGAGAGCCAGGGTACCCAGCTTCTGAGGCCTCTGAGGTGTGGAAATCCCTTAATATTGGACGAGTAGCTTATCATGTCTCAATTAGTCTATTAAAGCCTTTTGGGAACCTTTTTACCAAGTCAAAATATCACTAAATAATGATAAAATAGCAAATAAGCTGCTATTTTGATGTGACAAGGAGGTAATGAGCAACTCTAACTCCTGTATCCATGTCTATCATTAATCATTTTCCATAGATAAACTAAAAAAAGAGTAAATGAACCCTTTTTAAATTAGTATCCATGAATTTAACTCATAGGAACCAGCCATAACTGTACTATCTGATTTTCTATGCAGAAATGAGGTAAAAAATTTGAAAATTAATTGAAAATACAACCTGTGATTAAATTTCCAATAAAATTGATAAATTTGAGAAAATAATTTTAATTTTGAGATAAAAGAAGATTTACAGTTTTTACTTCTTTATTTATTAAGAATAAATGGTTTGTTAGTCATGTAAATTAGCTTTATTGAGTAATTATGATAATATTACATGAATAAAGCTGATGTAATCATTAAACCAAATAAGGTAAAAGGCTTGTCACTCACTGTGAGTCTAGGCTTCTCGATTGAATGCATATTTGAGCTTCTGTAGACCTAAAAGAGACCTAATTTTGCTGTTTTGTCAAACATCATCTTATTACTCAATATTATCATTAGTACCAACAAGTAAGTATTAGTTAACATCTTTTCTTGATGATTTTTATATTTTTAAATCAATGAGAAGAGTTTGAAACAAAAGAGATAAAATATTAACAATAGTGCACCACTGTTATATTGTGCTATTACTGTTATAAATCAATTTCAATCCTATAAATCCACAAATAATATATCAAATTAATCTTCTGAATCTTTTCAAAGTATTTTTTGAGTATTAGTGAGTGTTTGATCAATTATTAAAGATTTTTCCTGAAATATTACTTCAAAAATTGAATATAATTATACTTATAAAAGATGCTTATTAGTTAAAATTATTTTATGTTATTTTAGAAAGAACTTTTAATAAGAATACTTCTTGTAATTTATTCTAGTATATAATTAAATCTTACTGCTATGATAACTGGTAGTCTTCAACAAGTAAAAGAAATAATGGAGAAAGTAAGAATTTACTTGTGGTTATAATACATTTAATTATTATATTTGATTAAAACAGTCATAGTACTCTTTATTAATAGTAATATTATAAAGGGTTTCATAGAAAAACCTTACATTTGGAGGCTTGGCCATGTTTCTTTAAAGATTGAACCCTCAATCGATATATTTTGAAGCTTTGAAATATATTTAATAAATAAATATTTTTTTTTGAAGGAAAACTGTCTTAAAATACTTTTCTTTGAGGAATTTGGATCAATTTCATATTGTTTCACATGTGGCTTTTTCACATCCAAAAGCTTATAAAATTTGTCTTTCAGTTTCTCTGAATCTTTTTGGCTCAAAAGATTTGAAATTTAAACTTTTTTTCCTGATATATAAAAAAATAAAAAACCCTATTAAAAATCTTAAAAATATCTTAAAGTATGAGAAAAAATTTTACTTTTCTAATCATTTTCAGTCTCTTTCATCAAATATATTGAAGCTGGTAATTACATTGGTAAGAGATATATCACCAGTCCAGGATCTTCAGAAGAAGAATCTGAAGAGCTTATTGAAGTGCAAATTTTCAAAATAGGGACTTTATTCAAAGCATATTTATCCAAATAGCCAACAAAAGGTGTGTCTTTTTGTCTTTATTATCAATTTTCTCTTACATTTACATGAAAATGGTTCGTACCAGAAATGGAAGCAACTATGAATTCTAACCAGATGGATGTTGACAAGGGACAGACCTGGAAGGCCTTCCTCAAGAAATTCACATTTAGAGGATTCCAGAGTTCCCCATTCCCAAGGTCTGTACCAACCACCTTTGACATAAACTATGAGCCTTAACTGAATCAAGGTAATGCTTTAAGGGTTGATGAACTTCCAAGTTGCAGCTATAGAAATATAAGTACCAGTACAGAGATGCTACAGAGAAGCCAAGTATAAAGTGTGGGAAATATGCTGAAGCCTTTGAAAGGGGTCTATGAGCTTCTACTTACACATCAAAAGCTTTCTGGGTCAGAAGAAGACCATACAACTCTTAGGATTATGGAACCTGTTTTCTTGCAAGGACAAAGTCAAAAAATAAAGAGTTGGTTGAAGAACCAAAGTCTTTTATCTGTAGACCAAAAGAAGGGACTGGAAATGACCCCATCTTTGGAAAAGGAAAGACAAGTAGTGTTAACCAGCTCCAGAACTCCCCAAGGACCTCAGAGGAAACAGGAAGGTCCCAGAACCAAAAAGGGAAAGGGGAAACACAAAGCCAATTACAACAGACCTTACCCACAAGGGTACAGGAGTCCAAAATTGGAGCCTTCAGCTATAGAAAGTGTGATCAATATGGCAAGAACTCTTATGGAGTTCACACCTGAGGAAAAAAGGATTGAAATGCCTTTTTTACAGAAAATATGGAGGAAATTAGATATATAAAGCCCATTATTGATGTACAATTTGATTATTTTTATAATGAATTAAGTAACATCAAATGTCAATGACTTAAGAAATAACAACACCAACTTCACAGAATGGTGTAAAATGACAAATGCAAGGCTTGAGTCAATTTCCAATACATGTGACAGAATTGAGAGTAACTTTGAAGAAAAAAAATGATGAATTAGATAATATTTCCATTAATAATACCAATTACCATCTCCCAAACTTGAAAGAAAAAATTCCAGAAAGAGTTCATACCAAAAGTCCTTTTCCCATACATTTGGAGAGGAGTGATAATGAAAGACAAACTTTAAAGGAGGGGATACTGGTACAAGAAGATCAAATTCATAAGAATTATGAGCCTAATTTCCATATGCCCAGACACTCAACACCTTTAACTGAGGAAAATTTGTGTTGAAGAAAGTCTGTCCCCTTTTTCAGGAGAAAATCCAATTACTGCAAGGGACATTCCCAAACTAGAGGAATGGCCAACATTCTCTGGTGAAGGAGAATATAACAACATTGAGCTCATTAGAATGAGTGATATGATTAAAGAGGAATATCAAATAACTGATGGAATCATACTACCCCAGTTAAACTCTTTTCTTTCAAGGACTGCAAAGAAAAAATCACCAAGTGTGCCAAAAATTCCTGGAAAATTAAGATGTAAAATGCTTTTGAAAGTTTCATGTTTAATTCAGAGAAAGAAAAAACATTTACTTGATTCCTTCATAATAAAGACAGACTATCTTCTTTACACCCAGTTATGTCAGACTCAATGATTAATATTAAGATATTAAGAATATGTAGGGGTGAACTAGAGCATTCTATCCAATACAGATGTGTAGAGCCCTTTCCAAAAGAGGAATATATTAGTTCAATGGAAGATATCTTGAGTAGGACAAGAATTGGTAAATACTGGACTAGAAACCCTGTTGAGTCAAATATTATGACAAAGCCTTCTAAAGAAGATAGAAGACCAAAAAGAGTTCTCTTAAAGTGTCATAAATGTGAGAGTACCCCAAATTTAGCCAAACCCTGTATAAACAAGTCAAAAATAAATTAATTTCAAGTCATTGAAGAGGTACAATGTACTGAAGAGAAAGAACAATATGACCAGTATTCTGAAATTTCTGTTGAGACACCAGTGTATTACTACCATACTGATATTATCAAAGAAATATTTAAATTCACAGAAGTAAATATTAATTTACCAAAATATAGTGAGGACTGCTATAGATTGATCAATATTCAAAATGCTATAATTGGTAAAAACAAAACTTCTAGAGGAAAAGGTTATACTTCTGGAGCATCTCATATTAGATCAATCTTGATGGATGATTTAGAAGCCAAATTAAATATGAACAAAGGATGAATTTGCACTTGTGTAGGGAAAGACTATCTCAAAAAAAATACTTCCACAATTTAAAAACCAGCTATTACCAATAGAAGGTGTGAAGTTCAGTAGTGCCAGTAATAATATGTACCCCTTGAGTATATTAGACACTAATATGATATTTTCACACCACACAAGAAGTATGAGAATGAACACAAAGATAGTAGTAATGAATAACTGAACCTCTCAGCATATCATTCTTGGAAATGACTACTTGAACATGTACAGTATTGACATCAATAAAAATAAATATAGATATTTTACAATTGGATAGAAAAAAAGACAAGAATTAACTTGTCCCAACATGCCAAAAAAAATATTGGTACTATCTTCAAGTAAATATAAATATAAAGAAGAGTTTGTGTCAAATAAACTCAGTGAAGCACAAATTAATCTAGACTTATGACCAAAAATGAAGCAAGAGCTTATTAATGTGTTTAAACATATAAAGATGCCTTTTCTCCAGAGAATTAACACTATGCACAACTACAAGGCATGAAGTGGATATTACTCTTAATACTGACAGAACATACCCTTCAGTTCTCAGAAAACCAGCTTACCCAGAAAGAAAAAGAGCTAGGGAAGCTTTGGAAAAAAATATTGAAGAGTTAACACAACTTGGTTTACTAAGAAATGTAGGCCATACTAAAGGAGTTAAAGCTATAGCTCCTGTCATTATTTCTTGGAACAATAATATATTAAAGATGATTGGAGATTTTACAGCATTAAATACCTACACAGCTCCAGATAGGTATCCAATTCCTAGAATCCAAGAAACCTTGAACCAATTTTCTAAAGCAAAATACATAACATCAATGGATTTATTAAAAGGCTTACATCAGAATGTCTTTACACCCAAAGCCAAGAAATTAATTAGAATTATCACAACCTGTGGTATTTATGAGTATCTGATAATTCCAATTAGTGTTGAAATGCTCCATATCATTATCAAAAAATAATAAATACCATATTTCCCATGAAAGTTTCCAAAGGATGGTTTATCATTTATATTGATTATTTAGTAATATGTTCAGACTGATGGTCTTTGAAACTTGAAATACTTGCAAGAGTATTAGAAAGAGTTGCAGAAGTGAATATTCAGATTTGAATTAAGAAGTGAAATTTTGGCATTGAATAACTCAAAGAACATGGAAATATTGTTTTTGGATTAAGCTTAGGTATTGACAAAAGCAAAGTGGCAGCAGTGTTACTTAAGTCAATACCCCAGAATATGAAGGGAATTATGTCTTTTCTTGGATAAAACAGTTATTATAGGAAGCACCTGAAGTATTTTTCAATTCTAGCCAAGTCACTCTATATAATATCTGATCTTTAGAAAGTATTCAAGATGACCCAAGAAGAAATCAGAGAATATGAGCAAATAAGGAAAGCCCTTACAGAAGTACTTTTACTCCTAATGACTGAATGGACTCTACCCTTCACATTGTGCATTGATGCATGTGGAGATGGATTAGGGGAAGCCTTACACCAAGTCCAAATTATTAATGACAAACCAATGGAAGGAGAAATTTGTTTCATCTCAAAAAAAATAAAACAAACAGAAGACAGATATGGTGCAAGCAAAATGGAATGATTATGTTTGGTATGGGAACTTGAGATATTACACTGTTATATTGATTGAATTGATTTTGAAGCTATAGCTGACTGTAATGCAGTGAAGTCCCTTCTGAACATGAAAAAACCCAACAGACACATTTTCAGATGGAAAATAGCAATTCATTAATATAGAGGGAATATGTGAATAATTCATAAGGAAGGAAATGTACATAAGAATGTTGGTGGACATCAGGTAGGCACCAGAAAATATGACTGATAACCCAGATTATGTACCTTTAGAAGCAGAACCACATATACCAATCAAAATAATTAACACAACTTATACTGGGACTGAATTCTTTGAAGAAGTCAGAGAGTCATACAAGCAAAAGAGAATTTCCATATCTTAACATCTTTACTGGATAAAGACTAAAAATAAACAGCTTTGGTTAGCTAATTGGATTAAATATGCAAAACTTCCTATTCTGAAGGAAGATTAAACTTGTTTCAAAAATAATATACCAAAGAACTAAACATTATTGTGCCATGAAATTATGAAGTAGATCTCTTATTAATAAGATTCTCCATTAATCTCATTATGACCTATATTCTAGACACCTATCAGAGGACAGACAAATGGAAAAAGTCAAAAACTGTGCATGTTTGCTATCTTGGAGAAAAGAAACCATTAAGTATTTTGATACATGTGACAGATGCTAAAAAGCAAACTGGAGCACAAGAACAATATTTGGACTTATGATTAAGATTAAAGAACCAAATTCTCCTTGGGAAGTTTCTCACATGGATTGGGTCACAGAACTAACTCCAAGTGGTGACAAGAGCTATAAGTCTTGCCTAGTAATTGGAGATAGATGTAGGAAACTCACATATTATTACAATGTAATAAAGACGACACTGCTATGGATAGGGATATCCTCTTATTGAATTGGGCTATTTCTCATTCAGGGTTATTTAATAATATCATAAGTGAAAGAGACCCCAAATACACATCTGCACTTTGGACTAATCCTAATAGATTGTTTTGGACCAATTTATAATTTTCTACAGAATATAACCCACAAATGGATGGTCTAGCAGAGAAAATCATTCAAATTTAGAAGGAATGATAAGTAGATTCTGTTCCTTTAGTTCATAAGTTGAATATTAATATGGCTTTACCCATGACTGGTGAATTTTAATCCCTGAATTAAAACTGGCATATAAGACATCTGTTTGTTACTCCACAGGTCAGACTGCTGCTATGTTAGAAACCAATGGAATCCATGAATCCAAGCAGATACACTGAGGAAAGACTTGATTGAAAGTCTTCCTACAGCATCCAGTGTCAAGTGAATGCTTGATAAAGTGAAACACCATTAAAGAACAAGCATGGATGATGATTTTGAATATGAAAAACAGAGATGGGACAAGACTCAACAAGTACCAGACTTAAAGTTAGGGGACTTAGTTCTACTTTTGAGCTTAAGTTTTAACAATATTGAAAGCCCAAAGAAACTTAAAGATTCTGATGTAGGAACTTTTTTTATTGTTTCCTTACATGGAACAAATGCAGTTAAAGTGGAATTGAGTGGTGAATTGTAAAAAAAACACCCCAAAATTCCAGTCAGCTTGATTAAACCTTATCAGCCAGCTGCTGAATTATTCTTCTTTTAAGGACCCCCATTCCTTTAGATGTACCACAAGTGGAACATATTGAAGACAAAAAGATAAAGAAATTCATTCAAGAAGGGAGAATTAGGGGTAAAAATCACAGAAAATACCTTCTCATATATAGAAAGCCAATATATGAAGATGAATGGCTTGCAGAATCAAACATATCTAGCTCAGATAGACTCTTAAGAAAGATTTTGGCATTAAAGAAGGAAAAAAGCCTGAAAATTCCTACAAATGCACTTTAATTACACAATATGGGTAATATAAAGAGGATGGAAAGTGGAAATTAACCCCCCTTTGGGGATTTTCTAATTTTAAACTCACTAATAAAATTTGAATATGGTTTTATCTTTTTTTGAGAGGAAATATGAGCCTTGAGTTATGTTTTAAATTCCCAAATAGGCCACAATTAATATAAAATAACTTTTAAACCATACATAACCCATCAGTCATGCATATATGCAAAATTGATTAGTTTCTTTAAGAACAGATGAACAACTTTTTGTTTGTAGGTAACTCAATGGATTTAAGTCCAGATTTGGATTCTCAACAGAAATTCACCTAGCATAACTCAATAGAATGAATAAGCTTAAATTAACTCTATGAGGTGACAATATGGAAAATACTTCAACACCACATCATGAATACCACATAGAAGAAATGTGAATTTTTTTTCTCATTTTCATGCTAAAATAATGCAAATGTGAGAAATCCCATGTTACATATACACTAAGAATAGTGTTATACTTGTTTGTGGCACTTAGAACTACTTTATTTCTACATTCAGTTTTGACACACAAAGAGTGGATATCAGTCTTGAAGCCTGAGTTACTACTTTTGGTGTGAAAATAGCTAAGGGGGAAAGAAGACATCAAAGAGAGCTAGGGTGCCCAACTTCTAAGGCCTCTGAGGCATTTCCAGCTCTAAATATTGGACGCATGGCTGAGTGTGACCCAATCAATCTATGAAGGACTTTTTTAACCTGGTTACCAAGTCAAAATCACATCAAATCATGAGAAAATGGAAAATGAGCTTCTGTATTTATGTGAAAAGGAGGTAATGAGCAACCCTGACTCCTGAAACCATGTCAATTATTGAGGATTTCACATGGATAAATCCAAAAGCTTAATTAAACTATTTTTGGAGTGGTATCCTTTAGTTTACCTCATAACAGCTAGCCATAGCTATACTATCTGATTTTCTACAACAAAATGAGGTACAAACTTCAAAAAGTCATTAAATATAAAATTCTCCATTAATCCCTCTCAAACTATCAGGAACAATGGAGAAAGGGAGAATTCAAACCAAAACCAAAAAACAATAATTATTTCATAATCCAAATAAAAATGTTTACTTAAGTTCCATTTTCAATGATTTCACATGAATCAATGTATCTTCAAATATTCAAAGAAAATACAACCTTAAATTAAATTTTCAAAAACATGTATATCTTTGAGAAAATAATATATATTTTTAAATAAAAGAAAATTGACAGTTGTTACTCCTTTATTTCTTAACCATAAATGGGTTGGTCGTCACATAAATTTACTTCATTAAGTAATTATGACAATCTTACATGACTAAAAGTGATCTAATAGTTAAGATAAGGGTGTTGGTAAACACACGTAAGCCCTTACGTGTTTTTACTAAGAACTTATGTGTTTTTACCAATTTATGGTAAAAACACATAGGTTTCTGGTAAAAACACGTAAGTGACCTTAATTTTCAAAAAAAATTCCTCAGGATCAGTTTTGAGGATTTTTCCCGACTTGGCATGTCAATAAGCACAAATGTTTTCAAATTTGTTTTTGCCAAAGATCACCAATTTGGCCAATATGCCAAAATGGCATATTTTTTTTCAAAAATTGTTTTAAAATCTTCCCACTTATTAATTTCCTTCATTTTTCTTTTAAAATGAAGGGTTCAATGTGAATAATAAAGCACCAGAATCCCATAATTTTGGGAATTTTTTTGGGTGGGACAAGTGAAGGTGCAAAAAGGTTTTTTTTCAAATGTTTTTCCCGCCATTGTAATATGTCTATTTTTAAAAAGTGAATTTAATAACTTCCCACTTATGAATTTCCTTCTTTTTTTTTAAAAAAATTAAAGGGTTCAATATGGACAATAAAGAACCAGAAGCTCATGAATTGGGAAAATTGTTTTGGTGGGACAACAAGTGAAGGCGCAATGAGTGTTTTTTTTCAACTGTTTCTTTTCTTGTGTGTAATATGACTATTTTCAAGTACAAAAGTTCCACATGTTTGATAAAAAAGGAGACTGAGGTGGGATTTAAGCAATAAATATGACTGAGGAGGGAGATAATTGGCATAAATTGTATATACAAAAATCATTCAATCAGAATCAACCTCCAAAATAGTGGGTTTTTTCTGAGAGGGGGGAGGAAGATTGGACAAATACAACATTATGTGTTTCTTAAATTTATCAGCCCACCCCAGGGCTTGTTTTTGGGCATGAATCTCCCAGTTCACAGTAATGGGGGGGACTGGATAAACTTTAGAAATGATGATGTCCAAAGGAACAAAATGAGCACAACTATTCAAGAAGCAGATGAAAATGGGGGGATTATCATTTGGCGGACAGAAATAAGGGAAAAAAGAAAAAGATTGGGCTGTGTAATAAAAGAAAACTGGTCTTTTATACTTATTTGAAATTGGATCCCCCATGTCAGGAATGTACATCCACTTGCTTTTTGGAGCCTGGCCAACATCTTCATACCATTCAATTCTTTCCAAATAGGAAGATACTGAGGGAATTAAGGTGTTAATGGCTTCATAAAGGTCTTGATTTTGCTGAATTTCTTCATCCAAGTCACCTCTGACATCAGCCCATTGATCTTGAGTCTTGTAAGTGAAGTGGGATACTGTTCTGTAGCCACAGTTTCCATCACCCTGGACATTGATGCCTTGGAGGGGTATTTCAATATAAACTTGGGCAAGTCTTCTGAGCCAGTTATCTGGTAAAATAAGTTCAAAAAATGAATAAATATCAAAATAAACAACACAAAATTACATTAAAAAGAATCAGAAACTCACAAACAGCTTGGAGCATTCATCACTTGTGTGATAATTGCTTTGACAATGCTCACAGGTCAAGTCAATTGCATCATAGATATTCAAACTGGTGGCAGGCTTGTGTGATTTTCTTTGTGAGGTTTTGATTCCAATTGCCAATCTTCTGGACCTTCTAAGGGTTACTTCTGATGTATTTAGTTCAGTTGCTGAGGGTAGTGAATCTGATGAACTGATGGATTTAGATAATGAGTCCTCAGAATCATCAGAATCTTCAGATGAGTCCACTTCCATAATTGGAGAGGGGACATTTGACTGGGATCTTGATGTTGTTGTACTGGTCACTTTTGAGGGGGTCTTCCTCTTCTCTTGAATTGAATTTCAATAATTTCAAATCTTGAAGGTTCTCTTTTGTTTTGATTTTTGTTTTTATTATTGGCTCCTTGGGGTCTTCCACGGATATTCTTGCATTCTAGAGGGTCTTCATAATATTGATCATCCTCTTGACCCTTGGGAATTTGATCAAATGGGACTTTTCCAGTCAAAACATCTTGAAAATGTTGAAGTATTGGAGTGATTTCTTCCATTGGTCTTTGAAACAGGTCTTCCCCAATGTCTTCAAATATTTTCTTGGCTTCATTCTTTCTTTCTTTTTCACAACTTTGATCATCACCTTGAAAACCAGCCTGAGAAGAATATGACAAATAAAATCAGTTAATAAGAAAAAAAATAATAAGAAGAAATTAAAAAACCCTCACAGGCAAATTCAAATGCCATTGAGGATGGAAGTCTGATAATTCAAGCCTTTGGCGCTTGGCAAATGCCTATTGGGTCTTATGCTTGCAAGGAATGCCTTTATAATTGTTGTATTTGTTGGTGCATTTTTCATTTGGAGGAAATTCTGTTTTGAAATTTTCAAAGGCAATCTGAAGAGCATAATGAGACACCTTGCCATTGAGGGCACAGATGTGTGGAGGAAAATTCTTGACATGGACAATCATTTCTTTGGAGATTCTGTTGATAATTTCAATAAATTGTTTTCTGAATGCCATGTGGAGAGCCCTGAATACCTCCAGGAGAGTACCAGTGGATGTTTGGAGCCAACATTTAACCATGGCATGGGCACCTTCAACTCTGGAGGTGGAGCCCACACCCAGGTGGCAATGGTGGTTGGTCCAGGCTGGCACATAATACTCCTTTAGAGGAAGCCAGGTATTTTCCAAATACTGAAAGACCTCAGGATTTTTAACTTGCTTTTGAAGCTTCTTCCAGTTGTCTTTGAAAGACTTTTCAGTGGGTGAATACATAAGCTGAGAAATTAATCCCAAAGTCATTAGTAAAGACAATAATAAGAAAAAAAGTGAAATAAAATGAAATAAAGTGAAGAAGTATATTACTTGATTCCAAAGGCCCATAAAATTTTCAAAATCAGTTCCATGACCAATTTTCTTCATGCAATGAGCAGATACATCGTTGTTGATGTGCCAAATGCATAGCATGACTTTGGAGTCTGGGAAGAGCTTCTTAATAGAGTCTTTCAAGGCCAGATCCCTGTCAATAACAATAAATGGAGGGGGAACAAGATTGGTGTTGTTGAGGACCTTTTCAATGTATTGATTTAATTCCCAAGTATATTAAGTTTAATTTTCATTCTTCATCAAACAAAAAGCCCCAGAAAAGGTCTTATTGGTTGAGCTGAATCCAACAATATGAAAAGGGGGCATTTTTTACTTATTGGTTTTATAAGTACAATCCATAAGAATGACATGAGGAAAGCCATGAAGAAGTTTTATGGCCAGGGGGCAAGTAAAAAACAAGGAGGTAATTTTTCCCTCAGAATCCCTTGCAGAGGACCAAATAAAATTTTCTTGTTTGAGAGTTTTAATAAGAGCATTAATGGGCCTTCTGCCTTGCAGTTTGTCTTTCTTGATTTTCTTGACTTGGTTGTAAATGTCTTGAAGGATCACAGGCCTGTCAGACTCCCTCTGGCTGCATAATTGGGCCTTAATTTGCCTTGGCATGAGCAGTGATTCAGACATTTGAGCAATTTGGGATGTTTCTTGCTCATTGAGTTTCTTGAAAGCAGGATGTGCCATGATATTTTCAGTGGCATCATGGCTATGTTCAGGATTTTTGACTTTAAGAGTCCAAGTGGTACTCTTGGCATATTTCCTGGCATAAAGTCTAAAAGGACAGTCAAGCTTTCTTGAGGTGACTGTTTTGGAGGGGCTTTTGTTGGGATTTGAGGTTCCAGACCTGTCACAACATATTTCAAGTTGGTTGTGGGTCATATTGGACCTCAAGGTGGACATAGCATACCCCTGAGCCCTGGAAACATTATGCACATGTTGCCAAAGAAGCTCAGGGGTCTGAAATTCACCTTCAGTGGGGGGTTGAAGCATTTTTTTAATGAAAATTATGTATAAAAGTGAAAAAAGGGGGGAATTGGGGGATTTGGAATGGGGTAAGAACCTTTCAAAATGTGAAAAAGAGGTGAGAGAAGGTGTGAAAATTGAACAGAAGTGGTTAAGAGTGAAAGAAAGTGGTTTAAATGTGGGATTAATAGATGAGGGAAGGTAAAAAATTGAAAATTGAGAGGCTTGAAAGCAGGTTGTTGTGGTGGAAAATGCAGTCTTTGGGGGGAAAAAAAGAAAAAAAAGTGTGAAAAGCTTTGCAAAATGGCTTTGGTAATTCTGTTTTCCATAAAGAAAAATGGGGTGGGGATAATGTGGATTGTTGGGGTGTTTGGGCTTGTTTTTTTTGGGGGGGGCTGGGCAAAAAAATCTGAAACAATTTGGAGTTAGAGAGGTTTTGTGGGGAAAAAATCTCTTTTGGGAATTTTTTGGCCCAATACAGGCCCAATTGTGTTTCATTTTTAATTAAAAATGGGCCCAGGGCACCCCTTACGTGTTTTTACTAAAAACGTAAGCTCTTACATTTTTTTACCAATTTGCTTATGTGTTTTTACCAAAACCCTTAAGTTAATTAAGGTAAAAGATTTCTAGCTCACTGGTTTTCTAGTTTGATCTATGGCATGCATATGTGAGCTGTTGTAGACTTAAAATAGTCCTACTGTTGCTTTTTTTCCAATATCATCTTATCATTAGTGCCAACAAGTAAGTATTAGTTAAAATATTTTCTCAAATATCTTTATCTTTGAAAATCAATCAGAACAATTTGAAATCAGAGAAAACAAATATTCACAATAGTGCTTAATTGCTATATTGTTGCATTACTATTCTAAATCAATTTTTATCCTTTAAATACAAAAATAATCTTCCAAATTAATCTTCCAATTCTTTTCAAGGTATTTTTGGAGTATCAGTGAGTTTTTGATTTATTATTAAAGAATTTTCTTTTAAATTTGTAGTTTTCTTCAAGAATCAAATATAATTATTATTGTAAAAGATGATTTTCAATTCAAATAATTTTATATTGTTTTAATAAGAAGTTTTATTAATAAGACTTATAATTGCTTCTAGAAGACAATTAGTTCTTACTAGTATAATACTGGTAGTGTATAAAAATTAAAAGAAATAACTAAGGATTCAATTGTTTACTATATTTCATGAGAAAAGTCATAGTACTGTTGATTAATAGTAATATTATAAAGAGTTTTATAGAAAAATCTGACAGAAACTCAGACAGGAATTTGGGCCAGAAGTCTTGAAAGAAAGTGAAGATTATTAATTACTTAAACTACTGAAGAGAGGAGTGATTGGTGAGAACTTCAAAGGAGGATAGGGGAAAAATAAGAAAGGACCTACAGTGCTTGAGAGCCAGAATACAACAAAAAGTGGTTTATCATGAATGTGATAGCTGTTCTCTTTTGGAAGCAGCTAACATCTATAAAATTCAATGAAATGCTTTGCTAACTCAGGTTACTGACTCAGGACAGCACCCAATGCATAGTAAGATGAATTGGTTTCTACAATGGTTGGTAGAGATGGTTTGAACTGAGGAAGAGCTGGAGAAGTGGTAAAGGCCTCTTTTATTTGGTTAAATTTGCTAATAGCTTCCTCATTGAGGAAGAAAATTGAATTTTCCTTGAGGAAAATGGTGAGTTAATTAATTCAATTGGAGTAATTTTTTATGAAATGGTGGTAGAATTTGGAAAAGACAAAGAATTATTAGAGAGCCTTGAGGTTCCTTGGAGGATTCCAATTGAGCTTGTTCTTAACCTTGGATTGGTACAGCCTGAGGCCTCCAGAAGAAACAAAAGGACCTCAATATCCAACACTAGAATCATGAAAGAGGCACTTTCAGGCCTTAGAAAAAAGGTTATCATCTCTGAGTATGGAAAGAAAGGATCCCACATAAGTGACATAAACCTCCTCAAACTTAGAAAAAAACATGATTTGATTGGATTAAACTGCAACATAAACGTCAAGAACATCATTGAAAATATTTTTGACAAGATTTTGAAGAGAGGTATGAGAATTGGTGAGCACAAAGGCATAAACAGGCACTCATAACTGAAATATTCAGCTCCAAAATCTCACACATGTTCAACATCCTTCTTGATTCTGAGCAGGCTATATGCACCATAAAAATGAATATCAGAGAAGATGGAAGAACTCCTACAAGCAGTGAGAAGATTTTTCATAAGGGGAAGAACATATGTGCTCTTCCTAGTTTTGAAATCAAGTTTGTGGTAATCCAAACATAAACAAAGGCCACCATCCCTTTTCTTAACAAAAAGGACTAATTCTCCTGCTGAAGAGGAAATTGGCCTAATGAATTATTTTTTTAAATCCTTTGAAATGTAAGACTGAATAATATCTGACTCCATATTTTATAAAGGATAGATAGGCCCAACTAGACCCCTCCAGTTCAATACAATGATCACAGGAGCTGTGAGAAGGAAGATTCCCTGATTCAAAATTTTAGAATAATTACTTCTAGTGGTGATAGACAGAGGGAGAAATCTTAATCACAGTTTCAATCTCTCCTTTTCTCCCATCTTCATTCAACAGTTCCTCTAGGGAGACACCATAGGATTAATAAGGAGGGTAAACATCACCATGAAATAGGTGAAGCAAAGATACCAAATTACCTTTTCCAACATATTTTATCTCTTTGAATACTCCATATATTGAGGTGAGAAATTACTTAGGGGAATTGAGGGAAATAGTATGAAAAGAAGAGGGGAAATATGGTTCTCGAGAGTTACCAAACAGAGATTCACTAGTGATAGCAGTTCTGGAGTTTTCACTGAAAGGAAACAAGAATTGAGTACAATCATTATGATAAGAATCAAAGCTAACAAGCCCTTTCTTCCAAGAAATGTATGTATTAAAATAATGGATAAAATCAAATCCCAATATGGTTTCTTCCCCATTGAGAGTATAAATTATCAAGAAATCCCATTCAAAATTTGGGAAAAAAGGAAGCTCCAAAACACTTTGTATGGGAGGTTATCAATAAGGAAGCGGGAAATTAGGAGTCCAAAATATTGAGAATAGGAATATTCTCCAGGAGTTCTTACATGGTCAAAGAATACTTGTGAACAATACTATTTTCAACAAATGAGTTGGTAGCCCCAGAACCAATGTGAATAATTTGAAGCATATAGAAAAGAGGAGAGAAAACAAATAATCTCAGGGATTTCCTAATACAATTATTCAAATTTCATAATGTTTCTCTTGGTGAAGAAAAGTGAACAGAATTAAAAAAATCATGATATTAAATCAGGACTTTAGTTCTGTCTGGGAAGGCTTTTTTGAGGCATTTTGATACAGGAATTGAGATTATTATTCCAACAAAAAGAAGGACATAAACACTCTTTAAATATTGTTTCCTTCTCAAAACCAAAAAGCTTGTGACACTTATTTTGGAGGGAAGAATGTGACTTATCCCTCTTTTGAACATCATTATTATTCTTGTTGTTATTTGGGCTTTGAGACTTTCGAGGATGAGAAAAGCTTGAATTGAAGGATTCAGTCCTCTTTTATTGAGAATGATTCTTCTCCTTTTGCCTTTGATGTTACCTAGCTTCAAGCTCCATGGTCACATACATTACCTCTTGAAGAGAATAAAAAAAAGATAGGAGGCCAATTGACCCAAAATTATGGAGGATGGTCCCTTCATATAATAGTAAATAAAAGCTCTTTCCACAAAATCACTAGTCCTTCAAGTTAATCTTCTTAATTTATAAAAATAGAAGAAAGGGTTTTTTATTTTCTTTATTATTAAGTAATTCAGCTTTACTTCTGAATATCTTTTTTAATTAATTTGGGTCATAACAAAGTAAAGAGTTGGGATTCAACTTTTTTAGACTGAAAAAGATAGACCTCAATCGGTTTTTAAGCTTTCCCAGTTAGAAATGATGTGGCATAAAGAAATTTCTTCCTTTATTCAGAGAAATTGGCCTTTTTATTTTGGAAAATGAGCTGGAATGAAATAAAAAAGCTTCTGAAATTGTAGGGGAGAGTCCCATAAGGACATTCTGGTTTCTTCATAGATGGAGTCATGAATAATCTTGAGATTGTCTCATGAATTGAGCCACGTGTTGGGGCATTTCCAATAGATCTTGGTCCGTCTTGGGAAAGGAAGAATGAGAATTATGGGTTAGAGTTGTTACTCTCTTCCTGCTAATAAAAAACTCCAGTATCATTTGATACTTCTTTTTCAACATAATTAACCTCCTACTCATCCCCAACGTCACCAATGCCTTGAAACCTGTACTTTAAAATTCCTGGAATAAAATCAACAGCTCCTAGAAAGAATCTTCATCTTCTAGCTCTTTCACCTTGCTTTCAGGATGGCACTTCTCCTTCCAAATTTGGTCCTATATCCAGGTTATCACTCAGCTGAGGAACTAATGGTGTTCTATCTATGGGAACCCTGCTAGTGGGAGTAAAAGGAGCTGGAAATATATCTTGATAGCTGGCATTTCTTGAAGGAGGTGAGTTTTGGAAAGGAATGATGAAGAAAATAACTTGAAGAAAAAAATGAACCTTGATATGTCAAAACTTGAATCAATAAATTATGTAAAATCTCCAAAGTCATTAAATAAATATTGTGAGGAAAAAAAATCAATTGAATCTTGAGGACCTCAATTGATAAAGAATATTGCAAAATATATTAATCCAATGAAAATCTGGCTAAATAAAATGAAATCTTAAGGTAAATTCAGAAACCCAGATCAAACCTTGAAGGATTGATTAGTGTTAATTATTGAATGAAAAGTAAGTTTATATCAAATTCTTGATATGAAATTAGTAGAATCAAGATACTCGATTAAATATATTGAGATTATTCTATCAAAACAGAATCCCATAAATGATGAGGGGAATGACCTGAATGCTAAAAATGAGTCTGATTTCAATTTTTAATATTGAATAATCAAGGAGAAAAGACTCAGAGGTGACAAAAGAGTTTTAATATCATAAACACTCAATATTGATAATTGAGATGAATGAGTGATTTTAAGGATAAAAGAACATAATGAAGAAAATCATAAGGTAATCAATGTAATGTAAAAGGGGTTCTTGTATAGAACATGAGTGACGTGGCAATCATTAATTGGGTAGCTCACTTAGAAGACTCCAAAAGAAGTAAAGAAAATGATATAACAGATATATTTTCTTAGAAAGAATATTCTAGTATGATATGCAATGCAAAGATGAAAAATGCAATAGAAAATGGAAAAGAACTCAAGTGTCAGCCTGTGACTCAAACCCAGAGCACAAGCATTACAGCCAGAATACCATAAACCAATGGTAGAGCAAAATATCACCAAAACATGGAGCTGAGCCAAACCAGTATCAAACAAGAGAGGAAACTCACCTGTCTCTAAATATACAAGTCCCATAATCATAGGACAAAGAATAAAAAAGTTATTCCTGCTCAAAGGAGTTTCTGAGCATAAACCTTAATTTTCACCTCTCATCTGAAATCCAGAAAAAGAGGCTTAACCCCACCATATTTATTTTCGAATTAAAGCTCACAATCAGGGATATCCAATGGTACTAGCCAAATTGAGCTATCACCAAAACTATAGAGGTTGTGACAAAAATAGAGCCAAATAAGGGTGAATAAAATATTCACCTCTCATCCAACTTCTACAGTTTTAGTGTGAGATACCAAAAGTGGGGCTTCTTTGGAAGGAGAACAATCAGGGCTATCTTATGGTTGCATACATTCCCATATCTCATCTAGAACAAAAGCTATAAAGAAAACAAGTTTCATAAAGATTTTGAGATAATCATATATCTGGATAACTAAAATTGAACATGGCATAACTTCTCCATATTGAATTTTAACCATACCAAATGAGGTACCATTGTGTAGATCTCCTTCAGGGCTACACAATGAACCATCTTTGAGATCAATAGCTTAAAGATTGACACAGTTACAGCAGTTTTAAGGTCAAAATCTCATATTCAGACCAATACAGCTTTACTGTGGGATACTATCCCATACGTATGATTATGAGATGTCAAATAGACAAAGAAGCTTGTTCATTCTTTAATAACTCATAGGTAAGTCAGATAAAGGGGTCCATACAGTTTCAGTACAGCTTTAGACGCGTCAGAAGCACCAGAACACACCTGTAGAATCCATTGGTGAAAGGCCTCACCCTGTATAGGGTAAAAATGACAACTTGTGGCTCTAAAACCACATTTCCACCCAATAACATTCTTTATTGAGTGTGTAGAGCCCCAAAATAGTGCACAGTAGTGAAAGGTTTCACTTCTTGGTCATTTGCAGAGGTAAAAACCCTCCCACTACCCCAGAACAAGATAAAAGGAGGCCTTTCCTTACCATAAGGCCAATCAATCATTCTGTTCTCAATATTCTTATGTGGGATAGCTTCTCAAAGAAGTGGTAAGATTAGAATCACACAGGTATAATTATAATTACAATTATTGTAAACCAACAGATAAGCACTGCACCCAGGGCTATCAATAGCACTCACCATCACTAAATTCTTCTATTATAGCCCTTTTAAGCATCTACTCACTTAATTATCATAATTATTTTTGTGTCACACTCACATTCATGGCTTTTCATTATCATTGTACAGCTATATCATAGAGTCACCCTGACATTAATTCCTTTATCACTTTCTCAATTGGTAATAAGGAAAGGGGAAATTATTAAAGGATATTATAAAAAATATTCACTGAACAAGAATGGAATGGGTGCAAATGAGTGATATGATAATATCAGTATTTATTATGAAGATGAATGAAAATAAAGATAAGAATAAATCCCGATAGATTGTCTAAATGGGGGAGAAAAACCCTCCAGGGATGAAGGGAAGGCTGCTATATGAAAAATATTAGTTCTTTACAACTTCATCAAATAATTTAATATGTATTGACTGCTTTGGGAAATTGCACCTTGACATATTGGGAAATAAATGGTGTTAGATAATCTTCCCAGATACTTTGGTTTCAATACAGGATTCTATGGAGGATTACTGCATGTGGGTTGATGGAGCTTTGACACTTGAAAACTATTTGGAACTTCCTCTTGAGTATCCCTTGAAATAAAATCTGAAATTATTCCCTTGGAGGAATACTAAACATTTGAAATCCACCAATACTTGATAAATGAGGCCATTGGTGTTGATAAAAATAAAACACTTTTTCCTGAAACATGATTGTGCCTCTTGTAATAATCTCCTTTGAGTGCTTGTAAGTTTTTTCAAATTTTAGGAGAACTTTAGTTTGTCACCTTTGAATCAATTGTCAAAAAGGGTGAATAATGGTGTATAAAACTATTTAAAAATTTCTGCTTACTAAAGGGAAATGGCGTAAAAATAACCTCTTCAGGATTTCCTTGGTCAATGAAAAATGGATTTTATTTATTTAGGGGCATTCTGGGTCTTTTTTAAAAAACCAGCCTAAATACACAAAAGACTGTACTTGTGCAAACATTCCCAACAATTCTCTTGTTTGATGGGAAAATAGCATAAAATTTAAAAATGAGAAAAACTCTATTTGAAGTTCAAACTGCTCAATATAGACATTTAAGCTAAGCTTCTCTTGTTTTGCAGTAGATACCCCAAAGGTCTAAAAGGAATAAAATGGCCAAATATTTTCCTGGGTTGCTTAGGGGGGAAGGTTTTCTCCAGACACCATCAAAGAGAAATGTTACCCCGACCAGTGGGGGTAGCAGGCCCTGCCTTCCTTTAGCCTTGGTTCTCATCTTGAATTTGTTTTTAAGATACTTCCAGACACATTTTGGGCCATTCAAAATTTCCATCAATTAAGATGGAATATTATGGATTTTCCATGATTTTTCTTTGTTTAATAAAAAATACACATTTCAAACTAATACAGTAAATTTTTGAATGGAATACATTTTCAACACATAAAGAAACTTCCTTCTTGAAGATGTGTGAAGAACTTCAATGGGGATTTAATGGTCTTCTCTAATTGCATTAGTTGACCCATATCTCATGTGCACACCATTTCCAAACATCTATATGTAGCTTTTTTGCAGGAAGCATTCAATTTATTAAAGTCAAATTATAAAAAAATACAATTTTTTTCAGTTGAATCATCCACCACATTGTGTGTTTTTACATCTTCTGACATATTGGACACACCTTGGATAAGGTATATTCAGAGGTTTAAATAACAATTTTATCCAACAATAATATATTTTCCATTCCTTATTTATATATCTATTTATGTGGTACTATTTGTTTCCAAACACCTTGAGAGCTCTCCACTTAGCTTTTGATTTACTAAATAAGTGGTAATTTCCTTTTTATCAAATACTTGTACTATTTTATTGATTATCAAAGATAATAATCTTGAAAGGAATTTTATTTATCTCTCATATATAATTTTATGCATGGATAAGCATCTTTATATTAAATAAAAGGATTATAATTTTCCTTTCCTATTTGGGGAAAGTTTTCTTTAATCTGAGAAATGTTATCCTTATGAAAATCATTTCTTATTATTGTTTAATTTGGTTTATAATAACTCAATTTTCTTGGAAATAAGATCACTTTTACCATTTCCATACTTTGTTTTGATCTCCTTCATAGTTCAGCTCACTTATGTATCTCTGTTGATTTTGATTTCTATTTTTCAATTTTCCTGACTATTCAAAATCTTGTCAGTTATGAAAAAGATCAAAAAAACAAACCATGGTCATGAGGTATCTTGGTCTAAACGAACAATAAGATTTTTTTCAAGTTTCAAGCTGTTTCAATTTTAAAATTATTTATCTTCAAAGGTTTGATTTTTTAGTTTTATTTTGTTTTTTAATTATCAGAAAAAAACTTGATATTTTTGTTGAATATGTCTTAAATTTTATTTTATTTATCTCATTTAGCTCTTTTTTATGTTTTACTGCTTCTAGCTTTTTTGATTCTGCTTGATTATTTTATATTTCTTAATTATGTTTTTTCCAAATTTTGGGCGGTTTCTTTTGATTATGTTTTCATCATTTTTTGATTTTTGATTTCAATGTTTTTTCTCTTTTCCCCTTTCATTTCTTTTTATTTGTTTTTCAATTATTTTTTATGTTTTATTTTGAAAATCTGATTTTTTATTGCTTTTTTAAGGGTGTGTAGGAACTCTAGAATCAGTGTATCATACTGATTCCACTTTATGTATAAATATTTTTCTTGCAATAGTGTTATTGCAAGCAGATAATTACATATCTCCAGAGCTTTCACGCCCAACCAAACAATAGATAATCCAATAAGAAACCATAAAAAATAAAATAAAGTCAGAAAAATAAAAAATAAATCACAATGAAAATAAAGCTACAATAAAAACATGCAAATATGAAAAGGAGAAAAAATGTAAAGCAAAATGAAAGAAAAGATAAAATAAAAATAAAAGAAAAGAAATAAACAATAGAAAATATAAAAAATAGGACAAAAACCTCAAAGTGGTAAAAGAATTTGAGAAATATGATATAAAACCCTATAATTGGAAAATAAGAAAAACTCAAAATTAATAAAGTAAAATTCATCAAAATTTGAAAACAAATTGTCAGGGTGACTATATCATACAGCTTTACAATGATAATAAAAAGCTATAACTCTGAGTGTGACACGGAAATTATGATTTTCAATTGATGATAAAATGATTGAAAGGGCTATACTAAAGGTTTTAGTGATGGTGAGTGCTATTGATAGCCCCGGGTGCAGTGTTTACCCACTGGCTTAAAGTAATGAACCCTAAATAATCTACAATTATAGCTGTAACTGTTAAATTATAAAGCTAACACTTCTTGAAGAAGCTATACCACATAAGGATGCTAAGGAAATGATAATGGATTGGTGTTTTGATGAGGAAAAGACTCCTTTTATTTTGTTCTGGGGCAGTGGGAGTTTGCTTACTGCTTCACACGACAAAAAAGTGAAAGTTTTTACTCCTGTGGGATTTTTTGTGGCTCTATACACTCAATACAGATTGGTATTGGTTGTCAATGTGTTTTTAGAACCACAAGTTATCAGTTTTTCCTTATACAGGTTGAACATTTTCACCAATACAGTTGACATGTGTGTTCTGGTGCTTCTGACATGTCAGAAACAGTACAGATCATCCCTGTATGAATATTTGTTGTCATTTTATGAAGAATAAAAGAATGAACAGCATTCGATTCAATTGATCAGCTGTAAATTCAATTATATGGACAGCTTTCCCACAGTAGGATCCCATACTGGCTAGTGTGGCATTGCAATCTTGTAACCTAAATATGTTTGTCAGTTTTAAAGATAGAGAGCTCAAACGTAACTCACTTTGTAGCCCTTAATGAGCTCTACAAAATTGTTACTCTTTTGGTATAACTAGGATCAATTTTGGCAAGTTCATACCAATTATAAATTCCATTATCAATTTGTGGAGCTGTTATGAATCCTGTATTGAGCTTGTTTTCTCCATACCTTTTGTTCTAAATATTTTATGAAGAAATGGATGGAACCATCAGAAAGCCTTGATGGTTCTCTTTTCAAAGAGACCCAACTTTAGGTATCACACACTAAACCCGTATAAGCTACATGAGAGGTGAATATTTTGTTCACCCTTATTTGGAACATTTTTAGCCATAACTTCTTTATTTTTGATGCTAGCTCAATTTTTCCAGTACCATTAGAGAGCCCCTATTCAGAGCTTCAATTTGAGCACCCATTCATTGGGGTTCTTTCTCTTCCTCTGTATTTTAGATGAGAGGTTAAATTAACATTTATTCTCAGTTATTGCTTTAAGCTGGAATAAATCTTTCATTCCTTATCCTGTGGTTATGTGAGTAGTATCTTTGAAAAGAGACAAATTTCCTCTTTCTTTTGATTCCCTTTATGAGCTTTTTCTCTCAGGTCACTCTTTTGTGGCATTTTGCTCTACCATTGGTTTATTGTATTTTGGCTTTCATGCTTGTGCTCTGGTTTTGAGTCACAGGCTGACATACCCTCCCTCTAAAAAAAGGCTCATCACTTATGAGACTTTCCTATCCTCTTTGAGGTACTGGTTTCATTGTGGTCTATGTGAAGTTGTGAAAACAAATGCTTTGTGGACATACTCCCCCTATTGGGTGGTTTATGTTTCAATCCATTGAAATGCTTGGTCATTAGTTTCCTTCTTGTTGAGTGGACTTATCCAGTTTCCATTGTATCATGTTCCTCAAATTCCACTAAATATTTCTCACTGGGGTTAAGCTCACTGTATGAATCATCTCCACAGCCATTCCCCACACTATTAGAGAAATATTAATAACCTTATTGGCCTTTTCTTGTCTCTTCCTCTCTTTGAAATATATCTTTCCTGTCTTTGGGATGATTTCCTGCACAGTGATTGGGTGCTGTACAGTTGTGACATATTTTGTTCTTTTATAATTATTCTGGATCATGAGCTTCTTCGGTTTCCAGGGTGGGGTTTTCCCTGTTTTCACCAGTCGTATGGGTATTATATCTACTAATAGATGGTCTGATATCTATTTCCTGAAAGGTATTTACAATTTCATCTGGATTTCAGCCTTTGTTACGAGTGCTTTTTACTGTGTGCTATAGTTATACTGGAATTGTGTCAGAAGTTTATTGTTCCTCATCTTAATGTTCATATCAGGATCTATGGCTTTAATTCTTTTAGAATTTTTCAGTCACCAATCATAAGGACCCTTGTCCACTGAGTATTTGTAATTCTCAAATGAAATGGTCTTTTGCCATATCCAAGTACCATGACTTTACTTTTGGATTATTTGACTCTTCCACCATGGCCAGTTTCTTCTGCCATGGATTTCTTCCATTTCTGTGTACTATATAATAGCATGTCCTTTGAATTTTGTGTTAATTCTAGCTGTTATCCAGTTGTATGGTATACTTGGTACATATATGAAGATTTAATCAATATAAGAAATGAGTTTCATATGATCATATTCTCCTACACCAGAGAGCTTTGGCCAAAATGTGGCTTCTGGTAGCTGCTTTAGTGCTTCCTTCTCTGACTAGGTCATGTTATCTCCATCTTGGTAATTTGATGAGTATCTTTGCTTATTTTTGATTTTGGAATCTGGTTTTATTTCCTCTTGGTGGTGTGTATTGTTTCCAGGAACATAGTCCTGTGTTTGTGGGTTTATGATTTGGAAGACATTAAAAAATTTGTTCATGTCTTCATCCAGGTATTCCCTGTCCCTATTTCAGTTATATTGCTCCTTAAAGACTTGATTTAGTTTTTTGTTGGTCTCTTCTGTGGCTTTACTTAACTTAATATAGTCCTCTTGAAGAGCTTTGATTTTTTTGGTTTTCATGGTATTAACCTCTTGGAACCTTGCAATTTTTTCATGGAGAGTTCCAAACTTCTTTTGATTTTGCTCTGCATAATGGGCCATTTGCATACATAGTGCACTACTGCTTAAAGTTATCTCAGGGGTGAAAACATTGTGTCAACTATCAGTGGAGATATTACTCTTTATTCTGGGGCTGCTAGCGCTATCCAAAGTATTTACAGCTATTGGTTGTTTTTTTGTACTTCTTTTGCCAGTTCCAACAATTTCTGGATCATAGGGTCTGACTCTTTCTTCCTCTGTATGAAATAAGTATCTTTCTTGTCCTATGATCCTATCCCTCTCCTGATTACTACGTGGGATCTGGAGGAATAAGGACTCTTTTTCACTGATACTCTGGTGCCTGGGTGGTTTGAAGCCACTCAGGAGTTTTCATTGGCATACCACTCCTTTTGAGCATGAGAAAATCAGAGTATTCTCTCTCTTGTTCCATTTCTCTTCTATGGCTCAAATAGTAGCTTGATTGTCTGTGAGCTTGGCTTTCCTTTCTTTCAGAGCTTTGAACTTCCTGGTGAAATTTTACCCTTTGTTGATTTTAATGAGCTCTTTGAAGAATATATCTTTGGGGGAACTCTTCTGACTAATTTATACAATGTCTTTCCAATGGAACTCTAGGTTGAAATCTCTGTCTTCCATCTTCCATTGTAGGAGTTTTTTAAGGATTTTATGGGTCAGAATACATCATTCTGGTTCTATGAAAGACTCTCCTTGAAGTTTTCTGTTTGGAAATATCTTCAAAAGTGGAGGAAGGTTCATTTAGCCATATTCTATGACTATGATCAACTTCAACTTCTTTCCCTGCCAGGTCTCTATTCATCATGATAGCTGATGCCCTTTGTAAGGAATAATTCTTTGGAAATCCAATGTTTTTGAAATGAGACTGTGTCATCTCTGATTTGCAGAATCGGAGCCTTATCTAGCCAATTTAAATATCTGTTCAGCAAAAATCTATAAGTCAGTTTTTGAAAGTTATTCTTCAAATTCTCAATGATAATGATAATCAACTTTCCACACTATTTTAAGTTAAAGACTGAATGATAGGAGTTTTTCTTAAAGAGAAATCCCAAAAATAGATAAGTTTTATAATAAAAAGAAAATCAAACAAAATATGACTTTATTTCTTTTTGGATAAGGATTATTATTGAGCTTATCAACAGTAATAATGTTCAATTTTCCACATCAATTTGTGTGAAAAACTGAATTGTGGGAGTTTTTTCTTAAAATTCAAACAATATACATATTTTATATATTTAAAAAATAAGTAAAAGAAATATGAAATTATTTATTTATGTATCAGTGGTCTTATTGAGCTTATCAGTATTGATAATAGTCAATTTTCCACACCAATGTGGTTGAAAAACTGACTGATAGAAATTTTTATTGAAGAAAAAAATCTGAACAATATATACTTTGCATATATTATTAAAAACGAATTTTATTAAAACAAATACTAATACATCTTTTTGAATAAGTATTATTATTGGAGTTATCAATAATAATGATTATGATCAATTTTTTCTCACCAATTTGGGTGAGAAAATGATTTTGTAACTTTCTCTTAGAGAAATATCCAAACAATAGGGGGTGTCAAAGTTACCAAATCCCGAGTTTTTTTTTGCCAAAATCCCACATTAATTTTTTGGGATTTCAGAAATCCCACACCTCAAGAGGTGAGGTATTTTGAGGTACAAAAACCCAGGTTTTTTGGTACCAAATCCCGTGTTTAAATACTAAAATCCCGCCTTTAGCTTCCCATAGAGGCACATTTTTCAAACACACAACTCAGTAAGGGCATGTTAAATTGCATAAAAATTTCCTTCTCTTGCATAAAATATCAATACACTCATCATTTATTAAGTTATTTGATTTCAAATTGCATTCACTACAAGCCTTTTCTTCATTTACCATGCCCTTTTTCTGTAGAATTATCTATAATTTACAGACAACTTTTACTCAAAAACTCAAGGTATTGTATATAAACCATTTCAATTTCTTAATTATTCATTTACTTATCATTAAATCATAATCATTCCAGATTAGTCAATTTTCCAAATCTATAGGACAGTCAATTTGTAAAAGATTTACTCGAAAATCTACACCAAAGAGGTTTGCAAAATCAAGAATCTAAAGAACCTCAGCTTAATTTCAATCAACCCCCAAATGGAATACACTAATCTTTGAGGAAGAAACACCCTCAGGGTTTAAAACAAATTTGATTCCAGCCGATTCAAAACGACTTGCTTTAACATATGAGATGAGGAATATTCATCCAAAAGAAAATCGGTTATTTTTGCTTACGGCATTTTTGTAACCATGACTTGAACATAGCAACCTCATGATCAACAGTTAATTCAAAGTAATTTTGTATTATTGTAATCTATATCCACACTTTTTGAAATAAGAATAAACATTTCTTCTTGTTTTCTCATAAAGAAATTGTAAAAAAAAAAAATTAAAAAATCATCATTTTTTTCTTCAGATTAATAAAATCTTTCTTATTGGAAATTTAATACTTTTGTGTTTCAGGAAATCTTTATAAAAGATAATGATGTAAATTAATGTTTTTTTTACCTCAATTCTTAGATTATTGGACCAAAGCCTTATAGATATAGATATATTTATATCAAAAATTTTCATAAAAAAAACCTATATTTAAAATCACTATCTTGTTTTGAAAGGATAGGAATACAATTATATGTTATGATGTAATTTAAGAAATTTAATATAAATTTGATCTTTTAATTTTAATATTTTTATTTTTTTGAGATAAAATAATATATTAATTTGATATGTTTGAAAAAATAATTCTTAAGATTCATTTTTTTTTAATTTTAATAGTATTTATTCAAAATCTATTTTTAATTTTCTGTAGTAAAATAAATTTCGACCAAAAAGTAATCAATTTAATTTTGTTCCAATTAAAAATATAATTCATCATATTTCAAATAATTCTGATGATGTGCTGAGTCTGGTTTAGTCCTAACCATGACATCATCAAAATGATTGGAAGAACATCAGCAATTTATTTTTCAAATTAAATAAATGATTAAAATAAAAAAATTAAAAAAAAGTTAAAAAGGCTCCGAATCGATTTGGAATTGATTTCAGAGGCCTTCTGAATCAATTCCGAATCGATTCGGAGCGATTAGAAGACGCTAGGCCCTGGAACCTCCCAGGAGCCTATTTGGGAGGTTCCAGGGGGAGTGAGGTGGAGTTATGAGATGGGTGGGGGGTTTCGGGAGGTGGATGAGGATTGATCATGGTGATGGGTGGGTGAGTTTGGGAGGTGCAGAAAAATGAAAAATTATAAAAGAAGAAAGAAAAATACCTATAAAAAAACAAAAATCAGGTTAGAAAAAAATGGTAGTGGTGAAACAAAAAGAAGAAAAATTCACTTACCTGAATTTTAAAAAAGGTGGATTTTTTTAGAGGGAGGGGTGAAAACTAAAAATAGAAAAAAATAAATTGAGATTTAAGAATTAAAATTAAAAAAAAAATAAAGTTAGAATTAAGATTTGAAATTAAAAAAAAAAAAAAAAAAAGTGTTTTTTTTTTAGATTGGAGGGGTGAAAAATAAAAATAAAAATAAATCAATTGAAAGAAACTCATTTGGGTTAGGTTTCAAGCTGAAATCCCAGATGCATGGGATTTGGTCAAAATACCAGGAGACTCAGTTAAAATGCCATGGGATTTACACATAAAAAACCCGGGATTTAGTGTTGGGATTTGGGTTCCAAATCCCGCGTTATTTTAAGGCGGGATTTGGTGACTTTGACACCCCCTAATATATACTTTGTATATATTATTAAAATAATTTCAGAAAAAGAAATATGATTAAATTTCTTTTTGAATAGCTATTATTATTGAAATTATCAATGATACTGATTAAAATCAATTTTTCACACTGATTTGGCTAAAAAAAAATTAAAGGTCTTTCTCCAAGAGCAATTCTTACAATCCATACTTTTTATGTATTATTATGTAAAAAAATATATGATTATATATATATATAGAAATAAATGAAGTATTATTATTGTAGCTATAAATAATAATGATATTAATCAATTTCCATTGCAATCTGGGGGGAAATGAATTATATGAGTTGTTCTCAAAGAAAAATTCAAATAATTCATAATTCTTACATATAAAGAGTATTTTATAGATATAAATTATATATTTATTTATTTTGTTTTCAATTCAAAAAGATAAGAAAAGAGAAAAACCACGAAATGAATCCCCTTAAGGGGTTCTTATTGTATAATATAACTCAAAATAAGCAAGAAAACAAGTTTGAAAACTCTAATAAGCATATTTATGAGAAGAAAACAGTGAAAATAAGCTAAAATCTGTCTAAAATAGGTAAAGAACCAGGAAAGGCCCCCAAAATGTCAGGGTGACTATATAATATAGCTTTCCAATGATGATAAAAAGCTATAAATCTGAGTGTTACACGAAAATGATGATTATCAGCTCATGATAAAATGGTTCAAAGGGATATACTAAAGATTTTAGTGATGGTGAGTGCTACTGATAGCCCTGTGTGCAGTGCTTACCTGTTGGTTTACAATAATAAGCCCTTAAACAACTTCAATAATAATTATACCTGTTAAATTCTAATGTTACCACTTCTTTAAGATGGCATACCACATAGAGATACTAAGAGCAGTATGATGGATTGGCCTTTTGGTGAGGAAAAGCGTCTTTTTATCTTGTTTTGGCATAGTGAGGGGAATCTTACGCCCGCACACGACCACAGAGTGAAAGATTTCACTACTGTGGGATTTTTTGTGGTTCTATACACTAAATAAATGTTGTTATTGGGTGTAAATGTGGTTTTAGAATGACAAGCTGTCATTTGGACCCTATACAGGGTGAAACCTTTCACCAATGGAGTTTACAGGTGTGTTCTGGTGCTTTTGACATGTAAGAAACTTTACATATCATTCCTGTATGACTTTTATTTTCAAGGTGATGGGAATTCATATAATAAACAGAATTTTATTCAATTTATTAGCTGGTAATCTAATTATATTGACAGCTTCCCCACAGTAAGATCCCATACTGGCTAGTGTGGTATTAAAATCTTAAAGCCTAAATAGGTTTGCCAGTTTTTGAAGGCATAGAGCTCAAAAGTGGCTCATTTTGTAGCCCTTGATGATCTATACACAATGGTTAACAATTTGGTATAACTATAATTAAATGTAGCAAAGCTACACCAATTCTAAATTAAATTTTAAATTTGTGGATTATTTATGAATCATGTATTGAGCTTGTTTGCTCCATACATTTGACTCTGTATATGTTATGAGGAAATTTATGGAACCATCAGAAAGCCCTGATTTTCCTCTTTACAAAGAGACTCCAATTTAGGTACCTCATACTAAAAATGTAAAACATGTATGAGAGGTGAATAGCTTTTCCAACCTTATTTGGTTAAGTTTTATCCATAACTTCTGTATTTTGATTCCAGCTCAATTTGGCTAGTACCATTAGATAGACTTGATTGAGAGCTACAATTTGAGCACCCATTCAATGGGGTTCTACCTCTTGCTCTGGATTTTATATGAGAGGTCAAAATTAAGGCTTGTGCTCAGTTCTTGCTTTGGACTGGAATAACTCTGCAATTCCTCCTCCTATGGTTATTGGAGTTTCATCCTTGTAAAGAGGTTAATTTCCTCTCTCTTTTGATTTCCTTTATGAGCTATTTTGGCTCAGGTCACTCCTTAGTGAAATTTTGCTCTACCATTGGTTTATTGTATTTTTGCTATCATTCTTGTGATATGGCTGTGAGTCACAGACTGACAAAAAGAATAAAGCCAAAAAAAGCCAAATAGAAAAAAACAAAGATCAAAATTTGAAAAATGAAAAGGTCAACAAAATAAGGCCCTCAAAATGACAAGCAGAAGCAAAGAATATTATAAAACAATCAGCATAATGAGAAAATATCAAGGTTAAATCACAAAAGATGATGTGAATTGTAATTAATATGTCAAAAAAAACTGGTAAAAATAACACAGAAGCAGAAGCAAATAGTTCTGTTTGGCACTTGGTAAATGTTTGAAAAAACATGAATTCAAGTGTGATGATTCCTGTTGATGAAGGGATATTCAAATCAATAACGAATTGGAATTCTTCTATCATATGCTAATATCCTTAAGTTATGTTTCCCGAAGCTCAAAAACCAAATATACTATACTTTTCAAAATTATCTATGAGGTTATAAAGGACATTCTGTAAAAAAATTCAATACATATAATGTGTAAGCAATTGAAGCTCATACCTGTAAAAATACTTTTAGCTTTTTTATATTTACAGTGTGCATATGAATAGTGAATAATTGAATATTACAATATAAAATATTCTTCTAGCTTTACTCCCAAAAGGGTGCAACCTAGCCAGTGTAGGAGAGCTGGATAAAGGTTTAAGCATATAATGAACAAAGGTTCAAATAAGCTTGATGCAAGGCTTAAAGGAAAACTCAAATAGACACATGGTGGTCCATAGATTTCAATGTTTGGAAAAAGCACATCTGAATTAATCAATAATTTTTCAAAGAAATAAAATTGTAGAACACTTAGATCTTAATTAATCATATTATCCGGGAGTCTTGATGAAAGCCCTAATGATTTGTAATTCATATTTCTAGATAATTAACACTAGGTGTTTTTATCATTATAAAAAGTTTTAATCATATCTCAAGTTCTAAAATAGAGACATTCATAAAAATATCAATTCTACAAAATTTGACATATTATTGTCTTTAAAAATTTGGTAGTGATTAACTCTATAGGAGTAACTTGAAATGAGTTTAAAAAGTTACTTGCACTACCTTCAGGCTTCTTTCTCTTAATCAAAAACAAGGGAAAATGACCATACATTTTTACCATCACAATTATTTGCATGTTTTGATAATTAGTAACTGAAAATTCAAAATATAAAATTCATCCCAAAAGAAAATAACCTTCTGAATTTATCAAAAAAAGCATTGAGTTTTATGAAATTGGGAAAATTGTGGAGAAATATTTTCAGCTTCAACTAAACCATTCATTGGAAATATTGATATGATACATTTTTACATTGAGGAAGAGAATAGCATATAATTTTGATATATATATGCTTTATAGATATGGCATGCATTCATAACTCATGAAAAACTTCAATCAAGAGCCAGAACTCATTATAATTTTTAAAGAGAGGTGTAATTATATATATTAGCTTAGATTGATAATTCTGAACTTAATGGCTACCTCTGATTAATCACCTACAAATTGCATAAGAGCTATATAATAAAAATATCTCATCAAGTTTTCTTTTAAAAGTGATGAAGAGCTTGAGAAACAACTTCAATAGATCTAAGTTATTATATAAAGCTATGAGATCTTTTCAATCCGTATTTTGGAGCATATTCTCAATTTTTGAAATGCTGAGGGAAAAAATATAATCAGATTTTTTGAACTATAAGCCAAACTTGAAATTTATCAATCCTTCAACAGGCTTGGAAAGTTATTTCTTGAAAGGATAGCATTATAAACCTTTCACATTAATAAAATATATATTATTTCGGAAATATTCAAAATTAGGCAATTGAAAGAGCCTTTTTCAAGGATCTTAGTTGTACATTACCTTTAATTAATTATATATATATGATTATAAACCTGGAAGGCTTCTGAAAAGAGGAACTGTGAATAAATATTTTGATAAAGCTTTACATATCAGTTGGAGAGTTTCTAAATTGGAAATATTATTCTTTAACAAACTTGATAAGTCTGTTTTTGACTATTACTATTAATCCCTTGATCACATGCAAAAATTTAGAAAATTGGTTCAATTTAGATAGTGGTCTTTTGAGAGTTTTAAAATTTTGTTAGTTTTTTTTGTTTTATATTTGATGGGAATAGACAGTTTGTATTAAGTTCATCTTTTTTAAGAGATTATTCAGCTAAATACAGATTTTAATGAATCAAAAACTCTAGTAATTTATCATAAATCCTTTCTATTATATTTAAGTCTCCATTATTTGGAAAATCCAAATAAAGGAATAGGTTTTGAAATAGATTTGATTTTTTTTTCAAAATAAGCCTTTGAGGAAAAGAACTATGAAATAAATTGACTTTAAAATAATGTAAGTTAATTTACAATGAGAGGACTACTGAACTAAATTGAAATTGAATCCTATCAAAAAAAATCATAATGAGCTGAGTTCTTCAACTATGTAGATCCTACTGAATACTTTTCTTTCAAATAGGGCTGTAATTTATATGAAGAAGTAAAATGAAAAATGAAAAATTGCTGATAAAACTCTTCCTTTGATGAAGAAGTAAGAATTCAATCTAGTTTATTTAATTTGGAGTAAATATGATGGGATTCCTCACTTTTATGGAGAAGAATAAACATTCAAACACTGAGAAAATTATCATTTAACCACATAAGTAGGATACAATGAATGAAGTTTCTCAATAATATCCCAATTAAAAGGGAAATGCAAGTTTTAAATGTATTCCTAAAAAGTGTTTTTTTTTTGAGATTTTTGGTTATATTATTTGCTATATTGTATAGTGAGAGATTGGTTTTTCATCAAGAATAGGTCTCAGGTTGCTTATATTTTTGGAAAAAGGGGTGAAAGTGACAAAATGTTGAGAATTGGAAAAAATATGGAATAATATTTCCTCTTCATTTGAAAAAGATACTTCTCCGAGATAAGAGTAATAGAGAGCTGAAACCAGTGCATCGTTTCCAAAGGTTTTTTTGTGAAAGATCTCTTATTAATCTTAAATTCAGGGAGGGTTTTGATCATTATTTTGAAATCATTCAAAGGGGAAGTGGTATATCTTAATTCGTGTTCAAATTATTTAAAGAAGGATCAATTCAGGTTTAAGAAAACAGTAATTATGAAAAATAAACTTTTTTGGTGAGAGAGAATAGATTTTTAAAGAAAGATGTTATTATGTAAATACTTTTTAATTTGGAAATATTAATATCTAACAAAAGAATTTCCTAAGAAATGAACTCATGAAAGCAAGGATATGATAAGAAATATAGAAATATTATGCTTGAGCTTTGAGAAATATAAGAATAAATGATGCATGGCTATTGGATTAATATTCATTTGAACTTTTGGTTATTTTTAAAAGAATTGTGTGTAATAAAGGCTTAGAAATGAATTAAAGAAGATCTATAAACTAATTGATTTCATGTCAAGTATTTCTCAATATTGAAAATCCGGCTTTGAAGATGACAAAACAATAATAGTAAGGCAGAGCCCAGTATGAAGAAAGCTGGAAGCTGGGTTGGAGCTGCTACCCCAACTGCTAGGGGTAGCTCTTTTTCATGGTGAGAGGAATAAAGAAAAATTTGGCCAAGTATGATGGGTATGGTCTAATTCTAATAAAATTAATATGTAAAAGAATACCCATAGCTTTATCCAAGTGTTGGTATTGTCCATGATTGTGACACTAGGCATATTTTTCTAAATATAATATAAATCTCTCAAAATGATCATATATTTTCCTATAATAAGCTTTGATTTGAGATTATTCACTTAATTATTTGAATAATGAAATTAGATTATACCATAGCTATTAGCTAAATCTACCATGATTTTTGCTGAGAATAATGCAATATGAAAAAATCCATCAATTTAACAATAAATGTTTACTCCCCTAGAGATCATCAGAATTTTATTTCCCTCATACAAATTGATGAATTTTTCCCAGGAAATTTAAAATCTGTTCCATTTTATTTTTAATAAAAAATTGATTTAATTTTTTGGTAATTTTTTTATCTAAAAATAGTTTGAATAAAATTTGTTTTATTAATTAAAGACAGGAAACTTGTGAGCATTAGAGGTGTTTTCATATACCCAAAAGACCACAAAGAATTGAAATGCTGTATAATTAAGAAATGATAAATATATTTTGGATATAAACACAAAGTTAAAATGTAAATATAAGATTTGAATACAAAAATAAAATATTCAATGAAAATTTAAAAATGTAAGAATATAATTTTACATGAAAAAATTACTTAAAAAAAAATTTTCATCAATAATGTTAAGCTTAAAATATGTTTTTGAAAAAATTTAATAAAGTATATGATATATTTATTTCAAATAATTAAGCTTATAAGGATTATTTCACCATTAGATTCCTGATTTAAAATAAGGTGGGATCACCTTGGGGTAAAAATTCTGTAGCTCAACTTTAAATAAGCTAAAATTAATTTTCTAGTATTTTCCATATATGAGCCTCAAAAAAATCAAAACACCAACTGAATTTAAATGACACCACATGGGGTGTCTCCATCGATTTTTGTGTTAAAATTGAGGTTTGGTGTGTAGCTTAAAAGTGACTGGGAATTGAAGTATTTTCAATTGAAATGTCAAAGTGTATTCATGTATTACATAAGCGAACTTGGATTTACATATGTGGAATCAATAATTACAGTTTTTTACTGTAAATTTTCAATTTAATCACATATGTAAATTTTTAGTATAATACATGATGAGGGATGAAAGAAAAAATAAATTGGAAAGATTGATTTTTGGGGAAAAGGGAATCTTTTCTGCAAGGGTTCCAGAATCCCCCATATTCCTTTTTGAAAGGTATGGGATGTCAAAATTCATGCAAACGTTCATCACTTTTAGCCTGGAATTGAGTCACAGGGTCTGTGACTCAATTGATGGCCAGGTTTTTATACCAACCAGGGCAGTTTCAACTGTTTCCAAGAGGGTAAAACTACCCTTAAGCTAAAAAAATCTTAGTAAAAACATCTTTAACTAATTTTCATGTCTCTTAAACACATTCTGACATGCTTTTAAGGCTTTGAATCAACAATTACTATAGTGATGGCTGATTTGAGGGACTAAAATGGCTAAAACCAGCCTTTTTTGGTCCAAACCATGGTTCAATGATGTCATAATTGTCTCTTCTGTTTTCAGTGTGCTTTTAACGACTGATTATACTAAATTTAACTCTTTGAATAAGAAATTTGGTGGCAGGAAAGAATGTCTTCTTTGCCCCACTTTTCTCTTCATGTTATAATCTTTTACTTTTATAATTAGTTTTAAACACTGTTAAACCAATTAATAAAAAGTTCTAACCAACCATTTTGAATAATTTCAAACCTTTTTACCACATGTAAAAACAATCATAATAATTGTTTTCAAATCTTATAATAATTTTTACCCTTGAACCCAAAAGTGAATTAAAGCATCCTTCATCACTGTTGGCTTTGTCACTTTGTTTCCAAATTCACTCTGGTCACTTTTGGGAATTTTATCTCTTAAATATTCCTTTTAGAGACCCTTTTCTCATATTGATTCCCTGTAGTTCTTTTCTCAATTAATTACAATTGGAATTGCTCTTGCAGAAATCTCTTTTGTAGCTATTGTTATCTCTTGTAGAGTATTTTTGGATACATTTTTATTACTGGTAGAACGATAAATCTTTATAATATTACTGTTTCATACTAAAAAAGTTAAAAGCAATATTTTCAATTTTTTTTCTATTAAAACTTTTAAATTCAACTCTTTTTAATTAAATTTCACCTTAAACAAAATTTGAGGACAGAAAAAGTACTTGAATTTTAATCAAAGTTTCATATCCACAGCTTACAAGAGTACCCTATTTTTTTTATAGAAAAACGACATTCCAGGATTTAATGCTGTTACATAATGTGATATTTGATATCAATATTAAAAATCATTTGATTAAAGCCCTTCGAGGAAAAGAATTCATGATTGTTTGTGCTAATCATTAAGAAAAAGAAACATAATATTTATTTATCTCTGTTTGTGATACCTTGAGAGCAGTATTCTCAAGAAAAAGTAGGCTTATATTTTAATATCAAAATATTCTAGCTATGTATTTCCAAGGTCATTAATATTATATCCTAATATATCTCTTATCATATCAATCCTCATCTAGTGTAAGCTAAGAACATATTCCATGCAAAATCCTTTCTTAATAAATTTTAATACTTCAGCAAAGTGAGCCATGAAATAAGTTTATCCTTAGCTCATTTAAAACTTACTCGGATATTCTTTTGTATAGCCTCAATTGAAAACTTTAATGAAGTGATTCAAATGCACTTTATCAGGAAAATCATTCAAAATAATACTCAAGAAAGAAATTAGAACTTTTTATTATATCAAAAGGTCAATACAGAGTCTTTGATAAAGGTAAATGGATTATAATAAATATATAATACTCACTTCTGGAAAGAATAGTTTGACTATATAATTATTGAGAACACCTATACTACTTGTGCGAAATTAACAATAATCACTGTGTAATATGAATAATCCATAATTTGAATTTTGGAAAATGCAATTTTTTCTTCATAATTCACAGTAGTAACATAAAACATATTTATTATTGAGAGAAATTTGTAATTTAATGATGTGATATCCATATAATTCCTCAAGTAAGCCATAATTTTTTCCTGGAATTTTTGCTCATTTATTAATAAGCATTTGGGAAATCACAAGCAGAATAATTATCCTTCCAATAGAGATAAAAATATGATAAACATCTTCCAAATAACTGAAAGCATAAATAATGAGAAATTATGTCATGTAATTTGAGAATTTAGAATTCCTGTGATCTTTCAAACCTTCTATTTTCAAATGGTTTTGAGCTTTGTTTTGCAAATTTCTTAAATGAAAAAAATTATTAAGGGATATCTGGCTTTCAAAGGCTGAATGATCATTTTTCAGTATTTGAGAATATTTTCATTTCAAAAGAAGAATTTTGAATAATACTTTAAGAATTTAATTTAATAAAAAGAATCCTACCATAACCTATGAATACATACATATAGGCTGCAAAAAGAAATTTGATTGTACCATAAAAATTATTTTAAAATTGGGATATTTTGTGGACGTTTTTGAATTGACGTATATGAAATTTAAACAGAAAAATGTTTATGTTTATTCAAAAAAGCAATTTTTTAATTCATAATATATGGTAGAATATTTATTTATTTAAACATAAAATGAGATTTACCATAAAAATAACTAGGTTTTAGGAATATCTTGTACATTGGAAAATGTCCTCAAATCTTATCTTTAGTTATAATAGTAAACTTTTCAGAAATAGGTAATAATACTTTGGTATGAAAATAATCCAATTTTATGTAAGAATTTCCATGTATCCCAGAATTTGGGTGTGGTGTTAGCGTTATTATAAATGAGAAATATTTTATTGGATCTTCTTCCAAAACTATCTCTTTAGAAATTAAATGTTATGACAAAGGTATTTCAGATCCTTCCATAAATGTAATAAAAGATCTTTCAAAGTTTGATTATTCAGAGAAAATGGTAATTCTCTCAAAATTAATAAAGGTACACAAGGTCCATTTACAAAATCAAGATTAAGAAAAATTGTTTTTTTTCTCATTTCCTACAAAAGCCTTTCAACTGATTTATTTCTGTAAATTGAATCAAATAATCTTTTGTTAATAGCTTTGTATTTAAGCCATAAATAGAAATATTAAAAACTGGAAATTTCAATGGGTAATATAAAGAGCTTTGTTTTGGAATGTTTTCACCTAATCCTTTCAAAATATCTGAAAATGGCTTTCTGAAGAAAAATTTGACAAATGGACTTTTAGATATGTGCTAAAATTTCGTATCAACATTGAATCATATATAACATTCAAAATTATCTTACAAATTTGTTATTCAAATTTTCCAGAGTCACTGGGTGATTTACTATTGATTATTCCCAGAATGAAAAAATAAAGGGTGGTTCATATTACAAATATTTTCTGATAAATGCTGAAAAATGTGATTATTGGGGTTGGGCTTTATATTTGGTACCAGATTTTGGATAATCGCTGAAAATATATAATTGATAATTTGTCAAAAAACCTTATTTGATAATTAGAAATGGAATGGGATCTTGTAATATTCACTCAAGATACTAAGTCTGAAGTATCTAAAAAGAGTATGCCTCTTGATGTATCTTTAATAGCTTCATGGGTGCATTTTGGTAAGAGTAGTAAACATATGGGTTCTGTATTTAAAATGAGCCAATAAGATGAGCTTGAGGTTCTGTACAAAGGGATTCCCATATATCTGGGTGTATAGGATTTTCAGTATGGAATGATAATATTCTGGTTTCATTAATGAAGAGACTCAAAATCCATAGTGTTTATATTAAGATTTTCTCCAGATTCATCCAGTTTTTCCTATGGGCTTTAGAGCTCCTTTCATAGAAATATAGATAAGGGTAGCTGCTGAAAAGTAGCCTTTAAATTATAAATATTCCTTTTAATGATACTTTAAAAATTAAATTTATTAATGATTTGATATTTATGGGGAGAATGATGAAGCTTAAATTTGATACAACTATTCTTAATTTGCTTTAATAATTCCTTGGAAGAACCTTTTGAGAAAATTCTTGATGATATTCAGATCTGAGATATTTATTTAAGGTCAGGGACTGATAAAGCTTTTTACCCTGGTGATTTCCTTCTAGAAAAAGTAGATCTTGGCTTGCGGAAAAATTTGCATCCTAGAAATGAACCTGAAATCTAAATTTTACTTTCTTTCCATTCCCAAACATTTTTAGTGGAGCTCCTAATCCAAATATATTGACTATTTACTGAATATTATCTGTTATTTTCGAAAGTATCACAGTTTTTGATTATTTAAGATTACTTCCTTTTGAGCTCTGAATAATTTGAGACTGATTTTGAAATGATTAGGTATGCCTTTTTTCTTTTGCTGTCATTAAATGTTAATTATTAATCAGTATTGTGAATTTTGTAATTTTTCCAGAACGCAAGCCATCCCAACATGGTTTAATTGGAGTAATTTACTGATAAAACCTAGTTTTTGGGTGAGTCGTAGCTTCTTTGAACCACCGATTAATTGCTGATTAATCCTTCTATAGATATTTCTGAGTCCAGTAGGGTTTGCGAATATGCTTAATTTTATTCAGAATTAAATTGAAATGGTTCAAAAATTGACTTTATGAGTGATTTTTGTAGCCTCTAATATTTTTCAAGGATGGAATATTCCAAATTATTAATAAAATTGCATCCTTTATGGGAAATCCATTTGACAAACTGGCTGTTGGAGTAAGATACAAATGTCTCCAGAGCTCCTGGACCTCAGAAAAAAGTGTCTTCAATGAGCTTTCAACTTTATCTACGGTGGTTTCTGGGGAGATTGGATTAAATATTTAGGAAAAATATATTGATATTCCATATATTGTTTTTGGAGGAAAGCTGAAGAACATCAGAAATATGACACCTAATGAGTTCTCTGGAAACCAATTTTTGAGGTATTGGGATTTTTTTCAACCAATTCATATATACCAGAAACTGAGCTCAATGCACTATCAGTAAGCTTGCGATTTGTACTATTGTCAGAGTTGTTCAAAACATGGAAATTGGATATACCCACCAATTCCTCTTCACTCGCATGGGATTGTTTTTGGGCGAATTAGATCAGATCTCAAAAGCTAAAAGTAAGAGCTGAAAGGCAGCCCAAAACTTAATTATAAGAAAAATTTCTCATAGTTGAGCCTAGGAAATAGAATATTGGTGGATATAGTATACATTGATGATATATTCCTTTTAGAAAAAATGAGAAGTTGGAAGTAACTCTTAATTACCAAAAAATATAAGCAAAACTTGTGTTACAAAACAACAGGGATATGCGATAATAGAAGTAGAGATTCATTATTGGGACTTAGAAATGGGCTATTATTGAAAAAAGTATATTTTGATAGTATCTTTACCGAAAAGTGCCTATATAATGGAAAATTCTCAATACTTAACAAAAGGAATTCTACAATCCGTGTCTCATCACGTAAAAGAGATATGTAATCATATAGATTTTAGACAATACAGTTTGATAAAAATATACTATGGGGAAAAAGTCAGCTTTTTCTAAAAAAGAGAATTACAGGCTATATTTACCATAAAGGGGATCCGTGACCATCAGGATAAGGGGTATAATCTTGCATTGGGGATTAAAGAGGATTCTTAAAAATTTGCGTTAATAAGATCTGAATTGTAGTACATCCACATTATCAAAAAGAAAGCCAAATTGGAATAGAGGGAACTACAGGCTGTATTTAACAACAAAGGAAGTACGTAATAATATAAGCAAATTCCCATATTTGTAATTTAGATATTGAAGCACACTTGAACCACATTATATTCAAATTATTTCAGAAATTTAACCCACTTGCAGTCTGGAATAACACACAAAATTTCTCACATGCCACTAGAGGCTGTGTTTCACCATTAAGGAGAGATGTAATCTTTGAACTAAGAGTAAAGAAGTGTGTTTTTACATGAGAGAAAGATTGGAGAATTATATTCTCATGATAAATAAATCTTAAAATTACTTCACATCAGAAGAATACTCAAAGTTCCCCAAGAATAGAATTACATGCTAAAATTAAGCACATGAGACTATGTAATAATAATAAAAAGGAGAGAATTTATTCTTATTTGGAAATAATTAATATTTTTCACTATTTTTTGATAACACCTTCATCAAAAAATGTCAACCACTTGGTAAACAGAAATATTTCACAAGAATAGCCTTACAGGCCATGTTTCACCACAAAGGGGATATAATATCACCAAAATAATAGCTCAAGATCATAATTCGAATATGTAATAACATTTTTAGAAGCTTATCTTGATAATATTTGAATTATAACCCACATAAGAAATCAAAAAATCCTCTAAATCAATAAACTTTAACGTCACAGGTAGTGTTCAACCATGAGCGTAAAATTGTATTATTTTCAGCATGAAATGGAAAACAGCTTTGCACAGGCTATTTTAATTATATCTGAGCTTAAATAAACCTCAAAATTAGAGTAATACCCCAATTTTTCCAAAAAATGGATATACAGGGTGTGTTTCACCATGAAAGGAATATGTAATAATCAACGTGAAGATGCATCTTTCTATCTTTCACATGGAATGTATTTGGGACAGTAAACTTCAATGATATATACATTGATAGTTTTTCTGTTCAATCATAGATCTGATAAGTAATAATCAAATTGAGGGTGCAGAATTGTGCTTTAGGGATGGAAAAATAAATTTCTCCACCTATTTCTATCATATCTACATTTTAACACATGCGTACAATCACAAATTCCTTGAAATATCGAGAATAAATAGAAGTAAAGCTTTCCCTTGACCGAGATTAAGTAATTTGACTTTAAAACTAGATGTTCAGAGCTTCCTTTTGTAAATTGAAGAACATTTGTAACAGCTTATATGAAGTGTATCTTCATTGGAACACACCTACAACTAGAAAACACCAATTTCATAGAAATATAATTCCGGATTTTCTTTACCAAAAAGTGGATATTAAAGAATAAGGACAAAGGTAAATTTTTGTACTTATAGCATGGAGAAATATTTGGAACAGTCTATGCAGACAGTATCTGCAATTAAAAACATCTACATGATGGAAAAACTAAAGATTTCTTTAAACTAGAATTTAAGGCTGTTATTTATCACCAAGGGAATGTGTAATAATTAACTTTAAGATTAGTAATTGTAATTTCAAAAAGGGGTAATATTTGTAACTGTCTATGATTATTATATTTTCATTGTAACACAACTACACAAAAGTAAAAAACCCAATATTTCTCAAAAAGAACCTTACACCCTGTGTTTAACCACAAGGAGAATATGTACTTACCTACAAAACAGTGAAAAATTTCCTTCCAAAAGTTAACGAACTTTTTCATTGTGTATGTTGAGAATTATTCAAACTTGTGGGGCTTTTGAAAAGTATTAGTTTTTTTATTTGAATAACCGGTCGGGATTTCCAAAACACAATTAAACTTGAGCATTTTTCTTTTCTTTTCTCCTTGATGCAACTGGGTATTACTATCCGTCAAATATAGTTGAGGCTTACTAAGATTTTACCATAGTGTAAACACCCCCAAGTGTAGCTATATTGACTTAATATATTACAATAATAAGTATAGAATAGGGTACAACTCTATACATAGATGTACAAGTATTTCATTCATGATATGCCATTTTTCACCAATTTTTACCCCTTGTGGTTGTGTTTCCAATGATTTTGTGCCTTCTTCCATTATTTCTTCATCAATATTGATGCATATAAGCTTATGTGAATATTTCCGGAACATGATAAAGTAAGTATTTACCACTAGAGAAATGAATTCAACATTATGTCACTAAAATATGTAATTTGCCTCAGATTTGCACCTTTTGGGCTCTATTTTTATTACTCTTGTATATTTTTACATTTTTACAATATTTCATTGGCCAATCAATACAAATATGAATTCTTGAATAGGAAAAAATGAATTAGATACCACTTGGTCAAGTAATGCATCACTTTGTGACAAAAAAGAGGGTATTGTGGATAAATCTTCTCTATTTTGGCTGTATCATTTTGAATCAATTATTTCTCATGTCCTTGTTTAAAAGGTATAGCCTTTATATTTGATTTTCAACTGCTCATTTTTTTGAAACATACTTTGATTTTTTTTGAATTTTCAAAATTAGTATTTAAAACTAAATGCTTGAAGAGAATCATTCTTTTTCCAGAAGATCCTTGCCTTTGATCTTTTGAAGCTTGGATTGTCACTAAACAACATTCAATATGCTTCATCAGTAGTTCAAAATCTCTTTTGATTAATTGAGAAATTCTTCTAGTATTTGACAACAAGATACTTATTTCCTTTTTGAAAGCATGTGACAATTTGTTTTACAAAAAATCATTTGTAAAAACTACTGATTGTGGAAAAAATTATTATGTCAAAAAATCAATCCCTTTCTGCAAAAAAGATTTGTGCAAACAACAAATTATTTTAATTTCTTTTTTTTAAAAAAATGCTTCTTTTAATAACCAAAAAGCATTCTTGAAAAAATCACCTTTTTTTGAAAAAAAAAATTATTTTCTTGAAAAAATGATTCTTTTTGAGAAAAAAACTTATTGTTGGGAAAATGACTTTTTTTGACGAAAATTTATTTCTGATAAGATGACCTTCTTTGATAAAAAAAAATTCTTGCTAAAAAACAATGAATTCATTTTTTTATCAAAAAATTTTCATGTGGAAAAATAACTTTTTTTGATAAAATTTTTTATTTTGTGAACAACTGATTTTCTTATTAAAAAAAGTTGGACGAAAAAATTTACGTTCCATCTGCTATACCATGATAATTAACTGATATGCTGCATGGAAAGGCAGTTAAGATTTGCAGTGTCTTTTTGCACCCTGCCATGTGCTATGCTGCCAGAGATGCTACTGGGGTGGTAATCCTATGAGGGTCTGTATCTCAGCTTTGGCCTGTCGGGGTTGTGTGTTATGTTCAAGTATCCATTATCTTCCTCCTGCAATGATAAATGATGGTTTGTTATACCTGCTAGCTCCCTGGCCGGAAAAGCCATTTAGACTCAAGCTCAGAGAAGGCTGCCACAGGTAGGACTGACTGTTGGGTTCATGTCATAATAAATTAATCCATAGTGCTCAACGTCGAGGAAGTGAGAAGAAGCAGTCGCTGCACCCCTGAAGCGTCCCACATTCACCTTCAAAAGAAAGTAGTTGTCGGAAAAGGTGTTTTGGAATCCAGAAAATACACATCGCATACAAGTCAGAAACGCTATCGGGATTGCACGAGGTGAAAGGCTCTTAGTAGGGTGCAGGAAGACTTGCGAAAAAAGCACATTTCCCACAAGTTTATTTGCCCACCACGGCCACTTGTCTGCCACACCCGAAAGCTAAGGGATAAAATCCCAAACACTTGTTTCAAACAGTTTCATTCTGGCTCTCAGGTGGTGTGACTGGTGGACATTCTTCACTCACGGTCTGGCCTGATCACACTGTTTCTGGAAAAGAAGTGCAAAACTCGGGCTGAGGTCCTTAACACTTTTCGGCACACCTGCAAAGGACAAAATTTCGCAACTTTACGCTCTTCCTTCCAAATTTCCCTGAAGACTTTCCAAACCTAGAGCTTAAGAAGATGTATGGCTTGATACATTTTATTTTATTAGCCTCGTGGTTCATGAGGACTGGTGGGCAAACTAAAAGTAACCTGGGAAAGGAAATCGCTGGTAAGAAACTCTTTTGAATTGACGTCATATGGAAGTAACAATTGAGCAAGTGGATAAAACTCGAATTTTCTTACAGAAACTTTCTCTGGTCCTGACTTGGAATATCTTGATAAAGACATTGATAGTCTTGTTGACAAACATTGGCTCAAGCATACCAAGCAAACAAGGGAAAATCGCAGTAAGTAAAAGGATTGCATCACACTATTCTTGTTTTTATCAAAAGCTTTTACGATTGTTTGTGTGAAATGAAAAGAGCATTTTATGGAAGTAAAGGAAACTTCATTCACCGCACATACATTGGACCACATCTTGACTTGTACCGAATTCACTGCTGCGTTTTCTTTTTTTACACATTCTTTCAGGGGAAATCACGAAAATCTCAATGGGATATCAGTCACTCTCAAACTCAATCAGACTAGTAAGTCAAAGAAAAGCACATATAGCAACCTATCGCCAAAGCAGCTCAGAGATGAAGGATGTCCACGAAATTCTGGAGGAGCTGTTTAGAACCTTTCAGATCATTCAGGTTCTTATCAGAAACCGCTTGCTTGAATTGGCAGATTCAAATTCCAAACGTATTCAAGTGTCGAATTTAGCACACTTACACAATGAACTCAATGAAGATTGGACACATTTCAGAAACCGAAAACCAGAAGAGAGGCCTATCTTTGTTATAACTAAAGAATCAATGAATCAACTAACTCAAAAATTGAGTGATCTTCTTCAATCGGCCTCTTTTCCTTCGAGGACTGGGACTCTCAGCCCATCCAAAGCTCAACCCGATTGGAAAGCAGCGGCTGAGATCAAGGTAACATTTGAGAAATGTGTGTTCCAATCCATCGATATAATGTATAAACACAGAATATCTACAGCGGACGACCTTAAGAGATTTTCCTCAAGTGAAAAAATCCTTCAATTAATAGAAAGCCACTTGATAGATATCTATGAAGGAGTCATACATGCCGGTGTCAGACATGAAGCTGCGATATTTATCCCAGATTTTGAGTTTATCACTAAGGATTGGAAGACAGCACACCTCCACAATATCTTGAAAGGTAAAGTCTAGGAGCGCTTACACTCGCAATTCAATAAAATCAAGCTACCCCGTTGCAAAGCTGATGCATGGCTTTTTTATTCTCTTGCTCTCAAAATTAAACTTACAATTTTTATGCATACGTAGAGCTTTCTGCAGAGCAACAAGGCAAACTGATTTACAACTTAGTGATTTGGTTATTGGACCATTATCTTGCTATCAACCATGAGCGGACCGAGGAAGGAAAACTACTAGAGCAAGTCAAACAGCACAGTCTCTTCAAACCAGCAAGAGAAACCTCAGCATCAACGTCAGTTGGAGAAAGCGCTTTGAGTGCTACCCCCGGTAGCGATACAGTGGTGGCATTGGTGTCTAAATTGGTCGCTGTCGTTGAAAATTCTATTCCTCAAAAACATGAGCAAGAATACACGATGAGCTACCATCTCTTGCGTTTTGCCAAAACATTTTCAACAAGCTTTGAGTCACAACTGGTTGTACAAGAACTCAAAAATAATGAGATAGCTCGAAAAAAGTTTGAATTACTTGACGCAGGACAACTGCTAGAGGCTTCTATCTTACAGTTATTCCAATGTCGTCGTTATTTGCCAAATTTAAGCCTTGAAGACGTTTTCATTCAAGAACAATTCTCCCCAGAAAAGGAAACGCTTCTACTTGAAGATGCAGCCGATCTGCTACACGCTTACGCGCGAAAAAAAAATGAACTCATCAAGTTCGAAGAAAAAGATTCAGAACTGAAAGATTGGCTTCATGAACATGCTTGGCTATCGTTTTACGATACACTAGAGGCCGGGTTCCCTGGGTATGGCCAAGATATGCATCGTCCAGAGTTGTAACTGCCCTTATATAGCTTTACGCAACAGGTGAATTCGTTCAAGTTGATAAACAACAAAACACTAATAGTACATAATGTCAATGCAGATGAACACATATCTAACGGTGCGCTAAACGTAAACGACTAACAATAATGAACATGCTGTCAATATTTCGAGATTTTACTACTCTAACATACATTATCCAAAGAAATTTCCTCTATCACCGTTGCTGATCTCACTCGTTGTATCTCGAAGCGCATCATTAAAAGAAGTGAACCTACGCTATTGCAAGAGATTTAGTATGTGATCTTTATTGCGCTGATACTAGGCAAAAACAGTAGCAGTAATAGAAACTAAATAACAGTGAAGTTAGCATAACTATTTAAGCAGATACAAAGCTAGGTCATGTACCTATGAGTATGTATATATATGCAAATATATATATTAGAACTGTGTCCTCAGGCACAGTCAAGACACGTCTGGAATGGTTATTATACAAAACATTAATGAGCGAATACCTCAGTGGAAACAAGGCAAATACTAGAGCTACCTGCTGAATCAGCCTTTCGTACAGAATTATTCACTATCGAAAAACACTACTGAGCTACTTTAGATAGCTACGATAAAAGAACTACATCGATGTCAACGGTCCTTGGCGGCGTTGAAGAAAGGTAAAGATAATTACCTCAGATACTCCTCCTGAGTATGTAAGATATGAGAAAAACAATAAGGTTGAGCACTAATAATATCGGAAATGATGGAGCAAGCACAAGAGAGTGTGCTCGAGCGGTTTTTATCTCCAGCCTCTGATCCCTGGATGTGATCATGTCATGGAGCGTTTGCGACATATCATCCAGGGTCCATTCAGCATGATAGCTAGGCATAAAACAGTTTTAACAATTTCTATCCGTAGAGAATCATGCCTCTATCCCTTACTTCATAACACTCCTCCTTGATTTTCGAGGTGTAATTGCTTTGGCACATTTGTCATTTTTTGAATTCCCATTGGCTTTGTTAATACGTCTGCAATCATATCATACGTTCCCACTTGCCTAACATCCATAAGCTTCTTCAAGACCATGTCTTGTATATACTGATATCTGATCTCGATGTGCTTGGTGTTAGCATTCAGGCTGGCCTGGCTTGAGATAGTCGTTGCCCCAGAGTTGTCATTGCATATAACTGGTCTTTCAATGTCTTGTCCCAAATCACGTAGTAAGTAAGTGAGCCATCGAAGTTGCTTAGCACAAATATTCATTGATATGAATTCGGCTTTGGTAGTGGATTGTGCCACCACAGATTGCTTCTTACTTGTCCACGAGACAGGATTTCCGCAGTAAGTGATTAGGTTTCCTGAGATTGACTTACGATCAAACCGGTCATTTGCATAGTCAGCATCGGCCCAGCCTATCAAGGAGGACTCCTTCTTTTCTTTAGGCCTAGAGTAGCATAGGCTGAGATCGCAACTTGCTTGTAGATAACGCAGCAAGTGCTTGAGTGCCACCCAGTGTTTGGCTGTAGGATGGGTCGAATAACATGAGAGAACATTAACGGTAAAGAGGATGTCCGGTCGGGTGTGCTGAGAAATGTAGTTAAGAGTGCCAATGGCTTGTTGGAAGTGAGTTACCATGACTGGTTCTCCATGATCTTCCAGTTCCTTTAACAGATTGGCATTGCAGGGCGTTTTAACACCACGGCATCTTTCCATGTCATGGCTCTTCAGTAGCTGTAGAATTAGATCTTTCTGACTGAGAGTAACACTTCCATTGTGCTTCCAGTTAAGTTGATACCCCAGGTGTTGAGTAGGTTTCTTCTGATACTTTAGTTTCAGCTTTTTATTCAGTTTTTTAAGGAAGTCAAGAATGTCATTCTCAGACTTAGCGATGAGGAATCCATCGTCCACGTGAACGTGCAGAAAAAGACTTCTTCTCTCGTACAGATATAAGGAGTCATCGGAACGGGAACTCTTCATACCGAGTTCTGCAAGAGTCTCAGCAAGCTTAGTCTGCCACATTCTCGGCGCCTGCTTAGTACCGTACAACGACTTGTTTAGTCGCCATACCCAGCCTTCCTTCCCTGGGACTTCAAATCCCTTAACTTGTTTGACATACACATTGGCGTCCATCTTTCCATGTAGAAAGGCGGTTTCGATGTCAAATTGATAGGGAACATACCCTTGAGTGACTGTGAGAACTAGCAATATCTTGAAGGTTTCGTTTCTTCCTACCAAAGCCCAAGTATCATAATAGTGGACCATGTGCTCTTGATGGTTTCCTAGAACAACCCATCTAGCCTTATGACGATAGACTTCACCGAACTCATTTCGTTTACGAGTCAATCGCCACATACCCCCAATGACCTTGGTTCCGTCAGTTGGATAGGGTACCAGGTCACCAGTGTGATGACTGGTAAGTGATTTGAATTCTTGTTTCATGGCCTCGTACCACTCTTTTTCCTCGGAGGGGTTAGAGATGGCTTGCTTGTATGTAACCACGTCCGCAAGCATGAGTCTGTCTGGGGGTTGTCGACATCGCCTTGTGTTTGGTAAGATGTTCTTAGGGTTCACAGTACTCGATATGTCCTTTGGGGCAGTTTCATAATATGGTACATAGGAATAGCTTCTCGATTCCTTTGAGTGATCCTGGATAACTGGGGCTGGTACATCATCATTACATCCTACTCCTTCATTCGGGGGTTGGTGTCTAGGAGCAAGATCCCTGCCTAGCACTGGAAGACTTGTCTCATTCGGAAAGTCTTTGTTAATAATCTGAGGCAATGATTCCTGAGGCTTTCTTAGGACTACCGCTGTCTCTGATTTTATCTGAGTGTAATCACGGGTTATTCTAACCCTATTAGTTACAGGATTGTATATTCTTAGTGCGTCGGAATAAGGTTCGAAGGTGAGTGCCTTCACAGCTTGTCCTGTACAACTGATCTTACTGATTGGTTTTTCATTCTTTACCACGACTTTTATCCCAAATGGTAGGAGTCTGTGATATGAGATTGTAGGCTGTATAGTTGAAGATGATTCAGACAGTACTTTGTTTGGTGACTTCATTTTTAGATACTGGTGTGGAAGAAGGTTCAGGAGCAGTGATGCGTGTTTAGACACTTCATCCCAGTAGGTAATTGGGATATTTGACTGGGCCAGGAGGCATCTTACCTTGTTGAGAAGGGTCTGATTGAATCTTTCAGCAACACCATTAGTTTGTGGAGAGTGAGGTGGACCACGTTCTAGACTGATACCTCTGGTAACCAACTGCTGTCGAAATGAATTAGAGTTGAACTCACCACCCCTGTCAGTGTGAATGTAGCCTGGGGTGATATCGAGTTCGTTTTTCAACTCATTTAAGAATGAGATGATAAACTCCTCTGCTTTACCTTTTTCAGTCATAAGGTAGATTCGGTTAAAACAACTGAAGTCATCTACAATAACTAGTATGTAACAAAACCCCTGGTGACTAGGTAGTGAAATCTCCAGGGTATCCATATGAATCTTCATAAGTGGAGAACGAGAAGATGGTAAGTGGTGTACATGAGGCTGTCTTTTGAGCTTGGCATGGAGACATACTGGACAGCTGCTGCTCAAAGTGAAGTTGCCTGAGATGACTTTAATTCGAATTAACCTTTCCACATACTTGTCACTTGGATGACCAAGAACTGTGTGCCAATCGTTTGATGGACTTTGATGATGCACAGCGAATACAGAATGAGTATGGATTTTTGATGAGAAAAGGTTTCCTGAGCAAGAGAACGTGGAAATAATTCTTCCTTCTCTCATTATCAAAAAACAGCCTCCCTTAAAAACTGGCTTGAGTCCATGGTCTATTAGTTGCAAAACTGGGAGGAGGTTTACCTTTCCTTTAGGTGCAAAGTAGACAGGAGAAATGTGTATTCCACAAAACACTAGAGTACCTTGGTGAGTGATTTTCACTGGTTCGGAGTAGGTGTTTACTGACTTTTTAACCTCGATGATGTTGGTGAGAGAGCTAAGGTTATTGAAGACTGATCTTCCTGCTCCTGAATCAAGGTATATTTCATCTGGGGCTCCCGATCCTAATGTCAGTACTTCATCTTCCATGACATAGGCATTGGAGTCCGATTGTTGGTGATCTCCTATAAGCTCCTTGCTGGATTTGGCTACAACATTAACATTATGATCCTTTGACTTCATTTCTAACTTCGCATATAACTTTTCCAGTCTTTCTAGAATTCCTGAGGAGTCATCTTCTCTTCTTGGTTGAGGAGTTGACTTCCCTCTTCCTCGACCCCTAGACGTACCTCTACCCTGTGTCCGGTGATTTCCACGTGAGGCAGGTTTTGAGTCATTGGATTTATCTTGCTTATCTAGGGCCAAGGCTTCTTCTTGATGTGTTCCACGACGACAGTGCTCAATTGCCACCCGGTTCATTACTAGGCTTAATTCAAACGGTTTGATGTCATAGAGCATTTGAGATAGCCCAGATAACTCCCGATCGTGGCTTAGACTGCGGATGAAGAATGCAGCAGCAATGGTTGATGAGATAACCATCTTGTCGTCTGAACCAAGTGTGATGGATTCATAACTGGCGTAGGTCTTCTGAAATGCGTCAATGTGCTTTTCTAGGGAGGAGCCAGGAGTGTACTGTAATGAAACTAATTTAAATAGAGTATCACACATTACAACAATAGAGTTTTTTCCACATTTCTTTCCAAGAGCATTCCAAGAGTCAAAAAAGGAGTTTTTATTAACCAGAAGTATTCCGTGCAGTTCTGGACTAACACAGTTCCATAGCAGAGCTAATGCACTGCTGTTTTGCCTTCTAAAATTTGGGGAGGCTTTTTCGGACTCAGATGGAGGAGATAGGAGGGATTCATGACCTTTTCCCGTGAGAAAGTTTTCAAACTGACAACTCCACTGGACCCAGTTTTCTCGAGTTAGGGTAATGATCTTGGTTTGATATCCTTCATCATTGGGAAAGTTTTGTTCAGCTGGTGGATTTATTGACATGATTTGTGTCTGATTTGTATCTGTTCTGTGTCTGTTTTTATCTAGTGCAATTACAACGAACTCTCGCTACAATGCAAGAGATTTAGTATGTGATCTTTATTGCGCTGATACTAGGAAGAAACAGTAGCAGTAATAGAAAATAAATAACAGTGAAGTTAGCATAACTATTTAAGCAGATACAAAGCTAGGTCATGTACCTATGAGTATGTATATATATGCAAATATATATATTAGAACTGTGTCCTCAGGCACAGTCAAGACACGTCTGGAATGGTTATTATACAAAACATTAATGAGCGAATACCTCAGTGGAAACAAGGAAAATACTAGAGCTACCTGCTGAATCAGCCTTTCGTACAGAATTATTCACTATCGAAAAACACTACTGAGCTACTTTAGATAGCTATGATAAAAGAACTACATCGATGTCAACGGTCCTTGGCGGTGTTGAAGAAAGGTAAAGATAATTACCTCAGATACTCCTCCTGAGTATGTAAGATATGAGAAAAACAATAAGGTTGAGCACTAATAATATCGGAAATGATGGAGCAAGCACAAGAGAGTGTGCTCGAGCGGTTTTTATCTCCAGCCTCTGATCCCTGGATGTGATCATGTCATGGAGCGTTTGCGACATATCATCCAGGGTCCATTCAGCATGATAGCTAGGCATAAAACAGTTTTAACAATTTCTATCTGTAGAGAATCATGCCTCTATCCCTTAATTCATAACAGCTATCTCATCTCATAGTAATCTCTTTCTTCATCTTAGACTAACTATAGTATTTTGATTATAAAAGCCCTCTTCTTTTAGTTGTTTATCCTTATCTCAGATGATTTCACTCAATAAGTGCTCCTAAGATGATTTAATACTTGAGACGAAGCCCCAATGAGACTGTTGTAGTGACATCTATATAAGACCTCCTTTTTGTAATTACTCTAGCCTCATCCTGTTTGTCTTCTCTCTTCTTACTGCTAGGTTTGATAGTGTCTCCCCTGTTCCTGATATTGGCTAAGACTAACAATAGTCCTGCCTCCTTAAGGTTCGATAGTGTCTCCCCTGTTCCTGATATTGGCTCAGACTAGCAATAGTCCTGCCTCCTTAAGTCCTCTTCTTACAGATTATGAGACCGGGTCTCTAAAATACAGAAAACAGATAAATAGTACCCATGGTTGAATATAGGATCAAGTTGGCTGAAAAGTACAAGCTATCAGGCAATAATTTCCTTGACTGGAAAGTCAGGATGAAGTCAATTCTTACTTTAAAAAAACTCTATGCCTTAGCAACTGGAACAGAGAATGCTGAAATCGCCTCAGAAAGAGATAAACTGGATCCTGAACGTAGAGACCTGGCTTTTGAAATTATTTGTATCAATTGCAATGTCAAGATTGCGGAACAGTTCTCCTCTGAAGCTGATAATGATCCTATGGCCTTATGGACAAGTATTGACAAGTACTACCAGCCCAAAACTATTCAAAATCAAACAACCTATCTAAAAAGAATTTTTTCAACACACCTTCAGAAAAGCAAACTATAAGAAACGTTAAATAAACTACATGAAAATACTCAACAGCTATGCAGTCTAATAGATGACAAAACAATCAAGCCATCAATATTGCTGGATTCTGTGGTTGCTATGTGGACAATAAGAAATCTCCCAGAAAAATATAAAACTATTGGAGAATTATGGCTTAAAAAATGCGAAATCAAAAAAGTCACTCCATCATTGAAGGATACAATAGAGGAACTACATGCCTACCTTGTTAGAACAGAAGAAGATGATACAACTGAAAAAGCTCTTGCCTCTGAAAGAAACGAGAATCAAAATAAATCAAAGACAATAAATAGATGTAGCAACAACTATCACAACCCATTAGCCCAACATTCTGAAGAGGACTGTTGGAAATTCCATCCTGAAAAACAACCTAAATTTGACAAAGCTATCAAAGCACTCCTTGCAAGAAAAAGTCCACCAACAGTTTCATCATTCATACTGGATTCAGGAGCCACCACCTCTATGGTCAACCAATGTGAATTATTTCAATCCATTGAAATGAAAGAGAAAGAAATTGAGCTTGCTGATGGTTTGGTCATCAAAGCGCTAGGATGAGGCACTATTCAACTCGAATTTCAGAATATCATCCTTACATTCTCAAATACCTTATATATTCCATCTCTTGCTACCAATCTTATCAGCATGACCACTTTTCTCAGAACTCACCACATCATCAAACTGTTAAATAAAGATTAATTCAAGGTAACTTAAAAAGACATGAGACAAGTTGTAACTGGATCTTACTCTCTATTACTCACCCAAGGTATTATCTGCTTCTACTATTCCTGGTAATATCCGGACTCTACATTAGGCTGCCGGCCACCCATCTCTTGAATATTTTAGGAAAATGTTTCCAAATCAAAACATTCCTCAATTTGACTTTATCACTTGCTCTACCTGAAAAAGGACAAAATTGCCATTTTCTGGAAATTTCCCTCAAGCAACCAGAGAATTAGAATTCCTGCACATGGATTTATGCGGCCCAATATCACCTCCATCAGTTTCAGGAGCTCGATACATGCTCAAAATTCTTGATGGTTATTCCCATTTCGCCTGGAATTTCTTTTTGTCTTCCAAATCAGAGACAAAAGGAATACTCAAAAACCTAATTGCTAGAATTGAACAACAATCAAACAATAAGGTTACAAACATAGTTTCCGACAATGGCACAAAATTTGTGAATTCCAAACTACAAGAGTTCTTTAATCAAAATGGAATCTCACACTTAACTACAGCTCCCTACACTCCCCAGCAGAACCCCTTTGCAGAAAGAGGAAATTGAACTACAATAAGTAAAGCTAGATGTCTACTCAAAGACTCTGGAATGGACTCCTCTCTATGGGCTGAAGTGGTTAAAACTGCCGTATATCTAGAAAACCTCATGCCATCTAAAAATATCAATTTTGAAGTACCCTTTAAAAGATGGTTTGATAGAGAGCCCTCACTGAAACATTTACAACCCTTTGGCTGCTTAGCAATTTCTCTTAAAAAAAATTAAATGAGAAATTTGATGAATCAGGCAATCAAGGACTTTTTTTAGGATATGGAGAGACACATTGATCTTATAGGATAATGGGTCCAGGGACAGCTAATGTTAAAATAACATATCATGTCAAATTTATACCTACAGAATTTCCATTCCTAAAATTAAAATCTACTCCTACTGATTGTGAATCCTTCATCTTAGTTCCAAATCCAACAGATACTATTCCTATTGAAACACCTCTCATTGTACAAAACAAATCTAATGATAATTTCACCTCAACTCCAGTAAGCCCCAGTATGGAACAAAATTCCTCCAGAAGGAAATTAACTCCTCAAGTAAATCCTGGTATAGATCAAAATTCATCTGGCAAGAAATCAGTCCCTGTTCACAAAGGTTACTCGTGGGTCCCTGAACAAGAATCAATTCCCCAGAATGAAATCTTTGGTGATGTGGGGCACCTTGGTAATATTCTCACTAACCAAAGATAATCAAGACATCACACCAATCTTCCAGACCATCTCTCTTTGGATCCTAAAACTTACCAAGAAGCAATAAATGGACCATATAGTCAAGAGTGGAAAGAAGCTATTAAATCAGAACTCAATAAGATGGCAAATCATAATGTTTGGATTCCAACTACTCCTAACCATGATGTAAAACCCCTTAGTACTACATAGGTATTTAAACGGAAAACTGATGAAGATGGAAATCTATCTAAATTCAAGGCTAGACTGTGTGTGAGGGGGTTCAACCAAAAAGAAGGCATTGATTACACAGAGGTTTTAACTCCCACCAGGAGACTATCTTCTCTACGACTTCTTCTCACTCTCTGTCATATTAACCAGTATCCCATTGAGCAAATGGACGTTTGTTGTGTGTTCTTAAATGGCAAGCCCAAAGAAATCCTTCACATTCATCGACCTCTGGGATACACACACCATCCAGATGCCAGTGTCTTCCTTCTCAAGAAATCTCTCTATGGCCTGAAGCAGAGCCCCCATTGCTGGCACAAAGTTCTTAAAAATACCCTAATAGCTATTGGTCTCACCCCATGCTTCACTGATGCTTGTCTCTACTATTCACAGAATAGAGAACACCCCCTATGGTTGTTTGTCTATGTTGACAATCTTATTTTTGGAGGAACTTGGAATGCTACCTTCAAAACTAAAATCAAAACATTCTTTGAAATGGAAGACTTGAGTATGGTCAAATGCGCATTAGGTATTTGAATCAACCAAAATAAAGAATACAGCTTGTTGATACAAGATAAATTTATTCACCAAATCCTCACTGAGTTGATCATCAATCAAGTTAGACCTCCCATGGCACCTCTACTTAGTAATTACAAAGAATTAAAAGATCTAAAAGATCATGAAAACAAAATTACAAGTTCACCACCTTTTAACTTTAGAAGAGCTTTAGGATTACTACAGTACATTGTCCAATGTACACAACCGGATCTATCTTTTGCCGCCTCTTTCTTATCTCAATTTTTGGAAAATCCTAAAGATGTTCACTATAAGGCTCTTATTCACACCTTGAAATATCTCTCAGGAACACAAAATCTCATGCTAAAACTTGGAAGTAATTTTGTTTCCCACTCCAAGACCAAAATCCTTGGATTCACTGATTCCAACTGGGGAGGAGGTACCAAAAGGAAATCTTTCTTTGGTTCTCTTATTTACTTCTATGGTGCCGTTGGTTGGAGAGCATACAAACAAAAAAGTTGTGGCACTATCCTCTGCAGAAGCAGAATACAATTCCCTTACCAAATCAGCCCAAGATTTGGCATGGACTAAACAGCTTATCTTTTAAATAAAAAATAATGAAGTATCATGCACGTTGCACTCAGACAATCAAAGTGCCATTGCAATAGCCTCAAATCCAGTCTATCACCATGGTACCCGACATATTGACTTCCGTTTGCATTTCATTAGAAACTTACCAGAATGTCAATCCCTCAATCTCAAATATATCCCCACATCAAAAATGCCAGCGGACCCCCTCACTAAAAATGTCCCCTTGAGTAAGGCCTTGCTACACCTTAAACTTGTCTTATCTTCTCCCGAATTAAAAAGTATGGGGGAGTAAAAGAAGTGAACCTATGCTATCTCATATCATAGTAATCTCTTTCTTCATCTTAGACTAACTATAGTATTTTGATTATAAAAGCCCTCTTCATTTAGTTGTTTATCCTTATCTCAGATGATTTCACTCAATAAGTGCTCCTAAGATGATTTAATACTTGAGACGAAGCCCCAATGAGACTGTTGTAGTGATGTCTATATAGGACCTCCTTTTTGTAATTACTCTAGCATCATCCTGTTTGTCTTCTCTCTTCTTACTGCTAGGTTTGATAGTGTCTCCCCTGTTCCTGATATTGGCTAAGACTAACAATAGTCCTGCCTCCTTAAGGTTTGATAGTGTCTCCCCTGTTCCCGATATTGGCTAAGACTAACAATAGTCCTGCCTCCTTAAGTCCTCTTCTTAAAATCATCGATTTTAATTATTTCTCTTTTTATATAGGTAAGAACTGTGAAGGTGAGATATTTGTTGTCATGTTATGAATATGGAGTGAAGATTGAAAGAAACCCCTTGGAGTATAAATAACAGCTCATCACTATCAAATTGTTTTCCTTTTCTCCATCTTGAAGAACAGTTTTTCTTTCCATCTTATCTTTTATTTACAATAGATCCCTAATCTACTTTTCTTGGGCACTTTATCATCTATCGTAACAGTTTTTCTTTTGTATATTGCCTTAAATTAACACATACAGCTGTGAGGATTATGATTAGAGTATAACCGGGTAAACAAAGAGTGATTTCTTCATTATGAGTCAGTTGCTAAGGACTAATTATTAAAAGGAATTCTTAAAGCGGGGAGACAGAGTTCTCAGCCATGATACGGTGATGAAGGGACAGGCTGAAAACACAATGTCCCTTGCAACGTGGAAGAATGAAAAATAAGATCTACTGTAAATATTCATAGACTTATTTCTTGATTTGATTATATATATGAAGAAAAATAACTTGCTTTCACAATGGAGTTTTATTCCAATAGGTAGGCTGTTGTTTTCTTGTGTTGTATTCCTTTTTTTACTCTAATTTTATACTATATCTTTCTACTACTATTACTCATTATCTGCTTAGTTTTGATATCTGATTACCTGATTGTGTTACTCCTTTGAAATTTTATCTGATCATGACTTGTCTTTCTCAACCACTATTATCCATTATATTAGAAGGTCACAAGCTCAAATAATGCTTTAGCTTCAAAGCATTACTGTTTTTTAAAGTACTTGCAAACAGAAGAACTAGAAATATATTTCCCAAAAAACTCAAGTAAGATCATAACCAAGTAATCAACACATCTAACCGGGGGGGCGGAGAGAGGAAGTTTTACAGTTTTCTTACCAACATCTTGATTGTTATCTCCAACTTAACTTGGATCTAACTCAAAAAATATCTCCAGATGTATATCCAAGTTAACTCAGAATCAACCCAAAAGTCTCTCCATATGTATCTCCAAATTGGCCCCGAATCGACATGAAAAACATCTTCATATGTACCTCCAAGTTGACTCAGGATTGACTGGAAACACAAGCCATATTTATCTCCCAATCAACTTGGAATTAAAATTACAAGAATAATTTTTCCTCATATAGCTCTTATGTCTCTAAAATAAACAAATCATATATGTTTTCAAATATTGATTTGGGAAAAATAAAAAGTCTTTTGATAAAAAGATTCAGAAATTTTCATTTTTTTGGTGAATACTGAATTTCATTGTATAAGAGAGGATGTTTTATGGACCTATTGGATTTCTTGAAATATATTTTCTATAAATTTATATGTGTAAATGTGTAGGAACATAATTTGAGCTCAATGAAATCAACAAAATTAACAAAAAATACATAAAACCCCCTTACTTCTTATTTATCAATTGAGTAATGCATGAAGATAAGGGCTTCAGGGCCAAAATTAAGGTCTGGTTGTGTTTCAAAGCCACATTTCATGTATACAAGTTAAATTCAAATTAACTGATCTTATTGGTCAGAAATACATCACATAAATGGATAAATTGGAGTGAAGAAATCTGTTTTGTCAGAAATACAGACTTCTGTCAAATCACAACACATTGCCCCTGTAAGTCCAAAATTAAAGTTTACACTTCTTTGCACAGACATCAGAGGCTGAATATTTCTAAGCACCTTGTTTTTTGCATACCCATGAGGAGCCCCAATGAGTACAAATAGGGGTCATCTCTCCTGCTTTTTCCCTTTGTTCATCCACAAGTTGTGACTTGAATTTATTTTTTCTGATCCCTCAACTAGAGGGTTATACTAGAAATTTCATTTTAAAAAATTAAGCCTTATAACTCAGGTTTGTTGATAGATATCAAGAGAACCAATATTGTGGGAGGACTTGAATTAATATCACACTAGCAGGTATACTTCCAATCAATTCAAATAAATATTATATTAAAGGTTTGAGAAAGGGCTTTCTGGAGTTTAGTGTTTGAGCCTTAGGAGTAAGTTTTAGAAATCGTCAAAGAAAAATACTAAAAAAAAGTAATTTTTTAGGTTTAAAAATAAGAAATAATTCATTATCAATAGCTTTGAGATAGTCTTCATTGTGAAACTCCTCCAAGGGACCAATTCTGCCTGTTTTGAAAGAAAACCTGCACAAATGGAGTAATTTTACTAATTCTTAATAGAAAAGTAGATCTTTATTTGTTATCTAATACCTAATGAATTAAGATCAAGGGGAAGAAGGAAAAAGGAAAAAAAAGGAGTTAGTATTTAACTGAAATGGGTATTTAATTTATAATACCTAGCTAGTAGTTGTCACAGTCACTATCAGGGGTAGGGGTATTCAATCTTAACCCCACTCAAACTCATCAAACCAGAAATCCAGTATGTGTATCAGTAATCAGTTTCAGAAAACCTCCTTTCTGAAAAACGCATACAGCTTGGTGAATCAATACAGCCTTTCAACACTTGTACAGGTTGGATTCACCAAATACAGTTTTGGATTCTCAAGTCTGAAGCTGTATGATAAACCAACTCCACCACACCTCTTGTACAGACCCCAACTCATCCAAATCAGTTCAAATTCAGATTCCTCTCAAGAAAATTCATGTTTTGGATCAGGGCTGGTGGAGTTTCACATATACAAGCCCCTCTTTCTCCCCCTGAAGACCTTTCACCACTTAATTCATATATTTGATTTATTATCTAGTAAATAATCTTCTTATTTTTTTTGTAACATTATACTTATTGGTTTTGAGCTGGTCTTTGCAATTCCTCACCTGTTCGGTAGAGTTTTGGTGGCTATATCCTTATCAACCCTTCTCTTTTTTTCTGACAGGTTGAAACAGTGTCATTGAACTTGTTTGTTGTTGGCTCTTTTATTCTTTATTCTTATTATTCTGTTTTCTGTTTTCTTATATTTATTAATTAGCAATTTTATCTTTATTGCACTCTTAAGTTTATTCACTCTTATCCCATCTGAGCCCTCCATAAGTGAGTTTCAGTTTGCTGAGTCGCAGGTCCTTTTCACTTAAAAAAGCCCCTGTGAAATTATATTAGTTAGCTCCCAATTGTTTCTTTCTTTTCATTAATTAATTTTCATTTCTGTCATTCATCAAATACAACTTCTCATGATCTTATGCTTTTATTATTCTCACCCATTTTTATCTCATTCCTTTATTCATATGAAAATTTACTCTCTTTATCATTTCTTCATGATTTATGAACATTTCACTTCAATTTTAAGTCTTAATAAATTCTGAATATCTTTTTTCTGTCTTAATTCAGGCGCTTTCAGGTTTTTATTTATTGGAATTGATAGGATAATTGATTCAGCTATTAAGGATTGGTATTGGATTTGGCATGATTAATTCTTTGGTTTTGAATTCCATAAGAATTTATTGGTTAATTTGTGATTCAAAATCATCAAGATATTAATTTTCACTTAAAGTTTTTTGTTGATTGGATTGACTTGACTTTGATTCCTAATGATAGTTTATTGATCCTCAATATTTCATTTTATTGATTGATTTGAATTTGATTTCTCAACATATTGAATTCATTTTTGAAGATATTGACTGATTGACTGAATTACTCAAGACATAATTTATTTTGATTTTGATTTGAATTGAAATAATTGATTAAAATTGATTTAAAGTTTCTCAAGACATTGATTTCACCTCAAGCTTCTGATTGATTCCTCAAATTTCTCATTTGATTTGAGCTGGTCAAGCCTCATTTCTTGTTCTCCAGGTATCATCAATTTATATGTACTTATTCTGCAACAATTTGTTTTCAGCATAGCCAACCAGCCAAGAATACAAGATACCCAATAAATCACACTGTTCTCACTCCTACAGAAAGGGCTCCTCTTGACTGCACACCATCAGTTCATTAACTGAGTTCAAATTTAGACAGAGAACCACCAATGAAAAGAGAAGTACCCTCCAGAAGAGGAGGTATTAATTCAAGAAGATAAAGATCAGTCTCTGGTTTGTTGGAGGGATATCCCGGTATTTCTGCAAGATGTGTCTATGAAACTGTTGATAATATTATTATTAATCAACAGTACTATGACTGTTCTTATGACATATGATAAAAATTATTATAACCACAATTAAAAAATTAAAGAATTATTTCTTTTATGTGTTATACACTACTAGTGATTATAACAGTAAGCAGTAATTGTCTACAAGAATCAATTACAAGAAAAACCTAATAATAAAAACTTCTTTTATTAAAATAATAAAGTTATTTTAATATCTAATTATAGTTTACAGGAATAATTAGAAAGATAACTCTTGAAGAAAACTATTACTAGGAACAAACTTTAAGAATTAAGATAAATAACTCACTATTAATCCAATGAACCTTTTAGCAAATAATAGTAGAGATATTTGATGTAGAATTGTGGATTTAATGTATCAAAATTGATTTAGAACAATATTACAACAATATATAGTTGATTTCTTATTATTTAATTTCTTTCTGATTTATTTCTGAAAGAATGAAACACTTAAGAAAAGATTTAAAAAATACTTACTTGTTGGTACTAAAGGTATAATTGAATAATGTGATGATTTTGAAAAAACAGCAAGAGGAGGCCTCTTTTAAGTTTAAGAAAGCTCACAGAGGCATGCTATGGAGCAAACTGAAAAATCAGTGAGTGAGAAAAAAGTGATCCTTTTTTGATTAATGATTGAATCATATGTTGTCATGTAAGATTATCATAATTACTTAATTGATGCTTTTACGTGACTACCAACCCATTTATGGTTAAGAATAAAAGGAGTAACAACTGTAAATATTCTTTTATTCCAAAAATCTCATTCATTTATAAAATTAATCAATTCTATTGGAAGTTTCATCACAGAATGTATTTTGTGTAAATCTTTAAAGATTCTGTGTTTCATGTGGAATCATCAAAAATGGACTGTAAGTAAACATTTTAATTTTACATATAAAACTGGAATGATTTTTGGTTCTTATATGAATTATAAAGTTCTTAATTGGTCCAGAAAGTTTCAGAAAGATTCATCAAGAATTGTATTTTGAATGTATTTTTGAAGTTTTTACCTCATTTCTATGTAGAATTGCAAATAGCAGTATATGGCTGATTGTTATGAGGTAAATCAATGGATACTAGTCCAAAAAGGGTTTCAATTACTCTTTTGGGCTTTATCCATGGAAATTAATTAAGAATTGACATGGTTATAGGAGTCTGAGTTGCTCTTTACCTCCTTGGCATGTCAAAATAGTGGGTTATTTGCTATTTTCTTATGATTTGCTGAAGTTGAGACATGGTAACCAAGTTACCAAAAGGTGTTAGTTTACTAATTGGGCCAAGATCAGCCATGGATCCATGCTTTGGAGCTTTCCATGCCTCAAAGGCCTCGGAATTTGGGTACCCTGGCTCTTTTTGATGTCCTTTGTCCCCCTTGACTATTTTTCCCATCAAAATAGAAATTCAAGTGTGAAGTGAGATATCCAGTATGGGTGTACCAAAAGTGCATTTACAAATACAATAATATGAAGTGCCACAAACATGCATAACACTATTCTTAGTGTATATGCAACATGGGATTCCTCACATTCCCATCATTTTGGTGTGAAATTGAGAAAAAAAAATTTCATGGATCTTTTATGTGGTATTGAATTATTTTCCATATTACCACCTCAAACAATTGATTTGAGCTTATTCACTCTATAGAGCTACCCTAGGTTAACCTTTGTGCAGAATCCAAATCTAGCCTTAAATCCATGGATTTACTTACTCAATAAAAGGTTATTCATGTTTTCTGAAATAAAAAATGCTTAATTTTGAATATATGCATGACTTATGGGTTATGCATACTTCAGAATTTCTTTTTAAGGTAATTGTGGCCTCTTTGGGTATGTAAAATATAACCCAAGGCTCACAATTTCCCAAGGGACTAGAAGTAGATTAGGGGAAGCTGAAGATGAAGAGGGGGAGAATTCTGTGGAATAGGAAGGGTCTGAGAAGAATGAAGTCTCTTCTTGATATGGACAATAAATTAATCAGTTTTGAAAAGGAGAGGAGGATTAAAAAAGTTTTATGCATTTATTGTGCTGGAAAGCACCCTATTGAAAAATTCTTCAAGAGGTCTCAGAATAGGCCAACTTAATCAAGATCCTTTCCTAGCAAGCAGGGAAAAGCCTGAGAAGGAATCATGATGTTTCCAATGGTTCTCACTTGTTTTCTTCAAGAGAACATTTGTGCACTCTCAATACTAGTGTCAAGAAATCCTTAAGGTTTCTTATTTTATCTCCTTCCTCTGATATGTTTTTTAATATTATCATTAATTCTGGTGCTACAAACTCTTTTATTGGGAAGAGTTTTGTTCTCAAGTACTCATTGACCATGTCGAAGCTCCCTGAAAAAATTCCTCTTTTATTCTGGATTGAAATGAATCCACTTCCTTTTTCATCACCCATTATACCAACTGGATTGTTGACTTTCCTTCCTTTCCAAGCTTTAAATGGGACTAGTTCTCATATTGGGCTATGATTTTCTTTACCATTTTAATACCATTATTGATTGAGGAAATTAATTGATTACCTATGATCCTTGTAGTATTATTCCTTCTACTAGAAATTTATTTACCACTGATTTCAACATTGTTTCTCTGGTTGGTGAACTTGTCACATGGTAGAATGTGATACACAAATTTCCAGTATTAAATGGTTTTTCAACTGGTTTAATAGCCTTTTTTGCAGGAGGTCCCTTTGATGAGGTCTGGCAGACAGAATTTTGACAATAAACCAGTTGCCAATGTCATAGGTTAAATTGCGGTTGGAGACAAGGAGAGGTCTCAATCAAACAACCAGAAATTTGTGGGTTTTCTGCTCTATTGGCATACAAGTGTTCTGCCCCTTGGGGGTTCCTTCTAGGCTCCTGTTGTGAATAATGTAGCTCCTTGAGGAGGAAATGGGTAATACCATCAGCTACATGCACTTTGGGATGCAGTTCTCTAAGCCCAGGGGTACTGTTGTATGGTGGAATGTGATCTACAACTTGCCAGTATTAACTGGTCTTTTAACCAGTTTAAAAGCCTTTTGGGAAAGAGTCCCCTTTTCTGAGGTCTGACAGACAGCAGTGTGACAGAAATTAAGACATCTTCCCTTCATTCTTCTGTCCATATTTCTCCCATCATTTCCTCTCAGTAATTACTTCCATCAAGAGATAAAGTCTTAAAAGAGATAAAAGATGTTTGAGAATATTTTGCTATATCTTCACTTCATTTATTTCAAGGGAATATGGACCTTCCTCCTTTATCCTTTCATGCCTCCCTGGAGGGGTAATGGGATGAGGAGGAAGAGCCAGAATAAATTGAAAATATGATGAAGGTAGTCCCTCCTGCTTATCACCAATATTTGGATGTGTTCTCCAAGGTGAAGGAAGAGAAACTTCTTCCACAATGGGCCTGGGTTCATCATATTGAACTGGAATGGTCTCTACCTACAGTTGGTATTATCTACTATCTATCAAGTAATGAGTCAGAAACACTATGAGCCTAAATATCCAAGAATTTAGAGAAAGATTTTATCAGGAAAAGCTCCTTTTAAACAGGAGAAACTGTCTTCTTTGTTAAGAAAAAGAATTTTGGCCTTTGTTTGTGTGTTGACTATGGAAAGCTCAATTATGTCACTAGGAAGAAAAGGTATCCTATTCCTCTTATGAACCGGCTTCTCACTGTATTTAATGTTCCACTATCTTCTCCAAGAACCATCTTCTTGGTTCTTATGATCTCCTGAGAAGTAAAGAGGGGGATGAGCACTTAACTTCCTTCAGAGCCAAATATGGTAGTTATGAGTATTTTGTTATTATTTTTGGCTTAACCAATGCTCCTGCTTCATTCCAGAATTTTGCAAATGGTATCTTTGCAGATTTCTTTGATATTTTTTTTGTAATCTACGTAGATGATATTATGTTCTTTTCTAGTTCTGAGGAGGAGCATTTAAAAAAAGTGTCCTCTTTCCTCCAAAGACTGAGCAACAATAATTTGTTTTCTAAATACTGAAAGTATATATTCCATGCATCAAGTGTGGAATACTTGGGCTATGTTGTTTCAAGTTATGGCCTCAAGATGGATGCTTCAAAGGTTCAGAAAATCCTCAATTGGCCTCAGCCCAAGAATTTCATGGCCTTTCAATCTTTCCTTGGCTTTGGCCATTTCTATCATTGTTTCATTAAGAATTGAATAAAAAAATAATGGCTCTCACTTCCCTTCTCAAAAATTATTCTCCATTTTTCTTCAATAAGGAAGCTCATAGTCCCTTTCAGATACTCAAATAAGCCTTCACAACTGCTCCTATCCTTTCCCACTTCAATTCTTCTCTAACAACTATTGTCGAGAATGATGCTTTTGATTATGCCCTGGGTGCTGTAATGAGTCAGTTGAATGACACAGGCAAGCATCCCCTTGCATTTGATAGTTGCAAGATTCTCCCAGCTGAGTTCAACTATGATATTCATTAAAAGGAACTCCTTGCATAGTTTGGGCTCTCAAGAACTGGAGATATTTTCTTCTTTGTATTGTAAGACCATTTTTCTCTTCAATATTTTATGTCTTCCAAAGTCTTTACTTGTTATCTAGCCCACTGGGCTGAATTTATTTCACAGTTTCATTTCACTATCACTTACTGCCCAGGCAGGCTGGCCACTTTACCAGATGCCTTGTCATGTTGGGAAAATGTGTAGCCAGAGAGAGGGGTGGACTTTATTATCAAGGATCCTCAAAAATTTCATCAATTTCCCAAGACAGATAAAATTTAGGAATCAATATTCTTCTTAATCAAGGTAGAAACGCTCTCAGAAACAGCTTACCAAATTCAAAAAGAAGTATGGCAAGACAAACATTATAAATGAGTACTCAACAAACTAGCAAGAGGTGAATCAGTATCATATTATTCTCTTGAGCCTCAAGACAAGCTATTATTATTCAAAGATAGAGTGGTTACTCCAAGAAACCATGAAATTAAACCTGATATTCTTCAAAAGCATCATGACTCACTGTTGGCTTGCCACCATGTCCAGAAGACCCTCAAGCGCATTAAGAGGGTTTTCAATTGGGGGGCATTAATCAAATAATCAAGGACCATGTGTCCTTGTTTCATTAATATTCAAGAAACGAGAACATTAATCATAAAAAGTTTGGATTACTCAAGCCTCTTCAAATTCCATATGGTCCTTGGAATTCCTCATCAATGGACTTAATAACTAAATTGCCACTGTCAAACAATTTTCATTCAATTTTAGTGGTTGGGGATAGATTCTCAAAGATGGAAATATTCATAAAAACCTATTCAACAATTACTTCCCTGGAACTATCTCAACTATTCATTAATTATGTCTTTTTCAAGCATGGAATACCAATAAGTATTTTCAGTAATAGAGGCTCCTTATTTGTCTCATCATTTTGGACCCAATTGTGTCAGAAGCTCAAAATATCAAGAAATATTTAAACTTCTTTCCACCCTGAAACAGATGGACAGAAAGAGGGGGTAAATTATATATTAAAACAGTATATTTGGATTTATGTTAGCTAGCATCAAGATGACTGGCAGATCTGTCTTCCTCTGGCCAAATACGCCTATGATAATGCAGAACACATCAACTAAAAAATAACCTTTTTTTCACCATTTATGGAAGAAATCCCAGCTTTTATTCAATTCAAATATCTCATGACACACCTTCTGGAAAGTTATCAGCAAAACTCCAATAAGTAAATCAAGTTTTCAGAGAAGAATTAGAGTCAGAAATAAGGTTCTTTAAGAAGTATGTAGATAGAAATAGGAAAATATGACCTGATTTCTAACCTATAGAAAGATTATGGCTAGCATCAAAGAATATCAATACTAAAAGACCCACCAAGAAGCTCTCAGAAAGATGGTTACAACCCTTTTAAGTCTTGAAGAAGATTGGCAGCCATGCATATCACCTCAAGTTTCTTCAACAATGGAAGTAAGTTCACCCTGTATTCTATGTTCCCTTAGTAGAACCAGTCAAGCCACCAACTATCTCAAACCAATATCAACTTCCATCACTGCCTTTCTTAGTGGAGGAGCAAGAGGAAAGGGAAGTAGCTCAGGTTCTGGACTCAAAACTCAAGAGAGGTAAATTATGGTAACATATAGAGTGGAAAGGCTTTAGTGAAGACCACAAAGGACAATATGAAAGCCAGATTCAAACCTTACCAGCTCACCATACCTTTTATCCTCAAAAGCCTGGCCCAAATGCCTCAAGACTTTGATTATATGGTTATTGATGGGGTGTGGAAGTTATGAAAGTAAGCTCCTATCCTGGCATGCACCCATGCACCTTTAAGGGGGTATTCTACCCAAAATTGTTGTAAGAATCACCTTGGCCACATTTTGAGAACTTTTAAAGTCTTTGAACAGATTCAGAATTCCTCTCAACATAAATACCCTATATTTTGTACCTTTCATCAAGATATGGACAAACTCCTTTTTTCCTTGTTTCTTTTTCCAATTTATGTCATTAAATTTTATGGAAAACATTTTCCTGATATTTTTTGGCTATTGATGTAGAGTGAAAGTTATTAGAGTAAGTTCCATCTCCTGGTTCACATCTCTGAGTGTTCTGCTTCTTTTAGAACAACACCTTGGCCACTCTGTGAGCATCAAATGCTTGGCTTTTATCCTTCAGGAAATTGTTATGGAAAAAATTAAGAGACTCACCTCAAGAAGGAAAACTCTCAAAATTTTCTTCATTTTTCTTTTCTTTACTTTCTTTTTTTCTTTTAATTCTTTTTTATTTTATTTTTGATTGTATAATTATATATTCATTTTATTGTCTCTTTATATAAAGCAGCATAATCCCCTTCCATATCAGGTATTGGGAGGTTACATTTTATATCGTGTATCAATAAGAACTTGGATAGAAGAAAACCAAAACACAAACAAAGCCAATGATCTAGCTATCTCTACCCAAATAATCAAATTTTCTTTGAAAATAAGTTATCAACTTATCTTCATACCATATAAATTTAGCATCCATCTGTTCAGAAGCAATATCAGGAAGCATTATATAATTAGAATACATAATGAACTCCCTATTGTTTCCATCAACCCTTCTGAACAATCTGGAAACAGCATTTTTGCCTTCATTTGCAACATTGGCATCTTCCCTTGTGACCTGGACAGGCCCATGTTCTATTCTTTGAAATAATTGAGAAGCAGGGAATGAAAAAGGCAAGTGAAATCCTCTTATTATTCTTGTGCAGGCCACTGATTGTAATTAGAAGGAGGTAAGAAGTGGTGAAGGCCTGGGATGTGGAATGCAAGAAGGCCTAACTAGTGAAGAAATGGAAGGTCTGGAGATTGAAAAAATGTGTTAATGATGAGGAATTAATGATGGGACTGTGGACAAGACTGGCTGAAACTTTCTGGGAGTGCTGGGTATGACTTGACTGTGAAATATTTTGGCAGGAGGGTGACTAGGGAAAATACTGGAAGATTTATTTTCCACTGGATTTACCACCCCAGCTTCTTCACTACCTTCAGAATCAGGATTGATTGGTGAATATCAGATTTATCTTATTCTCTTCACCACTCCTTCATTCTTGGCTCTTGAGATGGGGACTGCTTCACTGGAGAAAATTGGCCCCCCAACATTGGCCCACCGGGCCACATCCCTCTGCCTGGATCCAGCCACTAATTCCAGAAGTCATAATCAAGTCAAAACAATAAAATCAACCACCTTATAGCTAGAATACCTGAAAATACCATTATGTATAGGTGCATCTGATACTGGGAGCTCTTTCCCAAAAGAATTATCCTTTTTTCTCCATAAGTACCTCCTGACATTGGAAAGCGGTGCCCCTGGATATTGAAATGGCTACTTCTCAATCAAGAAATGATGGCACTTCGACTATCTGGGGCTATATTTTTGGGAACACTGTTTTCTCTTCTTCAAGCCCTTAAAATTCCTTGTACCCATCATATGTTTGGAAGGATCAAAATGACCTGAAGAAGCCATTGACCAAGGTGATCCAAGCCATCTGAACATACCATAGCCACAAATATAGACAGTGGCAGCACAGAAGGGGAAGATTCAGTGAGCTAAGTAGCTTTAAAACTATCTTCTAGAGTTATGGAAGCAAAAAAATCAAGATTGTAACAATATGCATATCAAATCTTGAAAGTCATCAAGGTTCTGTGGCCATGACTCCAATTATTTCCCCCTCAAGATCCTCAACATGGGGCTCCAAAAAGCAAAGCAGGACCCCCTTTTCAATACTTGGAAGTTCCTGGACTTCTCCCTGAAAGTACAGGCCACATGGTCCAGTTTGGCCCCTAGGAACCCTTTCAAATTTGGGCCCAGGGGGACTCCAATTGCCCCCATGGACTGCTGCATATGGACTTTAGGATGTAAACCATAAAGAACTGAAAAGGCCCAAAATCGCCAAAAATGGACATAAAGCCCCTAGAAAAAAATATTTTAATAGTATGGCAGAGAAAAAAAATGAAACGACCATATGGCAGCAAATTACCTCAAAAGGCCATTTGGGCCTATTTCTTCAAGATCTTTTGGGACAAGACCCCTTTTCAGGATATGAAAATCAGTGAACTTGGTGCAAGGAAAGGGTTCAAGACAATATGGCCTATTCTTGTGGGGTTATACATCCAGATCACCTTTTTGCATCAATTTTCAAGGTGGAAACAATTGTGGCCTTCAATTTGGGATTCATCCCATGGCCCTTGACGAAAGTGTTTTTGAAGAAGAAAAAGAATCAAGGCAGGAAATACTCAAGAAATGAGAAGATGCTTACTTATTGAAGGAAAAAATTGTTTAAGGGAAGAAAAGAACAAGGAGAATGAAGAAAAAAAAATCAGGAAAATGGTTCAAGAGGAAAAGAATTCTTAAAATTAAAGATGCTGGAAAATGGCGGGGATAGCGGGATGACACTAAAGATTGGCAGCATATTATGGTGTTCAGAAGCCCACCAGTTTCAAGAGGGGGGGTACTTTCACAGCTACTATCAGAGGTAAGGGCATTCCCCCAACCAATCCCATCAAACCAGCAATCCATTATGTGTATCAGTGGGAAGTTTCAGAAAATCTTCTTGCCCAAACATGCATACAGTTTTGGTACATAAATACAGCCTTTCAACACTTGTACAATCTGGATGCACAAGTCTGAAGCTGTATTATCATTCAACTCCACCACACCTCTTGTACAGACCCTGTATTACCAAAATAAATTCAAACCAAGATTCCTCTCATGAAAATTCACAATTTGGATCAGGGATGTTCAATTATCACATATACCAGCCCATCTTTCTCTCCCTGGAGATGTTTCCACAGTTAATTAATATATCTGATTTATTATCTAATAAATATCTTATTCTTTATTTTGGGATATTATAGCTCTTGGATTTGAGCTGGTATTTGCCATCCTCACCTGTTCAGTAGAGTTGTGGTGGCCATATCCTTATTAACCCTTCTCTTTCTTTCTAACAGGTTAAAACAGTGGAGTTGGACTTGTTTGTTGTTGGATCTTTTATTCTTTATTCTTATTATTCTTATCGCTGCTTTCTTATATTTATTTCATTAGCAATTCTATCTTTATTACACTCTTAAGTGTATCCACTCTTATCCCATCTGAGCCCTCCATATGTGAGTTCCAGTTTACTGAGTTCCAGGCCCTCTTCATTTAGAAGAGCCCCTGTGACAGTAGTACTCTCAAAAACACAGAAAAAATTCTAAAATTTGTTATTAAAAAAGAACACCACAAATGTAAAAATTTAATTACTTATATTATATCTCTTTATTAAAAATTATTAGAATAGTAGCCTATCCACAAAATCACAAAAGGTTTTCGAGATATTTTCAGCCTTTCAAGTCTGTGACATTGTGAAAGAATATTATTTCTACTTTAACTTTGATATATACTGAAAAGGTATCAATGAAAGAAGATTTTCTTCTGTACCATAAGGTGTGTTTTCTGTTTTTTCTTCTTATTTGCTTATGTCTTATTTCTTAATATTGCTTTACAATTATTTGGTTGAATCCAATGAGCCTTCTGAAATCTTTGAAAAGAATTCATTTTTGAAGTTTCTGAAAAAAAAAACCTTTTGAGTAGAGCAAAGTCTTATTAGAGATTGTTGAGTACAATATTTTCTGACAAAGCCACTCACAATAATAGAATTCATTGGTAAACTAAGTAAAGATAACTTAGCTTATGCAGAAGGGAAGTCTATATCATTCTAGCACTCAATCAGAGAAAGGTTCATAAGTCCTAAATAGAAATTGAAAACTTCTTCCTTGTCATTTATCCCGGCAGTTCCTTCCGCATTTTGATCCCACATGCAGAGGAGGTCACAGAATGGGATTTAATTATAGTTCATTATAGGTATTTTCGGATGATACATTCTAATTGAAATTTTCCATAAAAATTATTTTATGGTTTCTTTATTGATCATGAAGAAGGTCTGAGGAAATTCTGATTCTGTATAAGTGACAGTTATTTGTTGATCATTTTTAGATTTTTATTCATTAAATAGTTTTTGCTGTAATTGAAAAATTAAATTTTCACAATAAGATGGAAGAAGTTATACATACTCCCTTATACATTTTGAAGATAAACAAGGGAATCTTATCAAAATGAAGCATACTTCTTAATATAAAAAGGGAAAATGAGTCTAAATGAAGTTTTAATTTGGGGTAAAAATCCTGAATATTTGGGGTAGAATGAACAATTATGCTGTTTGATATTGAAAATCAGAATAGAGATGGAGTTATGCAGTTCAACTTTGAGTGAGATTAAAAATTAAATTATCAAAAATATACAATATTTCCCTCCTTAAAATGGATGAGGTATGAATTGGGTCCCATCACAGGGAGATTGTGGGATTTAGGCTTTGGGATCAAAAGGGATCGGATAAAAGCTTTATTAATTTTTGATCCATCTCTTTTCGATTCTTTTAGGCTCCTTTTGGAAATATGTTATATAGTCAAAAGGAAAATCTAGCTCTGGATATTTTAATTATTTCTCATTGCAAGGGAAATTATATTGTTGGCCTATTTCTTCATCATTATGTAATATCTGACAGCTGAGTCTCTCCACTTCAATACTTCCTTTTAATAAGGATCTATTTTGGAATGACCTTGAAAAGAAGCCCTCACTCCATGAGAAAGCTTGAAGGTTATAGGGATAGAACTACGAAAATACCAAACACAATAGAAACCATTTAGAGGTATCAAAGGATAAGAATGAAGAATTAATAGCTAGGGGGGTAAAAATGGAAAAATTAAAGAGAAATAATTTCAGCGGGAATAATCTTACAATTATTGAAGGGGAAAATTGAAAAGTTCAGAAATTCAAATTTAAGAATGCTACAAAATTGGAATTATGAAAGCGTGAAGGTCCACAAGCTAGAAGCATTAAAGGGCAGAGGATAAAGAAGCTATTAAAATAGATAGTAAGGGGCCTATTGAAGGCTATTTGAATATGTATACGGGTACTTCCACAACCAGAATCACAATCAAGAATAATAATATAGAACTCTATTATGCAAATAACATGAATTCGCCATCCTCCGACATTAATTTATATCCACTAATGGAAAAAATTAAGCTTAAATAAGATATAAATTAAATATAAGATTATAGAAAAACTAATTGAAATTAAAATATAGATAATGATACTATAGGTTTAAGCTATTATGTAAAGAACAAATGCATTTCTCAGAAGAAGTCCATTAGTAACAGCATATATATGGCAAAGTTCGAGCAAAGAGTTTATACAGGATAAACAAAATTAAAAATATCTTTTTCTGTGCTTTCTTTCAAGCCAAAATCCAAGTACTGTTTTGGAAAAGCAATACGGTTCATAGCCATCCTCAAATTTGGCATACCATAAGATATCTACTTCTTTCCACCTCATGTCAATCTGTTAGCCAGTTACCTTGACAGAAAATTACTGTAATATAGCTCAGATATATAATTAAAAATGGTAGTAAGAGTCACCACTGGTAGCAATTTTCTTTGAAAAAGAACTCTAACAAAGTTTCCAAAACACCCATCCAATTGGTAATGAGGAGGATAATCTCAGATTAACATCCCAAATCATTATTTGAAATAATACCTCAACCATATTGGTAAAAGACAGGGTGTATTTCTTGAAATGTGAAATTAAAGAATAATTTTGTAATATTGAATAACTCAAATTAAACAAAGCTGAGCTGAATAAGTATAAGGTTTGACTATGAAACAATAAGTAAATATTACTCATATTTTAATATTTTACTCTGAATGTCCATATCAAAATGACCAATAAAACTCAAAATAACTATAATAATAAAGAAATATTATACTTATGGAATTAATATATATACATTATTTTAGTAAATAAAATAATACAATAAAGATAGATATATTAATATTTGATAATTAATATATTTATGGAAATATCTTATTTTTACCAACAAATAATAAATGTGTAAGAAATTTTGAATTAATGATAAATTTTTTCATAAGAATATTATTACCAATATTATGCTTATGTATCAACATGAATGCCATTTATAATAATAAAAGAATTATTAAAAATGATACTAACAAGAAAATCATTATAAAAAGAGAAAATAACCTAGTTTTAACACTTAATATGATAATTTTGGATGTTCTCACGCCAAATAATGTATATACAGATTATTTAAATTGTATTTAAAAAACAAAAATAAAACAAATTACAAATGTTGTTGATTTTGTGTGGAATTAAAGATTTTAAAGACAATTTAACAAAAAACAAAATTTTGAGTAAATAACATCAAGGCTGGTTATTATAAGAAAAATGGTCTTTTTTCTTTGATTATATAATAGATTTAAATATAAAGAATAAAGAAATTAATTTTATTTAATTTCTTCATTGTTTTTAATCCATCTGAGGGAGAAATAGAGGGAAAACAGCGCTATTTATAGTAAAATCCTCCCTTCTAGAGTCCATAGGGCTTCTACTAGACGTGTACTGCTGGTATCTACTGGAATTTATCAATAATTCAAGGCTTAGTGATAGTTAAATCATAAATAAACCTTCTCATTTCAATATTACGCCAGTATTTTGACTTATCACTGTAACTCTAAATTTGCTGACATCATAGGCTTTGAAAAAGGCTAAACCTGGTGTATTTTCCTATTATTGATCATAATAAACTATTACACACCAGTTTTATTACTTATATAGCTTTCAAAGCCCAAACAAGATTACAGTGTGTGATAATGAATGATCATTTTTTAAGTTTCCACTTTGATCATTCATACCTTTTGAGTAGTATACTCTACAGCCATTAAGAGAGTGAATTATCAAATCTTGGCATGTCCTTACTAAGCTTTAAAGGGAGTTTGATTAAATAACAAACATTCATTTTTGATTATTTCTGTTGAAATTTACTATTTTCAACTTCAAACCATGATTTCAGGGGGTTATACCTCGAGTATAATGATTTAAGTTACATCATTTCTCACATATGAAATAGAAGAATATGAATATCCAATTCTTTTAAGTTTGGACTACTTTCAAATCAAAGTGGTAAACAGCTATTCCTATTTTTCTCAATACACCCTTGTGAGCTATAAACTTGTTTTTAACTTGTGAAATAAGGATTATATCTTCAGTCATATCAGTCATTTGGGGTAACTTTATTTTTGGATGAACTCTTTATCATGCATGTTCAAAGAGACATGAGCTAAAAGCCATGAATATATTCACTGATCATAAAGAGGCATATATTCAGGTTAGTTCCGCACATTATGACTTTACAGATATGAAATAAAAATGCTATCTGTGAAGCTTTCAATGGATAATCTAATGGTGTAATTTATTTCACATGTATATCCATTTTTTTCCCAGATAATCATTCTTTTATGTCTTTTTATGGCATTTTTACTTGTTTTAAAATAATAATCTCAATTTGTCTTATTGAAATAAGTACTGTAAAGTTTTTGGTGAATGTTTGGATATGGTGTCATATCTCAAAGGAGTGCACCACCAAAAAATATTGAACCACAATCTGTTATAGTTAATTGGGGTATCATCCCCTTTCCTACCTCTTCAATTGAAATTTTTTAGTCTTGAAGCTTAATAATGCTTGATTTTTCTATTGTTTAGGTCTTCTTTCATGTCTAAACCCCCTTGGTAGCTCATCAGCATTAGTTTTATCTTTCTCAAGTATTCATTTATCTTCTTGAGCTGGATTTCCATACCTTGCAAGGTATTCCCTTTCTTTAAGGACTTTTACAGTTCTCTTTTCTTCTCCTTCTTCTAGAGGGGGAATTTTAAGTGGTGGTTTATTTCTTTGGAGAAATAATTCCTAATCACTTTAGCTTTAAGGCTTCATTAGACTTACAGGGAAATCTGGGTGTTTGTCTATTAATTCACCTGTCAATTATAGTTGCAAAACAATAGGGACACCTAGTGCTCTTATAATAGAGGGTCCTGCAAAGGAATCTTTTGATTTATTTTGGCCTTTGATGTTATTAAGGTTTATAGTTGATACAAAGATGGAGTCTCATATTTTATAAACAGGTGGCTTATTAGTTTTGTCCCATCTTTCTTTTTCATACTTGAAATAATATTTCATACATCTATTTGCATTATGTCTTGCTTTCTCAAGAATTATGGTTAGCCTTCTTACTGTTGAATATATATCCACTAAGTAATTTGTGAGAGTGTCATAAAGAAGTCTTTTATTGAAACCTTTTTCTAACATTTCCGGAATTTTTCCAGTTGAAGAATGAATTGATGTCTTATATGCCAGCTCAAAAGCTGGTATTAAAGGACACCAATAATGGGAAAAGCCATCAGAATTTTTGAATTCTAGGCCATAAGCACAGAATCTTCTCATAATTTCCTCTAGTGTCTGTATCATTCTTACTTCAAAACCATCATTCTGGGGGTGATACACTGTTGAGAATGATATTTTGTTCCAAACAAGCTATATAGATTGGTCCATAAGGCTTAAATGAATTTGTGATTTATATCACTTATAATATTTTGGAATAACCTGTATGGCTAATGAACCTATTCCATATCATTATGGCTATGTCCATAGCCGGGTCAGCTTTACAAAATGTAAAGAACACTTGGGTTTAGCTGTACCTGCCAACTAATACTAAAAATGCATTGCAACTCTTGTCTCCTCCTGGAGGTAAGGCTGTTACCCAATCCATGTGAGCTATTTCCCATGGGATTTTGGTTCTTTGATTCGGATCATCATTCCAGATTTACTTCCTGTGGCTCTGTGTGCCTTTTTACATCTGTCACAGGCTTCTCAAATTTGGCTACCAAGAGAAGGTTTTCACCCTCTCTAGTGTCCTATCTTCTGGGAGATGTCCAGATACAACACTATCATGTAATTCATGTAGTATGGTATTTACCATAGTCCTATCTTTAAAGATCATGAGAACTGTTTATTTAGTACTTGGATAAATAATTCCATCAAGGAAGTGGAATATTCCTTCATCATATGCTTTTATCCATAATTCAGCTATTTTAGAAGATAGTGATGGATCTTTGCAATGTTTAATTGAGAGTTGAATAATATATGACAGTTTTATCCATCTTATAGCTTTATTTAACTTGATTAAAGAATTCTGTGGCAAATTTTGTGACACATATCCCTTCTATATACTGTTCTTCCTGTGGTACCCATGCTGTGTTATCATATGTATTTTCTAAAGCCCATCTGCTAAGACCATCTGCAGTTTTATTAATATTTCCAGAGTTATGAAATATAGTCATATTTTCTCAATACTGTTGGATAGAAGTCTGCCATATTAGCAGATGTCTATTTGGTATATTCATGTTTAATAAATATTTTACAGCATTACAGTCTGTGATGTCATCAAAAACTGTTCCATCCAAATAATAAAGTAATTTTTCTAAAGCCCACACTAGGCTATGAAATTACATTTGGCTTGCTCAATATGTTGCTTCTGCTGGCTTAATTTGTCTTGAAATGAATAAAGTTGATCCTTCAACAGGCTTATCATTGATGATTTATTTTTTATTTTGTGAAGAACCTATTACTTCTCCACAAGAATCAATAAAAATCTTGAAAGGTAAGGTCCAATCTGGAACTGGAAAAATTGGGGCATTTCTGAAGGCTTTTTTCAGTTTTGCATATTAATTAACCCATTCTTCAGTCATTTCATAGACTTTCTGTAGGTCACAGAGTTGGTACAAGTATTTGGCAGTGATTTCAAATTCTTTTATATGCTGTCTTTACTAGCCAGGATATCCTAGAAATAATTGAATTTCTTTTTTGGCTTTTATACTTGATTTCAATAGTAATGCTGCTAATTTTTTGTCTATTCCCAAAAATAGTCCAGATACAACCTGTCCCAGTGGTTTTAGTTCAATCTGTGCAAAATGAAATTTCTTCAAGGAAATCTTCATATTTAATTGCACTATCTTATGTAGGACTCTTTCTATTCTTGTTGAGTTAGTTTCTCAGGTTTATGAGCAAGCTACAACATAATTAATATAGATCATTAAACACCCTCCTGATAATTCTGCAGGAAATATTGTATTCATTTTTGTTTGATAATGGGAAGGTGCAATTTTTATACCAAATGGCATTTTTAAGTATTCATATATTCCACAGTGGACTATTATCCTCAGTAGTTTATTGGAATCTTCTTTTAAGAAGTTTTGATAGAAGCCCATTAAGGAATCCATGGCATTAATGAACTTAGCCTATGATAATTGTGTTAATTTCTCATGAATTATGGGTATTGAACTTCTGTCAGGGATAGTATAGGTATTTAAATCTCTAAATTACCCATCATCCCTTATTTCCCATTATTCCAATTTAGAATTACAGGTGTGGTGACCTCTACCTTTTCATTATATCTTAGTTTTGTCAATACCCCAAGGTGCATTACTCTATAATGTGTACCCCCACAATTTTTCTAGCCCTTGTGCTAGCTGGGTAAGCTGGTCTTCTTAATAGGGGTGGATAAGGTTTTTCAACATTTAGAATAATATCTACTGCATGTCCAATGATAACACATAGTGGTTGTTTATCAGTTTCAAAGGCACTTGTGTACTTGTAGACAATATCAATCAATTTTTTGTTAATTTTTTCTGTGAATTATTGATTGAATTATACCTTTATAAGCTGTTCACTTGTGAATGAATGTTTTTCTGGGCTTTTCTGTTCAATTTTTATAAAATTAGTTTGTTTTTTGTTGTTTAAAGGCCCAAATTTCTGTCTTTTATTGTCTCCTATGGTAAAATATCTGTCCTTTTGGCTAGAGAAATCTATATCATATACTAAAAAGCAATAATTTTGAAGTTTAAAATGGTTACTAATACAGTTCTGCATTGATAAAAACTCTATTTTAACTGTTATTCATTGTGAAGGGTGAGGAAAAATGAGTTTGAAGTCAATTATTCCAACAATCTTCATGCTTTTGCTTGCACTACTAAATTTAACCCCTGGTATTGGTATAGGTTCTTCTTCCCATTTTGGTCTCATTGTTTGTAGATAATCTTTACCAACACAGGTGCAGTATGCTACTGTTTCCAGCTTTAATTTTGCCCCTTGTTTTTCTAACATACAAATTCTCATAATTGATTCTCCAGCTGTATATCACATTCCTTTTGCAGATTTGGTTCTATGAAGTTTGGCATCTTGTATATTTATGATGCTTGTATCAGAGGTTCCAACTTGTGCTAAGTTTGACATTTCATCTAGTACTTCATATATCAAATCCATATTATTAACTTGTGCATTGATGATATTGAATTCATCACTTTCAGAAGTTTTTGAATCTTGAATTTATTTTTCAGAATCAGATGCATGTTCTTTATCCTTATTGTCTTCTGTTTCAAAAAATTTATTTATTTTTTCCTTGTTGAGGCCATTATTGGCCAAATTTACAATACCACCACATTCATGGCATTTTATTTTCCCATTGGGGTCAGATGTATTGGGTTTAAAAGGGTCTCTTGGTTTTTTTCTTAATAAATTGTTTATTTGGACTTTTAATGTCCAAATTTTTCCATTTTCCACCAATTTTTGTTCTTGTCACTATATCTTCCAGTGCATTAATATAATCCCCTGTAGAACATGTTTCTATGCACCTGCTTTTCAGGGAATGTTCCAGTGCTCTTCCAAATTTTTCCAGTATATTCATGTGTCCCATTGTTTTTGACATTTCTGGATACTGTGAACTTAATCTTTCAACTTTTTTTAAGAATTAAATTGAAGTTTTATCATTATTGGTGTGACACAAGGAATTTTTAAATTTATTTTCCATTTTTTTACCTTGAGGCATAATGTTCCCACTTGGTGATTATTTCTTTTTTGCACCAAGACCAGGTATTTTTACTTTTTTTTACTTATGCCACAATAACATCTTTTTGAATATTTTTCAAATAATGAATGTAATCTTGCAGTGATTAATTCATCTGTGATGTTATAATCCTCTTGAAACATTTCAATGGACTTAATAAATAAAATATTGTCACATTCAACTTTACCTGTGAATGTTGGCCATTCTTTAAGCTGAGGTGATTCTTTTATTGAGATTTGCCTGCTTTCTTGATGTCTCCAGTGTGATATGAAGGGGTTCATTATTTCCTCTTTTGTGAGCCTTGAGGTATATTTTACATACCCAAATAGGCCACAATTATGTTAAAAATGAATTCTGAACCATGCATAACCCATAAGTCATGCATATATTAAAAATTCATCATTTTTTATTTCAGAAAAGATGAATAACTTTATAATGAGTAAGTAAATCCATGGGTTTAGGGCCAGATTTGGCTTCTACACAAAAATTCACTTAGGGTAGCTCCATATAGTGGATAAGCTCAAATCAACTCTTTGAGGTGGTAATATGGAAAATACTTCAATACGACATCATCAATACCACATAAAAGATCCGTGAAAAATTTTGGTTTTCTCTATTTCATGCCAAAAAAATGGGAATGTGAGAATTCCCATGTTCCTACACACTAAGAATACTGTTATGCATGTTTTGGGCACTTAATATTATGGTATTCTTACATGCACCTTTGGTACACCCATAGTGGATATCTCACTTGAAGCTTAAAATTCTATTTTGACGTAAAAAATACGCAAGGGGGACAAAAGACATTAAAGAGAGCCAGGGTACCCAACTTCTGAGGCCTCTGAGGCATGGACAGCTCCAAAGCTTGGATCTATGGCTGAACCTGGCCCAATTAGTATACCAAAACCTTTTGGGAACTTGGTTACCAAGTTAAAATCTCATTAAACATAAGAAAATAGCAAATAAGCTCCTATTTTGATGTGCCAAGGAGGTAAAGAGCAACTTAGACTCCTGTAACCATGTTAATTCTTAATTATTTTCCATGGATAAACCCTAAAAGAGTAATTGAAACCCTTTGGGTAATAGTATCCATTGATTTACCTCATAGCAACCAGAAATATAGTATTATTTGCAATTCTACATAGAAATGAGGTAAAAACTTCAAAAATTCATTAAAAATACAATTCTTAATGAATCTTTTTTAACCTTTCAGGACCAATTGAGAACTGTATAATTCATATAAAAACCAAAAAGAATTATAGTTTTATTAGAAAAATTCAAAGTTTTACTGACAGTCCATTTTTGATGATTCCATGTGAAACACAGAATCTTCAAAAATTTACAGAAAATACATTCTGTGATGAAATTTCCAATAACATTGATAGCTTTCAGAAATCAATGATTATTTTGGAATAAAACAAGATTTACAGTTGTTACTCCTTTTCTTCTTAACCATAAATGGGTTGGTAGTCACATAAAAGCCTCAATTAAGCAATTATGATAATTTTATGTGACAACAGATGTTGCAATCAATAATCCAAAAAGGTTTATTTCTTTCTCACTCACTTGTTTTTGAATTTGCTCCATGGAATGCCTCTGTGAGCTGTCTTAGACTTGAAAGAGGCCTCCTCTTGATCTTTTTTCCAGATCATCACATTATTATATTATACCTTTATTACCAAACAAGTAAGTATTAGTTAAAACTATTTCTTAAGTGTTTGATTATTTCAGAAATAAATCAGAAAGATGTGAAATCACAGAAATAAACTATATTTTTCTGTGATAGTGTTATAAATCAATTTCGATCCATCAAATCCACAATTACATGTAAAATTTCTCTACTATCATCTTCTAAAAGGTTCATTGGATAAATAGTGAGTAATTTATCTCAATTCTTAAAGTTTTTCTCTAGTAATAGTTTTCTTCAATAATTATCTTTATAATTATTTTCGTAAAAGATAATTTTATTATTTTGATACAAAGAAGTTTTTATTATCAAATTCTTCTTGTAATTGATTCTTGTAGACAATTACTGCTTACTGTTATATTCACTAGTAGTGTATAACACATAAAAGAAATAATTCGTTAATTATTTAATTGTGGTTATAATACATTTTTATTATTATATCTCATAAGAACAGTCATAGTACTTTTGATTAATGGTAATGTTATCAACAGTTTCATAGACACATCTTACATTTGGGGGCCTGGCCATGTTTTTTGAACCTTGTACCCTTAATTAATATATTTTTAAGTTCTAGGATATATTAATTTAATGATTTTTTTCTTTCAATTTAAATTTAAGATTATTTTTATCTTTGAAATTGTCTTGAGATCTTTCTCATTGAGGAATTTGGTTTAATTTTATTCTGTTTTTACATGTGGCTTTTTCACATCCAAAACTTATAAAATTACTCTTTGAGTTACTCTGAATTAATTTTAATTCAAAATCTTAAATTTTAATTTTTTTTCCTTTAAAAAGAATAATTTTTTTTAACATTAAAAAATCAAAATTTATGAAAAATCTTAAAATTATCTCAGAAGTACAAAAAATAATTTTCTTTTATCAATTCTTTCTCTGGTGTCTTTAATGAAATACTGTTCAGCTGGTAACAGACTCAGTAAAAGATACATTACCAGTCCAGAATCTCCAGGAGCAGAATCTGAAGACAGTATTGAGGTGAAAATTTCTGAAAGAGGAACTTTGTTTAAAACAGAACAATTCAAAAAACCACCAAAAGCTGTGTGTTTTCTGTTTCCAATTCTTATTTTGTCTTGAATTGATGTGAAAATGGTGCATACCTCAAATGGAAGCAACTATTCAGTCCAACCAGATGGATGTGGACAAGGAAGAGGCAAGACCAAATTCAGAAGTGTTAAATCTTCCTCAAGAAAGACACATATGGAGGATGCCAGAATTGCCTCATTCCCCAAGGTCTGTACCCACAAATTTTGATGTGAATTCTGAATCTGGACTGATTAATGATAATATTTCAAGGGCTGAACCACTTTCAAGTGGCAGAAATAGAAATTTATCAATGCCAATACAAAAATTGGTTCAGAGCAGCCAAAGAAGAGGAGTGGGAAATAAGCCCAAGACTTTGGCAGGGGGCCATGAACTCCTACTTACACATAAAGAGCTTTCTGGGTCAGGAGAAGACCATAGAGCTCTTGGGAGTTTGGAGCCCATTGTCTTGCAAAGACAAAGTCAAAAAGATAAAGAACAGGTTGAAGAACCAACGTCTTTTATCCATAGACCAGAAGAGGGAGTTGGAGATTATTCCAACTTTGGAGACAGAAGGCCCACTGGCATCTACCAGCTCCAAACCAGCTCCGAAAGTGTCTAAGGACAAGCCCAAAGGACCTCAGAAGAAGCAGAGAGTTCCCAAGAACCATCAAGGAAAGGGCAAAGGCAAAGCCAATTGGTACAGACCTTACCCACAAGGGTACAGGATTCCCAAATTGGAGCCTTCAGCCATGGAAAGTGTCTTCAATATGGCCGGGACTCTTATTGAATTCACAGCCAAAGAGCAGGAAAGGATGAATAGGACTTTTCCATGAAAATAATAAATGAAATACACTTTGTTAAATCTAGTATTGATGTAGAACTTGGAAAATTTGATGCAAAGTTAAATAAAATCATATTGGACATGAGTGAATTGAAAAGAAATGACAAGAAGTATACTGAATGGTATCAATTGAAAAATGTCAGACTTGATTCAATTACCAATACATGTGACAGAATTGAGAGTAAATGTCAAGTTAAAAATGATTAAATGGAAGATCTTTCCATTTTAAACATTAATGATCAACTTAGAATTCTTAAAGACCATGTCTTGGAAACATCTAAAAATACCAATCAGTTTGCCACACATTTGGCAAAAAGTGAAAGTGAAAAGCAGAAGTTAAAGAATGAAATCATTGCAAATGTAGAACAAATTCATAAGAATTATGAACCACATATGCCAAGAAATTCTACACCTGTGACTGAAGAAAAACTTTCTGTTAAAGGAAGTTTGACCCCATTCTTAGCAGAAAATGTTATCTCTGCAAAAGATATTCCCAAATTTGAAGAATGGCCAACATTCTGTGGTGAAGGAGAATACAACCATATTGAGTTCATCAGGACTATTGATATGTTGCAAGAAGATTTCCACATACCTGATGAAATAATAGTGGGCAAATTACACTCCCTGTTTACCAGAACTTCAAAGAAATGTTATTACAAGATGAGACAAGATCATGGGAAACATGATTGGTCTTGGTGAAAATCTGAAACAATTACCAAATGGGCCAATAATTCTTGGAGGTTTAAAATGGAGAATGATTTTGAAAGTGCCATTTTCAACTCAGAAAAAGATAAGCCACTTACTTGGTTCCTCAAGCAAAAAGACGGATTATCTGCTTTACACCCAGATATGTCTGACACTATGATTAATATGAAAACATTAAGAAAATGTGGAGGAGAACTCAAACATCCTATCAAGTGCAGATTTTTAGAAACCTGTTCAACAGAGGACTACATTAATGCAATGGAAGATATCATTACTAGAAAAAGAATTGGTAAAACTTGGACCAACATCCCTATGGAGTCCAAAATGGTCCCAAAGATTTCCAGAGAGGACAGAAAACCTGAAAGACCTGTCTTGAAGTGTCATAAATGTGGAAGCACTTCACATTTAGCAAACACTTGCACCAAAAAGAAAAAAATCAATGAAGTTCAAGTCATTAAAGAAGTTCAGTGTACTGAAGAGAAAGAGGAATCTGACCTAGATTCCGCAGTCTCTGTAGATACACCAGTAGAGGACTATCCCATTGAAAACATTACAGCTTTCTTTGAGGTCACAGAAGGCCATACTCACTTACCACAGTATAGTGAGGATTGTAATAACCTGATCAATATCCAAGATGACAGAATGTGTAAAGCCAAACCTGCTAGAGGTAAAGAATACACTTCTGGAGCATCTTGTATCACATCAATTCTGATGAATGATATTGAAGCAAAAGTGAATTTGGATACAGGGGCATTTTTTACTTGTGTAGGTAAAGATTACCATACTCCCTGGATGGAAAAATCATCTATTACCAATAGAGGGTGTACAATTTAGTAGTGCCACCATTAATTTGTACCCTTTAGGTATATTGAACACTAATCTTGTATTTCCACACCAAGCAGGAAGTGTTAGAATGAATGCTGAGATTGTAATAATGGACAGTTTCACATCTCAACACATCATTCTTGGAAATGATTACTTGAATATTTATGGTATTGACATCAATAACCATAAAGACAGATATTTCACAATTGGAGAAAACAAAAGACAAAAATTTGTTTTTTCCAATATGCCAAAACAAATATCACTGGTATCTTCTAAAAAAGATACTTATAAGGAAGAATTTGTGGCTAATCAACTTCTTGAAGCACAAATCAATCCATCAATGTCACCAAAGATGAGAAATGAACTTATTTATGTGGTATACACATATAATAATGCATTTGCCTCTGATAATGAATCATTAGGTGCTATAAAAGGATATGAAGTTGATATTACTCTTAATATTGACCGACCATATCCTCCAGTACTTAGAAGACCAGCTTACCCAGCCAGTCCCAGAGCTAGAGAAGCCTTGGAAAAAAATATCCAAGAGTTGATCCAACTTGGTGTACTGAAGAAAGTAGGCCATAATAAAGAATTTGAAGTGACAACACCTGTTATTATTGCTTGGCATAATGATAAATCAAGGATAGTTGGAGATTTTAGAGCATTGAATACCTACACAGTTCCAGATAGGTATCCAATTCCTAGAATTCAAGAAAACTTGACCCAATTGCCTAAAGCCAAGTATATAACATCAATGGATGCATTGAAAGGCTTTTACCAAAACGTTTTGATGCCTAAAGCTAAGAAATTACTTAGAATTATCACTCACTGTGGTATTTATGAGTATCTTAGAATGCCATTTGGTGTTAAAAATGCACAATATAATTATCAAAGAATGATGAATACCATCTTTCCCACAGAGTTATCTGGAATATGGTGTATCATTTATATTGATGATATCATCATATGTTGTGATTCATGGTCTTTGACCTTGAAAGACTTGCGAGAGTACTTCACAAAGCTTCAGAAGTGAATATGAAGATTTCACTCAAGAAATGCAATTTTGGTTTCAAAGAGCTCAAAGAATTAGGACATATTGTTTCTGGTTTAAGCTTGGGTATTGACAAAAATAAAGTGGCAGCAGTGTTACTTCAGCCAATACCCCAGAATAAGAAATAAATGATGTCTTTTCTAGGATTTTCCAGTTATTATAGGCAAAACTTACAAGACTTTGCAATTCTAGCCAAGTCACTCTATAGAATCTGTGTGTCAGGCTGAGTCTATGTTGAAGAGGTAATAAGGCTATTTACAACTAAAACTATGACTGTGACACGGTAAAAAATAGATTTTTAAAGATAAAAGGTTGATAAAAGATGATTGAATTGAGATTTTAAGGGCTTTACTATGGAAATATAGTGGTGGTGAGCACTGCTGAAAGCCCTGGGTGCAGTTTTATCTGTTGGGTTACAATAATAAATACTACAATAATTAAGTTTATAATTATACCTGATTATTAACCAAGAGTAAAACTGTTTTTGACAGTTTACTACGTAGGTTATTCAAGAGCAGGATGAGGAAAGGTTTTTGGCTGTGAAAAGCCCTCCTTTTATCCTGAAATTGAGGTGGAAAGGCTGCTAGACCTTTCCACATAGAGGAAGTGAAGATTTTTCACTCTCTATGACAGGCTTGTGGTTTGCAAAAAGCCTGTATACTCTGTATTGGGCTCAGATGTGGTTTTGAAACCACATCTGGGCGGATTTCACCAATACAGGGTGAAAATTTTCATCTGGGGACCTCACAGCCTGATTCTGACGTGTATGACGCGTAGAATGCTGTACAGAAACTGTATGGGACCCCATTATTGACTGACATATGAGGTATTGAAGTAAAAACATGCTTCTTCGTCTATTTGACACCTCATATTCATGGCTATGGGATATTATCCCATGGTAAGGCTGTATCTGACAGCAGGTGGGATTTTGACCTTAAAATGGTCATAACTCTGTCATTTTTTGAGATATCAAGCTCAAAGTTGGTTCATTGAATAGCTCTGTATGAGCTCTACACAATGGTACCCAACTTGACATGGCTATCATTAAATATGACAAAGTTATCCCATGTACAAGTATTTTTGTACACTGGCATGGTCTGGGCAAAAGCTGTATTAAGCTTGTTTGGCCAATAACTTCTGTTGTAGTTGAGCTATGAGGAAATGGATGGCACCATCAGATAGCCCTGATTGTGCTCTTTCCAAAAAGACCCCACTTTAGGTATCTCACACTAAAACTGTAAAAGTTAGATGAGAGGTGAATGTTTTGTTCACCCTTATTTGGTCTGAATTTGACCATAACTCAAGTAATACTGGTGCTAGCTCAGTTTGGCTAGCACCATTAGATAGCCCTGGCTTAGAGCTTCATTTTGAATACCCATTTCATGGGGTTAAGCCTCTCCTTCTAGATTTTAGATGAGAGGTGAAAATTAAGGTTTATGCTCAGCAATAACTTTGAGCAGGAATAACTTTGTTATTTCTTGTCCTATGGTGATGGGACTTATATTTTCAGAAAGAGGTGAGTTTCCTCTTTCCTTTGATACCTTTTGAGCTAATTTGGCTCAGTTCCATGTTTTGGAGGTATTTTGGCTATACCATTGGTTTATGGTATTTTAGCTGTCATGCTTGTGCTCTGGTTTTGAGTCACATGCTGACACTGTGATCAACAAACAGTATTTGAGATGACACAGGAGAGAATTAAAGCTTATGAGAAGATAAGGAAAGCTCTCACAAAAGCACCTTTAATCCTCATGCCTGACTTGAATATAGCTAAATAATCATTTGTGGTTATAATAAATTCTTTTATCATATTTGTTAAGGACAATCATAGTACTATTGATTAATATTAATGTTATCAAGAGTTTCATAGACACATCTTTCACACCATCTCCGGCAAGCCTGAAAACTACAAAAGAGAGTGAAAACCCCATCAATACTACACCAGTCCTAATAAGATGGCATGATGGAAAGTCTAGATTTTTCAGAGACTTCAGACCATTCAACAGCTACACCATGTCAGAAAGATACAATTTCCCAAGGATACCTCATTAACTAGAAAATATTGAAAAACAAAGCTTATAAGAAAGATGGACTGTATGACATGCTTTCACCATAATGGAGTGAAGCCAAACTGCATCAAATTACTAATGATTATATGACATATGGGCATATCTTAGTATACCAGAATGCCATATGGAATCTAAAATTCATTCTCTAATTCCAAAAAAGTATTGAACCCATACTTAACAATCAAATGAGAAAGATTTGGATGTAGTATACATTTTTTATATTGTATTATACCCAGAAACATGGGATGTGTATGTAAGACAAATTGAAGAATTTTTGGGAAAATTGACACCAGTTTATATGGATATTTCTCTCAAAATGTGTAGTAATGACCACCAAGAGCTCCCAGAATTTGAAAAAAAACTATCAGGCTTAAGCTGAACAATAGAACAAAATAGGTTAGCTGAAGTATGTAAAAAACAACTACCAAGAGCTTACAGGAAAGGGAATTTGTCAGGCAGAGTCTATGGTAAAGATGAAATAGGGCTATTTAAAACTTCAACTATGACTGTGACATGGATGAGAGTACTTAAAAAAGGTGTGATTAAAGATATAAAGGGCTTTACTAATGTGGATCAGTAGTGGTGAGTGCTATTGAAAGCCCTGGGTGCAGCTTTACCTGTTGGTTTACAATAATAAAGACTACAATACTAAGATTTATAGTATAACCTGTTCATTTTCCAATAGTATAACTGTTTTTGACAACTATACTACATAGGAATTCAAGAGCAGGATGGGTCTTCCTTTTCTGTCAGTGAAAAGGCCTCCTTTTATCCTGAAATGGGGTGAAAAGGCTGCTAGACCTTTTCACATAGAGGAAGTGAAGATTTTTCACTCTCAAGGTAAGGCTTGTGGTTTTCAAAAGGCCTGTATAGCCTGTATTGGGCGCAGATGTGGTTTTGAAACCACATCTGGGAAGTTTTCACCAATACAGGGTGAAAGGTTTCATCTAGGGACCACACAGCTTGATTCTGACATGTATGATGCATAGGATGCTGTACAGAACCTGTATGGGACCCCAGTATTGAATTGACTATGAGGTATTGAAGTAAAAACAAGCTTCTTTGTCAGTTTGACACCTCATAATCATGGTTATGGGATATTATCCCATGGTAAGGCTCTATTGGCCAAACTGTGGGATTTTGACCTTAAAACAGCCATAGCTCTGTCATTTTTGGAGATATCAACCTCAAATTTGGTTTGGGATTTAGCCCTGTACGTGTTCTACACAATAGTATCTCATTTGATATGGGCTTCATTATATATGGCAAAGTTATCCCATGTACAAGATTTTTGTACATATGCGTGTTTTAGGCCAAAAGCTGTATTGGGCTTGTTTGCCTTATACCTTTTGTTCTAGATGTGATATGGTAAAATGGATGGCACCATCAGATAGCCCTGATTGTGCTATTTCCAAAAGGCCCCACTTTAGGTATGTCACACTAAAACTGTAGAAGTTAGATGAGAGGTGAATATTTTATTCACCCTTATTTGGCATGAATTTGGCCATAGCTTCTGTAATACTGGTGCTAGCTAAGTTTGGCTGGTACCATTGGATAGCCCTTTTTGAATACTTATTTGGTGGAGTTAAGCCTTTTACTCTGTATTTCAGATGAGAGGTGGAAATTAAGTTTTATGCTCAGCAACAACTTTGAGCAGGAATAACTTTGTTATTCTTTGTCCTATGGTGATGGGACTTGTATATTTTGAAAGGGGTGAGTTTTCTCTTTATTTTGATATTTTTTGAGCTGATTTGGCTCAGCTCCATGTTTTGGTGGTATCTTGGCTATACCATTGATTTATGGTATTTTGCTGACATGCATGTGCTCTGGTTTTGAGTCAAAGGCTCACATACCCTCCCTCTAAAAAAATACTCATCATTGATGAGACCTTTAAGTCCTCCTAGAGGCTGTGAATCTCCTTAAATGAAGTTTCCCATCTGGTACGGCATCTTCTGCCAACCATTTGTCCTTATCAGCTGTCTTGTTCTTGAATCTGACTTAGTACTGTCCCTGATCCTTACCATTAAGTCTAATCTTCCTGGCCTTGATGATTTTCTTCACTGGTCCAAGGGAATTCTCCACTTCCACTATCTCTGGTGGTGTGGGGTTCTCTCTCCTGAAGGGTAATTTATCCTCCTCTGTCTGGAAGTATGGCTTGACTAAACTCACTAGAAAGATTGGGTGTTTCCTGGAAAATTCCTCTGTGAGTTTGACTTCCACTGCATTTCTCCCTATCAATTTAATGATAGTGAAGGGCCATAAAAATGAGTCTCTTATTTTATTTGGTCCTTTGAGATTATTCAAGTTAAGTGTAGACATCAACACTTGGTTGCCTTCTTTAAACTCAGCTTCCATGTGTGATTTATCCCACCTCTGCTTATTATATTCTTCTTCCTCAGCTATGCATTTGGCAGCTGTGTCACAAGCTCTCTTCCACCTTTCATGGAAATCTTTGGCTGTGGGGTGTATGAACAGAAGATCTTTCTTCAAGTGATCCATAGGAAATAGGGGATTCCATCCTTTTTCTACCAGTGCAGGTGTTTTTCCTGTGGTAGAGTGCTGAGTTGTGGTATAAGCCAGCTGGACTGCTGGTAGAAGGGTAACCCAGTCATGGGTGTAACTTTCATGGTCTTTGTATTCCATGCCATAGGCACAGAATATTCTAAGGATTTCCACCATTGTCTGTATCATCCTTTCAGCTAATCCATCTGTTTGTGGATGGTAAGCTGTAGAAAATGCAGGTTTAGTACCCAGAATGTCATAGAGGTTGGTCCAAATTTCAGATGTGAACTTTGGGTCCCTATCACTGATGATGATCTTAGGGACTCCACAGGTGGATATGATGTTGTTCCAGAATAACAGAGAAGTATCTGTGGCTGTGTCCTCCTTGTGACATGGTAGGCACTTCATACTCTTTCTGAACCTATCAACTATGATTAAGCAGGAATTGAGATTTTCTTTGCCTCCTGGGACAACTCCTGTAACCCAGTCCATGTTGATGGTTTCCCATGGGTGCTTAGGTTATTCTATGTGTTGAAGTAACCCATACTTCTTCCCATGTTTTATGTTTGCCTTTTTGAATCTTTCACAAGTGTTTATGTATTCAATCAACTCTTTCCCCCATCTGGGCCACCAAGCAGTGCTTGCTACCCTTTCTTTGATCCTATCTTCACTCATGTGTCCCATATAGGGGCAATAATGGTATTCCTGTAGGATCAAAGATATACGATCTCTGTCTATTATTGTGAGTGCACTATTGTGCTTCTCTCTATGGTAGAGCAGGCCATCTATAAGGAAAAATGTATTGTCCTTATAGTCCCTCAACCAGGGTTCCTCTAACTGGGATTCCAGTTCTGGGCTCCTGTATTTTTGTTGAAGGAGTTTTAACAATATGCCACACTCTTTGTGTTTGGCATATGTCTTCATCACTGCATTGAAGAATTCAGTGTGCAATTCTGAGGAAATTATTCCCAGTATGGGAGTTTCTGTTCCTTCTGAGTTCGTGTTTCCACTGTCTGGGGTACCAATTTCTGGTGCCCACTCAAAAAATCTGAAGTTCTTCTTCCTGCCTATTTCCATGAAATGGATAAGAATTTTAGCTGCTACTTCAGGGTCATAAGCTGGGTTTCTTTTGACATTATCCAGTGGCCATCTGCTGAGGCCATCTGCATTGGTATGACTTTTACCCTCTTTGTATATGATGGTCATATTCCCTCTATACTCCTGGATGGCTATTTGCCACCTCAGCATGTGTATATTGGTAGTCTTCATGTTCAGTAAAGACTTCAATGCTGTGAAGTCTGTGTAGGCTTCAAAGACTGCACCCTCCAAATAATAATGGAGTTTCTCTAGAGCCCAGACTAAGCATAGACAATCTGTCTGGGTGGCCCCATACCTGCCTTCTGAATCTTTCAGCTTCCTAGAGATGTAACATATTACTCCCTCTCTTGGTTCACCATCCACAATTTGTCTCTGGTGCAGATCTGCTCCTAACCTTGGCTACATGCTGTGTCTATGTATAACCTGAATTTTAGTTCAAAATCAGGTAAGATGAGCACAGGTGCATTTGTGAGTTCATATTTTATCCTCTCATATGCATCACTTCTTTCCTTGGTAATTTCAAAACCTACATCTTTTGAACATAACTTGTATAAACTACTAGTTATGTGGGCAAAATGTTTGATGTGGTTTCTATAGTAGCTAGAAAACTCAAGGAAAGATTGCATTTCTTTGATTTTTCTTGGAACTGGCTTTTGCAGTACTGCTGCTACTTTGTTCTGGTCAATTTCCAGACTAAGAACTGAGACTTTATGTCCTAGAGCTAGTAGCTCTTGTTGGCCAAAATTGCACTTTTTAAGTGAAATTTTCAGATTTATGGGTATGCATTTACTCAGAACTCTGTCTATGTATTGCCCATTGTCTTCCCAGGTATATGAGTATATAATGATGGCATCAATATATACTACCATCCACCCTTCCAATATTTCTTCTTGAAATATGGTGCCTATCATACTTTGGAAGTGGGCTTGTGCATTATTGATGCCAAATGGCATCCTGGTGTACTCATATATGCACATATGAAATATGATTCTGAGTAATTTCATTGGGTTTGGTTTAACTCCATTCTGGTGGAAGCCTTTCATAAAATCCATTTTGGTTTGTATCTGGCTTTTGCCAGTTTGTCTAAGGCATAAGGTATGCTTGGTATAGAGTACCTGTAAGCTTTTGTGTAGTTATTCAGAGCTCTGAAGTCCCCACACAGCCTGGACTTTCCATCATGCCAGGGGATCAGGACAGGAGTGGTAATTTCCACTATTTCATTATGTCCAATTGTTCTGATGACATCCATGTCCAGGAGTTCATTGATATGTTTTTCAGCTTCCTTCCTGTTTTCCAATCTTTCTGGGTAAGGAGGTCTCCTGAGCATTGGTGGATTAGGCCTTTCCACATCCAGATATAGGTCTATATCATGGCCTTTAATATTGCCTAATGGTCCTTCACCAATGGCAAATGCTGTTCTATTCTTTCTCAGAATTTTTAGTAAACTTAGTTTCTGTTTACTGGAGAGGGTAATACTAAACTGTCCCTCTCTGAATTAATTCAGTAATTCCTCAATATGATTTTGGGCAGATATTTGGTATATATCAACTGAAAATTTCTTTTCCTTGTTGGTACCAATGGCAATGTGCCTGTTTTTACTATTTTAAGTATTTATGCCATACATCCTGAGGTAATCTGTTCACAACAAAAACTCTTGGATAGGAGAATCATCAAGCACAACAAACTCTTGGTTAAGTCTGATGTTACCTTTCCTATGGGGTATAATTATCTCTTTGATAATTGTCCCAATGGAAGTAATCTTCCCTGATGCACGCTTGAGGTTCTTTCCTTTGGTGGGCAAGAGCTGGTTTTCCCACTTTTGGAAGTGGTTGTCCAGATAATCTCTGTCCACTATGGAGCAGTGTGCTCCACTGTCAATGATCAATGGATGTTGAGAATTGCCAATACAAACAGTCATTTTTGTGGCTGGTCCATGTATGTATGCCATTCCCTTTGTTGGTCTAACCAGGAATGTTTGTGAATCTTGTTTGTGTTTGCACAAGTTTTTGTTGGCAGTATCTTGTGGCATGCCTGCTTCCAATTGTATGTCTTGGATTTCTAATGGGGTTTCCTCTTGGTATTCAACTAGAAATTCTTCTCTTGGGTCTTGGTCATCATCAGATTGTTCTCTGATGGCATCACCCATAGAGTCTGAGTGAGAATCCTCTGTGGGGGATTCCTCCTCTGGGACTTTCTCAATGGCATAGACTTTTTTCTTTTCTCTTGGACAATTGTTGGCATAGTGGTCTGTTGAACCACAATTGTGACAAGAATTCTTCTTCTTTGCCACTTCTGCCACTCTTTCTCTGGGTTTATGTTTAAACTCCACCCCTAGAGGTTGTTTCTCTTTGAAACTACTGCTTCTATATAGGATTAATTTCCTTATATTAGTTCTTTTCCTTAAATCTTGTAAGGTATTAGCAATGTCTTCTAGAGTGCAATTTTTGTTGCATCTGCATTTTACTGCATGCTCTAGCTCTCCTGGCAGTTGTGTCAGAGGTTTGTGATTCCTCATTTGGATGTTCATCTGAGGATCAATGGCTTTAAGTCTTTAAGACTGTCTAAGACACCACTAATATGGATCATTGTCCACAGGGCATTTGTCATTTTCAAATGACATGGTCTTTTGCCATATGCAAGTACCATTACTGTACATTTGTATGATTTTACTCTTCCACCATGGCCAGTTTCTTCTGCCATGGATTTCTTTCATTTCTGTGTACCATATACTAGCATGACCTTTAAATGCTGTATTTAGTCTAGCAGTAATCCAGTAATCTGGTATGCTTGGTACATCAATGAAGAGTCCATCAATATAATCTATGAGCTCCATATGATCATATTCTCCTGTTCCAGAGAATTGGGGCCAGCTTGAGGCCTCAGCAAGCTGTTTCAAGGCTTCCTTCTATGAATAAGACATTCCATCTCCATCCTGGTATTGTGATGGAGAGCTTGCCTTATTCATCAACATGTCATCTGATTGATATGAATTTTCCATAACTTGGCCTTGTGGCTGGGGCTTCAAGTTATGGTAGACATTAAACAATTTGTTTATGTCTTGATCCAGACAATCCCTGTCCCTTTTACTGTGGTTTTGTTCTTCAAATACTAGATTCAATCCTTTGTTGGTTTCTTCAGAGGATTTTATCAATTGAGTATGTCCTTCTTGAAGGTTTTTAACAGCTTTGTCCATGGAGGCTGTAAATATTTTCATCCTCTCATGGCTTGCTTCAAGTTCTGAAAACTGCTTTTGAGTTTGCTCAGCATATTGGGACATTTGTAACCACAGTGCATCACTTTTTAGGTTACTCTCAGGTTTGACAACATTATGATCAATCTAAATGGGGTCAATATTTCTATTAATGGGACTACTGATTCTAAAGTTATGTACAGCTACTTCTGGTCCTTGTGCACTTATTTAACCAAATCTAACAGCTTCTGGATCATTGGGACTGACTCTCCCTTCCTCTGGCTAAAAGTGGTCTTGTTTTTGCCTTTGTATCCTTGTCTTCTCCTGGAAACTTCTTGGAATTGTGAAGAATGGTGACTCTTGGCCACTGATCTGTTGGTTTCTGAATGGTGTGAAGCCACTGGAAAACTTATTTCGCCTGCTCCTTGTGAGTCTGAAGGAATCTGAGTATGCACTGTCTGGGTCAGCTGTTCTTCTATAGCTTGGATAGTGACTTGATTCTCCCTTATCCTGTTTTCCCTCACCTCCAGGAGTCTGAACTTCCTGGTAGGATTATATCCTTTGGTGATTACAATCAGGTCTCTGAAGTCTATCTCTTTGAGACAAATCTTCTGGCAAATTGCTCCAAGTTCTGCCCAGTGGAATGCCAGGTTGAACCTCTTGTTGTCAATGCTCCATTGAAATGAATCTTTGAGGAGTTGGTGGAGCTGAAGAACTTGATCCATGTCTTTCCAGTCCTCTGGTTTGAGGTTCCTGTTGAATCGGAAAGTGAATGGCAGGGTGGGTATTATCTCCCTCAGTGTCTTGCCATCCACCACTGTGTCCAAGGTGTCCTCTTCCAGGTCTTCTGGTTCTGGACAAGCCTTTTCTGTCTTCTGGTTGGTTACTTTGGAAGACAAGGTTTCTGAGGTGTACAGGTGACATATCAGTGCTTGCAAGCAGTAAAAAACTTTATTTTCTTAGGGTATTTACCTTTGACTGTGCCTTGTACAAATTTGTTGTCTGCTGATTTTGGCAATCTATATTTAGAGGTTACAACTGGGTTAATTATGGTAATTTTACCTGTATGAGTGGTTAAGGTTGGTTTACCTTGTATTGAAGAAGAGTTTTGTGGTTTTCTGTTCCTCTTAGTGGCAATGATTGTCCACTTCTTTGCTGTAATCAGGCCTTCACTGTGCCTCTTTCCTTTGTCCTTGCTGCCCTCTGATTCTGAGGATGTGACTGGTGTGTTGGCCTGTGACTGGGTCTCAAGGGGTATGTAGTTTTCTTCTACTGCATCAAACAGGAAAAGATGGTTTAATGTCAGTTAAGACTTCTTAAAATTATTTTTGCAAATCTAAGAATGGCCTCTGGGCTTGTATGTTACTACAATAGGCCCTTCTATAATGACAATGTAATTGAATTATACTTCCCACGTCAGAAATACGGCTTACAGATGTCTGGTACACTGTTTGTATGACAGTATCTCACAGAATAACTTGTAATTAGCAAGTATAATCTGATACAAGTGGTATGTAAGAGTGTAATTGAATCAACAATACAATCAACCATGCCTCAAATATTGGTTTTACAGTAAATGGTATCCTTATATTAATTAAGAAAAAGGACTTTATTAATGGCTTAAAGTGTTTTTATATGTAAAACGTGCCAAAAATAAGGGTTGTTGTGCTGATTAAATTATAATCAACCATGACACTATTTGATTAAAAAAGATAAAAGGTGGGATATAAAATATACCAAAAAAATATATAAGATATGTTTTATATATATTTTTGGGAAATTACGCCTCAAAAGATAAAAAAATATGTCAGAATATAAGAAAATAAGTAAAAGACTCACTTGAAAGGTCCAAAAAAGGTCCAAAAACATGGCCAGGCCCCCAAAATGTCAGGCTGAGTCTATGGTAAAGATGAAATAAGGCTATTTATAACTTTAACTATGACCGTGACATGGATAAGAGTATTTAAAAAAGGTTTGATTGAAGATATAAAGGGCTTTACTAATGTGGATTAGTGGTGGTGAGCACTATTGAAAGCCCTGGATGCAGCTTTACCTGTTGGTTTACAATAATGAAGACTACAATACTAAGATTTATAGTATAATCTGTTTATTTTCCAAGAGTATAGCTGTTTTTAATAGTTGTACTACATAGGAATTCAAGAGAAGGATGGGTCTTCCTTTTCTGGCAATGAAAAGGCCTCCTTTTATCCTGAAATGGGGTGAAAAGGCTGATAGACCTTTTCACCCAGAGGAAGTGAAGATTTTTCACTCTCAAGGGCAGGCTTGTATAGCCTGCATTGGGAGCAGATGTGGTTTTGAAACCACATCTGGGCAGTTCTCACCAATACAGGGTGAGAATTTTCATCTGGGGACCATATAGCTTGATTCTGATGTGTATGATACGTAGAATGCTGTACAGAACCTGAATGGGACCCCAGTATTGAAAGAACTATTAGGTATTGAAGTGAAAAAAAGCTTCTTTGTCATTTTGACACCTCATAATCATGGTTATGGGATGTTATCCCATTGTAAGGCTGTATTGGCCAAACTGTGGGATTTTGACCTTAAAAAAGCCATAGCTTTGTCAGTTTTGGAGATATCAACCGCAAAATTGGTTCGTTGTGTAGCCCTGTATGTGTTCTACACAATGGCACCTCATTTGACATGGCTTTCATTAAATATGGCAAAGTTATCCCATGTACAAGATTTTTGTACATATGCATGTTTTAGGCAAAAGGCTGTATTGGGCTTGTTTGCCTTATAACCTTTCTTCTGGATGAAATATGGGGAAATGAAGGGAAAGATCAGATATCCCTGATTTTCCTCTTCCTAAAAAGACCCCACTTTACATATCTCATACTAAAACTGTAGAAGTTAGATGAGAGGTGAATATTTTATTCACCCTTAGTTGGCCTGAATTTGGCCATAACTTCTGTAAAACTGAGGCTAGCTCAGATTGGCTGGGAACATTGGATAGCTCTGACTAAGAGCTTCATTTTGAATACTCATTTGATGGGGTTAAGCCTTTTACTCTGTATTTCAGATGATGGGTGATGTAAGGTTTGACTATGAAACAATAAGTAAAAATTACTAATATTTTACTTATTGTACTATGAATCTCCTTATAAATGAGATAAATAAGATAAAAATAATTATAATAATAAAGAATCATTATAATTATGGTGTAAAATAATTATATTATTAAATAAATATAATAATATAGTTTATATTTTAAAAGATAATATATATAAAATAAATATATTAATATAAGATAATTAATATATTTAAAAGCACTTTATTATTGTTACCAACAAATAATAAAGGCATAAAAAATGTTTTTTATTAATCAAAAACAATTCATAACAATAATATTACCAATATTAAAGTTATAAATTAATATAAATACTATTTATATCAATTATAGAATTATTAAAAGTAATAATAGAGAAAAATCATTATAACAAGAGAAATAACCTACTTTCAATGCTTAAAATATTAATTTTGAATACTTTTACCCCTAGAAATGTAAATGCAACTTCTTTAAATTGTAGTTACAATGAAATTTAAGAGAAATTACAAATTTGCTTGGTTTTAGGTGGAATTGAGGTTTTTAAGAGAAATTTAAACAAAACAATTAAATAATTGCAATAATCACGTCAAAGATGAAGATTATTATAATATTATCTTTGTTCTTTAATAATATAAAGGCTTTATATATAAATAATAAACAAATTACCTTTTTATTTAATGATTTAATGTTTTGTAAGCGTCTGAGGGGGAAATAGAGTAAAAAGAGCTCTATTTATATTAAATTCCTTCCTCCCAGAGTCCAATAGGCTTCTAGTAGACGTTCACTGATAATATCCACTGGAATTGATCAATGATTTAGGGTTTGGTGATGATTACATCATGATCAAACCATATTATCTCATTATTACGCCATTATTTAGAGTTATCACTATAACTCTAAGTTTGATGATGTCAAGGCTTGGAAGAACCCCAAAATTTGTGTATTTTATTAGTTTTAATCATAAACTAATAGTATTCATCAATTGTATCATCCATATGACTGTTAAACCTAACTTAAAGTTACAGTGTGTGATCATAAATGATAAAATTAAGCTCAAACTTTGATCCTTAATGGATTTTAATTTTTACACGCTGCAGCAATTAAGAGAGTTAATTCTCATAGCTTGGCATAACCTCATTATGCTGCCAAGAGCATTTCATTACATAATCAAAACTCTGTTTTTGATGATTTTTCTTGTAACTCATATTTTCTGTTGAATTTAATATTTTAAACTTCAAACCATAATTTCAAGGGGTTATACCTTGAATATTATAATGAAACATACATCATTCTTCACTAATGAACTAGTAGAATTCAACTGTTTACTCTTTTTTAAGTTTGGACCACTTTCACAACAAAGTGGTCAACAGCTCTATTGATTTTAATCAATAATCCCTTACAGATTTTAACCTTGTTTATAACTTGTGAAATAAAGTTCATTTCTGTATTCCTACAGTAATTACGTCATGACTTAATTTCTGGTTCATCACTCTATCATGCATATTTCAAAAGATATTAGCTAAAATCCTTGAATATATGCGTTGACCAAAAAAGTGCATATATTCAGCTTAACTCCTTAAGTCTTGACTTTGGAGATTAGCTTCTTAATTGTTTTATGTGTGGGACTTCATTTAGAATACAATGGTACCATTTATCTTACATTTTGTTTCATTAGTATTTGAAATAATTAAGGATTTATGTTTTTTATAAGGTATTATTACTTATAACTCATTAAATATTGACTTTACAGATATGCCATAAAAATGGTATATGTGTATTTTACCATGGGGAATCCAAAGGTATAGTTTATTTCACATGCTTACCCATTGGCTTTTAGGTTAAACCAGGTTTTATGCTAATTTATGGCATTTTTGTAGTTTTAAGGTAACCATTTTTAATGTATAATTCTTTTAAATATTTCTTGTGACCTTTTTCGGTATTTGGTCATATCTCAAAGGTCCACATTCCCTACCACCAAAAAAGATTGTACCACAATCTGATATGTGTAATTAGGGTATCATCCACTGTCCTACCTCTTCAATAGACTTTGTTAGTCTTGAAGCTCAATAATGATTAACTTTTCTACTTTTCAGGTTTTCTTTCATGTCTAAACCTTCTTAGTAGTTTCTCAGTATTTGTTATATCTTTTTCCTTCTTTCTTTAAGGACTTTTACAATTTTCTTTTCTTCTCCTTCTTCCAAGGGGGGTATTTCAAGTGGGGGTTTATTCCTTAGTGGAAATAACTCCTTGTCACTTGAGCTGTAAGGCTTTATTAGACCTACAGGGAAAGTTGGGTGTTTGTTTATTAATTCACCTGTGAGTTCCAATTGCACAGCATTGGGTCCATGAAGTGCTTTTATCATAAATGGTCCTGCAAAGGAATCTTTCAATTTCTTTGGACCTTTTATGTTATTGAAATTAAGGGTTGATACTAGGACCAAGTCTCCTATTTTGAATTCATGTGGTTTATGACTTTCATCCCATCTTTCGTTTGCATATTTGAAAGAATCTTGCATACATCTGGTTGCATGGTGTCTTGCTTTTTCAAGAATTATCTTAAAGCTTCTTGCTGCTGCATGTATATCCACTAAGTCCTTTTTGAGGGTATCATAAGGAAGTCTTGGATTCCAACCTTTTTCTAGCATTTCTGGTGTTTTGCCAGTAGAAGAATGTATTGATGTTTTATATGCCAGCTCAAGAGCTGGTATTAGTGTACACCAATAATGGGTAAAACCATCAGAATCTTTGAATTCTAGTCCATAAGCACAGAATCTTCTGATCATGTCCTCCAAGGTCTGTATCATTCTTTCTGCTAAACCATCAGTTTGAGGATGATAAGCTGTTGAGAATGATAATTTTGTCCTGAACAAGTTATGGAGATTTGTCCATAATGCTCAAGTTAATTTTGGGTCTCTATCACCTATAATATTCTTGAAGAAGCCTGTATGGATAATGACTTTATTCCATATCATTATGGCTGTGTCCATAGCTGTTTCATCTTTGTGACATGGTAGGAACATGGGAGCTTTGCTATACCTGTCAACTAATACTAGGCATGCATTATAGTTTCTGTCTCCTCCTGGGTGTAATGCTGTTACCCAATCCATATGAACTATTTCCAAAGGGGATTTTGGTTCTTGGATTTGGATAATCATTTCAAATTTCTTTCCTGCGGCTCTGTTGGCGTTTTGACATCTGTCACCGCTTTGGCAGTATTCTGAAACATCTTTATTCCAATTTGGCCACCAAGAGCAGGTTTTCACCCCTTCTAGTTTTCTGTCTTCTGAAAGATGTCCAGCTGCAACACTATCATGACACTCATGTAAAATAGTGTTTATCAGGGTTCTATCTGTTAATGCCATAACACATGTATGTTTTTTTCTATGATAAAGGATTCCATCAAGGAGGTGGAATCTTCCTTCATCATATGCCTTTTTCCATGTTTCATCTAATTTTGATGAAAGTGATGGATCTTTGCAGTCTTTCATTAGAAGTTGGTTTAATATATGGCAATTCTTCTCTATCTTTCAACTTTCTTTAACTTGGTTAAAGAATTCTGTGCCAATGTCTGTAACACATATTCCTTCTATATGGTGCTCTTCTTGTGGTACCCATGCTGGGTTGTCAGGGGTATTTGCTAGAGCCCAGCTGCTAAGTCCATCTGAAGTTTTATGAATATTGCCAAATTTATAAACAATAGTCATATTTCCTCTAAATTCTTGGATAGCAATTTGCCATCTCAGCATGTGTCTGTTTGGAGTTTTTATATTTAATAGAGATTTTAAAGCATTACAGTCTGTAATCACATCAAATACTATTCCATCCAAGTAATAATGTAATTTTTCTAAAGCCCACACTAAGCAGAGGCATTCCATTTGGCTTTCTCCATATCTTGCTTCTGTTGGCTTTATCTGTCTTGAAATAAAACAAATTGGTCCTTCCACTGTTTTATCATTGATAATTTGTGTCTGGTGTAGTGCAGCACCTAGTCCTTCTCCACAAGCATCAATGTAAAGTCTGAAGGGTAGTTGCCAATCTGGCATTGGAAGAAATGGGGCATTTGTTAAGGAATTCTTCAATTCTTCATATGCCTTGACTCTTTCTTCTGTCATTTCATAGACTGTTTGTTGATCACATAGCTTATACGAGGATCTGGCAATTTTTGCAAAGTCCTTTATATGCTGTCTATAGTAACCAGCAAATCCTAGAATTGATTGCATTTCTTTTTTGGCTTGAGGCATTGGTTTAAGTAGTACTGCTGCTACTTTATTCTTGTCTATGCCTAGACTAAGTCCAGATACAACATGTCCTAGTGCGTTTAGCTCACTGTATGCAAAATGACACTTTTGCAAGGAAATTTTCATATTCACCTGCACTATCTTTTATAGTACCCTTTCTAGTCTTGTAAGGTGATTTTCCCAAGTTTCTGAGCAAACTATCATATCATCAATATAGATAATTAACCATACTTCTGATAGTTCTTCAGGAAATATGGTATTCATCATCCTTTGATAATGGGAAGGTGCATTTTTTATGCCAAATGGCATTCTTAAGTATTCAAAAATCCTACAGTGGACTATTATCCTCAGTAGTTTTTTGGCATTTTCTGTTAAATCATTTTGATGACAGCCCTTTAAAGCATCCATTGCTGTAATGAACTTGGCTTGTGACAATTGTGTCAATGTCTCATGGATTTTGGGTATTGGATATCTGTTTGGAATGGTATAGGTGTTCAGGGCTCTGAAGTCTCCTACCATTCTTGATTTTTCATTATGCCAAGTTATAATGACAGGTGTAGTGACTTCTACCTGTTCATTATGTCCTACTTTTCTTAATACTCCAAGATCCATGAATTCTTTAATGTGTACCTCCAAGGCTTCTCTAGCCCTTGGACTAGCTGGGTAAGCAGGTCTCCCTAGTAAAGGTGGGTAAGGCTTTTCCACATTAGGAATTATATCCACTTCATGCCCAATTATGGCACCTAGTGGTTCTTTGTCAGTTTCAAAGGCATTTTTTTACTTAAATAAGAGGTCAATCAATTTTTCTTTCATTTTTTCTCTTAATTCTTGCTTGAATTCTGCCTCTTTGAGTTGTTCAGATATAAAAAGTTCCTTTTCTGGAATTTTCTCTTCATTCTTAATAACTGTGATTTGTTTTTTGTTATTTAAGAAGCCAAACTTTTGTCTTTTGTTGTCTCCTATGGTAAAATATCTATCTTTTTGGTTAGAGATATCTATACCATAAATTGAGAAGTAGTCATTTCCAAGTATGAAGTGATTACTAGTACAGTTGTCCATTACTAAAAACTCTACTTCAATTCTGACACATTGTGAGGGGTGAGGAGAAATTAGTCTTAAATCAATTATTCCAAGGGGCTTCATGCTCTCACTTGCACTACTATATTTGACACCTTGTATAGGCATAAGTTTTTCTTGCCAGTCTGGGACAATTGTTTATAAATAACTTTTACCAAAACAGGTGCAATATTCTCCTGTATCCAAATTCACTTTTCCTTCTTGGTTATCAACCATGACAATACTTATACTTGATTTTCCAGCTTTATATCCCATTCCTTTTTCAGGTTTGGTTCTGTACATTTTGGCATCTTGTATATTTGTCAGGTTTGTTTCAGATGTTCCAACTTTTGGTAAGTTTGAGTTGATATCTATTACTTCATAAATTATATCAATTTTAGTAATTTGTGCATTAATTATATTAATTTCATCACTTTCAGAACTTTCTGCCTCTTCTGTTTCTTTTTCAGAGTCAGATTCCTCCTCTCTGTCATTGTGGTTTTCTGTTTCCACAATTTCATTAATCTTTTCCTTTTTGAGGCAATTATTGGCTAAGTGTCCAATACCCCCACATTTATGGCATTTTCTTTGCTCATTATTGTTGGATATATTGGGCTTCAAAGCTTCTTTTGATTTATCTTTTTTGATAAATGGTTTATTTGGACTTTTAATGTCCAATTTCTTCCAATTTCTGCCAATTTTTGTTCTGGTCACTATGTCTTCTAGTGCATTGATATACTCTTCTGTGGAGCATGCTTCTATAAACCTGCTTCTTAGGGCATGTTCTAGCTCTCCTCCACATTTCTTAAGTATTTTCATGTGCACCATTTTTTGTGACATTTATGGGTACAATGCATTGAGTCTTTCAACTTGTTTTAAGAACCAAGTTAAAGGTTTGTCTTTGCCTGGTCAAAGAAACAATTTTCAAATGCATTTTCTATCTTGTACCTCCAGGAATCATTAGCCCACTTGGTGATTATTTCTTGTTTCCACCAAGACCAGGTATTTTTGCCATTTGTTTGCCTTATGCCATAATACCATCTTTTTGCAGATTTTTCAAACAATGAATGTAATCTTGCAGTGATTAATTCATCTGGTATGGCATAATCTTCTTGTAGCATGTCAATTGTTTTGATAAATGACATGTGGTCATATTCACCTTCTCCTGTGAATGTTGTCCCTTCTTCTAATTGAGGTGCCTCCTTCATTAAGACTTGGTCATTGTCTTGGTGACTTAAGTCTGTTATGAATGGATTTTTTAATTCCTCTTTTGGTTTAACAGGGCTTCTTATGTGAGAAAATGGTGTTGATAACTTTGGCATATTTGAGTTAGCCTCATTAATTTTATCCATTTTATCAGTGATAAGCCTTATTTCACTTTGAATGTCATCTTTAAGATGCATTCTTGCTTCATCACTCTTTTCCACATGGTCCAAAAGTAATTTTTGGTGTGATGAAGTCTTTTCTTCAAATTTTTCTACAAAAATGCTTAATTTGTTTGATTTTTCTGTAAGATTATCAATACTCACGTCATAATTGATTTTCAAAGGTTTTTCTTTGATATCACTTATGTATTTGTAAAACTCTTGTTGTCCTTGTATTAATTTTTGAGTATTATCAATTAATACTTTTGGTTTATTATTTTCAATCATAAATTTTATGTTATCAATTTCTTTTTTATTTTGTACAACAAGTTTTGTTAAAGATGATAAGCTATTATTTATTTCTTGAAAAGATAATAAACTATTTTTAATGTATTTAAGAGGTAAAATACTATTTTTAAGCTCTGTTGAAGTATTTACAACATCAGGAGACAAGGTTATTTCTTTGGGAAATGGGGTTGTCTCATTCTTTGCTCCTCTTTGTCTTTGAGTTCCATAAAGGTTCTGGCCATGTTGAATACATTGTCCATGGCATCCTTTTGGATTTTTGGAATCCTGTAGCTTGGGGAAAATGGTTTTCTCCAATTCTTTTTCTTGTTCTTCTTTCCTTCTTGGGGAAGTGGGTTGGCTTGGGGCTTCTTCCTTGGTTGCCTCCTTCTTTTTGGCATGGTACTCCTTGATCTTTTTGATTTGAGGTTTGGATGATAGTGGATTCCATCCATTGGAGTATCTCACTATTTCCTCCTCTTTGAGAAACTTTTTCAGGATGTGCCAGGAGTTCATCACTCCTTGGTGTATTTGGGGCAACATTTCCCAATCCTTGTCTTTTTACACTGTGTAGTATTGTTTGTACTGGCTCATGTAAATGTCTATTTGAGCCCTCTTAATGGGATTTGTACCTGTTTGAGTCACTCATACTTAGTTCCAACTCTGGTTCAGATATCATGGGCATTTCTGGGACTTGCCTTTGGGATAAGGCACTTCCTTGTGTGGATTCTGTTTCACTGGGGATATTGCCCTTCCTTTTCCCTTTTGAGGAATCAATTCCACCTCTGAGTCCAGCTCCATCTGATTGGATGGAGTATTGGGAGCCTCTTCTGGTAATCATATTTTAAGAAAAAATAAGAAATAAGAGGATTTCAGAACAAGAATTTTTCTTATGGAAATTTATAAATGAGGTACTCACCTTCAGAGTCTTGAATAGTGGGTCCTGGAAAGTCCAATTTCTTGGCTTTCTTTTTCTTAGTGTATATTGGTGTTGGAGAACTTTGACAAGTTTCTTCCACCAATCTTTCAACAGTGGTTTGGTTGTCCTCTGTTGGATTGTCTTCCAACACTAAAAAAGACAAATAAATATAAGTCTTTCATATAAAAAGTGTTATTTTTGGTAAGATATGGCAATTTTCCATGTAAAAATTGCTTTTATATCTTAAAAAATGAAATTAAAATGAATAAAAATAACTTTTTTTTTTTATTTTTATTTATAATCTTTTTTTTTTATATTTTCATTTTTAAAGAATAAAAAAAATGAATATGATTCTTATATAAAATTAATTTATAATATAAAATTATTTTTAATTTATAAAATATCTTTTTCAATTACTAGAGTCACTCAAACAAAGTTCTTGCAAGTCTAAGGATGTGAAAACCACGTGTAAGACAGTATGTCACAATGATGTCTGCCAGACCTCAGCAAAGGGAACTATTGCCGAAAAGGCTATTAAACCGGTTGAAAGACCGATTAATACTGGCAAGTTGTAGATCACATTCCACCATGTGACAGTACCCCCGGGTTTAGGGCACTGCGTCCTGAAGTGCATGTAACTGATGGTATTACCCATGTCATCCTCATGGAGTTACATTAGTCACAACAGGAGCCTACAAGGAACCCCCAAGGGGCGGAACCCTTGTATGCCAATGGAGCGGAAAACCCAGCGATTTCTGGTTGTTTGATTGAGACCTCCTCTTGTCTCCAACCAGAATCAAACCCATGACGTTGGTAACCAGTTTATTGTCACAATGCTGTCTGCCAGACCTCATCAAAGGGAACTCTTGCCGAAAAGGCTATTAAACCGGTTGAAAGACCAATTAATACTGGCAAGTTGTAGATCACATTCCACCATGTGACACAGTACAATTGCTTTCCAAATGCCTCAATAGTATTTAAAATCAATAAATATAAAATTATTATATAATTTTATGATTATAATTATAATTTATTACTGGATAAACCCAATTAGAATTTTTTTAAAGGTCTTTTAGAGTAAATATCATGGCTAGGCCCCCAAATGTAAGGTTTGACTATGAAACAATAAGTAAAAATTACTAATATTGTATTTATTGTACTATGAATGTCCTTATGAATGAAATAAATAAGATAAAAAGAATTATTATAATTATGGCATAAAATAACTATATTATTAAGTAAATATAATAATATAATTTATAATATAAAAAATAATATATATAAAATAAATATATTAATATAAGATAATTAATATATTCAAAAGCACTTTATTATTGTTACAAACAAATAATAAAGGCATAAAAAATTGTTTTTTATTAATAAAAAACAATTCATAACAATAATATTACCAATATTAAAGTTATAAGTCAATATAAATACTATTTATATCAATTATAGAATTATTAAAAGTAATAATAGAGAAAAGTTATTATAATAAGAGAAATAACTTACTTTTAATGCTTAATATAATAATTTTGAATAGTTTTATGCCTATAAATGTAAATAAAACTTATTTAAATTGTAGTTACATTAAAATTTAAGAGAAATTACAAATTTTCTTGGTTTTACATGGAATTGAGGTTTTTAAGAGAAATTTAAACAAAACAATTAAATAATTGCAATAATCACGTCAAAGATTAAGATTATTATAAGATTATCTTTGGTTTCTAATAATATAAGATTCTTTTATATAGATAATAAATAAGGTACCTTTTTATTTAATGATTTAATGTTTTGTAAGCGTCTGAGGGGGAAATAGAGTAAAAAGAGCTCTATTTATATTGAATTCCTTCCTCCTAGAGTCCAACAGGCTTCTAGTAGATGTGAACTGATCATAACCACTGGAACTGATTAATAGTTTAAGTTTTGGTGATGATTACATCATGATCAAACCATATTATCTCATTATTACACCATTCTTTAGAGTTATCACTATAACTTTAAGTTGGATGACGTCAAGGCTTGGCAGAACCCCAAAATTTGTTGATTTTATTAGTTTTAATCATAAACTAATAGTATTCACCGATTGTATCACTCATATGACTACTAAACATAATTTAAAGCTACAGTGAGTGATCATAAATGATCAAATTAAGCTCAAACTTTGATCCTAAATAACGTTTAAGTTTTACACGCTACAGAAATTCAGAGAGTGAATTCTAATAGCGTCGCATAACCTTAGTATTCTGCCAAGAGCATTTCATTACATAATCAAAACTCTATTTTTGATGATTTTTGTTGTAACTCATCTTTTCTGTCAAAATGTAATATTTTAAACTTCAAACCATGATTTTGAACGGTTATACCTTGAATATTATAATAAAAAAATACATCATTCTTCACGAATGAACTAGTAGAATCCAACTGTTTACTTTTATTTCAGTTTGGACCACTTTCACAACAAAGTGGTCAACAGCTCTATTGATTTTAATCAATAATCCCTTACAGATTTTAACTTTGTTTATAGCTTGTGAAATAAAGCTCATTTCTGTATCCCTACAGTAATTATGTGATGACTTTTTTTTTGGTTCATCACTCTATCATGCATATTTCAAACAATATTAGCTAAATTCCTTGAATATATGCATTGCACAAAAAAGTGTATATATTCAGCTTAACTCCTTAAGTATTGACTTTCGAGATTACCTTCTTAATTGTTTTATGTGTGGATGTTCATGGAGAATCCAATGGTACCATTTATTTTACATGTTGGTTCATTGGTATTTGAAACAATTAAGGATTTATGTTTTTTTATAAGGTATTATTACTTATAACTCATTAAATATTGACTTTACAGATATGCCATAAAAATGGTATATGTGTATTTTACCATGGGAAATCCAATGGTATAACTTATTTCACATTTTTATTCATTGGTGTTCAGGTTAAACCAAGCTTTATGCCAATTTGTGGCATTTTTGTAGTTTTAAGGTAATTATTTTGAATGTATAATTATTTTAAATATTTCTGGTGACCTTTTTGGGTATGTGGTCATATCTCAAAGGTTCACAGGTGAAAATTAAGGTTTGTGCTCAGCAACAACTTTGAGCAGGAATAACTTTGTTATTCTTTGTCCTATGGTTATGGGACTTGTATATTTGGAAATGGGTGAGTTTCCTCTTTTATTTGATATCTTTTGAACAGATTTGGCTCAGCTCCATGTTTTGGTGGTACTTTGGCTATACCATTGATTTATGGTATTTGGCTGTAATGCTTGTGCTCTGGTTTTGAGTCACAGGCTGATACAATTTTCCTTGTGCTTTTCTAGATACTATAGAAGCCACATCATTTATTTTGCACATAAAACTATTAGTCTACACAAGCTATGATCAAAAGATGTAGTATTTGAAACAACCAAAGAAAGAAAGTATAAATTTGATAAAATAGGGGACAATCTCACACATGAACCTGTCTTAATTATTCCTGACTTTAAATTATCCTCCAAGCTATACATTGATCAAGAATTCAGACAAAGGCTAGGAGCTGCACTGCAACAATAGCAATTGGTGGGTGGAATACACAATTCAAGCCATATATGGAGAAACACAAACGTAATTCCTATTCCTGGTATGGGCATTAAAGAAACTTTGCTACTACCTAGGAGTAGTAGTATTGTAGGTACTCACAGATCGCACAAAACTATAATAGCTTCACAATATGAGCAAAACAAACAGGCACATTATGAGCTATAAAATAGCTCTACAGGAATATAGAGAAAAATAAATATTATCTGAAAAAGAGGTGCAAGTCATGGTAATGCAGATGACCTCAGTAGATGGCCTTTAAAGAGAAATATAGAAATTCCAGAAGATGATCCTTAAAACAGGAAAAAATATTCATTCAATATATGACAATATAAAGGAAGGAAAATTTCAAAATGTCTAATTGGGGGTTAAACAATGACCCAACTAACCCAGCACAAACTCTCCAAGAAAAAAAATAGACACCTATTCTTTTAACCAGCTCATCCAATATGGATACATAACCCTTTAAAACAATTAAGTCATCATAAAATAAAAATGAACAGTGTAGCATATTGATACAACTACTATATTGGAAGCAAAGAAGTCTAGAAATGGAAAGCCAACTGGGGGAACCATGGCTGAAAAACTTCAAGGATAATGCATTTTTCCTTATAGATGGACTAATCTACCATAGGAAAAAACACACAAGTGCCATGGTAAAAGTAGATAGAGAACACATCTGTGAGCCTTAGAGGTATTTTTATACACCCAAAAGACCACAAATAACAAATTATGTTAGAAGTATAAATAAATAAATATATTTAGATCAAAAAAACAGAAGTTAAAATATAAATCTAAGATCTATATACAAAATTGAAATATTAACTATAATCTAAAACAAAAACTAGAATGAAACTTAAAATTGTGAAAACACATTTTTACTTGAAAAATTCAGTAAAAACAAATTTTCAAGAAAAATATTGAGATCAAAATATTTTTGAAAAAAAAGTTAAATAAAAATTCTTATAGCTTTTTATCCAAGAAATAAACTTATGAAAATTATTTCACCTATACATTACTCATAAAAAATAAGTTGGGCTTGCCTCTCGGTGAAATTTCTCTACCTCAACTCTAAATAAGCTTAAACTAAGGTTTTTAGTATATTCTGTATGTAAATCTGAAAATCCTGAAAGACTTAGTTTTACTTATGCCACATGTGGTGTTAACCATCAATATTTTCAACAATTGAGGTGTTGTGTGTAGTAAAGAAGCTATGAGGAACCAAAGTATTTTCAATTTAAATGTCAAAATTTGTGTGTATTACATAAGTGAACTTGAATTTACATATGAGTTGTAAATTATTACAGTTGTGTACTTTAAAAACTCAATTAAACTACATATGTAAATTACAAGTATAGTACATGATGAGGAATTAAAGAAAAAAATGGGAAACATTAATTTTGGGGGGAAAAGAAATCTTGGCTTCAAGGGTGCCAAACTCCTCCAAATTCATTGCTTACAAGCAGGAGGTGTCACAATTCACACAAATTATAATCACTTCTGGCCTTGAATTAAGTCAAAGGGTCTGTGACACAATTGATCATGAGGCTTTGATATCCACCAGGGCAGTTTGAGCTGTTGCCAAGGGGGAAAACTATTGTTAAGTTAAAAGTATCTTGGTAATTTTTCTAACTGTCTTTGAGGTCCCTTATACATATTATGACATTTATTGAAGGCTTTAAGCCAAGTATATATATAGTGATGGCTGATTTAAGGGACAACATGGCTGAAAATAGCAAAAAATGACTGAAACCAGCCCTTTTTTGGTCCAAACCAGGTTTGAATGATGCCATAATTGGCTCTTCTGTTTTCAGTGTGTTTTTAATTACTGATTAGAGTTATTTTTTTCTTTTTGAGTAAGAGAATTGGTGTATTTAAAAGAATGTCTTCTTTGCCCCACTTTTCTCTTCATGTTAGAATCTTTTCCTTTTATAATTGGTTTGAACATTGTTTAACCAATCAGTAAAACATTGCAACCACCATTTTCATATCATTCTAAACCTTTTAACCACTTGAAAAAATCATTATAATCATTTTTTGTAACTCTTTTAATCATTTTCACCCTTGAACCCCCCCAAAAGTGAATTGAAGCATCTTTTGTCATTGTTAACTTTTCCACTTTGCTTCCAAATTCACTCTGGTCACTTTTGGGCATGTATTCTCTTTGATTTTCTTTTTGAAGACTCTTCTCTTATATTAATTTCTTGTAGTTCTTTGCTCAATCAATTCAAATTTAAATTGCTCTTGAAAAAACTTCTTTTTTAGCCTTAAATATCTCTTGTAGAGTATTTTTGGATAAAGTGTTATTGTAGGTAAAAATATAAATATTTATAATATTATTTTTTATACTAATCAAGCTATAAACATTAAATTTGGTATGGTTTTCTCTTAAAACTCCTAATGCTTACTATTCCTAATTAAATCTTAGCTCATACAGATTTTGATGATGGGAAAAGTACTTTACTTTTCATCAAAGGTTCATAGCCACACCTTACAACATCTGACTAATACTTTGAGAATTCCATTACTCCCCATATATGGGACATATGAGTGAAGATAGAACTAAAGAAAGGATCTGTATTAAATATTTTTGGCGAAAATGGGAACAGGATTTGAGTCAATAAATAAACACTTGTACCCAATTCCAGAAAGCTAGCAGAAATGATGACAAAATATGTGGAATACTCAAGGTCATAGGATAACCCAAACACCCAGGGGAAATAATTTAAATTTATTGGGTTACTGGACTTTTCCAAGGAGTTTCCCAGTAGCAGTAGACAGTTACAGAAAGATATCCAGATGCCAAGCTCTCAATGGAGAAGAAACCCCAATTTAAACTGACATTTTATTTTGAAACAATATCATAGCACATTGTGGTGCTCCCAAAAAAATAATCAGTGACAGAGAACCAAAATACACATTGAATATTTGGACAAACCTTTATTAGATTCTGGTAAACCAATAAGGATTATCAATAGCCTACCACTCAGAAACAAATGGCCAGAAGAAAGGATGATTCAGACAATGGAGGAAATAATAAAAAATGTCTTTTCCTATGGCATAGAGTACAAAGATCTGTCAGGATACACCCATGCATGGGTAAACCTTCTTCCAGAAGTTCAACTAGCACATTCCACCAGTGTAGATTCCCTAGCAGGAAAAACATCTTTGATTTTGGAAGAGCGGATGGAGCCCACTGTCTTTCTGGCTGAGTCTATGATAAAGCCATCATGATAATATATAAAGCATTAACTATGGCTTTCACATGGTACATTATGATGAAAGGAGTTTTCTAATAGTATCTGGGGCTTTACTATGAAATAATAGTGGTGGCAAGCACTTCTGAAAGTACTGGGTGCACTTATCCCCATTTGGCTAACTATAATGAGCAGTAGAATACTAAGAATTGAAGTATAACTGGTTATTTTCCAAGGGTATACCTCTTGTTGATAGTTGGACTACATGAAAATTCAAGAGAAGAATGGGGAATCTCTTTTTGGCAGAAGAAAGGCCACTTTCTATCCCAAAATTGAGTGGAAAGGGCCTCTGGACCTGCTCACATAGGAATAGTGAAGAAATTTCTCTTTCAAGGACAGAATTCTGATTATTACACAGCCTTTACAGCCTTCATTGGGCTCAGAGTTGGTTTTCAAGCCACATCTGGGAAGCGTTTACCAATACATGGTGAAAAGTTTCATTTGGGACCAAAAAGCCCTCTTCTGACATGTATGACACATAAAAAGATGTACAGGTCCTGTATGGGAACCCCATACAGGCTAAATCATGCATTATTGGAGGACAAAAAGGCTCCTTTGTAAGATTGACACCTCATATTCAAGGATATGGGATAGTATCCCAAATTATTGGGTTTTTGGACATATTGTCCAGTTGTGACCTTAAAACTGCCATGCCCTTATCAGTTTTGAAGATAATGAGCTCAAATTTATTTTTGCCTGTAGCTTCAGTTAGCTCTGCAAAATGGTATCTCAATTGGTATGAGTAGAATTAAATATGGCAAAGTTATACCAATTTCAAATTCCATAATCCAGATGAGTTTTTCTCAAATCCTGTATGGATTTTGTTTTCTCCATGAAATGTTTTCTGTATGGCTTATGAGAAAATGGTTTGGACCATCATAAATCTCTTACTTTTCTATTTACAAAAAGACCCCACTTCAGGTCTCTCACACTAAAAACTTAGACGTTAGATCGGAGGTGGGTATTTAGTTAACCCTTATTTGGCTTATTTTTGGCCACAACTTCTGTAGTTTTTATGCTAGCTTAATTTTCCCAGTACCATTTGATAGCCTTTACTCATGGCTTAAATTTGAGCATCAATTTGATTGGTTTCTGCTTCTTTCTCTGGATTTCAGATGAGAGGTGAAAATTAAGTTTGATGCTCAGTTTGTTCTTTGAGATGGAATATCTCTGTTATTCCTTATACTATGGTTATGGGAGTTTTATATTTGCATAGAGGAAACTTTAAGATTTATTTCAATAATGGTAATGAGCTATTTGGGGACAGGTCATTTATTAGTGGACAGTTTCTCTGCCATTCATTTATGGCATTTTGGTTTCACACTTGTTCTCTGGTTTTGCATCACATTCTTAAACTATTACCAAACAATTACTGGAAGAAAAATCTTCTATCAGTACATACCTCAGCAAAATATTTCATAAGAATGAAGAAAAATGTATAGTAGAATCTAAACTTTACAATAAATAGGGGTATGAAAAGGGTAACCATGAACCTTACTTCAAAGAGGAAGATCAATTCTCACTCTAAACTATAAATTTATATCACTTGAAAGGTCTCAAAAACAATAAAAGACCAATATGTAGGACCACTGACCATAAACACACTAATAGGGTATAAGGAAGTGGAATTGAAATTAACTCAGGAATTCTCAAAAAAACAACCTGTCTTCCCAGTAAGCCTTGTCCAACCATACCATCAAGCATATGAAAGTAAACTTACTAACAGAAAAAATATATTCAACCCTGAAAAATTAGTAGACTATTACAATTCACCTGAGGAAGTTTGAAAACTATCAAGCCTAGGGAAATCAGAATAAATGGTAAATACAAAAGACAATGCCTGGTAAAAATCAAAAAACAGGCGAATACAATAAATGGAAATCTGAGAAAATTATACCAGATGTAAAAATACACCTCAGAAGATTTAGATCCTTAAGGGGGAAATAAGATTCCTATCAATGATGTGCCTTTTTAAGAGGGTGGATATGTCAGCCTGTGACTCCAGCCAGAGCACCTTCATGACTCCCATATTTCATAAATAATGGTATAGAGATTGCTGAAGAAATATATCTCATGAATTTATTCTTACAAGAAGGGCAACTCCCTAATAAAGAGTATATGCCTCTTATAGAAATTGGATAGGAATGAGTAACTACATAGTCACATACATACTTGATGAAGAGAAAATAAGCAAAAAAATATTTGCAACTCTCATATAGCTTATAAATATTTAATTCAAAACCTGAAATATGGTAATTTTCTTAATTCTTTCAGTGAGAGATATGTAATTTTGTAATCAATTTCTGCTTAGCACATCTACTTAAATAAATACCAAATTCACACCTTTGAGCTAAAAAAACCATTAAGAATGTAGGGGGGCTTTCACAGAGCTATAAGAGATTTGAACCAAGATGAAGTTCCAAATAAAAGCTTCAATTTGAGATACTTGAGACATATGTATCTCCAATACTGGCTAAAGAATCATGGCTCAAAGAGTTCTTCTCAAAATACAGAAATTCTGAAAATAGTAATATAAATAAACACCTGTATCTTTTCCATATATTCAGAAATCTTTACTGAAGAATATCCCAGACCTTATATCTCATCAAGTCCTCAAATTCTTTATAATAGAAAGTCTGATATCTTCCAAATTTACAGATATATCTGGCTGGGAAGTTTCTGAAGCCACATACCTATGTAAAGAAATAGATCAAAACATTCAAACCCTTATAGATTTTTCTTTTTTAAAAGTGGTGAGAGTATAGAAAACCAAACTGAAAATCTCATGGAGAACCTCAATTCTGTTTTCTTGGATTCTTGATATCTCAATTATCACCTGATATATCTGATATGGAAGTTTTTTGACCAATACTGGTCACCCCAAACCTGTACCATACAATACTTGTAAAATAAATTATATAATGATAGATTAAATCCTAAACATGCACAAAGTTACTAATATTGGTATTCCAAGAATTATAGACATGTAATAATGATTCTGATGTGTTTTTTAAAGAGTTCTTTCACTTGGTATTGATCCAGAATAATAGTTTGTGGTCCCAAAACAAAAATTCTTACTACAATGATTTTAGAATTGATTTTATAGAGCCACAATCAAGACTACAGAGCAAATCATTCTACCCTGAAGATATTTAAGGAGCTTAAAAGCCCCTAACAGTCTACAAAAGGGATAAAATCAGGCCTATGATCACTGGAGATGGTCCTGTACATATCTAATTAGTATTCCTAAAATGTAAAGCTGTCTCATAGCATTAGGACCCTTGCAATAAGCTTCATATTATTATAATTAACTATGTCTGTAGTATATTCATCTTTTTTAACCAGGGTTATGAATAGATTTATAAACACTATCCTATAATATCAGAAACCTCTTATAATAATTTTTTAATTAATTTTACCATGTCAAAGTCACATTAGTAGCTTGTATTTAAAGTCTCTAAGCTTCTACATATACTCAACCTGACAAGCTTAGGCTTACAGTAGACACATGAATTTTTGCAATTACACATAAATTGACAACTACACATCAAAAGATATGCAACCTATACCATTAATTTTCCATTAGATTGAATAATTGGAAAAATACGAACTAATTACCGATATGGAATGCATGAAAAGCTTGAACAAAAGTGGGGTATAAAAGGTGTAAGAGGGCTACTGAAATTCATGTGTGATATGAGTATATATTAATATACTTGAGTTATTTTTGGTTACACAAATGACCCTGATCAGCAGAATACATCTATAAAAAAATATTTGAGGAAGAGAAAAAAGATAGATCGATGATGATACATAGCTTATTTTATTTTATTCTCAAAAAAATGGAAAAACAACTCACCATAAAAAAATGTGATCCCCTCCAGAAGGGGTAAAAGGTCTAACCCGTGTCCAACCTTCTTTTAACCTGAGTCTCAATCTTGGTTCTAACCTTGAAAGTCCTTTTCAGATAATTTAAGCCACATATTTTGTTATTCATAATGTTACCCCATTGAAATAGAAGAATATGGAAATAACATGGTTTTTTTTCTTTCCATGAATCAAATTTACAATTCCAATGGATGCAATATATCCTTCAATAAGAATTGGATCTAAGACTCAAAAATTATTTTTCCCCGAACTCTATTAATTGAGCTCAAATTTCTCCATTGTCCCTTTTTATGAAAGATAAATCACCCATTCCCCATGCCATAACTTCCTTTAAAATTGAAAGAAATAAAATTTATGGAAACTAAGAATCACAAAAGCAAAGTCTTGGAAGCTTCATCATAATTTTCACAGATTTATTCTCCCTATTCTCAAATATTACCAAAGAATTTTCCAAGAGAAGTCCCAGTACTTGTAAGTTCTTTGGTGCCATATACAATATTTCTGGAATTCATAACATATTTGCCATTCAGTTTTCCAAAAAATTATTTTCATTTCTGATATTTTACAATCAATATTTATCTTCTTCTAAATGTATTTAATTCATGATTTTGAATTTTCAAGTAATATTTTGTTTGAATTTATTTACTTCCATATTAAATTTATTATTCATTTTTTGTCAAAAATATTCCTTTCAGAGGTGTAGGATAAGCTTTTAAATGATTTAAAAGAGAGTTTGAGGTTTAATTTTATCATATTAATCATTCAATATATTGGTAAGGGTATATTTCTGAATATTGATCATCATTTTTACAAGTAATGGGAATTTTTCTTTGTCGACGTCTCTCAGGGAGTTATAATTCCTTTCCTATTTCATTTTTTCACTCTAATTATATACACATTGGGCTCTTTGAAGATTTTTTCAAACATCTCTTTCCCGTATTTGCATTGGGTCAAAAATATCTCACCATTTTTTCCACTTGATATATTTATTGACTAAATATTTCACTACAAAAAATATTGCAGTTATCATTTTTTACCTTTTGTATATCTTGATAATCCTCCATTTTTCACATCACTAATGTATTTCTTTATATTCTAATTACATTTCTTTGCGTTATGAAGCTTCAAATGTTTGTAACAAGGACATAGGTTTGCAGCATCCAGGCTCATCCCAGACAGTGATTTTCTTTAAAAATAACGATGATGTTTTTTTAATTTTAATTTGGATAATTTTTTCACCTTTTTTTCTTTATTCTTCAATTTTCTTTTTAGATTTCTGGTTTTAGATACATGGAAATCAGTATTGCTACACTTATTCCAGTGTATTCACATACAGAACTCTAAAGGAAGAAAGTTAGAAAATTACAAAAAATTGAAAAAAAAAGAAAAAAAGATCAAATGTAATAATATATAATGAATCAAAAAAATAACAAAATAATTAACAGATAATTAAGCTCAACAAAGGAGAAAGAGAAAAAAGTTAAAAAACCCAAAATTAGAATTAAAAAAATTGAAAGTAGCATAATAAACATTCAAACCACCCAATAAGATATGCTTCCTATGAAAGAAGGAACAAAGTGGGAAAAATAACCCTTAATCACTGTATAAAGACAAAACAACCTCAAAGTCAAAGGAATAATGTTTCCCTAATGATCCTCAAATTCTTTATTTGCTGACAGTTGAGCTTCTGTAAAATTTTATTTTTGCCAAAAATTAACAAATGGTTCCAGGAAACAATACAAAATTGGGCCAAGTAATTAATTGAGGTTCTTTCTGTGGGAAAATAACATGGATACACCTATAATTTTTCTGAGTTTCTTGAACTTTCTTTGAAGAAGTAAATCTTGGAAAGAAAGGTCTCAAAATTATTCAATTTAATATTGAAATAATAGATAAATCAATGCAAGGTAAAACTTCTCAAAATATAAATCAATTCAGAAACCAATATATCCAGAATATCAGTGTCCAAATTATTTCTATTTGAATTAGTTGTATTTATGTAATGATAAACTGAGGAACTTTCATTTAATGAGAAAAATGTTATTATTCTGTCAATAGAAAGGAATTTGTAAATTTTTATTATTAATAATGAATGAAGACAGTATAACAAAAGATTTTTGGCTTCTATTTTTCAATAAAGGATGATAAATAAATTTCTTTTGGACATTAAATATTTAGATTCAATCAAAAAAATTCATTTCTTTAATATGGGCTTTCCGCATGCTAAAGCATATACCTCCCTGATGGCAGAATAATTATATTTCTCTCTAACTTCATCCAATTCACTCTTCACAAAAATGTACTTCTATCTAACATATAGACGACCTAAATTACACATCTTTGAGATATTCCTCTCTCTGAAATACTCAGATTATAGTAGGATCCTCCCTTCTCCCATATAGTGTAGTCTTATTAATTTTTGATGTGATACTTCTGGAATGAATTTATGATATTTAGTGATACAATTGAGACCTCCAAAAACCCAAATTTGGAAGTCCCTTAGCTTTTTTCATATTTAGATATTTTCTTACAGCATGTAGCATAATATTATGGATTGTTGATCTTAGATAAAATATTCATGAAATATTGATACAAAATCAATTTAAATCATGTATTGGTGGCCAAATCTCTGTCTTAAATATATCAGTTCTTTTCAATGAAACAGAATCTGTCAGTGGTAGCCACATATGCCACTCTTCGTTATTAATTTAATATTTATTTTGTTTAACAAAAGGAAGGAGTAATGCTTTTAATTTATGAATTTTGATGATATTTCTCAAAAAAGACAACAGAACCATAACTTTAGCTCCATAACTTTTAACACAAAATTAAATTCTTCTTTTCTTTCTTATAGGCTGTAATAAAGTAGTGAAAAAACTATTTCTATTTGAACCATTCATTGTGTCAATCCAGTATTGAATCCTCTTTCTTCCTTTATAATGTATTAAATATCTCTGAATGAATTCAAATATTTGAGAAATATTGAGGATAAAATATTCCAATCCAAGTTCTTATAGATTTAATTACTATCAATTATGACAGATAAGACCCAAATTGTAAATATGGCATATATTTCAGTTTCCTTAAAAAACTCCTTAATTTTAGTTGATAATTTGTCATGGAATGTGTTTTGTTGAGTTCTTTCAAAGTTTCTGCTAGATGAATTCAAATCTTTAAGGCTTATGGATAATAGTGTACCCATTGAGCCATTCCATCTTTCAAAACAATATATTCTTAAGTACATCTCAACAAATAATTTTAATATTTAATACATCACAAATGGGGGCAAGACATATATATATGTAGGTGAGGGGGATACCTCTCAAGCCATTTAAAATGAATATAATATTTCTATCTTAAATATTATTAATAAAATTCATTCATTCAGTAAAATACTCAATTCTTTTTCATCAAAAATTGGATTTTTTCATTTTCCTACTTTCTCTGCTCCTGTTGTTCTTCCAATTTATATTGCAATATGTGAATATTAAATTCAGAGATATCAAGCTAAAAAAACACATATAAGCACTATATTCTATAAGGGATCAACATCTCAATGATCATGCCTTTTAGATCTATCAATGTTTTCACTTAAATATTTGTGATATTTTTGAATTATAGTAATGATAAATAACTATCATTCTACTTTTTGAATTAAAAATGAGATAAAGATTCTCCTAAATCATCTTTCATCAAAATATATCAAAAAAACAACAGAATTAATTCAATATGGAATTCCAGGACTTGAAAGACATTTGAGGAAAAACTGTCTGGGTTCATATCCTTAATAAATCACTTATTATAGCCTTCATTTCTTGAAGTCTCAAAGGGTGAAAATTTAGATAATTCTTGATACTTTTCAATTCTATATAGGAGAATGTAGACCTCAAGAAAGTAATCTAAATTTCATTTGATTATTGAGTCATACTTGAAATGAAGCTTTAGCAAGTTAAATGAGTTTGGAAGGGAGTTTTCATAGTTATTTTATTTCGTAATTTTAGGTCCAATTTGTTGAGTAACATTCAGAAAATGATTAGGGAATACTTCCCTTTCTCTTGGTAAGAAATTCAGCTTTATAGGTAAGAAAAAGGTGATAATCTTAAGTTCCTAAAATTTGGAGACATAAAATACTTTTCAAATGAAGTTTTCTCATCTATTCACTCTTAAATTTGTGATTATACAGTGTAAGATGTGTCTATGAAACTGTTGATAATATTACTATTGATCAACAGTACTATGACTGTTCTTATGAAATATAATAATAAGGAATTATTATAACCACAATTAAATGATTAAAGAATCATGTCTTTCACATTTTATACACTGCTAGCAATTATAACAGTGAGCATTAATTGTCTACAAGAATCAATTACAAGAAGAATTTAATAATAAAAACTTCTTTTATTAAAATGATAAAATTATTTTAATATATAATTATCTTTTGAAAGAATAATTATAAAGATAATCTTTGAATAAAACTATTACTAGAGAAAAACTTTAATAATTAAAAATAAATTGCTCACTAATACTCCAAAGAACTTATTGAAAGATAAAGCAGAGAGATTTGACGTAGAATTGTGGATTTGATGGATCAAAATCATTTTATAGAAATATTACAACGATATATAGCTTATTTCTATGACTTCACGTCTTTCTGATTGATTCTGAAAGAATAAAACACTTAAGAAAAGTTTAACTAATACTTACTTGTTGGTAACAATGATATAAATGAATAATGTGATGATTTGGAAAAAACAGCAAGAGGAGGCCTCTTTTAAGTCTAAGACAGCTCACAGAGGCGTGCCATGGAGAAAACTGAAAAACCGGTGAGTGAGAAAACAATAACCCTTTTTGGATTATTGATTGCATCATCAGTTGTCACGTAAGATTATCATAATTACTCAATTGAAGCTTTTACATGACTACCAAGCCATTTATGGTCAAGAATAAAAGGAGTAACAACTGTAAATCTTCTTTTATTACAAAATAATCATTGATTTCTCAAAGTTATCAATTTTATTTGAAATTTCATCACAGAATGTATTTTCTGTAAATTTTTAAAGATTCTGTGTGTCAGCCTGTGACTCAAAACCAGAGCACAAGCATGACAGCCAAATACCATAAATCAATGGTATAGCTAAGATACCACCAAAACATGGAGCTGAGCCAAATCAGCTCAAAAGGTATCAAAAGAAAGAGGAAAATCACCCCTTTCCAAATATACAAGTCCCATCACCATAGGACAAATAATAAAAAAGTTATTCCTGCTCAAAGTTGCTGCTGAGGATAAACCTTAATTTTCACCTCTCATCTAAAGTACATAGTGAGAGGCTTAAACTCATCAAATGGGTATTCAAAATGAATCTCTAAGTCAGGGCTATTCAATGGTACCAGCCAAACTGAGCTAGCACCAGTATTACAGAAGTTATGGCCAAATTCAAGCCAAATAAGGGTGAACAAAACATTTACCTCTCATCTGCCTTCTACAGTTTTTGTGTGAGATACCTAAAGTGGGGTCTTTTTGTAAAGAGCACAATCAGAGATATCTGATGGTTCCATTCATTTCTCTATATCTCATCTAGAACAAAAGTTATGGAGCAAACAAGCTCCATACAGCTTTTGGCCAAAACATACATATGTACAAAAAAACTTGTACATGGCATAGCTTTGCCATTTTTAATGATAACCATAACAAATGAGGTACCATTGTGTAGCAACCATTCAAGGCTACACACTGAACCAATTCTGAGGTTGAGATCTCAAAAACTGACAAATTTATGGCTGTTCTAAGGTCAAAATCCCACAGTTTGGCCAATACAGCCTTATAGTGGGATACTATCCCATAAGTATGATTATGAGGTGTGAAAAGACGCAGAAGTTTATTTCTACTTCAATACCTCATAGTTAAGTCAAATACAGAGGTCCATACAGGTCCTGTACAGTTTCTGATGCGTCAGAAGCACCAGAACACACCTGTAAACTTCATTGGTGAAAACTTTCACCCTGTATAGGGTAAAAATGACTACTTGTGGTTCTAAAACCACATTTCAACCCAATACTAGCCTTTATTGAGTGTATAGAATCACAAACCAGCCCACAGTTGTGAAAACTTTCACTCTGTGGCCATGTGCAGAGGTAACCCAGCTCCCACTACCCCAGAACAAGATCAAAGGAGACTTTGCCTCACCAGGAAGCAAATCCAGAATCCTGTTCTTAGTATTATTACGTGGTATAACTTCTCAAAAGAAGTGGTACTCTTAGAATTTAACAGGTATAATTATAAATTATAATTATTGTAGGGTTTATTATTGTAAACAAACAGATAAACACTGCACCCAGGGCTATCAGCAGTACTCACCATCACTAAATTCATTTAGTATAGCCCTTTTAACTATCTATTATCCTAATTCTCATCTTTATTTTCGTGTCACACTCATAGTTATAGCTTTTATTTGTCATTTTAAAGCTATATCATAGAGTCACCCTGACACTGTGTTTCACATGGAATCCTCAAAAATGGAGTGTAAGTAAAACTTTTAATTTTACATATACAAGTGTAATTCTTTTTGGTTTTTTATATGCATTATACAGCTCTCAATTGGTCCTGAAGGCTTCAGAAAGATTAATCAATAATTGTATTTTTAATGAATTTTTGAAGTTTTACCTCATTTCCACGTAGAATTGCAAATAGCAGTCTATGGCTGGTTGCTATGAGGTAAATCAATGGATACTAGTCCAAAAAGGGTTTTAATTATTCTTTTGGGGTTTATAGATGGTAAGTCATTAAGAATTGACATGGTTACAGGAGTCTAAGTTGCTCTTTACCTCCTTGGCACATCAAAATAGCAGGTTATTCGCTATTTTCTTATGATTTACTGAAGTTGTAACATGGCAACCAAGTTCCCAAAAGGTTTTAGTTTACCAAATAGGCCAAGATCAGCTATGGATCCAAGCTGTGGAGCTGTCCACGCCTCAGAGGCCTCAGAAGTTGGGTACCCTGTCTCTCTTTGATGTCTTTTGTCCCCCTTGCCTATTTTTTACATCAAAATAGAATTGTAAGCCTAAAGTGAGATATCTACTATAGGTGTAGCCAAAGTTCATGTAAGAATAACATAATATTAAGGCCCAAAACATGCATAACACTATTCTTAGTGTATATGTAACATGGGATTTCTCACATTCCCATTATTTTGGCATGAAATTAAGAAAAACAAAAATTTTCACAGATCTTTCATGTGGTATTGATGATGTGGTATTGAAGTATTTTCCATATTACCACCTCAAAGAGTTAATTTGAGCTTATTCACTCTATGGAGCTACCCTAGGTGAACTTTTGTGTAGAATCCAAATATGGCCTTAAATCCATGGATTTAACTACTCGATAAAAAGTTATTCATCTTTTCTGAGATTAAAAATGATGAATTTTGAATATATGTATGACTTATGGTTTATGCATAGTTCAGAATTTTATCTTTGAGATAATTGTGGCCTATTTGGGTATGTAAAATATACCTGAAGGCTCAAATACAGATTAAACAATAAACATTATTATATGTAAAAGTTAGATTGATGTTTAACAGAACATAATTATAGCGTAAAGCCTTGAAATATACTTTATAATCTCCCATTTTGTGCTTGTGGGTACTATTGAACAAAGAAAAGATATTCACTTTGAAAACTGGAAGAGTGTAAAATTAAACATTGTACTATTTCAAGATAAATTTCTTAATTGCTGTGGATCTCAAAGAAGATAAATATGCTTTAACATTCTTCATCAAATTCCCACTAATCTATTTTTTTTCAAGCCCTTATCAAGATTTTTTCTTTGATACATTTTTGGTAATATTCTCCCTGTATTTTTATAATTATTCCAAAGTGTTATTAAAATTTAATTTGAAGGCTTTTTATAACAAAATGATTCAAAACTATTTTCATTTTCTCTTGATGGATTTGAACTATTTGAAAAAAATTGTGAAAGTGTGTAATTTTAGTATCTTGGTTGAAGACTTTTGAATAAATAATGTAAAATTAAGCTTTATATTAATAAGAATATGGCTGTCATATATGAGTTCATTTTTGAAGTGTGAGAAATACTGGACATAAATTATAGTGAGCCTTTAGTGATGAAATCCTTAAATAATCCAATGAATTATTGATAGCCATCATAAGACTAAGAAATAGGAAGGTATTTAACATATTTTGGCATTTAAAAAGTTAATTTTTTTATTTCAAACAAAACAGTGGATTCCAGTTATGCGATTTTCCTTTAGTATATTAAGTAAAGCTCCACAGAATTTCTCATAGAGATGATAAAAAAGGTTGAGTAACTTGGTTTTTGCAGAAGTGTATCAAAGCTATGCACGAAACAATACTTTTAAGTGTCATATTTGTCAGGGCTATTCTATATAATAGCTATAGAATTTAGATACAAGCTAGTATTATGACTGTCACACATCAAAAATTAATATTTTTAAATAAAAAGGTCCTACTGTTTACATGGTAATAGTGGTAATGAGTCTATTGAGGACCTTGGTTGTAACACCCTAATATTTTTGACTATGAGGAAGTATTGCAATAATTAATCTTAATTATATATTGTATTCTAGGGACACTACTGGTGTACAACAGTCCTTTCATGTAAGAATATTAATAATAAGATAATGATGAGATTTTTCAGTGCAAAAAGTCCCTCTTTTCCATCTTTTAGGAACTATGAAGGGCTGGTAAGCTCTAAACACGTCTCTATAGTGAAAGTGTTTACTCTGGAGGTTGGATAGTGGCTCTATACCATCAATTCTGACATCAGTAGTGTCAGAATTGTGGTTTTGGACCACAAATTATCATTCTGGATCAATACAGGGTGAAACACTTTTTCATAGGCCACGTAGGCACTATTATGAATTCTCCCTGGTGTTTCAATTACTAATTTGAGTCATTATGGATGGGGATAAGCTTAGAAAAATAATTATTTTAAGTATTAAGACAATACTGGTTGGTACAGGCTTAGTACAGCCAGTATTGGCCAAAAATCTTCCAATCCAAATATCTCAGTCAATTTTCGATATATCAAAAATTCAAGAGCACATAAATGAAGGGCTTGATGAGATCTTAAGTTTTATATTTTTTATTTTTACCCTTTGCAAAGATAGCAAAAGCTCTGAGGTTTTAAAGTTTTTGATTTATTTTTGTACATCAGTATGTGGCTTCAAAAACTTCCAAGCGAGATATCTTCTCCAATTTAGAAGATATCTGTATTCCAATAATACATATTCTTAGGGCTTGATGAGCTCCACAGCTTAGTATACAACACAGTAAAGCTGTATGAATATATGCCAAAGATACTGGGGTTTCTTTATATTGTTATTTTCAGAAATCCTTTATTTTAGGCAGTAAACCTTTAGACCAAGATCCCTATTCCAATTTTGGGGATACAGGGGTCTGATATTTCTCAAATTAGATCTCTCACCCTTATCTTCAATTTGGTTGAACCTTTGGACAGTTTTGTAAAAGCCCTCATAGACGTTTTGGGGGTTCTTGGTGAAAAGGGTGGTATATTGGTATCTCCTGATGTAGGAGTGCTACAGAGGAATTGATTATACCATTGGATAGCTCTCCCTGTGAGCTTTCGGAAAAACACTCTTTTGGAGGGTGTTGGATGAACCATTCATAAGCTAGATGAGATGTGAAAATAAGTGTTTTTGCGTATTTGGGCTTATCTTTAACAAGGCATGTTTTATTATTTCCTCATTCTATTTTTTTAAGGTTGGTATACTTATACTTAAGAAGTTTCCCTCTTCATATCATACCTTTATTGGCTAAATTTGCTCAATGCTCTTCATGCCATTACTTATGGTATGTTGGATGTAATGCTGGCGCTCTGTTTAGAGTCACAGGCTGAAATATGGCTGTTATATTTATATTTGAAGGTTTTCCTCTTTATATTTATAGCTTTATTGGCTATTTCTATCCAAAAATTTCTTTACCATTAATTGTGGTATTTTGATGTCAACTGGGCTCTCTATTTGGAGTCACAGGCTGACAATATTATTCCACAAAAATTTGTGAAGGAAAGAATGTTTATGTGAAATTTTGATTGGTCATTGAAAATCCAACCATTGTTTCTTTGTCAAAATAAATTTCAAATTCATTTTTATAGAATAACCAAGATCTCTTTGCATAATGAGCAGAATCAGGAATAATGGATTTTTGAGCTTCTGTTAATGTGGATATACATCAAATGTTTGTATTTTCACGTCTAAAAATATCTTTTAAAACAAATATTGGGGTTTAAATCATATTTCAGAATGTCACATGAATCAGTGCTAGAAAGGTGAATACCAATCTAACTGATATATAATGGGTAAATGGTACTGAAAAAACTTTCATGGACTCATATAAAATCTGGTAGAGAATTCAACATCAAAATTGAAAAAAAAACTATGTATATTTCTCTTAATTTGTAGAAAAATATTTTAACTGAGGTATTTCAGCACTAAAATTTCAGGAAAATTAAATATTTTCTGTTAAGATACAATTTTGAAGCCACCAATGGTTTTCCATCAATAAGATAATATTAAGAACTTATTTCGCTAATGATTCAATTTTTAATCAACTTAAAGATGGTGGTTTTTAATCTATTTGATCTCTCATAATTGGATTGAGGGCTTAATTTTTTTTAGATCTACTAGAAAGAAGTCATACATTATTTAATTTTATAGCTCATGTATTTAAACGATTTTGCGCTTTTCCCTCTGGAATAAAA